>CM065654.1:1414111-1416611 GCA_033220385.1 Triplophysa yarkandensis
GTATGTCTATACATGCTGTATTATAATACGTAGTGTAGATTGTATTTTAAGCCTCTGATAATCTGTAAATGATGCTCATATCCACCGCTGTATCTCACACTGACTGCTGCGGTTAAGAAGGTCATGGGATTTTGTTTATGAAACAGCTTGTATTGTTTTTTTGGTCCAGTTGCCATGACTACACTGCACATTGTGTGTTCTGTAGCGTCTCAAGTGTCCGGTTGTGATGTCGTGATGCAGTGGGTTAAATCTGTGTGTAGGGATGCAGGAGAGAATTAGATCAGAGCATCAGTAAGGTGTGAATCTGTCGGGTCAGAACACTCCTGCGCGGCCTCATTTCTGCTCTCAAACTTTGTCCTTCAAAGCATCTCTCCCGCTTTAAAAGCGAGTCTGTATCCAGCACTAAATATGAATGAATCGGTTATTATAAATGTAGCTTCTTGGTCAAGTTGCTATAATACACAAAATGTTGGATTATTTTGAACCCAGACTTTGGCCAAAAAAGAATGAACCCAAACATTACATTTGTAAAATCAACCATAAAATGTTTTTTGTTTGATCCAACAATGGCTTAAAAAACCAGCACAGGTTCTTTTATTACCCAACGGTTGGGTTCACCCAATAAAGAGTTGAAAATGAACCAGAATTGTCGTTGTGTTGATGTAAGTCTTGCGTGACGTCTGAAATATATCTTCTCAGCTTTAGTGTTTACTGAGGGATACGTACAAAAATAAAGAGAACATTCGTAATGTTTGATTAATAATCATTTCTAAATTTCAATCCAATCTCATTCTGTTGAATTTTAACAATATCAGGCATGACATTGACATCAGATCATCCAATAGGCCGACAGCATGACGAGACACATGAAAACTCACATTAAAATGAAATGATCTTAATTCTGCAGCTGTATACAATCTCAGATCTTTCTCACAGAATCAAGTATTAAGACGAGTATTGTTTGCTGGTATACTTTACATAATCTGAAGTTATTGTAAGTTTGAATGGTAAACATGATAACATGAGTCTGTGGTTTCAAGCTCTTTCTTCTGACTCAAGACAGTCGTTGAGATGAGTAAAGCTTGTGTGTGTTCTTCTGTATTTAACTGATGTTGATAAAGTCGTCGTGTTGTCAGAATAAATGATTCATTACAGATGAAGTTGTTTTAGTAAAGGTGTTGGCACAGATCGGATGGAGATATATGATGCTGTGTGTCGGCAGAGGTACCCGGTGGAATTCGGGCTATTCAGGACAGGCTATAAGAAGCTCTGTGCTCTTGTATGGTGGTGGCGTCCTCAGGGCGCTGGAGATGAAAATGATCCTGACATGATGTTTAAAGGCTCTGTTTAGTGTTGAGACATCAGAAAGCAGTAGTCTTGAATCCTGAAAGACATCAGTCTTTCATTCATATGAGTTTCTTTGTGTGAGTTTGCCCTGTTTTAATTTTATTTCTGCTTTATTCTACTGCGTGTATTTGTGAAATAAATCTTGAATGTTAAAGGGATTTGTGGAGCCTATAAATCTGTCAGTGTTATTAGACAGGTCGTGTGAGGTTTAAAGGTTAATACTTTTGTTGATGACGTTCATCAGATTTGCAGGTCCGTGTGAGCTTTTGTTTGAAAGTGTTTTTCAGCAACAGAACATTGAATAAAAGAAGTTCAGTCTTTCTTCAGGTCTCACGTCTGCTCTCAGCGTGTCTTACATAAGAAATCTGTGTTTTATTCGCATCCCGGAAAAATTACAATGAACCTTTCAAACGTGACTCATGTTGGCTTTATTATGGCAAAAAATCTTTTGCAGAGAGAACAGAATGGACCGGAGAAATGCTTCACTTCAATCTTTGTGTCTTGTTTAAATATTCTCTTTTTACTGATTTAATAATGAAAAGTAATATTTGATATTTAATGCAAATGCTGGTGTAGTGATAATATGAAATGAGCATGTATGATAGACCCACTGAACTTTATATTCTCCAGTGAGATATCTGGGTCCATTTCCAGAAAGTACATTATGGGATGTTGTCAGGTATTCGAGCGGATAGTCTTTCAACTATAATGCTTCTGCTTCTTCTGTTAGTAATGGCATTCCATTATGGTTATTGAATTTATTACATCTCTGTAATCCAACCCTTCCAGTATCTCCTCCAGATTTTCTTTCATGATCCCATCACACCATGAGTTTAAACCTCATTTTTATTTTGGTGTCGCCATCTAACAGATTCAGCCGAGATGTTTAGTTCTTGCGTCAGAATGTTTACATCACGCTGGATAAAATCTTGAAGCTGTCAGGGATGAAATGAGCGGTCACAAACAGTTTGACTGGAACACATTAAGATTCAAAAGAATGTCTGTCAGAGATCACGATGACATCCATACCAATATGGATGTCGGCAATAAAGTCAGGGAATGTAAAGCTCAGACTTGTGTATTTAAGACAAAGTGGTCATTCTACCTTCATTATTTAATGATAAAATTCTAGTACGTTAATTATTTTATCAAT
>CM065654.1:1421611-1423349 GCA_033220385.1 Triplophysa yarkandensis
TTTAGGATCTGTCGGATGAGCTGCAGTCTCCTCCAGCGATGTGTGTGAACGGACCGGAGGATAAACTCTTCAGGAGTCAGAGCGCTGACATCACACTGTCTTCAGAGAAAGAGCGCATTAAAAAGATGCTGTCAGAAGGGTAAGACAGAAATCTGCAAGAAGAAGAAGAGAACTGTGATACTAACTCTTATAATACAGCTTCTAGTAAAGCGTCTGGTCAGCTTGTTTGTTGTGGACATCTTTTTCTCCGAGTTTAATATCTGTAACATGATTGACAGTTACAAACGTCCGGTCTACTGTCTGAAGTCTTCTGATTTATTAATATGATAGTTTGTAAAAGTATCCCAACATGCACTGTGTCTGATCATTTGATCATGTGAAGAAGATTTTCAACCTGCTCATCCATGGAAATGGACCCAAATCTTTCATGAACAGCTGATTTAAGGACATGTAAAGAGAAATGTGAAGCCCTGTTATGGTTTGTGTTGTTGATTTTGTGTTTTTTATAATGGAAGACACAAAGAGAGACTGAATCACACATCCTTTAGTTTTCTGTTCATCTTTACACATCTCAGAGTGACTAAGGATTTTATTGACACGGAAGATTTAAACGTGAGTCTTGAATGGGACTTTGAGAATGAAAGCTTTTATTCATCCTGAGAACGTGTAATGCATAAACTGACTGATGAGTCATTATTACCCAACTATCACATCAAATGTGTGTGAAACACTTTTCTGTTGCGATGGTGTTGGAGTTGAAATCACATATATTCCTTCATGTGGTTTAAAACCTGTTTCTTCTGCAGAACACAAAAGAAGGTATTTTCAGAAATGTCTCTGTTGTTTTTTACTCATACAAAAGAAGAATATGGTGTTCAGTGTTGTTTGGTTACCGACATTTTTCAAAATATCTTCTTTTTTGTTCTGCAGAAGAAAGAATTTACCATAGGTTCAAAATGAGTTGGATGAATGAAGAAATAAACAGCATTTCTATCAAAATAGAATAATGTAAATAATAATAAAAAATATTTCATTATTTCTGGGAAAAGAAAGCATCTCTCTCGGTCGCATCTGTAGATCTTAAACTTTGACTTTACTTAACGTCACTTAAGATTTATATATTTATATATTCTATATCATTTTGTTATATATTTAGCTCTAGTAATTGATAACATTTGACCTCAGGAAAGTACAATGTTTAGGTCGTCATGGTGATAACTATGAATTATGTGATAATAATTGCTAATTTGTAAAACATCATACGTTTTACAAATTCAGAAATTCAGTTATTCTTTATTTTTACATTGCTTGTGATATGACATTTACTGTTGTATGTCTGGGTATAAAGCTATTTTGATGTTGTAGGGTTTCTTATATTATATAAGTGTCGATCATTTAAACCCTCTGCTGAAAAGTGATCATTAATATCAGATTCTTACATTACAGATCATTTTTGTTTAGGTTTATTTTATTTAAAAAAAATTCATCAAATGGTCAAAAAATCAGAAATTGATGTTGAAAGTCTTTAAAATCCCAAATAAAGAGCATGTGTATAAATGAACATATTTATATATATTATAATTATATTCTCTGTGTTTGTGAGGACAGATCGATCTGTGAGATGAATATAGAGGCCGAGCTCTTCACATTACAGGACAGTAATGCTAAACTGGTGGCAGCGCTACACGAGGCCAATGCCAACGTAGAACAATGGAAGAAACAGCTGGTGGCGTATCAA
>CM065654.1:1423849-1446730 GCA_033220385.1 Triplophysa yarkandensis
TCTACTGTGTGATGCATAATAACTCAATCGTAGCTTAAATGCATTTGCTAAAACCCATCAGCATGCCATACGGCTCACATCTATAGATTGATTTTCTGAAACCTTTGCCGTGTCTCTTCCTGGTAATGACACAACATGAGGTCACACGCAGTCATCAGTTCTCAGACGGCATCATCATCAACATTTTAGCACACGGAGTATTACTGCCTCACTCTTTTAGGAAATTAAAAACAGTCCCCCTTTACAGAAAAGCCACGCATTCATCTCTGAAGATCAATACGGTATCATCTTCATGTGGTTTGAACGTGTGGTTTGCCGGTTGCTGTTCTTGTTGTTCAGCTCGAAGAGCAAAGCACCATGACAATGCCAAGAATATTGATTCGTTGCACACGCAAATTAAGTAAACGTATACCTCTAAAGAATTTTAAGTTGTTTTGGACAATTATGCCATGTAAAATGTAAAGTTTATATACCTCACGCACAGATGATGGGCCCAAATGCAAAACAACTCAGAATCTTTATACAAAATGAAAATTATTTAGATTATCAGACATTAGAAATCGGATCAAGGGCAAACCTCAGAGATGTTGTGTCTTATCCATTAAGTGTGACGTTGGCATGACCTTAAAGTAAATAACAATCCCTGCCAGCAAGTATGACTATAAAGACACCAGATAAAGCCATTCCAAACTAGAGATAAAAAGATAGTGATGCTCTTGAAGGGGTTGAGTGGCAGAGCACATGTGTTCACGATGACCCATCAACCCACACGCTTGTCTGATAACAGAAAGAATGTGAATGGCACTGTTGTGTGGTTACTGGTGAGTCACTGTGTGGGTACTGGCATTCTCTCAAAATGACAAAAGCCTGAACCAATCCATCAAAGGACTTTAGGAAGCCTGTAGATGTGACTTATGACAGGAACATGCCACTTATGTCAAATATGGTCTGTGGGTCTGGTGTAAATCATGACTCGAATGCAGAGAGATGAGCATGTTTTTCACTGGTTGGTCATATTTTGTCGTTGGTCGATCAATGTGGAAAATTAAAGCTTGAATATTAATTATAAACATTCATGTTAAAGTATGCAGAGTTCCTCTCGTACTCTCACATAATGTTCGTAAATGAACATTTAAGGGAAAAGTGGTGATTGCTGAAAAGGAAAGAAACTCCTCAATGTTATATTTACTACGGTATTGATTATAAAAATGTATATAAATATTTTATGAATAATAAATGACATGTTCTTTTGTGAAACACATTAGGGAGGGGCTGCCATCGCGTCGGTCTTAATGAAGATACTGAGGAACAAAAGGTTTAGTGTTCAGTCTTTATGAAAGCAGAGGAACATCAATTTTTCAAGGCCTTGTTTTCTGTCTCGAGTTATTAAATCATTTTAAATAAGATGTTTGACCACAATGAACTTGAAATAGAAGGGCGCTCATCCACTTCATTCGATAGGATTAAAAATGTTACGATTAGAATTTCAGACATTTCGAGAAATGTGCCCGAGTTTATTTTAGACCTGATGGAAGTTAAAGGGAAAGTACATACTGACAAGCTCAGCAAACTAAAACTTGGTGATTCTGAAGAGAAGCCATACCCCTGTTCTCCGTGTGCAAAGACGTCTATATAAAGGGCATCTTAAGGAACATTTAGGAAGTCGAACTGGTAAGAGGCTCTCCACAAAAAGAATGTTATGTTCACATAAAGACTCACAATGCTTCTGGTCTCAGTGTAAAAAGCTGACACACATAAAGCAAAAATTGAATTATGCTTTGTTAAGTCACACTGACCTTTCTTCTGCCCTTAAAACTTTTATATTCATATACAAAGGTTTACAATACAGGCCCGATATCTGACATCATTGAAGGATGACTTCTCCATCTAATTTAAATCTAAACGTGGGTTCATACTAGGAAGAAATCCTTTATATCACCTCTTAGTGTGATAAGAGTTTAGAATGATGCGTACATCCACAGTCATACGGGTCATATCGCCTCTTTACAATCTGCTCAGTAAAAGTTTTACCAAACCTTAAAGTCTCAACATTCATATGAAGTTTCACTCAAATCAAAGGTTGTAAACTGTGCTGTCAAAAGTTTGTTTAGCTTCCGCAGATAAGGAGTTACTAGACAAAGCATAAGGTGTAAAAGTTTCGTCGTGCTCTGTGTTTGGAAATGGACCAAAACTTGGAGATCCAAACCCCAGTGCTTGCATCGGAGAGGCTGTTAAAACATGTTTGACTGCATGCCATAGACAACCTTTTGATTCAAACGCCATCACTCCCATACATTGTAATGCATTCATTGTAATTTAATGCTTGTTTGTTAATGAATCTCTTTCAGGAAAGATGTAACTGTAAGTTAAATGAAGTTGTTTTGCCAGTTCCAGTTTGCTTCGGGTAATCATATACATTTATCATAAATCAAGTCAAAAATAAAAAAAGACATCAAATAAGATTCAAACAAATAAATAAAATTATTATTATAAGGTGGAAACAAAATAACATGAAATGTCTTCATTCAAGCTCAATTGATGTTTTCATCAGTTAAAATCCGAATTGTAAAAACCTTACATGCAATCTTCACAACAGAAACTCATAAACATTGTATCTGTTGTAAATCCTTTGACCTCCTTTGAATATAACTGTGATACGTAAAATTCGAAATAACTGGTACACAGGTAAAATCCCCCAGCATTTGGTTCCCATCAAGCTCGGCTTCTAGATAGCTTAAGACACCAATCTCATAATTATGAAAATAGTTAATAGTACCAAATTAATTATTACCGACATTCATTCAACCACATTAACCTGAAGCTTAACTATTAATGCATGACATGTAGAGGAAGATCAAACAGTAATTTCTGGATGCAACTTTCTATGCAGACTTCTACTGTATAGAAATAATAAAGACATATTCCCAAGGTCTTAAGTGGTCTTTGGAGACACTCGTGGTAATTTCAACCGTGTCTTTCTTGCTTGGACCTCCGGTCTTTATCCACCATAAACCATAAGGTAGAATTCCCCCACTTTAAATGAACAGGTTCTTTAAACACCGTGTTAAAGAGTTTCATCAAACCTGTCACACCGCTGTCTATAAACCCCCCGCAAATACACCTGTCACCTAGCAGGTGTCAGCTGCCGACAGTTAAACACACGCTGGTCAGACCAGCGCCTGTCAATACATTGACATGACCCTGGAATCACATTGAAGAGCATTTTTCTTCCGTTTCAAATTTCTCGAAGACAGAGGCCAAAGCTGACACATTCCTCTGCTTCTAAATGCTTGAATGTGTTACGAAGCATTCAGCGGTTCTCTATCATTTCTTATCTTTCAATTCGAAATGAGCCAGTGCGTTTCCTTTCTACACAAGTTCAACCACAATGTGACAATCAGACAAGTGTGAAATATCATCGGAGATAGTAAGAGAATAGAATTACTTTCAGAGGGGTTTTGTGGATGATAAAGGATAAAATATCGACGAATAATCAAAATGGTGTTAAATTTCAGGGGCTCAAATACAGCAATTTACAAAGCATGCTTCATCTCCAAGCCATGTAAATGTGTTGAGGTGGAAGGTGAGATCTTTTAAAGACGTAAGGCTGTGAACTACTCATATCCACAACACAATTGAGCTCTGCAGTTGACCATACGTGTGTTTTAAAGAGACCCTTGTTTGATGACACAGCTAGTATTCATTTTATCCTTTGTGTCCTCAACTCACTCCAAAAATTATTAACTCTGTTTATACCTGAAGCAATTTACACAATAGAAGAGTAACTTTAGAAGCTTTATGATTAAGTAAATATGCAGGAATTTAATAAGTAAATAAAATCTCATTTACACGAAGATTTCTATTACAAATTACCCAAAATGTATCTAAATTACAAAATATTAATATATGTATATAGTTCCTGACCCGCTGCCGAGTGTACTCTGATTGGTCAACTAGTCTAGTCCACTGTTATTGGTTGACTCAGCTGTCAGTTACTGCATCATCACCAGTGATAAGATGTCATCTCTGTAACGGATCTCTGATGACACGTCACGGAAGATACTGAAGGACTACAATCCTGACGTTTACTGTAGTCCAACACATCGGATTTCTGTTAAAGACGACAACTCTCTTTATCATGAGCTTTGAGATTTGCAACTACACAGATCACAGACTGTGAAATGAGGCCTAGAGGTCATCGCACATGCGTCTCAGTGTATTTGTACTAGCACTGTCCTCATGTAGGCAAGTCATTCAGGATATCTGTGGGGAAAGATTACGAATTAAACTAAAAAGAGGAAACAGATGTAAATACTGTAACAGCTACCATTCTTCTTTTAGTTTGTAGGTCACACCGTAGTTTACCATGTTCTTGTGTTCACCACTTTTCCGAAAGCGAAAATTCTCTCATCATTTACATGCCATCAGAATACTCCAAACCTTTAGAAAGGTTAAAAACAAAGAATAACTGTTTTCTTATGTCTTTGACATTGTGGTGGCCAGAGATGCCCCAGAACTCTATCCTAAATCACTCTTTTCCTAACTTCCCCAAATTGTTTTTTATTTTTAAAGTTACATTGTGTATTTGAGACTTGTTTGATATTAACGAAAAGAAAAAAAGCAGTTAAGTAGTAATGTAAGATCTGAAGTGTTTTGACTCTGAGAACCCAAACCAGACACAACCACACAACCAACCATTAACGAAAACCAAACTGTTGCAGACCATGAACAAAGTTCAAACAACACAAAGTCTAAACCCGCACAAACTGATTCTCAAAATAAAGCCATACACTATACTCACTATAGTGCAAGTGTTTTCTAATGCGATTACATTTAAGCGCATGCATGCTTGCACACGGTCCCAGCATTGATAAAACACTGAGTCTTTGCAGTTTAATCTCAGTGAGAGCTTCGTGTAGGGCCGGTGTTGTGATAGACTTTTCCTCTTTTGTGAAGCGTGTCTCGCTGTAAATCTATCCCGCTCCCGCAGCACAAAAGCTCGGCCCTGCTTTACAAGTGATGGGGGTTGGGGTGTAGAACAATAAGGATGTCAGAACTCTGGGACATCGCGGCATTCCTTCTCAGACCATTCCATCTTGCCACACAAAGAATCGAGGGATTCCCCTTTGTTGCGGTTGCAGGGTGCTAAAATGCAGTCAAAGACTAGATACAGAAATATCTGCTTGCAGACAACTGAATGCGTTTATGAAAGAGCATCTGATGTTATATGCATCCGCTATTATTGTAGATTAACCCTGGAACACTTTTTTGACATATCTACTTCATAAACGCTAGACTGTAAAAAGGTTTCTTCAAGACTTGTTGGATTGCAATTCTGGATCAGATAATGACCAATGAGAGAATGCGTAAAAAATGTTCCCCCAACAAGGTTCATAATCCCCAAACGTCTACACTTCAACAGTATTACTGTTTATGCTTCGGGGTCCCGGCAGGTGAGGACCACCAGTGATGTTTTCCTGCCCGGTCCTGCCTTACATTTCATCCTCTCTTGAGAGTCGACGCTCGTGTCTACGTGAGCTGTAAACAGAGGACAAAAAGGCGTCACAAGCAAACATTAGATTTCTCCGTCCTCCGAGATTTCCTTCAACCAGGGTGAACAAACATTAACTAGCTGTGTACTTTTTAATTCGTCCCGCTCCACACATGGGCAGCATGTTTGAGTGACCTGCCGGAATTTAACCGCAGGGTCTGAAGCCTAGGAACGGTTACCGTGGAGATGAATAGCTCGGCGAGCTCTGGAGTTCTCCGCAGGATGGCTGAATATGCGACCTGAAAATAATGAAATTACATTTGAATGCGTGTCAGCGTAAAACCTATATTAGAAAGATATAGGTTTATTTCGTAAATCAGACATGTCATGCGCATTACATTTTAGAGAGGCAGACACCTCCCACTCTGACTGCGTGACTGCTCAAGATCTATACCTCTCCGCTCAGTGTTCTGTGTTGTGTATCGTGTGTTTGGTCAGCAGATGGGTCACTGCTCAATGCTGACACGATATAAGTCATATCCTACATCCTTACCCCCTGTGTTCTCACAATGATCGGATGAAACTGCTGAGGGCCCGTTTAACACCCTCTCATCTCATAGCTTTACATCGAGAAGTCTCCAGGAATGCATTTTTATCTCAATAATACTTCGCAACAATGAGCTCATGATTTGATCTCTTTTGCATTCTTTTGTTACATTGTAAATGGGATAGGTGTAAGCAAAGACAATGTATGCTGTGTGTGCAAGCAACTCTTTAAATGATATGTTACATCAGCTTTATTATTTTAAGGTAATAAATGACCTCATCGAAGTGTTGTTAATAAATATATCGCCCTCGGTGGCCTTGTGTTGAGAGATCGGCATTAGGATGTCATCCACAGACTCTCTGATGTCAAGCAGGAACAGTTTTCCATATGGCCAAAGATGAAGACAGACATGTCGGAGATTTCTGCTGTCCTGACGCTGTCTCACTGTGATCGAGGGGGCTGAAGTCTCAAGAGGACGATGTCAAGACGAAAGACGGGACTCACAGCATTCCATCAAATGTACATAAGCAGAGGGCAGATGCTGAGTTTCTGTTCAATCTTGACCGATAAGACATTTCAACCACCTGTGTTTCATCTTTCATTCAGACTAATATTTCAAAAGTCGCTTGAGTTTCTTAAAAATAAAGGTGCTTCATGTCATTGAAGAATCTTTGTCTGAATGGTTCCATAAATAACCTCTAACATCCGAGGAAACCTTCTGTCTCGCGAGAGGATCTTTGTATTTAAAAGGGTTTTCAGGTTATGAGAAAGTTAGAAAGTGATGGCTCTTTGTGGAACCAAAATGCTTTTTGTGTCACGTCTTTATAACCTGCGACTGAATGAATTATAACCATTGAACAATATTTCCTGAGAGAGTTTAATGGAATGGTTTACATAAAAATGAACATTCTGTCATTAATTCTTTCTTTAAATTGCTCCATATCTTTCTTTGTGTTGAACAAAACAAAGAAGTGTAGACGTGTTCAGGAAACAATTTTAACATCGACAATATTCATTTGAACCCCGTTGCAATATCGACCTCGTTTATGTTTGTTATTTAAAACACTTCGAGTTTGGAGATAAATAAAGACACTATATAAAGAGTTTTTAAAGGTCTTGTGTTTTTTCTTAAATGTGGCTGTATTATACATGGCTGTGGGCTTACCTTTTGTACTCCACATAAGAGGCTATTACAGTAAAGCGGAACAGGGAGGTGTTTGTCTTGATTTAGTCGTCACAGAACACATAATGTAATGCTTCTCTCTGTGGATCCATTGATGTCCACCGGGGCTGGATATCCCCAGCACATTCTCCCCCACCTCTAGGAACGGTTTAATCGATGACAGGTCATTTAGGCTTTCTGCTCAAAAATGAGTCATGAAGATGATCTCTGACTATCACCGGAGAAGAGAATGCAGACATGAACAGAGATCTGACATTAAGCGGAACACAGCTGACTATAGATTGCAGATCGTGTTTGTGGTTTTGTGCTTTTTAATTATGTCTGTGATTGATGGTTATAACGTTGACCCATCCGTACAGTACAGGCTCAACCGCCGACCACTGATTCCCGTCCGATGACGGGTGAATAGCTGATGAAGAACAAAAAGCCGTGTTCTTCTTGTGTGAACGGAGTATGATTAAATAGCACTGAAAGCTACACCCGATACACCTTTTACTTCCACGGTGGTCAGATTTATGTAACACACAAGTATAGGTGGACTCAACCGCTCGGCAGTTATTTGTGTGTTCACTAAAGCCGACATGTTAATGGTTGAATTCCCTCACTGTTCATTGTAAAAGCAGTGGCACATTTTGTTAATGTTTAGCACATTTTTGGTATAGCTTGGTTAAAATCCCCATTGAAATGGTCTTTTATTACTAGCACTTGCAATTCAAGGACATTCAAGACAAATAACTTTATATTTTGAAATTCAAAAATATTACATTTTGTATAGGGGTCAACATGGCAAAACAGAAACATAAAACATCATTAATTATTGGTTAATGCTTGACTTGATGGAGAAAAATCAAAGAACAAAAAATAAATGATTGAAAGAAATCAACATGCCGCCATACATGAATTTATATGGGTTGGTTCCATTCCTCAATTCTGATTGGTCAGCAGCGGTGTCGTATTCAGGACTTGGCAACCACCCTTAGCAACGTAAACTAAAAGCTGGGATTTTCCTTAATAAGCAGCTTTTTTTCTTAATAATTTTTCTTTTCGTAACGACTGGTTTCTTCCCGATACAACATGGCCTCTCGCACCTTATGGCTTAATTACACAACGCATAAATGGATGCTGCAGAAAATAATCAACGTTAGTTCTGGAAGGTCATACTAGTCAAACCTCCTCAGTCGATCACATCAGGTGCCTTCTAACAGCTAATCTACAGCTGTTTAATGATGCAAAGCTCAAAAACCCACCCCCATCCCCAACTCCTCCACATCTGACTGCATCGCCTATTCCCTGCACCTTTGAAACAGAGTGAAGTGAAAATCCCTAAAGAAACGGGACACCACAGCTACATCGCATAACATCATCGTACGCCGTCGCTAGGTCCAACATCAAAGGAGAATTGGCAATATGTAACAAACTTCAAAGAAGCCTTTGTCACCTGTAGTCACATCATTGTCGTAATTCTAAAATCTAGAGCAGGATCTTATTGCCAAAAGCAGCACATGACAAATTTTAAAACCTTTTGTTTGATGTGGAAAGGAGTAGAAATGTGATTGGCCTGGTTTATTTCCCCATCTGACAGGTATGAATCTGGATCTGGAGAATTATGAAAATAATTATATTTTGATACTGGTTAGGTGTGGGATGTTCCTCCAGAAGTGTGGTAAGGCGAAGAACAGTTGAGTGTTTCTAAATCTCAGATTGTATTGGCCTTGACAAAAGAGGTAATCTGATTCCCTGATTCTAAATGATTCTGATGTTCTATTGTCCTTAGATATACATTGCATACACTTCTTTTAAAAAAAATAATTGAGACAAAATGTTTTGTTTTCATTTTCATATGCAACAAATATATAATAATATATAAATGCTCAGAAGACAAATTGCTTAGACCTTCTGCAGGTCTACAGCCAAACAAACAGACATCTTACCAGGGGATGGTTCCATTTTCAGTTGCCATGAGACCAGATTTCATGGTAATGGCTGAGATAGAGCTGGAATGTGTTTTTATGTCACAGAATCCATTAAAACCAGAGAAGAGGAGATAATGTTTTAAATGGTGTATTAGTGGCTGGCATGGCTTCAACTGATTTTGGTGCCAGCATACCTTTTATTCAGAAACAAACAATGTGCTGATTGTAACTGTGTGTCTGTGTGTGTGTGTGTGTGTGTGTGTGTGTGTGTGTGTGTGTGTGTGTGTGTGTGTGTGTGTGTGGGCATGTTCACACAAGAAGGATGTGAATAAAGGGAGAGGTCACTGTTCTTCATGTTATGACTGCAATGCTTGAAATCACAAGTGGTGGCATTTTTAAGAGGCCAATCTGATTCCCATCTGTCCTTACATTCCTCTTAATCTAGAACCGCTCTCTATAAGACACAATAGAGTCTGAGAGATTTTAATACATTAGAATGTGAGACTTTTAAGAATGTTGAGATAAATAATTCCGTGATACTTTAACATTGAAAATGAAATCAGTTACAGCTTACAAATGTTTATCACACAGATTGTGACCTCTCAGAAATCCTCAGTTCTATTTGATAGAAGTATTTACTTAAACATCAATGCTTGGATTTTCAAATAAAAACAAAGAAAAGAATTTGGCAAGAGTCAAAAAGTTCATAATAGAATCATTGTTTATTTTTATTTTTAATATTTAAATAGTATTAGTAATAGGGAAATCGCACGAGGACATTTCATTCTTCAAAATATCTTTATGTTCAACAATCAAAAAGTACATAAAGCATATTTCCCTATTATATAACTGTTTGGTTACATTTGGCATTCTTCCAAATATAGTTCTCTGTGTTCATTAGAACAAATACATATATACAAGTTTTGGGGTAAACTATACATTTAAAGAGATTGCATTTGTTACACAGTAAAAGTTGTTATGGTGTAGTTTGATAAATATTAATAAATAATTTTTTTTGTAATTTAAAAGAGGTTAACAAATTTGAATTCAGATTCATTTTGAATTTAGATTTTTTTTAAACAAAGAAAAAAATTTATAATTTTTGTCTAGTTAATTTAAACAAACATAATCCTACAGCACAAAACTGCATTAAATACGACCCTATTTTATTTCTCAAGAACCTTTCTAAGATTATAATAACTGCATAGGTCATGGTTGATTTTATAATAATGTTATGATTGAATGATTCCAGTCCGCTTTCTCAAGCGCAGTTATACACACAGAAATGACATCAGCCAGTTTGCCACCTGCTCCCTTGCCCATCATGTTACTAGCATGTGATATAACATTGTGTCAGCTGGCCTGTACAGCCAGGAACAACAGATCTAACACAACCCCAGTTTCTTCTACACAATACATAATAACATAAGATATAAAGTTATGATTATGATGAACGGATCTGATTCAAAATGGCTAAATTACACAAACTTCAGGAACCCAGTTGATGCATCTGCCGTATAAATAAATGCAGAAAAGTAAAGATTAGAAAGAAAATTCTTGCAACTTCTATTATTTCGTTTCGCACATACAGTAGATGACTTCATACACCGTTACCATCTTATCTCCTGAACCAGTGACAATGAACGGATCATCGGAGGAAATATCACAGCTGAGAACCGAGGATGATTCCTTAGGCCGAAGACAAAAATAATACATCAGAATTCACATTCTGTTCTGCTCCTGGATCAGTATTTTCCATGTTTATACAGAAATCAAAGTTCTTGTAGTTTTGTTTTCGGTTTAAATAATTAAACTGTAAGTATATTTGGTTTCTGTCATTTTTAATTCTTTCCACTTCTTGTTAAATGTGTTTCTATGGTTGAACACAGAGAAAGATTTTTGGACCAATGCATGTAACCAAAACATTCTTGGACCCCACTGACTACAATAGTAGGATAAATGACAACGGCATTCTTCAAATTATCTCATTTTCCACAATACAATTTTTTTTTTTAAACGGCTACTGTTAGAAACATACAGTTCCGTTTCATTCAAATAATGCAGAGTATGAATACAGGAAAGCTTACAGTTGTTAGGGTTTATTGAAGTCCATAAATCATCAGACACAGCCTGCCATTACAGAATTGCCAACATATGCCACCCTTCACTTCCATTCTTACTCTGCACCTTTAATAGACAACATATGGACTGCAGCGCCATCTCCTGACAGTAACACGACACATTCTTCCAAATATCTCTCTCTGTGTTCAATCATCAGAACAAAGAACAGATTGTTTACAGATTTGGAACAACTTTAAGGCGGTAATGTAATTAGTTTCTTTTTGATTCAAAATGTTTCACTTTAAGAAAGTGTCCAAATAAATCAATTATTGATTTATTGAATCGCAATATCTGGAATATGCTTGATCCATGTGGCCTTCGCCATGCATTCAGTGGATCATCTTATAAACCATGTATATGTAATATTAAAAGACACATTCAATGTTAAAGCCAGAACACTTAGAAAAAGAAAATAAAGATGTGATGTACACCAGTTAGTAAACTTGAGTTGGAGAAAGTTCAGCTGGTATTTGTTTAGTTTGGAGATCTTCAGAACTTTGAAGAGTGCAGAAGAACTTCAACACTGCGGCTCTTCATCCCCAACACAGGGCCACACAGTGACATTATGTGAAGGACGTTATCAAAGATCATGACAATATATATATATATATATATATATATATATATATATATATTAATTCAAGTTAATACAAAACGAAAAAAAAATAAAAATTTAAGAAAATGTAAATTCAAGTTTAGAAATAAAAGCTACTTAATTTGCCATGTGTTTTCATTCTGTGTTAACATGGGTGTAATTATTTTAACATAAATCATACATTAATGCAAAAAATGTACAGTGAAATGTGTTTAAATATTAAATGATAAGTCCAGTTTCTCAAGAGATGTAAGTGGTTCTGTGGCAACAGTCAAAACTGGGCGGTTAGCGGAATGATTCTCTAAACCACAACTGAAATAAAGCAACTCTTGTATCCATGACATTCTGATGCACAGACGTTAGTCTCACTAAATGGTTGCTAAGATAATGATTTTGGTTGCTATGGGTGTGACTTTTAGCTTCATCTCTTGTCTTTATGACATTGTAGTGTGAATATATTGCATCTGGGCCATTTTTATAATGGCAGTCTTCGGTAATAGACTCCTATTATAATTTTATGGGGTAATCTGGTGGCCCTAACACCCCAGGGGTACATCTTACACCCCCTTGTGATGCGTGTGTTTACAAAGCCTGTCGGTCTCTTCAAATGTGGTGACTCACATGATTCTACAAAATCTTCGCTCAGAGCTTTCACCCCTCAAAGTTCCCCGTTATAACTCTTTGGGGACTTCAGAGTGGCAGAAGGGGTACAGCCTACACCCTATTATGAGGTATGTTTCGCAGAGCCTACCAGCCTCAAAGTAAACCACACGTGTCTGTAAAATCCACGCACAGAGCTAACACCTGTCGAAGTTGGATGCTATATAGTCTGTGGGATTTTTGGGGTGATTTTTTGCCCCCTCGAATCAAATTCTGCACCCCTCTCCTCAATATTCAGGTTGATTTGACCCTCATTTATTGGTCTATGTCTGGGACAAAATAATGGTATAAGAAGATTAACAATAGTGATGCTTTGCATTCTGCACCTCTTATAATATCATGTTTAGGAATCTGTTCAAGAGATTTCATTATGTATGGCTGCGATGTCAGACAACAAGCAAAGATACGCGGATGACTGTAGTTTGATTAATAATGTATCATGTAGAAAACCTTTTATTTGTTTGTGTAAATTCTTACATTTGGATTTGACTTTCTTGACCTCAAAGAAGAAAACATGGTCATGTTTGTCCTGGTGTCCTGTTTTACATGCACACTTATAAAACATTGATTGTGTGAACTCAGTGAACTTCTTGAATTTGAAATGAGCAGAAATACTGGCCTCTTCTGGATACATTAAATCAAGTTGTCTGCTGGAGAGCACTATCCTTTTAGATATCATAAACCTAATACACATAGTATACACTCATCAGCATGTAAGCAATGTATTTTGTGATATGCATTACTCATATGTATTTTTAAAGCTGGTACATGGTATAGTATTTTTTCTGATGCTTAGATTCCATTAACAAGGTTCAAAATTAACCAGATTCAGTTTTATCTGCAGGTGAAATCATAAAAATCATAAAGATGTTTGTAATGGTCTTCAATTCTGATGTCTATACGTGTGTGAGAACAACTGCTTTATGAATATTATTTATTATTGATTTCATAGATTACTGTAAAGACAATTTTGAGATATATACAATATATATATATGGGTGTGTGTGTGTGTGTGTGTGTGTGTGTGTGTGTGTGTGTGTGTGTGTGTGTGTGTGTGTGTGTGTGTGTGTGTGTGTGTGTGTGTGTGTGTATATATGTTCATGTGTTTGTAAAAGTGTGTGTATTAATTAAAAACACAGTGTTGTACAACATGATTTACACATGCAGATTTGTGTCATGCTTCTGCTGTTTTTTTACAAGATCTTTACAATACCAACATGAGAAATTGATGTCTTTCATATGAGTCAAACAATAATCTATATAAAAATAAAGACACACTTTTTAACATAATCTTTTGAATTCTAAAGTCTTTATAGAAGCACCAACAATCTTGAATGGATACCAAACTAAACCTGCTCATCATTAATGACTTAAAAAAATTGCTTGGAATTGTGCCAAACAGTTATATTGATATAAACATAAAAGATGTATAAAAAACCAAAGCACATGAAACATAATCCTGTCCAACAAAAGGTTTACTAATACATAATATAGCTCTTTAAAGCATTTATAAATACTTGTTTATTTCAAGCTATTGAATACATACTATTAATGTTTAATTTACAAAAATATTGTAGTTTCAATCCCTAGATATCATAAACCTAATACACATAGTATACACTCATCAGCATGTAAGCAATGTATTTTGTGACATGCATTACTCATATGTATTTTTAAAGCTGGTACATGGTATAGTATTTTTTCTGATGCTTAGATTCCATCAACAAGGGTCAAAATTAACCAGATTCAGTTTTATCTGCAGGTGAAATCCCAGATATGTTTGAGAAAAGCCAGTGGAGGAGCACTGATTTTAAAGACTGCTGGTGTTAAACAGTATGTGAGCTGGTTAAAGGACTGGAAGAACTGCTTTAATACTGTAGAATGACAGTGGAGGTGCTGTTGCCCTTCTTACTTTCACAACATTCATAAGATTGTGTAAAACATGACAAATAATGCAGGAAAAACTGTCCACAAACTCATAAAGATGTTTGTAATGGACTTCTATACTGATGTCTATACGTGTGTGAGAACAACTGCTTTATGAATATTATTTATTATTGTTTCATAGATTACTGTAAAAGACAATTATGTGTGTGTGTGTGTGTGTGTGTGTGTGTGTGTGTGTGTGTGTGTGTGTGTGTGTGTGTGTGTGTGTGTGTGTGTGTGTGTGTGTGTGTGTGTGTGTGTGTGTGTGTGTGTGTGTGTGTGTGTGTGTGTGTGTGTATATATGTTCATGTGTTTGTAAAAGTGTGTGTATTCATTAAAAACACAGTGTTGTACAACATGATTTACACATGCAGATTTGTGTCATGCTTCTGCTGTTTTTTTACAAGATCTTTACAATACCAACATGAGAAATTGATGTCTTTCATATGAGTCAAACAATAATCTTTATAAAAATAAAGACATTTTTTTTTAACATAAACTTTGAATTCTAAAGTCTTTATAGAAGCACCAACAATCTTTGATGGATACCAAACTAAACCTGCTCATCATTAATGGCTTAAAAAATTTGCTTGGAATTGTGCCACATAGTTATATTGATATAAACATAAAAGATGTATAAAAACCAAAGCACATGAAACATAAAACTGTCCAACAAAAGGTTTACTAATACATAACTCTTTAAAGCATTTATAAACACTTATTTATTTCAAGCTATTGAATACATACTATTAATGTTTAATTTACAAAAATACTGTGGTTTCAATCCCTTGAGAAAACAATCTTTTCGAGCATTATGACATGATAAAACCCATGACCACAACTTTCACAGTAGATGAATATCAACACCGACAGATGTCGCAGCACCACACAATCCATGACGTCATCCATACATTAAACCTATAATGCAGCTCAATACATATGTATAATATAAGGTTGGTCTGGGAGGATTGTTTTGTGCATTTAAGTCTCACTTTGATTCCTGAATGTTTGCACAATCTGACTTTAAGAATAAAAATCATTGTGTTTTCCACTTTGATCTTTATTCTTCACAATTGTATTCAAGGCTTTTGGTCGTTTATCACATCACCCATGCATCAAATTAAACGTGTATGCATTGTAATTGCTGTGTTTAATGATTAAAGTTGTTGTGATGTCAGATCTTGTGTACATTCAGGATGATGGGCACATGAGCATTGATTGGCTGTTTCCCCAGCACAAGTTCATCCTCCCCCTGACTCCCATAAATGTCCTTCCTCCAGCATCTCTGCACACAGACAATCAGAGTTCTGCTCGGGTTCCTTCTCTTCTCGATCTGGAATGCAGATCTCAGAACAGTGATTTTCTCTTCTCCTCTTTATGGGGTTTCTCGTTCCTTGGACTTGCATTCGTTTCGTGTGTCGGTCGTCTTGAAGAACATGACTGGAGTTTTTGACAGCCTCAGCACAGATATGCATTCAAACCAGATTACCTCCAATTATCCAAATCTGCATAAATCCCAGGAGTCTCCGACCCTCCCGGTGTCCACCGCCACCGACAGCAGCTACTACAACAACCAGCAGCAGTGTTCCGGTTCTCCGTACGGTCCGCTGAGCTCGTTTCAGTACCAGAACAACAGCATGAGCGGCGTCCAGTACGGCTTCAGTAACGCGTTCGGTTCCTACAGCGCCTACGGGTCGTGCTCCTCACCCACAGCACCAGACACTGGTACATCCAAACTTATTATCACACAACTAATGCAGAAGAGCTTTAATAAATGTAATATTATTAGGGACATTTGTGCTTTAGTTAATAAGATAAACTGTAATAAACATTTGTGCTTTAGTATATAAAATAAACTTTAATTAACATTTGTGTTTTAGTTAATAAAATAAACTTTATTAAGCATTTGTGCTTTAGTTAATAAGATAAACTTTATTAAGCATTTGTGCTTTAGTATATAAAATAAACTGTAATTAACATTTGTGCTTTAGTATATAAAATAAACATTAATTAACATTTGTGTTTTAGTATATAAAATAAACATTAATTAACATTTGTGCTTTAGTACATGAGATAAACTTTAATAAACATTTGTGCTTTACTTAATAAAGTAATCTTTAATAAACATTTGTGCTTTAATACATAAAATAAACTTTAATAAACATTTTTGCTTTAGTTAATAAAATAATCTTTAATAAACATTTGTGCTTTAGTATATAAAATAAACTTTGATAAACATTTGTGCTTTAATACATAAAATAAACTTTGATAAACATTTGTGCTTTAATAAATGAAATATTTTAATAAACATTTGTGCTCTTATATATAAAAGAAACATAATAAACATTTGTGCTTTAGTAAATAAGATAAACTTTCATAAACATTTGTGCTTTAGTACATAAAATAAACTTTAATAAATATAAGTGCTTTTATACATAAAATAATCTTTAATAAACATTTGTGCTTTAATACATAAGATAAACTTTAAGAAATATTTGTGCTTTAGTACATAAAATAAACTTTAATAAACATTTGTGCTTTAATAAATCAAATATTTTAATAAACATTTGTGCTCTTATATATAAAAGAAACATAATAAACATTTGTGCTTTAGTATATAAAATAAACTTTAATTAACATTTGTGCTTTAATACATAAAATAAACATAAATAAACATTTGTGCTTTTATATATAAAAGAAACATTAATAAACATTTGCGTTTTAATAAATAAAAGAAACTTAAATAAGGATTTGTGCTTTAATATATAAAATTACTTTAATAAACATTTGTGCTCTAATATATAAAAGAAACTTTAATAAACATGTG
Source organism: Triplophysa yarkandensis (assembly GCA_033220385.1). Classification (NCBI taxonomy): domain Eukaryota; kingdom Metazoa; phylum Chordata; class Actinopteri; order Cypriniformes; family Nemacheilidae; genus Triplophysa; species Triplophysa yarkandensis. The sequence goes on from CM065654.1 coordinate 1,441,113, forward strand.
TGCTCTGATTAGTAAGATAAACTTTAATAAACATTTGTATTTTAATAAATAAGATACACTTTAATAAACATTTGTGCTCTAATATATAAAAGAAACATTAATAAACATTTGTATTTTAATAAATAAGATAAACTTTAATAAACATTTGTATTTTAATAAATAAGATAAACTTTAATAAACATTTGTGCTCTAATATATAAAAGAAACATTAATAAACATTTGTATTTTAATAAATAAGATAATCTTTAATTAACATTTGTGCTTTAATATATAAAATAATCTTTAATAAACATTTGTGCTTTAGTACATAAAATAATCTTCAATAAACATTTGTGCTTTAGTACATAAAATAATCTTCAATAAACATTTGTGCTTTAATATATAAAATAATCTTTAATAAACATTTGTATTTTAATAAATGAAATAAACTTTAATAAACATTTGTGCTTTAATACATAAAATAAACTTTAATAAACATTTGTGCTTTAATACATAAAATAATCTTTAATAAACATTTGTGCTTTAATATATAAAATAATCTTTAATAAACATTTGTGCTTTAATACATAAAATAATCTTTAATAAACATTTGTATTTTAATAAATGAAATAAACTTTAATAAACATTTGTGCTTTAATATATAAAATAAACTTTAATAAACATTTGTGCTTTAATATATAAAATAATCTTTAATAAACATTTGTATTTTAATAAATGAAATAAACTTTAATAAAGATTTGTATTTTAATAAATAAGATAAACTTTAATAAACATTTGTGTTAAATGAATGAATTTCTGATCATGTTGTTTTTATCATCTCAGAAAAAGAAGAAAGTGAACCTGAAATCCGAATGGTGAATGGAAAACCAAAGAAGATCCGAAAGCCTCGAACTATTTACTCGAGCTTCCAGCTGGCGGCTCTGCAGAGAAGGTTCCAGAAGACCCAATATCTGGCCCTGCCGGAGAGAGCCGAACTGGCCGCTTCTCTGGGCCTCACACAGACACAGGTACACAACAGCAAACACACAATACTTCATTCTTTTATTCCAATGACATTACTATCTGTGTACACAATATTTATTCATTTTTGAGATGTTAAATTATTATTAAAAATGTAAAATGTTATTAAATTTTTATTGTGGTTTGTTTTGAAGATATAATTCAAATATAGTTTTCATAAATAATACAAATAAGTACATTTTTTTAAATAATAATAAATACTACTAAATAAATTGTTTTTAAATAATAATAAATAATAATAACAATGATAAACATAAATAATAACAAATAAATTGTTTTGGCGACCTTATTTAAAGGACAATTGGTTTATTTGAATATTATATTTCAGAAGGATTGCGTATAACTATAAATAAGCTTCCATAAACTTTACATTCTTAATATTTCTATTTGCATACACAACGGCATTGGAGTTTTAAAAAATTGCTTATTAATAATTTTCATTTGCATAACTCCTCTCTTTCTTTTTTCCAGGTAAAAATCTGGTTCCAGAATCGTCGTTCAAAGTTCAAGAAACTGTGGAAAAGCGGAGAACTCCCCCCCGAGCAGCACGTGGCCTCCAGCGAGTCCCCCCCCCACACGTCCCCCCCTCTCAACGCGACCTGGGACTTTGCGCAGAGTCCGAGAATGAACATTGTGAACGCCGGGTTACCCCCCAGCAGCAGCCCCCCGAATACAAGCACCCCCTCGTTTCTAACAAACTACCCCTGGTACTCCCCCACGAACTCTGCGAGCCATTTACAGCCCCTGCACCACCCGAACACGAGCATCAGCGCCGGGGCCATATTTTGACCGGAGCACGCGAACTGTGCGAGTATTAGAACTCTCGACGGCCGTGTCTCCATCGCAACAGTGTGACGTCATCATCGTTGCCACGTTGAATATTTCAAATGCGTTCCCAGGCCGACACGAAACACGTTTATTTTTGTATTTATTTATTTTGATTTTAGGGGTGCTGAATGTCAATGCTCACTTTATCCAAAGCTTAGAGAACTCACGTGGCATCTTGGATCAGGGTTTAGAAGAATCACATGTAGCACATCCTCAAGATGTTTGGTGCCTTTTAAAAATGACCTCAAATGTGTTAAATGTGTTGTTTAATGTGGCTGCCTTTCGGTGAATATTCTCTCTTTTATTTTAAAACACAAGGTAAGTTGACAACATGGCATTGGCAGCATCGTTTTTTTACATCCTTATTTTGTTTCTTATTGTTATTTAGGACAATATATTCATGAAAAGCACTGCCAACTACTGATTGTCTGAAAGTCCACGTGTTAAAGGAAATTGTCTTTTGGTATTTTGGTTTTATTTATTTTCATATCCGATGGAAGAATTTTGCCACTGAAATGATTCAAACTATTTAATAAATCATGTTTCATGTGAATGTGCTGTTCAAACGCTTTTTATTTGTGTGGAATTTCCTTCCCACAGTTTATTGTTGGGAATGTTTTGAGTGTGTTTTCTCTCTCTCTCTCTCTCTCTCTCTCTCTCTCCTCTCTCTCTCTCTCTCTCTCTCTCTGGTCTCTCTCTCTCTGGTCTCTCTCTCTCTCTGGAATCTCCTCTCTCTCTCTCTGGTCTCTCTCTCTCTTGGTCTCTCTCTCTGCTCTCTCTCTCTCTCTTGTTTCGGTCTCTCTCTCTCTCTCTGGTCTCTCTCTCTCTCTGGTCTCTCTCTCTCTCTCTCTGGTCCTCTCTCTCTCTCTGGTCTCTCTCTCTCCTCTCTCTATGGTCTCTCTCTCTCTCTCTCTGGTCTCCTCTCTCTCTGGTCTCTCTCTCTCTCTCTCTCTCTGGGTCTCTCTCTCTCTCTGGTCTCTCTCTCTCTCTCTCTCTCTCTCTCTGGTCTCTCTCTGCTCTCTGGTCTCTCTCTCTCTCTCTCTCTGGTCTCTCTCTCTCTCTGGGTCTCTCTCTCTCTCTCTCTCCTGGTCTCGTCTTCTCTGGTCTCTCTCTCTCTGGTCGTCTGGTGTCTCTCTCTCTCTCTCTCTGGTCCTCTCTCTGGTCTCTGGTGTCTCTCTCTCTCTCCTGGTCTCTGGTGTCTCTTTCTCTCTCTCTCTCTCTCTGGGTCTCCTCTCGGTCTCTCTCTGGTCTCTGGTCTCTCTCTCTCTCGGTCCTCTGTCTCTCTCTGGTCTCTCTCTCTCTCTCTCTCTCTCTGGGTCTCCTCTCTCTCCTCTCTCTCCTTCTGGTCTCTCTCCTCTCTGGTCTCTCTCTCTCTCTCTCTCTCTCTCTCTCTCTCTCTCTCTCTCTCTTCTCTCTCTCTGCTCCTCTCTATGTCTCTCTCTCTCTCTCTCTCTTGTCTCTCTCTCTCTCTCTCTCTGGTCTCTCTCTCTCTCTCTCTCTCTCTAGGTCTCTCTCTCTCTCTCTCTCTCTCTCTCTCTGGTCTCTCTCTCTCTCTCTCTCTCTCTCTCTCTCTCTCTCTCCCTGGCGCCAGTGGAGTCTGTAGTCTTTAATAAGTCTGGCTGGAGACGAACTGCAACCGCTTGTAAATGTTTCACACAACTTCACCTTTTGTTGCCCATGACAGGTGTGCCCACAGCTCACTCTGTAATAAGTGGGTCAAGAGAGCTTATGGAACTTAGCCTAAATGATCAGGTGCACGGCTCTTGTGGTCGGAACGTTCCTTGCGTTCTCCGGAGCCTCGGGCACGGGGATGAGAAGGGAAACGCCCCGGTGTGAAGGCGTTCGGTGGCGTTCAGACTCTCCTGGAGTCAAAGCTCTGAGCTCCAGACGTTTTATGAAGTCTGCTCAGCCCAAATAGCAGAGGCACAACCAACAGCCCCCGAGCAAAACAACATGGGAACATTTCTCAGAACCGTCCAACACACAACAACCAACACACAACACACAACAACCAACACATAAAACAACACACTACACACAGCACACAACACACAACATACAACACACAACACCCTAACCACAGCACACAACACTCAACACACAACACACACAACACCCTACACACAGCACACAACACACAACACCCTACACACAACACAAACCACAGCAACACCCAACACATAACACACAACACCGTACACACAGCACACAGCACACAACACTCAACACACAACACATAACACACAACACCCTACACACAGCACACAACACTCAACACACAACATACAACACACAACACACAACACCCTACACACAACACAAACCACACAACACCCAACACATAACACACAACATCCTACACACAACACATAACACACAACACCCTACACACAGCACACAACACTCAACACACAACACATAACACATAACACACAACACCCTACACACAGCACCACAACACTCAACACACAACATACAACACACAACACCCCTACACACAACACAAAACCACACAACACCCAACACATAACACACAAACATCCTACACACAACACATAACACACAACACCCTACACACAGCACACAACACTCAACACACAACACATAACACACAAACACCCTACACAGCACACACAACACTCTACACACAACACTCAACACACAACACATAACACACCACACATAACACCCAACATCCAACACACAACACATAACACACAAACACATAACACCCAACACACAACACACAGCAAACAACTCATAACACACAACACTCTACACACAGCACACAACACTCAACACATAACACACAACACACAACACATAACACCCAACACACAACCACATAACACAACACAACACACAACACCCTACACACAACACTCAACACATAACACACAACACCCTACACACAGCACACAACACACAAACACATAACACACACCACATAACACACAACACATAACACAGCACACACAAACACCCTACACACAGAACACAACACATAACACATACAACACACCACATAACACACAGCACACAACACACAACACATACCACATAACACACAACACATAACACAGCACAGACAAAACCCTACACAACAGCACACAACACACAACACACAAAACATAACAAACACCACATAACACACAGCACACAACACACAACACACCATACACAACACCCTACACACATCACACAACACACAATACATAAACACAGCACAGACAAAAACCCTACACACAGCACACAACACAACAACACAAAAACACACAACACCCTACACACAGCACCACAACACACAACACAAAACACACAACACATAAAACACCATACACAACACCCTACACACAGCACACAACACATAACACACACCACATAACACAGCACAGACAAAACCCTACACACAGCCACACAACCACACAACACAAAACACACAACACATAACACAAACACATAACACACAGCACACAACACACAGCACACAGCACACAGCACACAACACACAACACATAACACACAACACACAACACACAACACCATTATAATAGATGCCGGCCTGTCCTACATGGATTTTCCTCGACATGTAAGAAGAAAACACGTGTTTATTAATTGAAGGCTTGTTTGTAATAGAACATAAATTTATTGAGTTATTAATGAATATTAATAATGTGCCCCTGCTCATTCTTTTATATAATTAAAATACTTTTATGATAGGTAAAGATGGCATGGTGTGTTGCTCTTCATGTTATAAGAATGTATTTGTG
>CM065654.1:1447230-1629730 GCA_033220385.1 Triplophysa yarkandensis
CTGTCTCCCTCTCTCACACACACACACACACTCATTCTCTCTCTCTCTCTCTCTCTCACTCTCACTCTCTCTCTCTCTCTCTCTCTCTCTCTCTCTGTCTCTCTCTCTCTCTCTCTCTCTCTGACTCTGTCTCCCTCTCTCACACACACACACACTCATTCTCTCTCTCTCTCTCTCTCACTCCCTCTCTCTCTCTCTCTCTCTCTCTCTCTCTCTCTGATGTTTAAAGCTCATGTAAGTTTCCCAACTCACATTACACAATCACACACACACACACACACAATCCAGACAACAGTGTGTGTGTGTGTGTGTGTGTGTGTGTGTGCGTGCGTGCGTGCGTGCGTGCGTGCGTGTGTGTTACTTAGGTGTGGCATCAAGAAGGAAAGGGTTCTGGGGTCAACCTTGATTCCCAAACTTGTATTTCAGTCCCAAGCCATTGTGCAGTAAGTTTACTCTCTTTCATGTCAACGCAAACAGATACAAAATGACAAAATGTTTCCCTGGCTGCAATTATGTAACATCGCCCGGTGTTCCGCACACACCTCCGGTGGGGGCTCGTGCAGGGTCCCAGGTCATGATGCACAAAATGCCGCACTTGGATGCGTTCGAACCGGGTCTCCCTAAAGCGTTTGGGTCCATGCATCTGAACCACACAGCCATCGTCTCTCATGCACCATCCGTATCCGAGCATGCATGCACGTTTACCTTGAGAAATGATCGCAATCCACTGATGTTAATGGTGTGAGTCCCTTCTCCGGCCGGCACCGAACCCCTGCGTCCACTCTCATCCGAGTCTGGCGAACGTTTCCCGGAGTCTGACAGCGGCGGACCCCTCCGTGATTCTCGGGGTGGGCGGGGCTCCGGGTTTGGTACGGTCGGGATGTATTTGAGGGTTCTGGCGCAGCATCCGATCCTCATTTCATCGCTCGGATCGAGGATCATGTGTCACTTTCTGCCGTCATGTCCTGCCCTGCTGTTACCAGGCTGCTGGTTTGGATGTTGGCTGGTGTGATCCAGACACCTCTTGTCTTGGTTTGGGCACATGATGGGTTTAAAATGATGCAGAGGTGTCTTGAAACATGAAAACAAGACTTTGTGCATGCATGCAATCAAGATTGTATTTCTTGTCTGGATTGCATAGGTGGACAACATTTGCTTTGTGAAATTACATTTGCATTTATTCATTCGACGGACGCTTTTATCCAAAGCGACTTATGTGTAGTGTGCAGTTGCCAAATCACTTGGGTAAGATGTCTTACACTTCAGTCATCGTCTGGGATTCAAACCCACAACCTTCGGATTATTATTTAAAAGCTCGGTTTTTTCTCTGCAACACAAAGGAAGATATGTTGAGAAATGTCTCAGTGGTTTTGTGCTCATGATGGAAGTCGATGGTTCAAACCCACAACCTTCTGATTACAAGTCCAACTCTCTGACCATCAGACCCCAACTGACCTCAAAATGATCTGTAAACATGTTTGAATGAGCTGTTGTTCATCCATTCTAAATCACAGACATCTTGCAGACATCTACAGGTCTAAATTACATCTGACAGTAGACGTCTCGGAGATGTCTTGCAGATGACATTTACATTTAGGCATTTAGCAGACGCTTTTATCCAAAGCGGCTTACAAATAGTCGAGGAGACAATGAAGCGGTAAATAGCCGATACAACAATAGGTGTACAAGTTAAAATGCAGGTATCGAATAGATCGTCCCAAAAACTTTAAATATTATTTATTCACGGTTCATTTAAAAGCTCTGTTTTTTCTCTGCAACACAAAGGAAGATATGTTGAGAAATGTCTCAGTGGTTTTGTGCTCATGATGGAAGTCGATGGGCTTCTGATTACAAGACCAACTCTCTAACCATCAGACCACGACTGACCTCAAAATTATCTGTAAACATGTTAGAAAGAGCCGTTCATCCATTCTAAATCACAAACATCTTGCAGACATCTACAGGTCTAAATTACATCTGACAGTAGACGTCTCAGAGATGTCTTGCAGATGAAAATGAAGATATCAAATAGATCATCCCAAAAAAATTAAATATCGTTTATTCGCGGTTCATTTAAAAGCTCTGTTATTTCTCTGCAACACAAAGGAAGATATGTTGAGAAATGTCTCAGTGGTGTCTCAGTGCAAATATCTTCGATTGGGTTCTGCAGAAGAAAGAAGGTCAGTTTTGAATGACACAAGGACGAGTAAATGATAAAAATCCATTTGAATAAGGTCTAATGGGACAATATTGCAGATGTGTGTGTGTTATCAGAGTTATATCACAATAATTTTCACGTATATACAGTGAACAAATATTTTCAGGCCCGTTTTACAAGAAACTGTTTATTCCCAAAGCTTTTCAGAATATTATTTTCCAGCTTTTTGCTACCAAACATGCTTCGTAAAAATCACACTGGGCCCTCTTGCTAACAAAGATGGGAAATATTTTCTAAAAAAAATAAAAATCATGGAGCGTCTTATATGCAGCGAAATATTACAGTAATAAAGCTCATTATATCAAGAGTTTCTGTCTAAGAGCCTGTTAAAGGTTATTCTAATCACCGCTGCTTGAAATCCACGGCCACAGTTTTGATGTGCTCGGTTTCTCTAGGATTACTGAGAGACAAATGCACATTTTCACTTATTTAAGTAACTCCCATGGCTGTCTGGGGCATAATGAAAGCACTCTACGTTTGTTGCCATGGTGAAAAGAGTAATTCCTGCCACTTTTGATATCCAAAGCTTTAAAAACCCTGCACTTGAAAGTTGGTAAATTCTGTCTGTCCGGCTCTTAAAACGACTGAAATATACGTGCAACGCCATTTACTTTCTCTGCCTTTCACCGAGGTGAAGATTACATATGGATCCATAATTGCGTGCATTTAATTAATCATAAAGGAGCGAAACGAGAATGAAAACAGGTATTTCCAGAAGAAAATTCTGTTTTTCGTTCTCCCTCACGCCGTTCAATGCAAATGAATATATTTTTGGTATTGTGTTTTAAAATGGAAATCAATATTTGACAAATCTTTATTTGTGTTGTGCAGAAGAAAGAATGTCAGTTTTGGAGTGACACAAGATATCATTAATGATGAAAAAATGTCCTTTTAATGAGGTCTAATGGGCTCATATTGTTGACGTCAAACTTTTGCCTGATGCATCCACAAGAGAGATCAAAACAAGAACCTAATGATCCATCATTGCACAAAACATTTTCTGAAGAAACATTTTATCTTGTCTGCTGCCAAAGAGACCCAAATCAATCGAGCATCACCAGGACGAACGCTGGCACACACCGCCTAAACATAGCCTGGTGTTGCCAAGGAGAAGCTTTCTCCAGATGCTGTGTGCGCTGCCAATATCCCCAGTGCTTTCATGATTAATACATTTCTCCAATTACCAATCGGCCTCATGGCTCCCACAATTCTCAGGACTGCTTTCATGAGCAGGTTTTATAGAAATCTACACCCTCTTCTCATCATCATGACAAGCATTTACACAAAAGTGTTAAAACGTAGAAATAAAACAGCTGCCATGTTACCGGAGCATTGCTTTTGAAAAGTGCTCCTAAGTGGTTGCTAGGAAGTTCTGGGTGGTTGCATTTGGTTGCTAACGTGTTGCTGTATGGTTGCTATGGTTTCCTAGGGTTCCATGGGTGCAATTATTCGGGGTTCAACTCCAGAGGAGCGCACCTCATGTGAACTTAAGAAAATATTTACATTTTTACAAATATTTACAACACAAAAAAATTTATTGAAATTTATTAAAAGTTTTGAGTATATGTGATTAAAACAATTACGTAAAACGGATTAACTGAAATGATTCTATTATAATTCACACAAACATCTAAGGAATATTACACATATATATTTTTTCATAACAAATGTATTTGTTTATTTTAAAGAAATTTGTATTTTTTAAATTTTCGAAGTAATGTTTTTAAAAAGATTTCAGTACTTAAAAGTAAAGTGTTTGTTTTTGAAACACGACACATAAAACATATGTTTGAATGCAATCGAAATGACAGTAGAATGACAGTCAAAAAATCTGTGGATCTTTCCATGTCAACATAAACTGTGAGCATTAAAAATGTACAAAAAGATTTCTCAAATAACTTGAACAAAACTTCTCTATTTCCAGATGCACAAGTGCGTGAATAACTATGAGTCGGCTGTCTTCCATCTGTGACATTTTTTGAGGTTGTCATTTACAAATCTTGCAAAAGATCATTAGCACCAAAAGCAAGGTGTGACTTTAACACTTCATTGGTTTCAGAAAAAAATGTAAAGACTTGATCTATTGTAAATTCTTCTTCAAATCAGCACCGAGGGAAAAGTGAGAGCGTTTGATTCCAGATGAAAGAAAAGAGACAGATATCTTCAACTGGGGATGTACTCACGGGCCCTCAGGGATCAATAAAGAGCATCTATTCAGCCATCACTCTATTCCAGGATAAAGGTCTGCGTGTGTCCCTATGCATTTCTTATTTGTTTGCTTCTGGATGTCATTATTTCTCCGACAGATTTATAAGAACCCTTTAATATCATCATCTAATTTACTCCATAATTTGCAGACGTGCGACTAAAGACGCCTCTCTCTTTCTGTCTTCTCCGTTCTTCGGTGACCGGCCGGCGTTTGATTTATTTCACAAACACTTTGGAGAAAATACTGCCAAAACATCAGTCAGGAAAATAACAAATGCACGCTGGCTCTCGGATCCCGAGCATTGAGCAAGCACCCTGTTCATCATTACACTGGCATTCAGCCTCTGTTATAGATTGTCCAATTCGCTGTGATCGGACAGCTGGATAAAATAGTACGTTTTGTTCGGGCCTTAGAGTAAAACATCGTAATCAGTGCTGAAAACTTTGCTTACTTCAAATTCTGCATTAAGATGCCAACTACACCAAACCTGATATAGTATTCTTGTCTTGGGTAACCAGCCTATGTTTACATATTCAGAGGATCGTTCCGCTCGACATCAAAGGCTATGATACACACGACTAAATTTTCAAGGAAATCTAAATTTAAAAATCCTGATTTTTAAATAAGCAAAGAGCCATCTTTCACATGTAGTGTAGAAGTAGGGCAAAAAGTTATGACAAACATACAGTACAGATGCTTCATTGCGGCAAAAGTAGACATTAAAGGGATTGTTCACCCAAAAACAGATAACATATTTGTCTACCATTGTGGTTTTTCCTACTATGGTAAATTATAGGGTCTAAGAACTGTTTGGTGACGAACATTTGTCCAAAAATCGTTCTCCTTTCATCCAAAAAAATACGTTCAAACAGATTTGAAACAACTTAAAAGTTAGCGATTCATGACGGTATGTCATTTAAGGTTGTGAAAAGTTTTTTAATTTATTTTGGTTTAAACAATACATAAAAAAATAGTAGATGGTAAATGATTATGGTGCAAATATTTTTTAATATTTCATTATAATAAATATAAGGGTCGCTAAGTGGGCTTATAGATACACAAACCTTTAAGTAAACATTCATAGCAGTTCCATACCATGAATACGACACAGCTGCTGACCGATTTGAATTGAGGAATAGAATTAACAAATTAAAAATGTTTATTTTTATTTACTATAAAATATTGTAGAGTAATCATGTAACATACTCTTTGTATTTGTCAAAATCATGATAATTATGATTTCTTTGTCATAACTGAAGTATATGATGTGCAACACCCGAGTCCTGATATCAAAATACAACAACTATACAGTAGAACAACAATTTTTGGTTTCACATAGAACCAATCAAACTTTCTTACCTCTTTATGATCTTAAGAACCTTTTTGCGGGACAGAAAAGTCTTAGGATGTTTAAGGTTCTTAATATACAACATATTCATAATAAATTGAAGAGGGTATCTTTAATTCTCTTGCAACATCTTGTTAAACCCCTATAAATTAACAAAATAAGACATTTCAAGTTTTAACAACTCTGAAAGCACCCAGCACTTCATTTACATTTATAAGTTTAGCAGATTGTACTCAAAGTGACTCACAAATGAGCAAAGCGTCCTTAAAAAACCTTCACCAAAAGTCCACACACAAGTCCAGAGAGCACAAACAGGTCTTATTTGTCCCTCTCACCCTGGAGATGGTGACAGTTGGGATGGATTGTGGTGAAAACCGGATGAGTCACAGAATGTTCCCCGTACAGTTTTCCTCTTTTTAAAAAGCCTCCAGCGCTGCTAGAACACATCACACAACCCTCACGCTTAGCCACAAAGACACAGAGATCCCTGTGTTACAAGACAAGACAGAGAAGCCAATTATATCCCATGTTAAAGAAAGCATTGTTCCTTTAACACATTGGGACGATAAAACAATGCTCAGATGCGGTCTTTGCTTCATCTAACCACCATTGTCTGGTGCCACGGAGAGGTTGGGATCAAGAGGAATAGTTCATTCTAAAACGCATAATTCACTGTCACGTCGTTTCAAATCGGTTCGACTGTTTGTCTTCTGCAGAACACAAAGAAGATATTTGGAAGAATGTTGGCCACGTCTTTGTTTTACACTGAATTTTTAGCCCATTTTTTCCGGGGGGGGTGAACTATCCCTTTACGTCAAACTGTTTACACACATAAACAAGCACACAAATATACAACCTCATATGTATTTTAAACGTAAACTCAGTACAGACGGAAATAACTGCAAACATGAAGCTTTCAAAGCACATTTTTTTCCTCTGACCTTTACCTTTTCTGATCGTTCCTTTATTTTTTTCTCGCCGATGTGCTTAAAGCTTTTAAATACAGCCGAGCTGAGCGTAGCCGTGCTTTGATGAGTTGAATGTAAGAGCGCTTTTCACCAAGGAGAACACCGCATTATGGGATAAATGCACCTGCTCTCTCTCACTAAAGTCGTCATTGACGATGGCGGAGAGAAGGTAACCGCATGCACATAAACACACAGACTGGCAGCTGGGCTCATCTGCTATCCGGGGATAACCAAAAAGGACAGAGGAGAGGAAAGGAATGGTCATAAAAAGGTTTGATATACTTGGTCGGTAGCATGCGTACGAGTGCATGTGTGCGTGCTTGGATGTGAAAAAGGTAAGAGTGAAGAACGATGGTGAGGGGGTGGGGATGAAGAGAGGCAAAGAGCACAAATGGAGAGGCTGGAGCCATAGAACCGCACTAAAGATGGAATATGCAGGCCTGAAACAGCCTAAGGGTTTATGGGTAAATAAAGAGAGAGAGAAAGCACAGCGGGGATTGGCCTGGTTTGCGCATGGTTTGTTCTATGGCTTACCTAACTCTATTGTGAACGGCGTTTCTAAGTGAACCAGATTTATTTCCATGCGGTTATGCTCTCTCAAAAGGGTTCATCTTTAATCTGATGATAACAAATAGATGGCGGCATTAAAGAGGAGAATCCCGCAATCGTAGGGAGTAAACGGATCGGCTGTGGAGTTTTTGAGATTACATTTAAGATGGGAAACATAATGAAGGAGACGGGGATTATCGATATTAATATTGCTCCGAAAGAAAAGCCTTTGTATGTTATTTCAAAGATATTGAGTGAATTTTCAGATGATGTGGATAAATGAGAAAAAGTGCTGTTACATTTAGAAGCAATCACACTTTCTATCTGACAGATGGTTGAAGAGGTAAATATATATAGGTTGCAGGACCCTGTGGAACACGGATGGTGCGTTTCTTAATTATAGGATATCCTTTTTTAACAGCCCAATCAAAAAAAGGCATAAGCCCGTTTCTCAATTCTCAATTGTGCGCTTTCAAAATGTGATGGGCATTTTTTATTTGTCCAATGGGAGAAAGAAATAAGGATTCGCCTATTTAATTTTTGCAAATCCCTTAAAGAGCCTTACACATGCAAGTCTGAAACATCCCGTAATTCATAAACGTATGGGAGATTCACCGTAACAAAATCATTAATCCTGTTGTTGTTAACAGGTTTGTGACTGTACACTATGGGATCATTTCCACGCCTTTAAACATGACACGGTACTAAACGAAACATGATTGGTTGATTAACCTGTAAGTCATGTGACACCTGGGGCAGGCCTTGGCCAATGAAAGCGACCAAAACTTCAGAAGAAAAATACCCCAAAATCATATTTAAAATACCCACAAATCATAAAGATATGGGATGGGATCTTAAGGAATCCACCTATCAACCATTCATGAAACCCTAGTGATATGGCAGTATACTTTTACATATTATCTTCTCACATTTTAAATTCTACGTATTAAAATATGAACAACAGTATTTAAAAAATCTAAAAATTTTAAAATACCAATTTTGTCCTGTATGAATCAGGTTATTGCTTTTCTGACTATAATGCAGGCTTTGTTCATATATATACATCACTTCAGATAATTGCCTTCAGTTAAAAAACATGTGGGCATTATGGATGTCACATGAAAGCTGCTATTGTCTGGAACCTTTTTGTCCCCGTCGACTGTACTGCCAGCTCTCTGCCAACTCTAGCAATAATAAATTGTGCAATTTAGAGGAAAATGTAAACCTGAAAAACAGAAATCATTTTCATCTGATGCATTATCATTTGAGCAGTCATCGGAGTAAAGGGCAGGAGTCTTTTTACTACTATTATATTTTGACTCCAATGGTGGAATTGTTTCTAGTATTACATGTTGTGGCAAGAATATAAAAAGAAATTTTAAATCTATTGCTGTATTGATACTTTGACCTCCAATTGTAAGTTAAATTGTCAGCATCATCCTATTCATACTAATTTAGGGAACTATTCATGTCAACAGCATTGAAAAATCTTAAGCCAAACTTAAAAACATGGTCCATGGATTTGCCTATAATAAAGAAGAAATGTAGATTTGAGGGAATGTTAAACTAAGCTTTCAGTCATGATGTGTAGATCTGTAGAACAAAAAATTGTCCAAATTGAATGCCATGACCATGCACACATAAAAACATTTACAAATCAAAATGATTATATGTAATATATATGAAATATTACATTTAATAATATGACAATTTAATGATTGTGATTTTGCACGAACATTTGCCTTTCCAAAATCATAGAATGATAAGTAAACCTGAAGGGGAAACATAAATCATGAGGGCGGAAGACATAGCTGGTATTTTCTTTTTCATTCTTGAGATCGCTCAAATCATACACAGAAGAGATGCTGACCTGCTGCTTAAGACGAAAACATCAAGCATGTCTTGTCTCAGGCTTTAATGGCATCCCAGCACTGACGGACTGAAGAAACCGGTACAGAAAACAATTTAAGACTTAATAAAATACTCATGGCTCTCCTAGAGATCATCTTCCGTCTTCAATAACAGCCGGTTTACATTTGAGGCCAAAGGTTTCAAAGGGAATGAATGCGTTACCCAACACTAAATAAATCATTATCCTACGACGCAAGCGTTCCTCAAACATCATTTTTTATGAATATGCTACAAGCAGAATTAAAACTGTGATGTGAACTGAATCGGCCTTCGGGATGTTTCAATCCTTCAAGTTTACATCAAGTCTAATGGGGGAAGAAGCTTGGCTGGATTTTAATTAGATGATATTACACTTATAACGGCCCACCTCCCCCTCTCCGGTGCATCACCCCAAAACATACCAACAACCAAGGACAAGTAGGCAGATGAGTTTCCGAGTGATTTACGTAGACTCTTTTTTACAGATTTCTTTGATCTTCCAAACGGGTGAAATCCACATTTATCCGAACTCTTGCTTTCCCTGGGAAAGCATTCAGATAAACTGCCTATGGATTTGGATGACATAGGCAGGCTAAGCTGATATTATGCCCGCCGAGGCTGTCATTCACATGTCATTCTGTATGTCATGCTGCCCCGGTAGCAAAGCCGGCGCCATAAATACTGATTGCTCTTCAAGTGAACCGTGGCATCAATGCACGACAAGAGGCCACCAGGAATGAACGTGCTCTTGGGACAAGGTTATCTGTACTAACCTAAAGATATCATTTACCCGGAGATAAGGCCTTTTTCCGGATCGTAATCTGGTTTCATTGACTCGAATGTTATAGTCAAGACTATATTGAGAAAGGCCTGATGGGGCGAGAAAGATGTTGTATGTTGAGAATTTACATTAGATTTTTGATTCAATGCAATGTGATATAAAGTGCATTCCAACTTTTTATCAGTTGGAACTCATGACCTTGGCAAAGCTTTGTTGTCTTCTTATAAGCTAAACAAAAACCCAACACGTGTGCACACAACCTTTCAGAATTTTCCGGACACACCTCCATTGTGTGCTTCTTGAAAAATGAAGACAAACAAATTATAATTCAAAAGAATGTGACACATTAAAAAAAGTTTCAAGCTAAAACTGTTCTTTCATAAAAGCATTCGGAACATGACTCAATGTCATTCTTCGAGCAAGTACGCCCGGCTTTTCTCGACTTCTGGATTGTGTCAAACTAAGTACAAACACGGCGCCTGAGTGAACGACGTTCACAGTGATGAAAAACAAATGAAAAACACGTCCCACATAGAACAAAGTAGAGGAAACACAAGGAAGGTAAAAAAGAAATAAGAAGTTTCTGAAGTCTGTCGGGGGGCTTCACGTCGAAGCGTGTGGGAACTCAGATAAGTGAACGGCTCAATAGGAGACCGTATGGGAAAAATAATGACGGCACCCTGCGGACCTGGATAACAGAGCTTATATTTGAAAGATTTCTGGGAGAGGGAGTCTACGTCGCCATTGCGTAATTGCCTGATGCCTGAACAACTGAGACATAATGGAAGCGGTGGGAAGGGCTGTGAAATGGGGAGACAGGAGCCAAATCAGGCCGGCTGAATAATTGATTCAAATGTAGTATAAGTCTTATTCTCACGCATCCATTATTAAACATTAGCATTTTGTCAGAAACAGCGACGCCAACTTTACAGATTTAGCTGAAGCCTTGTTGTCGGAAGGGAAAATGTCAAGCATTTAGATAGACAAAAATGTACCTTTGGGGTCAAATAAAAAATGTCAGAAGATACATTTACATTTACATTTACATTTAGTCATTTAGCAGACGCTTTTATCCAAAGCGACTTACAATACAATCTTTACCATGCAGAAAATCAGGCACTTTATCAAGTAACTGACACACTTTTCATTAAGCCATTAACATTTTTCTAAATTAACTTTTTATGGGTGTGTGTTTAGATAAAATAATTATAATTGTAACAATATTTCTCCCAAATTTCACATCCGCATGCATTTATTTGCAGAAAATGTGTTCTATAGTTTTAACAGAAAACAAGCTTATATAACATCTAAGTACAAGAATAATATTTGTATTCAGGTAAAATTATACTTTTGTTTGACATAAATTTGAATGGTGTCCTGAGATTCCCCCCCCCCTGTGGTTTTATAAAGTAACCTGTACAATGCCATTCACAAACTAAACCAAGAACCCCGTTGCATATCTATAAAAAAGACAAAATCAACCAAAGATAAAAAATGAACTGGGTTAAAATCCCAATACTGAATGTTTTCTTTAAAACTAAAAAGCATTACTAACACAAAGAGCACAAAATTTCCTTCTGTACTTATCAGCAACTGAACACAGGCATAAATTAAATATTCTATGAAATGAATGACTGTTTCTAGATCAGTGACCACCTTAAACTGCCCTACAGGCAAAAACACAAATCTAATTGAATATTGATCTGTAAAAGACCATAATTAACCAAATGTGAATCAAGTTGGACTAAAAGATACTGCATCGGAAAATGTTGCTGTATGATTCTGCTTTGGGAAGAGGTCAGCACATTCTTTTGCCACATTCAAAGAACAATTCGCTTTCCCTAAATACTCGATGGCTCTCAAAAAGTACTGAATATTTATGTCAAAAATGTGTTAAATTACAGTCGATGGAATGTCTCGGATGCTAAAATATTACGATAACATGAAAATACATTTCTCTATAAATTACTAGTGCATGGTAGAAGTAAACATTACTGGGCCTGTTTATCTATCTGTCCATCCATCCATCCATAAATATATATATATATATATACTGCATTGTCAGATCCTGAGGCACTTTTCTGAGTTTAAACACTATGCTGTCTTTGACGATTTGTGTTAGGGGAAATGGTATGCTAAAAAAGTTATATTATTAAAGCGTTTATGTCAATTTTATCCGTTGTGCCTTATCTCACATTAACCACTTTGGTAGTTTTGCCAATTTGAATCATACGTAATAGCATCCAACACTCCAAGAATTTAATATTATAGCCCTTTGCTAATAAAAGATTCATCTATGATGCCATTTCCTAATAGCACACATACATCTGAAACACATCTATATCATGACTGCATCATCATCTGCTCATCTGGAATACATCTCTGAGACGTCTGCAGTCAGATGGCAGAATAGGTCTGTGAGATGTTTAGATTTAGAATGGATGGACAGCACAAAAGTAATTCTAAAAGCCCCACACTTGGGTGCATTAACGTACAACTTTGTAAGAACGTAACTTAAAGTTTAAAATACTGGTTGCAGTAAGTGGACATGTGACAAACTTCTACAAAATGTTTGAGGACTGTTTCTAACCCGAGGAAAGGACCATGACAAATAATACTGTCAGAAAACAAGCACCTTGTCATCATGAGAAAATAACATGTCATTTTATGAGGATGTGTCTCTCTTTTTTCTAACACACATACACATAATGGTTCAGTTAGACTTTCATTAATGCACAACATAAACATATATAATATATTCCCTTTTCCCACGGGAAGAAAACTTTACTAGAAATGTATGTCTTCACATGTGCAAGATGCAGAGACGGCAAACTGTACCCATAAAAATCTCCCAAAACAAACCGAGTTCTATATTTGCTGTCTTTGTAGGTTTATTTCTTATCCATGTATTTTTTTTCTTAACATTCAAGACGAACTCAATATTTATTTTTATAAAATGTATATAAAATTTATTTGCAGTTTTAACATCTCCCCAAGAAAATGAATAAATGGTTCTAAAACCAGCCCTGTTTGGGCATCATTCAATTTATAATGAATATCATAAAATATAATATGAATTCATTTTTTTATATTTTTTCATTTGTCAGTGATCCAAAGAGATCCTTTTTGCATATTGCACAACACATTGCACAACACATTCAAAAACCAATTCTTTAAAACCACCACAATAAAAATGATAATAGCTGACTGTACAATCACAAAATGATATAAGATAATTGGACTTTTAAACCAATTTGTTTTATTTAAATACTGACAAAAAGATGAATGGAAATCGAGATGTTGCAGTGTGTGTGCAATTTTGTTTGAGCTGCAATAGATCTAAATGCGCATGAAATTATCTGCAAACCTTTTCAACTTTAACACCGATCCAATCGTTCAAAACGCCATTTCAGAGAAAGTACCTTCATCCCTTAAAGGTTTTAAAAGGTCACACAGATTTGTAAGAAAACTTTTATGGTCTGAAAAAGCTCCCTGCATCTTGAAACCGACTCAAGATCAACAATGTTTGGTTGCCATGGCACTAAGAGGCTTTCCCTCTGTGATTTCAGGAAATTCAAAATGGATCAGACATCTGGGCCAAGCACAGAGAGAGAGAGAGAGAGAGAGAGAGAGAGAGAGAGAGAGAGGGAGAGGGAGAGGGAGAGGGAGAGGGAGAGGGAGAGGGAGAGGGAGAGGGAGAGGGAGAGGGAGAGGGAGAGGGAGAGGGAGAGGGAGAGGGAGAGGGAGAGAGAGAGAGAGAGAGAGAGAGAGAGAGAGAGAGAGAGAGAGAGAGAGAGAGGGGGGGGGGGGTAGGGAGAGAGAGAGAGAGAGAGAGAGAGAGAGAGAGAGAGAGGGGGGGGGGGAGGGAGAGAGAGAGAGAGAGAGAGAGAGAGAGAGAGAGAGAGAGAGAGAGAGAGAGAGAGAGAGAGAGAGAGAGAGAGAGGGGGAGAGGGAGCGAGAGAGGAAGAGAGGAAGAGGGAGAGAGAGGGAGAGCGAGAGAGCGAGAGAGAATGAGAGAGAGTGGGAGGGAGAGACAGAGAGAGAGACAGACAGACACAGAGACAGAGACAGAGAGAGACAGAGACAGAGAGAGAAAGAGAGAGAGAGAGACAGAGAGAAAGAGAGAGAGAGACAGAGAGAAAGAGAGAGAGAGACAGAGAGAATGAAAGAGAGAGAGTGAGAGAGAGAGAGAGTGAAAGAGAGAGAGAGAGAGTGAGAAAGAGAGAGAGAGACAGAGAGAAAGAGAGAGAGAGAGAGAGAGAGAGAGAGAGAGAGAGAAAGAGAGAGAGAGAGAGAGAGAAAGAGAGAGAGAGAGAGAGAGAAAGAGAAGAGAGAGAGAGAGAGAAAGAGAGAGAGAGACAGAGAGAAAGAGAGAGAGAGAGAGAATGAGAGAGAGAGAGAATGAGAGAGAGAGAGAGAGAATGAGAGAGAGAGAGAGAGAGAAAGAGAGAAAGAGAGAGAGAAAGAGAGAGAGAAAGAGAGAGAGAGAGAGAGAGAGAGAGAGAGAGAGAGAGAGAGCAAATGATAAAATTATACAGGAGCTGCCTGGATGTTCCCGACCGTAAACACTGGAGCTCTAAACATGCCATTGCTTGAAAGCACCAAACATTTAGCTCAACATGGTTCTCACACTTCAGACATTTTGGTTCAATGTTGAGAGACGGCAACAGATGCACATGAAAGACCCTTCGCTTCTCTCGGTGCATAATGGAGAGGATATGAGACAAGCTAATTTTCGGATTCATGCATTTGAAAGGTTTCAATGCAGCATGTTTATATATGTCATTAGACCTACAAAATCACAATGGCAGTCGAGGGCTCTCTGTATCACTGTCATTTGGCCTTACAGTAGTGATCTTCAGTTTACAGGTTTGGTGGTTGTTTACAAATTCCTCTGTTGATTATGTAATCCAGGATAGTTTGTCTAATAACAGAGAAGAGATATTTTGAAAAATGTTCATAAAAGATACCATTGACTTGAATTGCATGTGCCCATTCTTCCAAATATTTTATTTGGAGCTTTGAGAAAATGTGCTAAGACAACCTGGTTTGTGGATACTTTCCTACAGAACACGTATTACATGATTCTTTACGGAATATGCATATTATGATCATTTATCCAGTGACAGAAAAGAAGATATTTTGAAAAATGTAAGTAAAAGAAAACCTTTGACCTGCATTGGTTTTGTGCCCATATAATTGACGGGGGTGTTTTATTGTTTATTACAATTCTTCAAAATATATCGTCGTGTGTTTTAAGAAAATGTGCTAAAACAACTTGGTTTGTAGATCCTTTTCTTAAATGACACATTACACTTTTGTATTGGGATATTTTGAAAAATGTTGTCATTAGAAAAAAGTTAACTTGCATTGGGTTTGGCCCACACAATGAGTGTTTTACAGTTACTTGCATTTTTCCAAATATTTTTTTGTATTTTGTAGATTAAAAAGTCACACAAGTATGCATATCAAAGTGAATAAAAAATGACAGACCTGCATGAAATTAAATGGAAATATATTGCAAACAGTGGGTCATCCGTATAGTGCCAGTAAAGGTCAGACCCATCCGATTAAACGGAGCACACTGGATTGTACTTAAATAACAGCTCAATATCTTTGTTCAATATTCTCTTCCTCTTACAATTACCTTGATTACTTATCGGTCATGCCACTTGTTTGCTTGTGAAATAAAGCTTCGTTTATTTATAAGTCCTGTGCCACATCAATGGTTAAATATATCATACAGCTGAATTCAATAACACTTACTACATTTTTTATTGCCAGCTAACATTTTTATTTTTATTTCTAAGCACAGATCGAATGTTATTGGTTCCAAGAACACTTTACCGGCCTTATTGGAACAAGCAGTTTGCTCTTAGTCATTTATCAAGCACTCCAATTAAATCTGTCAAGAACAAACAAGGGGCTTCATGAGTCAT
This sequence comes from Triplophysa yarkandensis, assembly GCA_033220385.1. Lineage (NCBI taxonomy): Eukaryota > Metazoa > Chordata > Actinopteri > Cypriniformes > Nemacheilidae > Triplophysa > Triplophysa yarkandensis. Next base: position 1,463,133 of record CM065654.1, read on the forward strand.
ATTTTATACGTAAAAATCCTACTTTGCTATCTATTATTTTGTAATAGTTTTAAAAAATGACAGAGTTCTGATATGCATATGTGAACAAACCTTAAACTTTCAAACAAATTTTGTTTTAGGTTTGGAAATCCTGCATATGCAGTAAATACTGTAATGCAGCATATGGCACAAAGGTTCATTTCAAATGTGATGTTTGGCATTATGAAAAGATTTACTACTGTTGTGCCCTCTACTGTTTCAAAACAGAACAGACACAAGTTGAAGAGATTTGTTCATATCTAGAACATAATTTATATACTTTTTGCAAGGTACATGAGGTAAGATGTATTATGTAGCAACTCTACTTAATCACCATTGAAATCACTCTTACAATAACCTAGATATGAAATGTATACTTCTGAACTGCATACTATAATGAAATTTAAATGTATACTCCACATTTCACATGAATAGAATTTATTAAGCACATCATCTACAACATAGATGTTAAGTTGCTAGTTTTCTGAGCTTGTGTAAAAAAATTAAATTCGACACTTGGGAAATTATGTTTTTTTTTTAGTGTACTTTTAGCACAGGTGTCTACATTTGGTTTTTAAAATTCACTTGTGATGTCTGTCAATTTTCAGACTCATTTTTTTTAGTGCAAGATTTTTCATTGTAAAGTAAGAGCTATTTTCAGGACTGTAACATCCATAACGCTACCATTTGCTCATCAAAAGACACATGAATATTAAAACTTTATTTTAGGTTCTATAAAGAGCTATACCGTGGCAATTTGTAGAATATTGTTGGTACATTTTAATTCACATCAATCTTAAGTGTGCTTTTTAGTCTCATATATAAAGGAGGTTCATTTTTGTGTTTAAATACTGTGAACAAATATTTGTATAATATTAACAATTCTTTCAGTTTACCGGGTACAACTGCAGTGTTTTTATGTCACATCCATCAGAATGGAATTGACACCTATCCAAAACAATAAAATATAAGAAACTTGTAATGTTTTACAGAGAACCTAGAATTAAAGACAGACACACCTTTAAGAGCATAATTTTACAACCATAACACAAATTATGGGATATTGTTTATTCCAGACCAAAAACAAAATATGCTATTACAAGTTTAGAAAAATTGAAATTATGCACATAGTGAACAAAAAAGGGTAAAAAAGGCAGTCAGAGATGCATATTAGAGAAAACACGGGGCTGCCGCGCCCTGTGCTCGAAGAGCACACCAATGTAACCCTGAAGCAGGCCGGCCCACATCAAAACTAAAATGCAGATTTACTTTTTTTTTTTGATGGAATTTAAGCATGATACAAATAACAATTCTCTAAACTGCTCCATCTTCCGCCCATAAAACTTAGGATTGTGCAAAACATGGCATTTGAAGATTCGACTCAAACCGCTCGTACAAAACAAAGAGAAAGTTACATGGAATTGTGCCTTGGCACAAGATAAAACGAAAAACGACTAAAGAAGGGACAAAGAAAAATTATTTCTCCTGCATAATTTGCCTCGCCGTCTGTCCGTGCTGGAACAGGGCCGGTCATTTTCATAAGGGCGCCATACTAAAAGTCTCAAATCAGAGGTAATCATTATTAGCTTTTATTTCCCCTGAAGGGGAGCTGGGGCTGCTGGGGGGTACCCAGCGGCGTAAAAAGGGTAAGTTGGGTTAGATGTCAGGGGGAGGGGGTCAAGTTCAGTTTCTAGAACCCGTGAACTTTAAGCTGCTCCTCCTTGGCCAGTTCAATCTGTAGGAGGGAACCAGAAACGGTGTAAGTGACTGGTTATCGGATTACAGAGGGATATTAAAAGCCACGGATGCTCATACTTACATCAGTGAGAAACTGGCAAATGTTCTTGCGCTGATCACCTTGCAGCTGTATCACTTCACCATACTCGGGGTGCTCAATCACAGTCCCATTGCAGGCAAATTTCTAAAAACACACGAACAAAATTATAACCCACACGACAGCAAGCATTGTGTGTCAAAAGGTATATTACACCCACCTTCTTGAAGGCCTTGACTAGCTTCTTTTTATCATAGTCGTCGGCTATGCCCTGAACCGTGGTCAGAGTCTTCCGCCCGTTCCGCTGTTGAATTCTTATGTGGATGTAGTCCTCAGTCCCACCTGGGAGCCGATCATCACCCTTAGTTGCATCAGCAAAGGGGTCTTCAAACAGAAAACAAAGCAAGGTCAAACATTGATCGTGGTTTTAATACGGCAATCGTGTTTTTAAGTCATGTTTATAACACTTTTGTGGTTATGATCTCCCAGCAAACATCAGTTAATAAACATGTTCTGACAGAGACAAGCGCTGACTAAAGGGTAGAGTTCATCAACCGGAAGCCGATACTGAAGAACGTCAATCTAAATAAGGATGTGTACACCGATACTGCAGTATCGGTACTCAAAGAATACAGACTTGATACTTTTTAGAAAGTATCGATACTTTTAATTATATGAATAGTGTCCACTATGACTTGGTATGACTTACATAAAGATGTAGTTACCACGACGACAGCAAATAAAGTCTTCCGTGCGATGATGTCAGTACGAGCGAGAGAAACAACAAGTGATCCATTTCTAAATATTTCAAATATACAACACGTATACAAATTTGAAGACAATATAGAAATTAGAAATAAAGAAAATGCAAATATATGAATTTAAATAATTGGGAAAAATGGCCTGTTATAAAAATGAGGTAAAATCTGAACATTTCGATTCTGGTATTTCATTTTATTCATTGTTTTATATTTATTTACTTTTTTAGAATTTTTTATAAATTTTTTTAATTTTAATAAACTTACATAACAGTGTATCATGTGTAATTAACTAAGTTTGTTGATTATTTTTCCTAAAAATTAATACAATAAAAAATGCATTATATCGGTAAAATTGTGACAAAGTATCGGTATTTCAAGAATGTGGCATCGCCCCGCCCTACATCTTACGTCATCGATGTCGTCATTGCGCAATTGGTTCGTCCTCCTACGTCACGACGCACAAACATCCGAGAGGCTTGACGAAGGCTATAAATAATCCGCCATCGGCGGCCATTTTGTTTCACATCCAGAACAACAATCCGCGATTAAAACGCTTTTAAAACTCGACGGTATTTTATTACGAATATAAAATAAATAAACTTAATAACTTGTATTTATATTTAAATATTAAAAACGTCACAATATTATAAAAAGCAAAAAATAATAAAGACAGAGGCCCGACTGATAATATTAAACACTACACAATGTTAATAAATAAAACAGATTTTATAATAAATTTAAGTATTTTTATTTTTATATTTTGTTTTAAATAACCCCCCCTCCCTCCTCCCCTTCGACACATTTTGATGGAGACCTCAAATCGTACCAAAAGTTTGGAGGTTCTGGATAGCGGACATACGATAAGATTCCTTTTCCTTTCGGATGACAACTGGTGGTCTTGCCCTCGAGTTTCGTGAGAATGTGGCCGAGTTTGGGGAAGATTTCTCGGGTGCTGCTCTCTGGCTTTAGCCGAGCTCAGAAAATGGCGTCGGGTCTCTTATAGAGGCTTGAAAAACACCTCTCCAAAGCCCCGCCCCCTTCTGAGAGGATGACGTCATCGCGTCACAGAGTTCGCAGAGTCGTGTTACGTAACTGTTTCGGGATTCATCAGATGTGATTATTTTTTTATTATTATTTTATTTTTTATTTTTTATGATTTAATATGTTGTCATTTCTTCTATTTTAAAAAAAAAATGTTGTATATTATTTTCTTCTTTTTGAATGTTTGTCTGATTCTGAACGTACATGAATGGAAATTTGTTGTTTTAACATTTTGTATTCAATAAAAAATCATATAAAATTATTTTTTGTTATTAAACGCCTTTATGTAACAAGTATATTTATTAAAATATTTAAACGTTTATGTACGGAAACGTTTTTGTCTTGTTATCTATTTGTTTGTTTGTTAACTTTATTATTTTTTATTATATTGAGAAAACAAAATTATTCTCGACAGCATATAAGAAAACAAAATCTTAAAACACAAAAACACACAATAAACATTCATTTTCAAAATATTTGTAATGAAAGCATTAAAAATAAATGCTATTATTACATTCAAAGTCAGGAAAAACGTTATAAATTATTATCATGTATTTAGCCCACTGCATGTGTTTATAAACACGTATCCTTTTTTTGTTGTAAACAAAGGAAGGACTTTTATTATATACATGTTGTTCTAAATCACTGGCCATCGCTGTGATTGGTTAGATATTTCCTCATCTGCATCACCCTTTGACCTGCGGTCAGTTGGAAAACGATGACGTATGATTTCAAGCGGCCATTTTTGTAGTCCAACGTCAATTTTGTAGTCCAATAAAATTTTAAGGAAATTGTGTGATTTTGACAAAAGACCCAACAAGTAATTTATTACCCTTATTTATAATAAATGAATCTAAAACATGAGGTCTAAATTGTCTCCCTGAAACGCCATTAAAACATAAAATAACTAAATTAATTAATTAATTTTGTTCAGCAGATGGCAGCCTGGTGTCATTGTTCATGGAAATATTTTCATTGTGTGAATACAAGAAAAAATAAATATAGTGGTTTATCTTCAGCTCAACTTTACTCATGTCCACAAAGTGTCACACTTTACTCACAAGACCTCCAAAACACATTTAACATTCTTAAACCTGTTCAACTTTCTTTGTTTTGATGAATGCAGAGAGATTTTTTTTATAAAGGCCTGTATTCATCCGTTCTTGGACCTCATTCAGTTGACCACACAAAATGAGATATTTGGAAGAATGTACCCAAGGTATGTTCTGGAGCATTGGTGACTCCCACTGTCGCTGTCATTATGGAAGTCAGCGGTGTCCAAGAACTATTATGGTTACGAACATTCTTTCAAATATCTTTGTGTTCAACCAAGCACACACATTTAATCGGGTTTGGGACTAAAACTAAACTTTGTTGATTTACTTTTTTCGATTTTCACTTTGAGACCACACAAAGCGTGTGTTTTTTAAATAACCCCATAGGCTTTGTCCTTTACTACTTTATTTTATTTGCAGGCTGCGACACAACGCTTGTGGAAACGAAATGCATGAACGGGGAGTGCATTAGAAGAGTGTTTCTCAATCTTTTTATCACTCCACATCTGACACACCTGTTGGAAGTCATAAAGAATTTAGCCACATCACAAAAGAGAGACATCCCAGAGGATTGAGAAACACTGGGTGGTAGCAGAACACACTGGCACAGTTATTAGAGAGAGAACGGAAGCTTTATAAGGTCACCCGGTCACTCCCTTCAAAATCCTAAATCTCTCAAACCATTCTGCGCAGATGACATTTGAGACGAGCATCTAAAGGGGATTCATGAAGAATTATCATGAAGAATTATTGGAGAAACTCACATCAAGGTTGCTCAGTTTTGACCGGAAATTATTGCAATCTACTCTTTTTTAAAATTTTGTTCAGATGGGAGCAAGGAGCTTCTTCCATTGGATTGCATTGCTGTCTATTGGCAGTAAAAATGCCATAAATAATCACAAATCCTCGAGCCAAGTAACATCTGTATACGAGCTGCTACAGTTTTTTTAACATTATATTTGTTTTAGACCATGCATGACGGAATCTGACCCCAAGACATGGCCTGTTTATGATGACGGATCAGAAGGTTCTTCTGGTTGATATCATGTTTTGTTTCTTGAGATGAAAATGTTCGGTATGATAAAAATAAACAAGGTGGCTTCAGATTCCAAGTAATGCAAACAAAGGGTAAAGTAAATAAAGTAAAAAGCAGTTACGGGTTGAACTGGTCAGAGCAGATGTAAGTGTGTTTGCTTGTGAGTTTCTAGGGACATTGTGCACAAGGCTCCCACACTTGTGTATATATGCAGATCCTCGTGTCGAAAATTCAATTGCAACGTTAGTTGCAAAAATGTTGACGTGTATTCGGGCTTGGGGTTTACAGATTGACACGCTTCAAGAGTCAGAGCTTTTTATGAAAGCATTGATGAGATCTCATTACCCGAAGCGTTGAGATTAATTCTTGAAATCTGCTCCAAAGAAACATGATGGAAGTTGAGATAACAACGTGCTGATCAAGGGGATCAGGTGATTGTATATGGAAAATGATCAGCATCTTATACTCAATCAACAGTTAGATCATAGGATTAAAGGGACATCTTCACCTGTCAACATGACACATTTCTTATTATAGAAACACTCATGTTATTTTAAAAGAGATTGTTCAACCCAAACTTAAAACTGTGTCATAGTGTATACACCCCGTTCTGTTCAAAACCTGTATTTTGAGAAATGTCTCGAAGGTTCCAAAATATCTTTCTTTGTGCTCTGCAGAATACACAAAGTTGTGCATGTTTAATGCGTGATTGGTAGAATTGACCATTGTGTAACGATTCTTTTGAGTAATCAGAATAACTTCATTCAAAAGACGAATCGCAATTAAAATCAAATTTATATCCTTATTGATACTCATAGACATCAATTGTTTTAAATAGAAATCCAATTGAGACTTTGGTCTTTTGCTTTAGATGCGTCTCCTACGAGGTTTCCATAAAAAAGCTTTAAACTCAAAATGTAATAAAATTCTAAGACATAAGTTGGCCTAACTAAAGTGCTTTGACCTCTGAGCAATAGAATGTTATCTCTCAAAGATCAACTTAAACTCAGTAACTTGTTTCTGGGTGGGTTAACCAGCCAGTGGCCACATTCTCAACACACAAACATTTGTTTTACTAATGACATGCTTGTTGTTACATAAGACACAACAACGTTTTGCTGTTTGAATATGCAGGTAAAACTGAGAATTGTGCTTTTAACCCTAAATATGCTCCAGTTTTCGTGTCCGTGCGGCCTATGGTTATGTCTGCACAAGTTGTACTTTTATGTAAATGATCATGCTTTACAAATACAACTATTACTCAAGAATTCTCTCAATATTTAAATCTGTCAGTAAGGCTTTGTGGGCACGCTTGACGTGCTGGAATTTCTGCTGTCGATACTCTACAGCTAGTGTACTGCAGACAGGACAGGTTTGGACAACATTTACTTCGGTATCCCAGGGCGATTTTCATCAGCTTTCTATCACATTATGAGCAGCGGGATCTAAAGGGATCTAAGTATAAATATATTAATTTATATGGTTATTTATACAAAAATCTAAAACTGATAATGACCATTCATCTCAAAACTAACTCGAGTACTCTACTCAATTTGAAAAGTATATTTCAATGATTTTAAAAAGAGATAAAATCTGTATCATGTTTTTTGGAATGAATGCATGTGACAAGTCGTTTCTGAAATTCCTAAGAATAAGAAGTATGCCTTGTGAATATAAAGTGTTGTTTACAATATTCCCACATTCACCCGAAATAATACAGAGGAAAGCACAACGGTTGAACCGCAACTTTCCTTTGGGCAACAACTGTCTCACGTCCAACACGTTCATTTTTAATTCAGTGGAAGGCCTTAAAAACAAAGTTGGATAACTTATGCAGAAAAATAATAGTATTGGCAAGTGATTCACACCTTGAAACCAGGTTTGAACACTGCACCATAAAAGGCCATCTTACAAGGGCATCTCACTTTCAACAGCGTGCAGAACTTACAAATTCAAGGCATGTAAAACACACCCTAAAAACTGACATCAGCATTTAACTTAACCCGATCCAGGGAGCATAAAGATCTGCATGTGCATTGCTTTTGTAATTTTTTCATTATATTATATAATAAGAGGTAGAGAATACACAGATTATATACTTGTATCTCCTTAGTTGTTTATGAATTCACAATTAATCCTAACTTTGTTTTTTTATTTAATCTTTCTGATCTTAAAACTGTTTTCGCACAATAAATCTTTGATATTTGTGGAGATCTGGACCACAACCTTAACCCATTTAACCCCCCCATGTCATGTCTGGACTTATAGAAACCTCTCTCATAAAAGAAGAATAGTTTTATTGTGTACTAATAAAACTGATAAAACTTTTATTGTGTACTAATAAAACATTAACTCAAAAGCTAATACCTACTTAGACATAGTCCCGATATAAGGGGTTTGCACTGAATTCAACCCTTGACCTCACATCTTGAAAACAGTGATGCAAATGTGCGCCATATCTGATGGATCACGTGACCCTGGAAAAATGTTTGCAAGCTTTAATCAAACCTCAAGATGAAATAATGTTTCGCAAGAGCACTTAAAGAGTGTGTGAATGAACAGGCGATTGATTGATGGCTGGGCGTAGAGGAGCAAACACACACTTTTCTCTTGTCATTCTTGTGTTCACTTGCCAAACCCCAAGGGAGAAGGTACTAAAGAGTCTGTACCCTCGGTAGTCTCTGCATGTTCCCTTCCCTGTGCTTTGAATTGATCAGACACACCCTCCCATATAAATTCATAGCTTCTTAAAATTCATTCAGCACAAAAATAAGGAGAACAATGCGTGCTTGTCTTTTTATTTAAACAAATGAAAACGCTAATATATTGTGTGTCTGTGTGTTACTTACATTTTGAATGAATACAATATAATAACATTCATACGGTTAACTCTTATACAAACAGACATTTGTTTTACATGAAATGCAGGTTAGAAAAGATTCAGTTCTGACTCACTCTCTGTAGCACAAAAACATTCACTCGTGAATGAACAGGTCTTCATTTGTTCATTTATGGCATTAAGACATAAGTCCTGTTTCAATGTTAAACAGAAGTAGGGCTCAATCATTCTAATGTCTTAATAGTAGTTGTTCTTCTTTAATGCGTCATATTCTTAATATTGTGCTTATTATAACTGAAGCTCTCAGACATCATTTAAAAAATCCATGTCCAACAGCTGTTTTCTTGAATCTTTTCACTTCTTGAGACAAAAATAAAACGTATCAAAATTCCTGAAGAAATCTCAACAATGTCTCAAATCCGGATCAGTTATGCAAAGTCAAGATTGAAGATCCAAATACAAACCCACTTCTCATCATATTAAAACAAATCCTAATTATTTTAGCTCCACAATCAACATTTTACACCTATATGTTGTGTTATGTATGTCTTGTAAAAAGATTTTAATAGTCCAACCTTAGAAAGACAAAATATGAGCTGTGATTGAACATTTCCAATTGCATTAACAAACAAACAAAAACTCTTTTTGTACACAAGGTCTGGTTCCATATTTTCATAAATTGCATTCAAGGTTTTCAAAATAATCATACAATTCTAAATGGAAAATAGATAAGCCTTTTTTATCAAGTAAGTCTAAATCTTATTTGCATATCCACTGAGAAACTGTAGGAAACAGGCATGACATAACACGTTTTGCTTGGTAAAGACACAGACGCATTAGTAAAAATCCTTCATATTTGGTAAAATTTTGTTTTATACACAAATAATATATACATAACTTTGGATCAGGTGCAAAGCCAGATGCACAGATTTGTTTATAGAGGTAGTCGATGTTTTACGTTTATGTAATGAAAAATGTAAGTATTTAATTAATAAATGTATATTTGCAACATATTACAATAATTTAGGGAATTCTAATATAAATTTTCAATGGGATTTTTTGTACTTACATATGCACAAAACTTAAACAGAACATTTAGTTAATTTCAAAGCTTAAAATATATACATAGTAAACAGAGTCAAGTTCTTTAACCTTTAACTTTAATACCCTTGAAAATGCACAAAAGGTGTCACACATGCCTAAAATGCTACTTTATCTGTTTGTTGATTACAAGACACAATCAAACAATTCTATCATCAATAAATAAAATAAATAAAGTGTTTTCACTGCTATCATTGAGTCAATAAACTGCTTCATTGTCTCCTCGACTATTGTAAGTCGCTTTGGATAAAAGCGTCTGCTAAATGACTAAATGTAAATGTAAATGTTTTGACATATTCTAGCTAGTATTTGTTCAAGCAATAAGACTATTGTTATTGCATGGCTTTTTATATCACCGTAACACACAGAACTCCTCCAGACCATCACATAGATTTCTTCACGAGATTCACATAAATGTTTTAAAGGAACATAAAAACAGTATTCTTTCGGATGAGTCAGTGGAACAAGAATGATCTTTACTGGTTGGGGGTAAACAGAGACAGCGGCGAGCCCGTACATGCCTTTAATAAACAAACTTTTGTCCTTAGCTCCTTAACAGATAAGACACTGTCACAGTTTTATTTAAAGATGTTGTGTGAACTTTATCTTTCTGCCTCCTGACTAATCTGTGTACAGAAGAGTGTAGCCTGTTGACTCATTCGATCACAAAAAACAGAATCCATGCATGTTAAAGAGCACTGAGGTTTTGATTTTTACTAAAAAAGTTTGAAGAAGTGTCGCAAGATCACTTGTGAATGCGTAAAAAAAGGTGTGAATAGGTTGATTGACAGATGGGCGGAGGGCAACGCTAACACAATTCCCAGAGCTCATACCTGTGCATACTTGTCAAACCCGGGGGAAAGAGAATGAAAGAATTTGTCCCCTCTGTGCTCTGTTGCCTAACCTGAGTTCTGCATTCACAGGACACACCCTTTGTCCTCAGATGCTCACTTGATTAAGTCTTATGAAGGGTCATATTCACAGCACACATGTGCACCGAAGCAACATTATCCAAGAACAAATAATTTGCAACTTGATGATTTGCAAAAAGCCATTTTGTGCATCAAAATAAATCCCCAAATAACCACTCGATGTCATGGAATGATGCATGAAGCTTCAAGAGCAATGCAAACATCAGGATTAAACAGATTTCCATGCAGATAAAGCTTTAAACCTGTGCTCTTTTATGATTTAAACGACGTAATCCGCAGAAGTGGAACAAACAGTTGAGGATAAGCAAAACTGGGAATGTCGTAGGTTTATTAATATGATACATATTATGTCTCCATTAAATTGTAACCACAATTGCAAGAGCCCTATTTGTCGGCTGCACATATTCAGCATTGAATAATCCAGAGAGACATTTACAACATGCTAAATTGTTATTTTGGCTCGATGGTTTTTAATAGCGTTTACACATTTGTGTGTCACGCTGTGCAACTGTGTAAATGATGGTAGATTATGTAAGAAAACATTCCAATCGGTCAGCGGCTGAATATGCAAATATTACAAAATATGCGATGTAAAAATGCAGTTTAAAATAGTAAAATAATGTCAAGTTATTTGTAACATTACTTTGCTTGTTTATGGAAAGCATTTCTATGTAAAATATCTTGGGTTGCATGGTTACAAGCTCTGGTTAAGCTTGGTTAAAGAAAGGTATGTCTAAATGGCTGGAGAAGTATTTTGGTTGCCAGACACTATAGAAATTCGAACCACCATATTTTCCACACTTGCCATTTAGAAATGCAATATTAATTATTCATACTAAATATATTAATTATATTAATTATTCATACTTGTTCACCTATTGTTGTATCGGCTATTTACTGCTTCATTGTCTCCTCGACTATTGTAAGTCGCTTTGGATAAAAGCGTCTGCTAAATGACAAAATGTAAATGTAAATGTAAATACAACACACTTTAAAAACACCTCACTTGACAGATGAATCTGTACACATTCTACTTACACATTCTATCACATTGGCATGCACACGAACCTCAACCATGGTAAAGATCATTACAATTCATACAGTAAAAAGATTTTAAATGCTACAGGTAACCTACAATGACAACAAGAATTATATTGCCAGCAAACAGATAGCCAGCAAACAGGGTCAGTCGTGGTCTGAGGGTTAGAGGGTTGGACGTGTTGTTGGTTCGAATCTCAGTGTCAGCAGACAATGACTGAAGTGTATTTAAAGATATCTTACCCCTGTTGACTATTGCACAATACTGTAAGTCGCATTGGATAAAAGCGTCTGCAAATGAATAAATGTAAACACTAAAGCAGCATTGATTATGTTACATGTAACCAGCAAACGGTCCTGCCACAGTGCATGCTGGGAACTTTCAAACACCAAAATTGTTTGTTGTGATCACACTGTTTGACAACCCGGTCAAACTTCTATCCATACCTTAGTCAATAACTTTAATATGCAAGTATAGTAAACAAAACCATCTTTGTTAGCACACATTTACTTTATTATCTTTGTTGAGGAGAACAATTTGAAGTTGTAACTTTTATTGTTTGCTTAAGTGGCATGCACGATTTTTTTCTGCTCTCATGATTCACATGATCTCTATTATCTGTGACATGTATAGCCAAACTTTATTTCTTCTTTACAAAACGCTCTTTGCTATCAGCCTGTTTAATAATTGAAGAGCTTCCTTGTTCTCATATCAGTTACTCAAAGTTTAACGCCGTCACGGTTAGCCATGAAAGGTTCTTCACTTTTGTTCTGGCTGGAACTTTTTTGTTTTTGTACTTTGTTCTTGTAGCCATGACAACAACAGTCAACCTTATCTTTACAGTTTGGGAGGATTTGACTTGAAAGTGCTTGATCCGAATGCAAACAGAAGTGCTTTAAAGAACAATTTAATCCATAAAACAAAGCAATTTATCAATGGGAATGAATCTAGCTGATCAAAAATTCTTATATACACACATATGTATAGTTAGTTAGTATATATATAGTTAGATTTTTGAATTTTGTAATGTATAAATGCATTAAAATGTTTTACTTCAACATTGTATTATGTTTTGTCATACAAGTCTTTGCTGCAGCTTGTTTTATTTTGGGTGTGACTCACTATCAAAACCCCGGGAGGCAAAGACTCTCACTTTTCAAGTTTTGTTTAATGTGGCGTTATTCTTTCCTCGGATACAAAAGAATTGTTATTGTGCAAACCCTGTGTACAGTTAAAAAAATAAATTGAAATAAAAACAATGTAATTGTACCTGATTTTGCAACATAGTGGTTACATTTGTACACATTTTAGACCAACTGGAACTAACTGTCCAGAATTGCATGTAAAAAAAAGAACAACATTTTTATCTTTTACTCTCTTGCCCACCTATAAAGCACACAAAAATTGAAATGGTTCCATAAATGCTTCCCAAGTCCCTACATTAAAGATCAAGAGTTGTGCACATCAAGTCTACGAGATCCTTCCACCCATCATTTAAAACATTCTTCATAAACCGTACTCCTGCCCAAGCATTGTGAGTGTACATGATTCCATACTCGCCGGAGGCAAGGCTGTGGTTTCTCCCTCGATATCCTTGGATAATCCACAACGCCCAGCCTGATTGTTCCCTCCCTGTTTATCTAAATAAAAGGATCATGGATCGCATGGATTACCTCACTCTCACAAGCTCTTCAGTCAGAGTGCAGAAGAACAACAAACCTCCAAAACAGAAGAATTCACCCACATTATCATGTACTCCGGAGGATCCATGCGCTTCTCTAGCGGCGGAAGCAGCCGTACAGGAAGCATGCGTTCTGGCAGCGTGTATGGCGGAGCTGGTGGTTCTGGCACAAGGATTTCCAGCGCCTCTGCTTCACGTTCCTACTCTTCTGGTGGAGGATACGGTGGGGGCTCTGGATTCGGCGGGGGCTCTGGATTCGGAGGTGGTTCTGGATTCGGAGGTGGTGCTGGATTTGGAGGCGGTGGATTTGGAGGTGGTGCTGGATTTGGAGGTGGTTCTGGTGATAACATGGATGTGTCTGCGAATGAGAAAGCCACCATGCAAAATCTCAATGACCGTCTGGCCACCTACCTGGAGAAGGTGCGATCTCTTGAGAAGGCCAACGCTGAATTTGAGCTGAAGATCCGCCAGTTCTTGGAAAGCAAGACAGCTCCCAGCGCTCGGGACTACAGTGCTTATTATGCAACCATCGCCGATCTGCAAAACCAAGTAAGTGGGATTGTAGAAGCATATTTCAAATGGAAAACAACTGTATTAAAATGTATTAAAAGGGTTAACAAATGACATCATTAAATGTAAAATATCTCGGAAATATGTTTGTAATTTTGATAAAAATGTTTATTTCTTGAAGATCCAGCAAGCCATTCTTATCAATGGAGGTATCTACCTCAACATTGACAATGCCAAGCTGGCTGCAGATGACTTCAGAGTCAAGTAAGTACATAACTATGACAACCATTGACATCTCAAAGAGACTTTGCATTTCTTTGCAGTTAAGAGACTTTTTTATTTCTTTGCAGATATGAGAATGAGCTGAGCATGAGACAGTCAGTGGAGGCAGATATTGCTGGCTTGAGGAGAGCGCTGGATGAGCTGACAATGGAAAGATCGAATCTGGAGATGCAGATTGAGGGACTCAAAGAAGAGCTCATATACCTCAAGAAGAACCATGAGGAGGTATGCCATAGTCAATATGCAAATAATTAAAAAGTCAATTTTGATATGTGTCCGCTACATGCTCATCCGTTTGTTTTTGCAGGAACTCTTGGCATCACGCAGCCAGATGAGCGGACAGATCAATGTAGAAGTTGACGCAGCACCACAGGAAGACCTGTCGAAGGTCATGGCAGAAATCCGTGAACATTACGAGGCTGTCGCAGCAAAGAACAGAAAAGAGCTGGATGCCTGGTTCCAAGCAAAGGTAAGATCTAACATGTGCATGTTTGTCAGTGTTTGTTTGACAGAATGAGAACCAAAAAATCTAATTTGTTATGCTTTGTATTAACAGACGGAAGACCTTAACAAAGAAGTCTCTGCAAGCACAGAAGTCATCCAAACATCAAAATCAGAACTCACAGAGCTAAAACGCACACTCCAGGGTCTAGAAATCGAACTACAATCACAACTCAGTATGGTAAGTCTCCGATCAGACTTACATCTGTGCTGTTTCGACTTGTCAGTTAGTGTATAAAATAATCATCTTTATCTCACAGAAAGCATCATTGGAAGCCACTCTTGCAGACACAAAGAACCGCTACTCCTCCAAGTTAACCAGCTTCCAGAATCAGGTGACTAGCATGGAAGAGCAGCTGATGCAGCTTCGTGCAGATCTGGAGCGTCAGAGTCAAGATTACCAGATGCTCCTGGACATCAAGGCCAGACTGGAGATGGAGATCGCAGAATACAGAAGACTGCTGGACGGAGAAGCTGTTGGGTAAGCTTTCAGAGTGCAAAAGTAGCATGCTGAATGGAAATGAGATCCTGAGCTTTCCATAATGTTCCTTTAATGCAGAAGCAGCCAGTCCTCCACCACAAAGACATCGTCAAAAACAACACGTAAAGTCATCACCGTTGTGGAGGAGGTGCAGGATGGAAAGGTCATCAGCTCATCCACCCAGGCCGTGACCCAAAAGTGAGACCTGGAATAAGAAAAACAGCACAAGAGCTCCTGAGATTAAAAGATCAAACTCAGAATGATAAAATACAATAAACTGGTCGAAATGTGCATTCACGTGTTTGAGTGTTTGTTAGTTTTAAGTGAATCACCTCAAAGAGTTGAAGAGAGAATAAAGAATTTTTCTTTAGACAAAAGCAGTCATAAAAACTGATTGAAAATGTTGTTGTGACATTAAAATTAAATACTTTTTTAAGTGCACACAGCTAAACATCATTATAATTATGTTTCAAAACATATATCATAAAAAAGCATAAATAAATAGATAAACATGTACAAATTAAAAATGTACAACTGAACTAAAAAGGTTAAATATAACAATATGGTAGCATGGCCAGGTTTTTGTTAAAGGAAGCCAACCCTGAGTGTAAAAAAACCCATTATAGATTAAATTACAGCAAACTAAAACAGTAAATGCTTTAAACCAAAAAAACACACTTTCGTTTTGTTTCCAAGTTATTAACCTCTATTATACTGGCCATAAAACTGTATATAACATATCTTCCCTAACCATTTGAATCGATTAATGCACATCCGTAATTAGGAATGATATTTTGAGTATTTTGATTTATTCTAAATCAATAAAATGTAATCTTTTAAATTACAAGGCCTAGATAGTGCCCAATGTAGCCAACATGCACCGGAATTAAAAAACTACTATTAATCCCTGCTGGTACATATCGGAAATGCATCCCATACTATTTTTATCAGAAAAAAGCAGATTCCATCTTAGATATAACAATTAGTATCACACTTTGAAATTACAAATGTTTATACATTTATGAAAATATGTCTTTGGCTAATGGTTATGATGGCAAAGTTATTAAAGTAAAGTGTAGTAATCGGTTTTTGGCAAATATTAAGATCATGTTGAAATGATCATGCTGGAATTGATAGAACAGTTTCCCAGTATTTTGTTATATCGTGTGAAATGGCGGACAAACTTTCATAATAGTATTCTCAATGGGACATTTGCATATTCATTAATCTATCATAAGTCACCGAATATTATATTTAGATTTTATAATTTAATAAACCCTCATAGTAAAATTCGATATAGTAAGGTATTTTCACACACACGCACGCACCCACCCACGCACGCACGCACGCACGCACGCACGCACACACACACACACACACACACACACACACACACACACACACACACACACACACACACACACACACACACAAAGATCTGAATGAATGGTGGTCTGGATTTCAATTCAAAATTAAAGTGGAAAAACACACTACAGGCTAATCCAACTTTGATGTGATATCCTTTAAACAAGTGAAAATGAGGCTCAATAGTGTGTGTGTGTGGCCTTCACGTGCCTGAATGATTTCCCTACAACGCCTGGGGATGCTCCTGATGAGGTGGCGAATGGTCTCCTGAGGGATCTCCTCCCAGACCTGGACTAAAGCAGGGGCCGGATGGGCCGAGACATGATGTCTCAGATGTGCTCAAATGGATTCAGGTCAAGAGAATGGGAGGGCCAGTCTAAAGCATCAATGACTTCATCTTGCTGGAACTGCTGACCCACTCCAGCCAAGTGAAGTCCAGCACCGTCTTGCATTAGGAGGAAGCCAGGGCCAGTCGCATCAGCATATTGTCTTAAAAGGTGTCTGAAGATCTCATCGCTGGGTTGTTGCCCTCCTGCTGCATCCTCCACGTTGACTGATGAACTGGCCTGTCCATGCTCTGGGCACTACACTGACAGACAAAGCAAACCTTCTTGCCACAGTACACATTGATGTGCCTTCATAGATGAGCTGCACTACCTGAGCCAAAAGAGGGTTGTAGACTCATGCTACCACTAGAGTGAAAGAACCACCAGCATATAAAAGTGACCAAAACATCTGACAGAAAGCATAGAAACCGAGTAATGGCCTTTGGTCACTACCTGCAGAACCATTTCTTTGTTGGAGTATCTTGCTCAAAGCCTAAAATTTCCCAATCTACTTGCACAACAGCATGTGAAAATGATTGTCAATCAATGTTGCTTGCTAAGTGGGCAGTTTGATTGACTTGGATATATAGTGTGGCTTGCAAAGTATTCGCCTCCCTTGAACTTTTCCATAATTTGTCACATTACAGCCACAAACATGAATCAATATTATTGGAATTCCACGTGAAGACCAATTAAAGTGGTGTACACGTGAGAAAAGGAACAAAAATCATACATGATTCCAAACATTTTTTACAAATAAAGAACTGAAAATTTGGGTGTGGGTAAATATTCAGCCCCCTTTGGTCTGAGTGCATTCAGTTGCCCATAGACATTGCCTGATAAGTGCTAATGACTAAATAGAGTGCACTTGTGTGTAATCTAACGTCATTACAAATACAGCTGCCCTGTGATGGCCTCAGAGGTTGTCTAAGAGAATATTGGGAGCAACAACATCATGAAGTCCAAAGAACACACCAGACAGGTCAGGGATAAAGTTATTGAGATATTTAAAGCAGGCTTAGGCTACAAAAAGATTTCCCAAGCCTTGAACATCCCACGGAGCAGAGTTCAAGCGATCATTCAGAAATGGAAGGAGTATGGCACAACTGTACACCTACCAAGACAAGACCGTCCACCTAAACTCAAAGGCCAAACAAGGAGAGCGCTGGTCAGAAATAAAGCCAAGAGGCTGATGGTAACTCTGGACGAGATGCAGAGATCTACAGCTCAGGGGGGGAATTTGTTCATAGGACAACTATAAGTCGTGCACTGCACAAAGTTGGCCTTTATGGAAGAGTGGCAAGAAAAAAAGCCATTGTTAAAAGAAAATCATAAGAAGTGCCGTTTGCAAGTCATGTGGGGGACACAGCAAACATGTGGAAGAAGGTGCTATGATCAGATGGGACCAAAATGTAACTTTTAGGCCAAAATGCAAAACGCTATGTGTGACGGAAAACTAACACTGCCCATCACTATGAACATTCAATCCCCAAGATCAAATATGGTAGTGACAGCATCATGCTCTGGGGATGCTTCTCTTCAGCAGGGACAGGGAAGCTGGTCAGAGTCAATGGACAATCTTGGAAGAAAACCTCTTGGAGTCTGCAAAAGACTTGAGGCTGGGGCGGAGGTTCCCCTTACAACAGGACAACGACCCTTAACATAAAGCCAGGGCAACAATGTAATGGTTTAAAACAAAACATATCCATGTGTTAGAATGGCCCAGTCAAAGTCCAGATCTAAATCCAATCTAGAATCTGTGGCAATATCTATAAACTGCTGTTTACAAACGCTGTCCATCTAATCTGACTGAGCTGGTGCTGTTTTGCAAAGAAGAATGGGCAAGAATTTCAGTCTCTAGATGTGCAAAGCTGGTAGAGACATACCCCGAAAGACTGGCAGCTGTAATTGCAGCAAAAGGTGGTTCTACAGAGTATTGACTTAGGGGGCTACGCACACCCCACTTTTCAGTTCTTTATTTTAAAAAAATGTTTTCAATCATGTATGATTTTCGTTCCACTTCTCACGTGTACACCACTTTGTATTGTTCTTTCACAAGTTCCAATAGAATTGAATCATGTTTGTGGCTATAATGTGCCTAATGTGGAAAAGCACAAGGGGGCCTAATACTTTTGCAAGCCATTGTGTGTTTTTAAATATGTATATCGATATGTATATGTAAGAATCCCATGCCTATTATCCTAACAGAAAAATCATTCCCACTCTCTCTATAATCATTAACTTATGAAGCCTTATTGTCAAACCAAACATTCTCTCATTTTTTAAAGACATCTAAAAACTGCATTTACATAAGTGCTTCAAGAGTTTCACACTAAACAAGAGAAAGTTTGGAACTCTATTGCTACATTAAACGAAAAACAGGTACAACAGCTCAAAACCGGTTTTACATTTTTTTAGATAGTGAACATATGTGGGAGGGGGGTGCTGGGGGATGGCTGGGTTAACTTTAGAATGAACAGTACTTTTCACTGCATTTTATATTTTTGTATACAACATTATCCAAACATTATAAACAAACTCAAATTAATAACAGTCTTTTTATAAATGACTGAATCTAAAATTAGACTTCAAATCAAGATGACCATAATATTGTTGAATTGATTCCTAAATGAATATGTTGATGGTTTTTAAGTTTCTAATGTAAACAAAAGCCAATATAGTTTTATTTTTTGTTTAATCCCATAAGAAGGCATTTTGCACAAGTTTCGCTATTTCAAGAAAAACTATTTTCTATTAATGACAACTTATGACACAAAATGTCAAAGCCCTATCTATAGGTTTATTTCTCTCGTGGAATGTAAAAAACGTCAAATGAATTCCACTCTCCCTTACTGTTACACCTTCAGCCTTTGGCAATGCAGCTACGGTTTCTCTCTCCACCTCTTCAGGGAATCTTAAAAATTCCCTCCCCCATTTATCCACATAAAAGGAGTGAGGGTCCTGTTCTCTTCACTCATCCACTCACTCTCCAGCCAGAGAACAGGCCGACAGCAAACCTTCTTCAAGACGATGTCTGCTTCTTCTACTCGCTCTATCATGTTCTCAGCAAGGTCCAGCGGAGGCTTTGCTTCAGGTGGACGTGCTGGAAGCGTGTACGGCGGTGCTGGAGGATCTGGGGTCCGCATCTCCAGTTCTTCTGCTTCTCGTTCCTTTTCTATCGGTGGTGGAGCAGGCTTTGGAGGTAGTGCTGGCTTCAATCTGGCTGATGCCACGGATGTGTCAACAAATGAGAAAGCCACCATGCAAAATCTCAATGACCGTCTGGCCACTTACCTTGAGAAGGTGCGATCTCTTGAGAAGGCCAACGCTGACCTTGAGCTGAAGATCCACCAGTTCTTGGAGAGCAAGACCGCTCCCAGTGCTCGGGACTACAGTGCTTATTATGTCACCATCAGTGATCTCCAGGCCAAGGTATGTATAACTGCAACAAAATAGAGACTCTAGTTATAATATTAAGTCATTCACTTATAGTAAGTAAAACAAGGTTTTCTCCAGATTTAATGTTTGTCAATTTGTATGTGCTTTTCAAGATTCAGAATGCCACTGGTGTAAATGGTCGAATTATTCTCAGCATTGACAACGCCAAGCTGGCTTCCGATGACTTTAGAATGAAGTAAGCAGACACATGAACTAGATCCACTTTTAACACCTCTAAAACATTGAAAGCATTTATATTGTGGTGTGCTTTCGTTTCTGTGAAGGTATGAGAACGAGCTAAGCATGAAACTGTCAGTGGAGCCAGATATCGCTGGCTTGAGGAGAGTGCTGGATGAGCTGACAATGTCCAGATCTGATCTGGAGATGCAGATTGAGGGACTTAAAGAAGAGCTCATCTTCCTTAAGAAGAACCATGAGGAGGTAAACTTTGTGGTTAAAAAAAAACTCATGGTTTATATTTTATTATTTATGAGAGACTCACTGGTTTGTTCTTGCAGGAACTCTTGGCAACACGTTCTCATATGGGTGGACAGCTCAATGTATCAGTTGACGCCGCACCACAGGAAGACCTGTCGAAGATCATGGCAGAAATCCGTGAACATTATGAAGCCGTCGCTGCTAAGAACCGCAAAGAACTTGAGGCTTGGTTCCATTCCAAGGTAAAAATCTAGACTAAAAAGTGAAAAAAAACACCAAATGAACATTTATCTGACTGCTTTTTCCTTTCTCTTACAGTCTGAATCACTAAATAAAGAAGTCTCCATGAGCACAGAAACCCTCGTAACATCCAAATCAGAAATCACAGAGCTTAAACGCACACTCCAGAGCCTTCAAATTGAACTACAGTCACAGCTCAGTATGGTAAGCTAACAGATGAATAAATGTTGAGCTGATTTGTCACCATCACAGTTATTAAAATACTGACTTTGATTTCTCCCAATAGAAATCATCACTGGAAAGCACTCTGGTTGAAACCCAGAACCGATATTCGGCCATATTATCGGGATACCAGAATCAGGTGACCAGCCTGGAAGTGCAGCTTACACAGCTTCGTGCAGATCTGGAGCGCCAGAGTCAGGACTACCAAATGCTTCTGGACATCAAGACCAGACTGGAGATGGAGATCGCAGAATACAGAAGACTGCTGGATGGAGAGGCTGTCAGGTGAGACAATACACAGAAAAGCATCCCGCAATTAATATCCTCAGTGCACATACATGATATTTCTGTCTGGTATCTTAATAACTTGATTTTTTCTTTACTTTAGCACTGTCTCAACCACAAGCAAATCCTCAACTACACGTAAAGTGGTGACCATTGTGGAGGAGGTGGTGGATGGCAAAGTGGTGAGCTCATCTTCTCAGGCTGTGAGCTCGACCACCACTAGCTAAGAACACTCTTGAGCTAGAAACCAGTTATGAGAACAGAATAAACAAATAAACTGGTCTTAATGTGACTCTTTGTCTTGTCTATTCATTTATCTGAGTTATTTGCTTTTTGCACCTTACCAAAAAAAACATTTGTAAATCTTCAGTAACTTTGATTAAGCATTATATTAAAAAAAACAAATGTAATATTTTTGTTGTTGGTTATAATAATTCAATCTGTTTTATTTGGTGAAACCTTGAGGACAGCAACAACAACAACAACATTTTCCTAACAAATGATTCAGCCTCTGACGTAAAGCTGAAAAGTATTGCTTAATTCTACTTATTGTGACGAAAAAAAATAAGAATTGAAACAGAAAGCTGAAAGTTTGACCAAAGAAGGAGATGACACAATCTATTTATGTGATATCCATTATAAGGATTATACATAACAAACTATCTCCAAAATAAATCCACTTGTCAGCAGAAATCTTTGGCTCAGAGGAACATCATATTGCAAACAAAAACTGCTTTATTTGAAAATTTCAGTTATGTTTGTCCATGCTTTAAAAAGGAGCATAGGTTCTATGAATGCCATGCTTACATACTTTTTAGTCACTGAGCTAATAAAAGAATCATGTTCGAACTGTAAATTGCTTTTTTTGTAAATCAAAGCCTATTTGTAAAGATCTGAAAATAACTAAGAACTTGCAAATTAAGATGTTTAAAAGACAAGTGAGACAATAAAAACAGAATAATGAGACTGTGGATTAGAGGGGGGAAATAAAAAAATCACCCAAAACTGTGAAAAAGCATAAAGTTATTCACCCTTATTTGAGTCAAAACCTGTGATTTACTCTTTCTACCACACAAATGAAGATTATTTGAGTTCTTAGAATAAAAAAAGTCAACATGAGCTCATGTTGGTTACAAACATTCTTCAAAATTTCTTCTTTTGCGTAATGAAAAACTGGGAACGTCATACAAGAAAAACATATGGGTAGGCAAAGAAAAATCATTTTCACTTGAGGGTAAACTATCCCTTCAAATACCGCAATTCTTCTCTTCTTTATAAACTTAACCATTTGCTTTCCTCGCTGTGTTACTTAATTTTCCCGCAAATGCATTTGCAGGTTCTTGACATTTCTGGGAAAATGGCTCTAGCAATCACTGGTTTGTCTGGTCAGACTTGTTTGTTCTTTTATGATCATTTGCTTGTGTTCCTTACTCACAAACCAATGAATACAAAAGCACTTTCTAGATAAATAAATGTTAATGTAAAGGAATAAAGTTTCAACACAAGTTAAGTTTAGTCATTACAAAAAAATCAGGTCAATTTGTTCTTCAAAAGTTATAAACTGTATCTTGTATCGAAGAATATTTCATATTACTCCTACATTTACATTTCTGCTTCAAGAGTTTCACATTAAACAAGAGAAACTGCTGACCTCATTGATATGTACAACGAAAATCTGAAACAACAGGCGACAGGTTTTGGATGGTGTGATAATGATCATTTTAGTTGGGATGGTTGGAAATGGTTTACACCAATGATAGGTTGTAGAAAACAAAATTTCACCCGAATTGAACAAACAAAAGCTTATATCGAATGAAAAATCGTGTTTTTTAAAAATGAATATGAACCTAGATTAAACGTTTTTACCAGCAATTAAAAACCTATTAAATTGATATAGTCGATGATGTTTAAGTGTTTGCTAAAAAATCTGAGGTTCTTATAATATCCCATAATTAAATGCATGAATGGTAAAAATTACTTCATTTTGGGTTATGTAAATAGCCCGTTATGCAGGATTAAAATATATAACCGAATGTACTGGTTAACTTTAACCCAGCATGTGTTCTGTCCAGAATATACCCAGCACTGGGCTGTCATTTGGGTTGCTTTTAACCCAGCCATTTTTAAAGTGAGTGATCTAAAATCAAACTTATCCATAATTTTAAAGCTATTAAGCTTAAGATCAGCTATTTTCTACTGCAGAAATATATTTAGAATACTTAAAAAAAGTATTAAGTGATAGTTCACGTCTTCATTTTATAACTTGATCCAGGGAAAATTTATTACAAATATAGTTGGAACTAAATACATTTACTTGAAAATAAACATGATTTTAAACTGAATTGAAAGATAAATTACTAATTGGAGTGCATAAAAATCTTTTTTTCAGTGTAGTATGCAAATCACTTTATAAAATATACATTAAAAAGAACCTAAAACAAATAGTCTATTGGAAATAACAGTTGTGTGAAAACTGACATCTTGAAAAAACAAAGCCCTCTAAAGGTTTATTAAAAAAACTTCCAATGAATTCCACTCTCCCTTTCATCTGTCACACCTCTAGCCTTGGGCAATGAAGCTACGGTTTCTCTCTCCACCTCTTCAGGGAATCTTAAAAATTCCCTCCCCCATTTATCCACATAAAAGGAGTGAGGGTCCTGTTCTCTTCACTCATCCACTCACTCTCCAGCCAGAGAACAGGCCGACAGCAAACCTTCTTCAAGACGATGTCTGCTTCTTCTACTCGCTCTATCATGTTCTCAGCAAGGTCCAGCGGAGGCTTTGCTTCAGGTGGTCGTGCTGGAAGCGTGTACGGCGGTGCTGGAGGATCTGGGGTCCGCATCTCCAGTTCTTCTGCTTCTCGTTCCTTTTCTGCCGGTGGTGGAGCAGGCTTTGGAGGTAGTGCTGGCTTCAATCTGGCTGATGCCACGGATGTGTCAACAAATGAGAAAGCCACCATGCAAAATCTCAATGACCGTCTGGCCACTTACCTGGAGAAGGTGCGATCTCTTGAGAAGGCCAACGCTGACCTTGAGCTGAAGATTCGTCAGTTTCTGGACAACAAGGCTGGCCCTGCTGCTCGGGACTACAGTGCTTATTTTGCCACTATCAGCGATCTCCAGGCCAAGGTATGTATAACTGCAACTGCATGTACAACAGTTACTGTTGTAGTATGTTAAACAAGGATATCTCCAGATTTTAATGTTTGTCAATTTGTTTTGTCCTTTTCAAGATTCAGAATGCCACTGGTGTAAATGGTCAAATTATTCTCAGCATTGACAACGCCAAGCTGGCTTCCGATGACTTTAGAATGAAGTAAGCAGACACATGAACTAGATCCACTTTTAACACCTCTAAAACATTGAAAGCATTTATATTGTGGTGTGCTTTCGTTTCTGTGAAGGTATGAGAACGAGCTAAGCATGAGACAGTCAGTGGAGGCAGATATCGCTGGCTTGAGGAGAGTGCTGGATGAGCTGACAATGTCCAGATCTGATCTGGAGATGCAGGTTGAGGGACTTAAAGAAGAGATCATCTTCCTTAAGAAGAACCATGAGGAGGTAAACTTTGTGGTTAAAAAAATTATGGTTTATCTGCTATCATTATTTATGAGAGACTCACTGGTTTGTTTTTGCAGGAACTCTTGGCAGCACGTTCTCATATGGGTGGACAGGTTAATGTAGAAGTTGACGCCGCACCACAGGAAGACCTGTCGAAGATCATGGCAGAAATCCGTGAACATTATGAAGCCGTCGCTGCTAAGAACCGCAAAGAACTTGAGGCTTGGTTCCATTCCAAGGTAAAAATCTAGACTAAAAAGTGAAAAAAACACCAAATTAACATTTATCTGACTGCTTTTTCCTTTCTCTTACAGTCTGAATCACTAAATAAAGAAGTCTCCATGAGCACAGAAACCCTCGTAACATCCAAATCAGAAATCACAGAGCTTAAACGCACACTCCAGAGTCTTCAAATTGAACTACAGTCACAGCTCAGTATGGTAAGCTAACAGATGAATAAATGTTGAGCTGATTTGTCATTATCACAGTTTTTAAAATACTGACTTTGATTTTCTCCCAATAGAAATCATCACTGGAAAGCACTCTGGTTGAAACCCAGAACCGCTATTCGGCCATGTTGTCGGGATACCAGAATCAGGTGACCAGCCTGGAAGTGCAGCTTACACAGCTTCGAGCAGATCTGGAGCGCCAGAGTCAGGACTACCAAATGCTTCTGGACATCAAGACCAGACTGGAGATGGAGATCGTAGAATACAGAAGACTGCTGGATGGAGAGGCTGTCAGGTGAGACAATACACAGAAAAGCATCCCGCAATTAATATCCTCATTTGAACATACATGATATTTCTGTCTGGTATCTTAATAACTTGATTTTTTCTTAACTTTAGCACTGTCTCAACCACAAGCAAATCCTCAACTACACGTAAAGTGGTGACCATTGTGGAGGAGGTGGTGGATGGCAAAGTGGTGAGCTCATCTTCTCAGGCTGTGAGCTCGACCACCACTAGCTAAGAACACTCTTGAGCTAGAAACCAGTTATGAGAACAGAATAAACAAATAAACTGGTCTTAATGTGACTCTTTGTCTTGTCTATTCATTTATCTGAGTTATTTGCTTTTTGCACCTTACCAAAACAAACATGTGCAAATTTGAAAGCGTTGCGTTTTTCAGTTGAGAAGCGCTGTGATTGCTAAGATATGGGTATATAGAAGAAAGGTATTTTATTTTATGGCTGAATATAGAAATCTAGCAGTTAGCTGTAAGTAAGACGCTGAATATACTGCTTTTATTAAATTATATCTTATCTGTGAAATCCCAGGGCAAGTGAAACATTCATCCTTGTATTGTTTTCCATAAAGTTATGATAGTCCGATGGAAGACATTAGATAAAGACAGCTATTCTCATTAAAGAGCATTATTATTTGATCATTCATTTTGGCCTGAACCGCTGTACAGCTGTTGTTCTATGTAGATTAGTTGCATTTTCCCACCCCTGCTGCACTGTGATTATACATACGGCTGTGTAAAAAAGCGTCATTGACGGGCCAAGCGTTCTTCCCAAATTTAACATTTTTCAACTCTGGGCATCTGAAAACGCATAGTGCAAGCCCAGACCATGGAAAACATGCTGAGCACCGGCGTTGAGCAGGAGGAAAAGCATGTGGCGTTTCCATAGGAAACAATTGAAAAACATGCCGAACACCTGCGTTAACTTCTCTAGTGCACACTGGCCATTATTCTTAAAAAATAAGTCAGCATATGACAAAAAGATAGCATTCCAGCATTCTATGTATAGTGACAACATAAAAAGATAATCTGACCAAGAAACTTTGAGGTTTGACTATGAAGAAAAGTGACAGGATCCATTTACAGTATGTGACATCCATTGTGATGAATATTAATAACAAACCTTGTAAAAAAGAAACATTGGTCAGTGATTTTGGATCAGATGATCTTAACCTTACAAATGTTTTTAACAACTTTTACAGTCAACTCTAAATAAACATAATGGCTAATTGACAAATAGCAGTTGAGACTGTAGCATATCAATGTTTTCATGGCTGAAGTTCTGAGTGTTTGAATCATGCTTTTGCTCTTAAAAGATTCCCTAAGGCATGCCGAGTAATACGTGTTAGTTGTGGAGAACTGAATATTAAATTACTCAATGGATATCATAAAGCTTAAAAGCATAATCTGCTTTTAAAGTTTTTGGTAACTGAGCAAATAAAAGAGACATGCTTTTTGTTTGTTTTACAAACATACCATGCAAATTTTTGAATAGATATGAAAATATAAAATAACTATCATTCTAGGAAGTTTAATGGAATACTTAGACTGCAAACAATTTACATTGACTTTGAAAGAATCTTAAAACGGTTTGATGTTACCTGGATGACCAACAACATGTTTTACCTTTTGATGGTTGTTCAATAGTGGCTTGTCTTCTTGAACTTTCAAACCACGTAGAGGATCTGCAGTATGATCCCCAAGGCTTTACACATTCTTCACTTTTTTAGCATCTTCTGAATATTTGACCCTTGTAAAACAGAAGAGATTAATTGTTTTACAATGAGAGAAGTTAAGCGACACATGCACAACTATTACAAATCCTACAAAAATTCAATGATGCTACAAAGCCAGAATCACTGTATGTAAATTTTGAACAAGATTATCAGCGTCAGCTGTTATTGCTTTGTTAAAAGAGCTTATTTACCTATAATGCCAGAAATATGTCATAATATGCAGAATCTATACATCTACCCGTATACACCGATAAGAAACATTGCAACAATGTTTTTTTGAACATTTTGAAGATCTGGAATATTCATCAAATGTACTTACATTTCTATTAGTTAATGGACCACACCAAAAGGGAGCACATTAAAAAAATTATGTTAAAATATATCCTTATGTATGTACTTGAGCTCAGTTGTAAGCAACACAGATGGAATACATGGTTAAAAGTTGTCTGTAAAATCTCATTTATAAAATTGGGTATTTATTTTTCATAAAAAAATAGCAAAATCCTTATGGATTTAGACAATAGAAATTACATAAATGTTTTTTTTTTGTGCCTTCACATTTGTATTAAAATAGCTAAACGTTAGACGATTAAAAGCAGGTTCAGCTGGTCTCAGACAGGTTTTGAATGGCCACTTTTTGATTGGATATAATGGTTTGCACGTAAGGAATGTTAGAGCTTGCTACCTGCAGTCGTGTAAGGCAAGTTTGGGCAATGTTAGATTTTCTATGAGCCTAAAGCTTTGATCGTGCAATAATTGTTATATTTAGGAGCTTTACACAATGAGAATTTACTTACAGGATACCCAGGTTTCATACCACAATATCTTGATATCAAGTTTTTATCAATAGCTCTGAATTCTTGAGTTATATTTAACGGAAATATAAATGTATTCATCTATGATTTTATATCTATAGATAGTATCTATATTTTACAGCATGGAAATAATTGGCTACCAAACTAAGTTTTATTTTGCAGTGACTAAGATACATAAATATTAACAACTAAGCGAAGCCACTATGAATACTTTTATACGAAAATTCTTTAGAAAACCCACGCAATTCTGTTTTAAGCCACACCTGCAGTATTGGGCAATAGGGTCCACCTCCTCAGGCAATCTCTATTCTCCCTCCCCCATCTGTACACATAAAAAGAGCCAGGGTCGTGCACTATTCACTCATCCACTTTCTCTCTGGCCAGAAAAGAGAACAACAGCAAATCTTCAAGATGATGTCTGGTTCATCCACCCGCTCCTTCCTGTCCACAGCAGGGTCTACTCGCCAGTCTGTGTCAACCAGACGTGCCGGAAGCGTGTATGGCGGAGCTGGAGGATCTGGTGTCCGCATCTCTGTTGCTTCTGCTTCACGGTCTTTGTCTTCTTCAGGTGGAGCAGGTTTTGGTGGCTCCTTTAACCTGTCTGATGCTATTGATGTGTCAACAAATGAGAAGGCCACCATGCAAAATCTCAATGACCGTCTGGCCACTTACCTGGAGAAGGTGCGATCTCTTGAGAAGGCCAACGCTGACCTTGAGCTAAAGATCCACCAGTTCTTGGACAGCAAGACCGCTCCCAGTGCTCGGGATTACAGTGCTTATTATGCCACTATCAGTGAACTGCAGGCCAAGGTATGAAGAAGCATAAAAGTATTGAGAAACTGGGGCTATAAAACTACTATTTACTGAAGTTAATCATTAAACTATCTATAGTTGTCATGATATAAACCATACATTGGAAATGTAAAAAAAAGGTTGTTAAAAAAACTTTTTTGATTTGTGTTTCTGAAGATTCAGCAGGCCACTAAAATAAATGGTGGTATCTACCTCAGCATTGATAATGCCAAGCTGGCATCTGATGACTTCAGAATGAAGTAAGTCTGCTCATGAACTAGCCGATCCCATTTCAAGATCTCCAAAGGTCAAAAAGCATTTATACTGGTTTTATTCCTGCACAGATATGAGAATGAACTTAACATGAAACAGTCAGTGGAGGCAGATATCGCTGGCTTGAGGAGAGTGCTGGATGAGTTGACAATGTCCAGATCTGATCTGGAGATGCAGGTCGAGGGACTTAAAGAAGAGCTCATCTTCCTCAAGAAGAATCATGAGGAGGTAACTGTTGTTGTCAAGGAAACAAATATGTTTAACTGGTGCCATAATTAATGAGAGACTCACCGGTTTGTTTTTGCAGGAGCTCTTGGCAACACGTTCTCATATGAGCGGACAGATCAATGTAGAGGTAGATGCTGCACCCCAGGAAGACCTGTCGAAGATCATGGCAGAAATTCGTGAACATTATGAAGCCGTCGCTGCTAAAAACCGCAAAGAACTTGAGGTTTGGTTCCAGACCAAGGTAAACTATTCATTCCCTAAAAAAAATTATAAATACTTAATTAGGATTTGACAAACTCTATAAGATTTTCTCTTACAGACTGAAACACTTCACAAAGAAGTCGCCGTGAGCACTGAAACCCTCCAAACATCAAAATCAGAAATCACAGAGATCAGACGCACACTCCAAAGTCTTGAAATTGAACTGCAATCCCAACTGAGTCTGGTAAGAAAACCCATGAACATAAAAAATAAATTTGTGAAGAGCTAATCCATCATTATTACACATTTTGTACAATAATGACTTTCTCTCAACAGAAAGCTTCATTAGAAGCCACTCTGTCAGACACACAAAGCCGATTCACCTCCATATTATCCAGCTACCAGATGCAGGTGACTAGCATGGAAGAGCAGCTGACGCAGCTTCGTGCAGATCTGGCGCGCCAAAGTCAAGATTACCAGATGCTTCTGGACATCAAGACCAGACTGGAGATGGAAATCGCAGAATACAGAAGACTGCTGGATGGAGAGTCTGTTAGGTGAGACTTTCACAATCATCTCCTTTAACATTAAAACATTCTTAAAGGGTGTTTAGGTTAAATAATTCCTTTTGATAGTCCGTGAGCAAAAACTAAATCTAACTATAATAAACTCAATTAAAATTAAATTTCTGTCTAGTACTTTTCTAACGTACTGTCCTATTTGTCAACTCCTGCAGTGTCTCCACAAGCAAATCCTCAACTACACGTAAAGTGGTGACCATTGTGGAGGAGGTGGTGGATGGCAAAGTGGTGAGCTCATCTTCTCAGGCCGTGAGCTCCACCAGCACCAGCTAAAAACACTCTTGAAACTAAACATCGAGTTCAACAAATCGATGCAATAAACTGGTCCGAATATGAATCTTTGTCTTGTCATTTTGTATTCAAACTTTATCACTAATTATGTCCCATTAAAGCAATGAACAAGAACACCATACAATGCTTAGCTGTATTTCCATGCATATCAATCCATGAATTAAAGTGTTGCTTAGATCTCAGTCTCCTGACATTCATTAGGGTTTGACCGCCTGAATATAAGATAAAGGTCAAACTTACAAAGAGAGATGGTATTTCAACACTTTTACAAGCCATGAGGGATTTATAATGTCATAAAAATAAAACTTATCAGCCACAGCCGGCAGTAATATTGAATTATAAAGATTCAGAGATAATCATAAGCTCATCCTATGATGTGTAATAGACACCTAATATGCGTCAGAGAGTGAAAACCTATTAAACCATATTTGGTAGTACAGTATTTCCTAAACGAACTTTCTGTTTTTAACCAGCAGAAAAATACAAAATTAGTATTTTCCAATTAGTGAAATATGCACTAAGCATCGCACGGAAATAGCCAATATACAGTCCATGCATTATACGAACGTGCGTTTAAATATTCACACTGAATGATGCGCAGACATCAAGTCAAGAGTAGAACTAAAGTTTGCATTGGAACTGTATGCATGCTGTCCAGCATGCGTTAAACTTCCTGTTTGTTCACTTACACATTTACAATCAGTACAAGCACCCTTCGAAAAGGTCTTAACATGTATCGTTCAGGTATGGATGTGTGTTCTTTACTACCAGTATGAATCTTTAAGGTAACAAGAGTTCTTTAGGTGCCCATGGGACAGCTTTTGTACGTTTTAAAGACCTTTAAGCCTTTAAAAATAACAAAAATACTTCAGTGACATTAGCGTGTCTTTCCTAAGGGTTGGGCTGAGTTTTATCTTCTGCATTATGGCTTTAAGGAATGATGTGATGTCTCAAAGCTGACAGCTTGTCTTACTTAAACAAATCTACAAATTCGTCTGGTATTTGATTGCCTCTCCTATCTAGAACAAATGGAAACCAGACATTAGACAAATTGTACTATAAAGAACAATTCAAAAGTGATTTAAAACATTATTATATCTTTGCTAATGACTTGTTTTACTTAATTGACGGAAAAGGGCGGGAAGGACAATACAAATTGGGAGGGGGGGGGGGGGTACTGAAGGATTGATTATATCTATGCATGAAAAGGCCTTTTTTAGGTTATGTTCAAGAAGACAATGTAAAAAAAAATATGTTAATAAAGTTACTTTACGATATAAAACGATGAATTGTATTGAGAATTTAGGAAAGAGGGCATGTTTTTCTGAGGTAACTTACTCATAATCCTGCTGTACAATCACTGAAGTGTATTAGTCACGTAAGATATTAAACTACTTATTTAATGGATTGCATTTAAATTAACCCGAGGTGATTTAATAAAGAAATAATCCCTGCAGACAGTTATGCGAACTTCACTCTTTATAAACTTGATATAAACGTCATGTTTTCTTTTATTTAAGTCATCCTCTTAAACTTTTATAAAGTTAAATCGTGTTCAGTGACTCACCGCTCATCACACTTCCTGTCAGAAAAAAGGCGCCATTTCTGTTAGACGCGCGCGCTCTTGTGGTAAAGAACGCGCAACGACACGTCAAAAAAAGCAAACAAAAAAAACTAAAAATCACACAAAAAAAGCAAAAACAAAAAAATATACAAAAAACAAACTAAATTATACAAAAACAAACGAAAAGCAAACAAAAACAAACAAATAAGATTTTTAAAAAAGCTTAAAAAAACACAAAAAGCAAAATAATAATAATAATAATAATAATAATAATAAAAATAAACAAACTAAAAGCAAAAAAAACTAAAAGCAAATAAAAAAAGCAAAAAAATACAAAAAAATACAAAAAACAAACAAAAAACAAAAAAAATAAGATATTTTTTAAAGCTAAAAAAAACACAAAAAGCAAAAAAAATAAAAATAAAAATAAACTACAAGTAAACAAAAAAAATAAAAGCAAAAAAACCTATCAAAAAAGCAAAATCAAACAAGAATAAACAAAAAGCAAACAAAAAGCAAACGAAGAACAAACAAGAAAAGCTACAAAAAAAGCTAAAAACACACAAAATAGCAAAAAAAGCAAAAACAAAAAACACTAACTAAAACAAACAAAAAACAAACTAAAGGCAAACAGAAAACAAACAAAAAGCAAATAAAAAAAATAAAAAGCTAAAATAAATAAATAAATAAATAAATAAACAAAGAAAGTAAACAAAAAACAATCAAAAAAGAAACTAAAAGTAAACAATAAAACAAAAAAAAAAACAAAGACAACCTTGACATACATTTGCATGAAATTACATACGATCACAAATAAAGTGTTGAATATTTTGCAAAAATTTCCCATTTTTCAAATATCTTTAGCAAAATAATTATAGGTGAATTTAATACAAGTTTAGGTCTCCCAGAGCTATTTAATAAATATGCCATTTTGTCATTTGCTCCTTAGGTTTGAAACAGAATAATGTGTAGTAGTATTATACGCAAGCACACTTTGATGTATCCGCTCAGTAAACTACTTGAGCATTGTATACTTCCAGAAGTGATCGTAAAAGTGGTTTTATTTTTATGTTTTAAATGAACCTTAACAGTCATTTAAAAAGATTTAAAGGAACATTCCGGGAGCTGGTTCAGCTCCACATGTTTTTGTATACTTTAGCCTAAATGCTGTAGCTAAAAGCAACTATAAATGCAACTTTACATAAACTTGTAGGTTCATATATTTGTGCAAGACTATGGGAAACGTATTTTTACATCTACACAATAATAACAGTAAACCCAACACGTCAAAAAATGTTAGAATACCTAACAATCCTTTTAATTTTATGGGAACAAAATAGTCAAGTGTAAGAATATGGTACATCAAGTGTATCTTCGCATAAAATGCAAAATCAAAAAAGTTATGAACCAATTTTCATTGTGTGAAATAACTCATTTTCCCCTTTCAGCCAGCAGCATTCTAGCTACAGGGTGTAATATCCAGATTATAACCTGAGATTAGAAGCCGTCTTTTAAATGGGATACTGCCAATCACAAATATCTACCAACAGATGCAATCAATCTATCAATCAGATTCCAAACTCTTCACCAATGA
This sequence comes from Triplophysa yarkandensis, assembly GCA_033220385.1. Taxonomy (NCBI): domain Eukaryota; kingdom Metazoa; phylum Chordata; class Actinopteri; order Cypriniformes; family Nemacheilidae; genus Triplophysa; species Triplophysa yarkandensis. The sequence continues at coordinate 1,496,880 of CM065654.1, forward strand.
GCTTTCCAAGGATGTCAGGGAGAAGACTGTACACCTACAAAAGGCTCGAATGGGTTACAAGACTGTTGGCCAAGCTGCTTGGTGACAAGTGCCCAAAGTAAAATTATTCGCTTTATTTCAATGTGAAATTAAAACTGTCATTTTCCCTTGGTTTGAGGCTCCAAGCAAGATCTCACCTCGTGGAGGATGAATGATCTTGAGAACGGTTAGGAATCTGCCCCAGAACACGGGAGGATCTTGTCCATAATCTCAAGATAGATGGGACTACAATGACAAAGAAAACGGTCTGTAACACAATAACCCATCAATCCCTGTAATCCTGCAGTGCCTGCAAGGTCCCCCTGCTTAAGAAAGCACATGTACAGGCCCGTATGAAGTTTGACACTGAAAATCTAAATGATTCAGTGGACATGATAAAAGTGTTGTGGTCACACGTTCACTTAGATATACAGCTCCAAAACACAGCTCTAAGGGAACAGGACATCTGCACTGCATCTAAGGGACATGGACCAGGCCATGTACCGTCATATCTTAGATGAGAACTACCTATCATCAGGTAGGGCATTAAAGATGGGTCTTGGAAAGGTTTTTAAGCATGACAATGAAAAAAAACACAGGGCCAAGGTAACAAAGTAGTATAAGGAAGAAGCTCATTACTACATGTGTGTAGTGGAGTGGCCTAGCCCGTCCCAGATCTTAATTCTATTGCAATCAGTGAATGGAGCTGAAAGTTTGATTTGCCAATCCTCAATGACTTGTAGGGGAAAAAATCCCCCCTGAGATGTGTGCAAAAGAAAAGAGGGCAAATACTTATTTCTCTCATTCGATGCAAATCAGTTCATAACTTTTTTTGAAATTCATTTTTTCTTGCTTTTCTGTCACTCACTGTTGAAATAAAGCTACAATTTGTATTGTAGACGGATCACATCTTTGTTAGCGGGCGATCATACAAAATCAGCAGGGGATCAAACACTTATTTCCTTCACTGTGGATAGATACAGTGTAGACTGTAGCCTTCTTCAAAGTAATTGTGCAATGTCTCTATATCGACAGTAGTTAACCACAAGTGCTAAAAACTACATGCAAAGCAAAGAAATAAACAAGTAAAGAAATTAATAAACTTTGCCGTGAAGCTCAAAAAGCCGTAGGGAGGAAAGTGAAGCCAAACTCTTTTAGAAAATGTGGTTGTCTGTCTTGTGCACAAATGAATGCAATAACTCGAAAACCCAACTCTTTTCTGTCAATCTTACTGTTTTACCCTCAAGCAACCTTATAAAGTAACATTGTTACATAATTATACACTTCATGAAGCAACCTCAATAGTCAATGAGATCATTGTACTTCCATGTAGGCTAGTTTACGTTCCCATCTCATTCTTCATTTTTTACTGCTTTCCTTATGTACATTTTTATAGGCTACTTATGTAAAACCTTACTGATATCAATGTACTAAAAGTGTTGTTTTGCATGTTTTAACTTATTATTGAAAGAGTGTTTTAACTACACTCTAACTCGTTTTGTTCTAATATTCTTTCATTTTGGCACTTATTTTCTGGGATGTACAATTTTGATAGAGTATAATATATTTCTAGCTTTGAACAAGTGTTGGCATTTGCTACACTTTTCCAAAAATGTAACATCATGCTTTTCATTTATTATATACCATATTTATTTTTATTGTATTTTTGAGGAAAAAAATAAGCTTACAGCCTATAGGAGGGGTCATGCAAGTTCATGGGTGCACAGTGTTGAGTGACTTGACAGTGATGAGAAAAATCTACAGTTCACAAATATCTAAACATGTAGGGAGCTGCTGTTTAAAGAGTGAGTTGAGGAGGGGGATACAAGGTTACTTCCTCGAGGGCTCTATCAATCATTTTAAATTTACTGCTTGGCATTACCTTTCAGTTCAAGTACTAATACCTCACAAAATTCCTAGTTGTCAGCAAATGTCTTTCAATAATAAGGTCAATCCCAGAGCTTCATACCACAAACCAACATATAAAAGGCCCCTGAGTCGCTGTTCTGTACTCTCCCTCCAGACAGAGCAGAGTAAGACAACCAACCACCATGGCCAGCACCTTCTCCAGTGGTAGCTTCATATCCAGCAGGTCCTCTCGGCTTTCTGCTTCAGGCGCGGGAGTGGGCCGCATCAGCGCCATGAGGGCCGGTAGTGTGTATGGTGGAGCGGGAGGTTCAGGGGTCCGCATCTCAGGCGCCTCTCGCTCCATTGGATTTGGTTCTGGCGGTGGATTCGGTTCTGGCGGTGGATTGGGTTCTGGTGGTGGATTCGGTTCTGCAGCAGGTGGTGGCTTCGGTGTGTCTGGAGGTGATGAAAGCGTCATTGGCAATGAAAAGTTCACTCTGCAGAATCTCAATGATCGTCTGGCCGCTTATCTGGAGAAGGTGCACACCCTTGAAGAGGCCAACGCCGACCTCGAGCTGAAGATCCAACAGTTCCTGGACAACAGGCTCGCACCCTCCGGCACCAGTCGTGACAATTCTTCCTTCCTGGCTACTATCAGTGAACTTCAGGCTAAGGTAAGTTGAATAATAACTTTCACACTAAAAATATCATTTGAATTTTAAAGATGTAAAATCTAGAGATGACCTTCCTCCTTACCCGTTTATATCAGATTTTGGATGCTGTGCAGCTAAAGAACACAGTTCACCTCAGTATCGACAACGCAAGCTTGGCTGCAGATGACTTCAGAGTGAAGTGATTATTTTTAAGATTTTTTTTTATAGAAATATTAAAATTAAACTCATTGGTATGGGAATATTTTTAATAACCAGAAATCTAAGAGAAACTAAACGGAAGAGACAAAACACCCAAACTACCTAAACTAAATACCAAATAAATTTTGAGTAAAATCAAATCAGCAACTGCATTACCTGATTGATCTTGATGTAATGTTCTGAGATCCAGGACTTCATGAGCATCTCTGTACCACAGGTATGAGAACGAGCTGAACATGCGTCAGTCTGTGGAGGCAGATATTGCAGGACTGAAGACCGTTCTCAGTGAACTCAACCTAGGCCAAAAAGACCTCGACATGCAGATCGAAAGCCTGAAAGAGGAGCTGACGTACATGAAGAGAAACCACGAAGAGGTAGATCACTTCAAAAAAGTTTATGCTGACATTAAGAGTCCACAACAGCAACACAATTTAATTTGGTTATATTTTTGTGATATTTCAAATGTGTTTTTATAGACAGGGGATTAACTGAGCCATTTCAAATGCAGAAAAAATAAGCAATGATGATTTAGAAATTGACATGTTTGCTTCATTTGAAAGGAAATATTTGATGTTTCTTCAGGAACTCTTGTCAGTACGTGATCAGATGAGTGGACAGGTCAATGTGGAGGTTGATGCAGCACCACAAGAAGACCTAAACAAAGTTCTGGCTGATATGCGTGAGCACTACGAGACTCTCGTGTACAAGAGCCAGAAAGCGCTTGAAGGCTGGTTCCAGGAGAAGGTTAGTCTAGTCTTCACTACCCAATTCAAAAACATTATGTAATGCATTTTCATTTCCATATCGGAAGTATTTTTCCCCTATATGAATTCCTGTATCCATTACTGATTATATTGTAACAAACTAAAAAATTATTATAAGATATTTTCATTTAGTACATTGACATTTAAAATATATTTTATTTGCAAAGGGGTAAAAAAATATTTTACACGTGTTTGGAATAAGTATATTAAAATGATATGGGTTGACACTTTGACTCAGTCTGAGACCTTGAAACAAGAGGTTGCAGAGAGCACTGAGACCTTACAGATCTCCAAAACTGAAGTCAACGCAGTGAAGAGCACAGTCCAGTCACTGGAGATAGAGCTTCAATCTCTTCTGTCCATGGTGAGAAAAGAAATATTCACATATTCAAAATCACAATTAAAAATAATTGTTGGGATTGATACAATGTTATTTATTACCACACCTTTCAAACACAATGCATTCCAAAACTATATATTGACACTTTTCAGCTAACATTTTACTATTAACTATATACATCATTGTGCTTTTAAAAAAAATTAAACAAACTCAAAATATTTCCATTACAGAAATCATCATTGGAAAACACCCTGTTAGAGACTCAGAACCGCTACGGTATGAGGCTGTCTGGCTTCCAGGTTCAGGTGAGTGCTCAGGGCATTAATATTAAAGACGAATCACTTTGGAAAAACTTCTCAAGTGTGTTAAATATCTCCCCTCGGGCCTGAAGGTTGGTGGAATGGAAGCACAATTAGTTCAACTGAGAGCTGATCTTGAACGTCAAAGTCAAGAGTACCAGATGCTCCTGGACATCAAGACCCGACTGGAGCTGGAGATTGCAGAATACAGAAGACTGCTGGATGCTGAAGCTAGTGGCAGGTAAATCAAACATGTTCTATGTAAACTGATTTTCTGTGTTGTGTATATAAGAATCTTATCTATACAAGTGATGGATCACATTAGTTTGGGAATCTGATAGCTGGTCTTACCGGTTTGGTAATTCTCTTCTGGCAGTCTGACAATCTCAGCTGGCTCTTCCAGCTCCAGCTCCGTCACCACAACCACCAAAACGGCTGTGATCACTGTTGTGGAAGAGGTAGTTGATGGGAAAGTGGTCTCCTCCTCTTCATCAACGCTTGTGAAGTAAGGCAGACTGGAATGAAAATGGCTCGGGAGATGAACATTGATCTTCTCATGCAAGGCAGATGTGGTGGTTGTTTGAGACTGTGAAGAAATAAAACAATAAAACATGATCAAATGTGTGTGTCATTTGTGAAAAAATACAGACAGAAGATGAGGGAATGTATAATATTACATAAGCCCAATGTATGTTTAAAAGAACCTTCAAACATTTAGATGTCAAACATTATGGGTTCAAATGCAAGCATATCAAAACTGAGACGATTAAGAGTTTGAATGATACACTTTTTAGACTAAAGAAAAATCAAACTTTGACAACACATTCTTTGGGGAACCAAATATGTATTACATTTTATTGCTGCTAAGAATCTCTTCGTTGCTGTATTAATAAAAGACAAATTACACCTGCAATTTCCAGTTCTCTTTCATTTACAATGATGAGTGCAATATCTGGTTTACAGATTTGATAAACCTGCTTTGAATAAACCACACCCTGCAAAACATACAGAAACTTACAATGTCAAACACATCAATTACCTATATGTTTACAAGCCAACCCATCCCATGAGAGAAACGTGGTTGGGTCAGTAAGGATAATGTCTTCTTTGTTCTACGCTTGAGGTGGTGGCTATAAATACTTGTGTTTCTAACTGTTGAAAAACTGATGAATCCTGTCTTTAAATTGACACTTCATCTCTTTCATGGTTTTGTGATGCAGGATCATCGGCACTGCTGTTGAGTTTTCTGCCGCCCAAACCTCCTGACACAAACATTGAGAATCCATTCAGGCAATGACACAGAGACAACGTAAACAAGAAAGAAAAGTGTACAAAAATGAAAAACATGATCATATGTTCGACTAAGAGAAAGAAAGGAAATTGTCTGAATAACTTTTATAAGTCATTTTACATGTGGATGGATCTATGTATTTGTTTTCCCTTTCCCCCTTTTTTGTTTCTTGTTTTAAATATCATATTAAATATAACATAATATTGTTTGATAATGATACATTTTTATATTTAATTTTATATTATTATGTATAATATGAAAAAAACATGCTTTACAAAATTAAGATTAGAAATATGATAAAATATATTCTCTTTTTAGGCAATTTTATTTTGCACTCACAACCACTTTTAGTGCAAATCTATATGATCCATCCTTTGTTTGAATTTCATGTAAATATTCTTAGATCACATGTTAGTTTTGTAAGAGAGGTTCATTACGGTAAATACTTTTTTAATGTTTTTGATGCTTGGTTGAATCTTTTTAAAACCCCTTGCTGCAACATATGCTCTCAGAGTTGTTTTTCTAAAACAGAGAGGTGTGACTGTCATATCATCAATAATGGTTGGAGAACATCCAGCCAAAGCGGTAAGATGGCATGCATGAAATTCCAGGTAGGGTGTCTTCATTGACATGAACACTATAAAAGCAGCTGGAAGTTTTGTTTCTTTGCATAAGCTACTATCCTGTCATAGAGGTTGATAGACAATAGGTCAGCATGGCTTACGCTCAAAGCGGTTACATGTCATCAGGCGGCTCAAGCCGTTCTGCTCGCATGTCTGTGTCAAGCAGACATACATCTGGCAGCGTTTATGGAGGAGCTGGAGGTTCAGGAATTCGGATTTCCACGTCCTCTTCAAACTATGGCGGTTTTGACGTGTCCAATGACACCAACATCATTGGAAATGAGAAGGCCACCATGCAGAGCCTCAACGACCGATTGGCTTCTTACCTGGAAAAGGTGCGTGCCCTGGAGACAGCCAACGCTGATCTTGACCTTAAGATTCGACAGTTCCTCGACAGCAAAGTATCCCCATCTGCTCGTGATTATAGTGCCTATTATGCAACTATACAGGATCTGCAAAATAAAGTAAGTTGGTACACGTGATCAATTTAGGATCTACAATTCACATTACAAGAGAGAGAAGGTTTTTGTGTTTTATTTCTTGCCGTTATGTCCAGATCATGGAAGCCATTCATCTGAAGGGTGGAATACATCTCAGCATTGACAATACAAGCCTGGCAATAAATGACTTTAAAATGAAGTAAGTCCATTGGGTAGATTCAATACATGGTAAAGAATTATACAAAAATGAAAAGGATATTTCACAAAAAATGATTTGTTTTTCATCATTTATTCACCCTCCTATCATTATAAACACGAATGACTTACACGCTTCTGAAGAGCACTAAAGAAGTCATTTTGAAGAACATCAGCGACCAAAAAAGGTCGTTCCCCATTGACCTCCATTGTTTAAAAAACTCACTATGATCATCCTTCCTATGATCATTCACATTATTTAGACAACCCGAAGCACACACATTTCCATTTCAGTTTTTTTGTTCAATAAAATCAATAAAATGACTCTCTGCACCGAAGTAATGAACATGTTTGTATCTGACAGATACGAGGCAGAGCATGCCATGCGTCAGTCTGTGGAGGCAGACATCAGCGGCCTTAAACGGGTTCTTCAAGATTTTGACATGACCAGCAAGGACCTCAGCATGCAGATCGAAGGGCTAAAAGAAGAGTTAGTGTTTATGAAGAAGAATCATGAGGAGGTAATAATACTTCTGAGATGTGGTTGGGTAACACTTTCCTGCATCAATAAACTGAGCGTTTGGAGTCAAATTATAAGTCGAAATGTTTATCAGTAAAATCATATTAGACTTATAAATTCGCACATGTGTTTAGGATCTCCTGGCTGCACGCAATACGATGAGCGGTCAGGTCCACGTCGAGGTTGATGCTCCTGAACAAGATGATCTCACTAAGGTCCTGTCTGAACTTCGTGAGCACTATGAATCGGTTACCGCAAAGAACCAAAGAGAACTTGAACATTGGTTTAAGACAAAGGTGAGCGGAAAATATCAAACCACACTTTTAATGATTGTAATGAGGCAAACAATCAACACATCAAGAAATGGCATGTTTGTCTATTTGCGTTTCAGACAGAATCTCTAAAGCAGGAAGTCGTGAGCAGCTCGACAGATCTGAAATCATCTCGCTCTGAAATTAACACACTCAGATCTAAAGTACAGGCCCTGGAAGTTGAACTTCAGGCTGTCACGGCTTTGGTTTGTGATAAGAGTATTTCTTTAGGCAGTGTAGTTTGACAGATTCCTTTCTAAAATCTGACATTTGTGATCCAATTCATCTAGAAACAGTCCTTGGAGGCCACATTGAACGAAACAAAGTCTCGGTATTCCCGGAAGCTAAGTGGCTTCCAAAGCCAGGTGAGCACATTCACAATATAAACTCGACTAAAGAGAATAAAGGTTTACCCAAATTTGAGTAATACATAAGACAGACGTCATACCTGAAGAAAGTATTGTGCTTCTAGGTAGCCTTCCTGGAGGAACAGATAACACAGATCCGGGCGGATTCTGAACGTCAGAGTCGGGAATACCAGATCCTGCTGGACATCAAGACCAGACTGGAGATGGAGATTGCAGAATACAGAAGACTGCTGGATGGAGAAGCCGCGTAAGTGTTCTTCTGTGTTTGTCCCCCATCATTAATATGTTCCTGTAGTTCAGTTGATGAAAGAGACGAAGAACATTGATACGGATTAATGTCCTCATCCAAAGCTCTAAAGAAGCATTCAGAAGAAACGCATGATAGTACAAAATGAAAATGTTTATGTTCTGCAGGGTTAAAACATCAACAACTACTACTTCCTCCTCCTCCTCATCCTCCACCACCAGAACCAAGGTCATCACTGTTATGGAGGAGGTGGTGGATGGGAAGGTGGTCTCCTCCAGTTCCTCGGGCTATTCCAGGTCACTTGAGAAATGATCAGCTGTAAAGTCTGTTTTGTTGAAACCAGACACGAAATAAGGCAACATTCTGAGTTCTATCCTCAAGGAGTTCTTTAAAGTGACATCTTCAAAGTGAGATTAACAACATTGACTGATTCCAGATGTCTTTTTGTGCTCCACATAGTGTTGCTTTGTCTTCAAGAAATAAAAAATTCTGTCTTCATTTATTCATCTTCATACAATTTAAAACTCTTTATCCTGTGAGAAACAGAAGAAATTTGGGCTTTGTGTTCATACAAGTCACTGTTCCCAATGTTCTTCAGGAGAACTTGTTTTGTGTTCTGCAGAAGGATGAACCGTTCCATTAATGCAGCTGCTAAGCTGAAACAACCCTATTAATAGTTCAGCGAGAAATGAGAATTCCGTCATCATTTACTTGAAATACCTTTCTCTGGCAGATCACAAAAGATGTTTTGAAGAATTTTCAGGAATGGAACAGTGAGGTTACTCATTCACTTGATTTTGAACCCATTCAATAAAATGAATGGGCCTATTCGAATTAATAATTTCTCCAAAATTTATTTTCTGTGTTCTGTTGGGAAAAGGCCATACAGGTTTACAATGACAAAGAGGTATGGCACAATTTTCTTTTTTTGACAAAAACCCAGAAATGAGCACACTGTGACCTCTACTGGTTCAATCAGGCATTCTAAAATAGAAAACATTTGAACATTGTGCCATTCAAATAAAAAATATTCAGAATAAAGAACGACTAAAGAATATCGACAATTGATGTACCCCAATTGTAGAGAAATCCTAGAAACCCATTTGTGTAATTCCCCAAAAACATCTGGGACTTTCTGTTGGAGATCTAAACGAGAAGGATGGATCACATAAAACTTGCATTCAGACACATTAAAAAATCTATAAATTAAACTAATAGAAGAATATTTTAAAGCATACCACATCTTTCCAATCACGTTTAACATACAAAAACAAATATTTTATAAGAATTATAAGGCACTTACACACTAATCTTGCTTAATTTAATTTAATATAAACTGTGCCAACAGAAAACATCACAGTTGGCAACTGCTGCATTTTCATGCTTTTCCAGAATAAAAATCTTTGCATCATCCACTGTATAAGAAAATGCACAGCGATGATAAGAGATACAGCATAACCCATACACATAAGAGCAATAAATGATTTGAACATCATTAAAACCTTGAAGAACATCTGAGATATAAAAAAACAATCATTTCATGTTTATATGCGGTATAAGGACAAATACTAAACGGCAGATTTTTCCATTAGTTTCTTTAATAGTTCATTTCCAGTACATGGTTTAGAAATTACAATAATAAACGCGTACACGGAGTATTTTAGGAAAGAAACTAGAATGTCACTACAGCACAGATCAGGTACAAAGACTTCTGGGACCCCACTGATCCCAAACATAGACTTAAAAATCAGTCACAAAAAGAGGTATTAAGAAAAGAGACGAAAAGTATGAAAACGTAATGAAACATATATATTTTATAATATATTTATATATACTGTAGCTTTTATAAAAAAAGAATAAAGAAGCAAAGAGTAATACTTTGAGACGTAATGAGGTGTTTAGCTACTGTCATTGCTGCGACTGCTGCCGCTGCTTAGATCGGGTTTTTCACGTTTGTGAATTTGCTCGTGTGCTTTGAGGTGACCTGACTGGCTGAAATTCTTGCCACAATGCGGGCAGGTAAACGGCCGTTCGCCCGTGTGAATCTGCTGGTGTGCTTTAAGATGTCCCAGGCGGCCGAAGCTTTTGCCGCACTGGGTGCAGCCGAACGGCCGCTCGCCGGAATGAATCTTCTCGTGAGTTTTGAGAACCCCTGAATTGCTGAAAGATTTTCCACACTGGGAGCACGTAAAAGGTTTCTCGCCCGTGTGAATTTGCTGGTGGTTACGGTAACTCGTCTCTTTCGTAAAGCTCTTACCGCAAAGCGAGCAACAGTACGGCCGTTCACCTGTGTGGCTCAACTGGTGAGCTTTCAGTTCCTTGGTTTGACCAAAGCTTTTGCCGCACTCCGCGCAAGAGAACGGCTTCTCGCCCGTGTGTAGCCGCTGGTGCGAGCGGAGGTCGTCCGCTTTCGTGAAACCCTTGGGGCAGTGCGCGCAGGTGTAAGGCTTTTGGCCCGTGTGGATCAGCTGGTGCCGTTTTAAGTTGCCGGCCTGACCAAAGCTCTTCCCGCACTGGGAGCAGGTGTAAGGTCTTTCGCCGGTGTGGATGCGTTGGTGGGTCTTCAGATTACCCAAAGTACTGAAGTTCTTGCCACACTGAGTGCAGGAGAAAGGCTTCTCACCCGTGGGGTTGCGAGGTTTGCGTGGGGTCGGCGCTTGGCCTTTTGTGCTGGTGTGGTTGTGTGCGACAGGGGTTAGTTCGTAAAGGTTCCCAGAGGGAAAGTCGGAGTCCAGTTTGCCCATGTCGACGACAGTCTCAGGTCGGAGTTTGTTAAGCTCCGTTCGCAGCTCCGCCATGTGGATGGATTCCAGACCGTTCATCTCGGTCTTGATGTGATTTGACATGAGGTTGGGTTCGTATTCGGTTTTTATAGCACCGAGCTCCGTGGCATAGTAGCTCTGCAGGTCCGAGTGTTGTTCAGACTTGATGTACTCCAGGCTGTCAGAGACGTGGGTGATGTAGTCAAACACCAGACTGGGTTCGTAGTGTGCCTTGTAGGAGTCCAGCTCCGTACCATGGAAGGAATGCAGGTCGTGGTGCTCAGATTTGATATAGTCCAGGCCGCTGATCTCCATCTTGATCTGGTCGGAGCCCAGCTCGGCCGTGCTCAGCGGCTGGATCACAGACAGGTCCACCGTGCAGATGGGGTCGAGGTCGGGCTCGCTTTTAACACACGGCAACATGGCCATGGGCTCCACTATCTCGGATGCCAGCGAGCTGAGGGTGGGCGTGCTACACTCGGACGACAGCATGGTCAGCGTGGGCGTGGCGCACTCCGATTGCAACGGGTCAAGGGGCGGAGTGTCGCATTCAGATACTAAGCTACTTAGTCCTAAAGTGATGCATTCTGTCTCCAGCTCGGCCATTCTGGTGGAAGCGAGTCCACCGACAATCGAACGTATCCGTTATGAGTATTATATCTCACTTTCACAGAGATAAATGGTCAGGGGAGACCGCCACTGCAACCTCTCGCCTGGGTTAGGAACGGAAATGACTCCCCTGGCACCTGGATGAAAAATAAACAGAGACACAAATTAATATGCAGTCTTTCAACTTCAAACTTAAATACAACCCTGATAGCACCAAAAACATCTCTCACATCTATTTTAAGTCTGCATTTTAATCTGACAGTCACAGTTTGATCATCAGCAAGACATCTCTGATACGTCTGCTGTAAGATGTCTTATGTCTGTAAGATGTTTATGATTTAGCATAGGTATACAACAGCTCTGTCTAAGATGTTAAGAAGATGTTTTTAAAGAGCAGAAACCTTGCGGACATACCTGTGCTAATTTTAAGCAATGAACTATTAAAGTTAAAGTAATTATTCATTTCTTAACAGCAGATATCACGCATAACAATTGTAGCTATTTTTTATAATAAAACAGATAAACTCCCCATCAAGCACACTTAACTTTCAAAATACAAAGTTCTCTTGAAGTAAAAGTGCTAGTTTATTCCTTAGCAAAGTATCAGATAAGTTAAACATATGATCTTAATTCAAGGTATCAAAACCAAAACCTGCTGGTTTTCCAAAAGCTTTACAACATCATAACCGGGTGATTAAACTATACGTTAAACCTTTCTAACATAACGGACTGTAACGTCAACACTGTTATTTGTGCCTAGATCACATTACTCAAAACGCATGCAAATCAATGCAAAAAGCATGTATAGCAATGCAACGGTTCTCGATGAGTAACGGTTTAAGTTTATGAGTCAGAACACTTGACCTTAACTCAAGGTATCAAAACCCAAACCTACTGTTTTACAAAGTGTCGGTCATACAAAACTTTGTGTTGACATTATTTGCATAGTTTTTGTTTAGGAGAACTTTTGAAAAAGGCTTCACAACATCCTTTACGTTACTCTTTTACGTTACTAAAACACATGCAATTGAATGCAAAAAGCATGTATTGGAATTTACATTTACATTTAGTCATTCAGCAGACGCTTTTATCCAAAGCGACTTACAATAGTAATTTAACGGTTCTTTACAAGTAAAAGTGTAAGTTTATTCCTCGGCAAAATATCCCATAAGCAAAACTTAAGACCGAAATTCAAGGTATCAAAACCCAAAGTGTCGGTCATTCTAAAAGAATTTGTCGACACTATTTGCAAAGTTTTGATTTGAAGAACTTTTGATAAAAGCGTTACAACATTTTTTACGTTACTTATATAAGGTTAATTAAAACGCATGCAAATTAACGCTAAAGCATGGATTGGAATGCAAGGTGTCGGTAAGTAAAAGTGTACGTTTATTCCTCGACAAAATATCCAATAAGCGAAATATAAGGCCGAAATTCAAGGTATCAAAACCCAAAGTGTCGGTCATGCTAAAATAATGTATCGTCAATATTTGCAAAGTTTTTTTCCGAAGAACTTTTGATAAACACGTTACCACATCCTTTACGTAATTTCTTTACGTTAATTATATTAGGTTAATTAAAACAATTGCAAATTAACGCTAAAGCATGGATTGGAATGCAAGGTGTCGTTAAGTAAAAGTGTACGTTTATTCCTCGGCAGAATATCCCATAAGCGAAATTTAAGACCGAAATTCAAGGTATCAAAACCCAAAGTGTCGGTCATGCTAAAAGAATTTGTCGACACTATTTGCAAAGTTTTGTTTCGAAGAATTTTAGATAAACGCGTTACAACATCCTTTACGTTATTTCTTTACGTTACTTAGATTACATTACTGAACACACAAGCGAATCAATGCATGTATTGCAATGCAGCGGTTCTCGATAATCGCGATGTTTGCGTCATACCGTGCGCTAACCGTTATTTTTTTAAAAGTGCGAAACGGAAATAAAATCACGCAAACTTTAATCGCACACACAACACGAGATTTCGCGATGATTCTCGCGGTTTGTTCGTCACGCGTCGCGTACTTTTCCTCCGCACAATAAATCTGTCGCCGGAAACGGCGCGCGTCGCGAGCATCGCTTAGATATCGTGACGCGTTTGCGCGTTTTTTGCACGCTGATGAAGAAACGTACAAAGACATGAGGCTGAAACGCCACAGCTCGAGCGCGTGAGGCCGTGGCCATCTTGTTTAGCCGAACATCAGAACCGGAGCGACGACGCAAAGTTCTGTAACGCAAACTTTAACGCAAACGTCGACGCGTTGATTTTGCATAACAATAAAGAGGAGCGGGGGGGGGGGGGTGAGGAGAGGGGGGGGGGGTGAGGAGAGGGAGGGGGGGAGAGCACAACGCGGTGGATGAAAGCGTCGCGCGCGCGCCGTTACCTGACGTGTTATCCGTGCATCGCTTTACTGTCGGGCGTCAACGCGACGCGTCAAACTCCTGACGGACCCGCCACGTCCTCCTCAACCCCGCGTCCAGCAGACAGACAGACTCTCTCTCTCTCTCTCTCTCTCTCTCTCTCTCTCTCTCTCTCTCTCTCTCTCTCTCTCTCTCTCTCTCTCTCTCTCTCTCTCTCTCTCTCTCTCTCTCTCTCTCTCTCTCTCTCTCTCTCTCCTCCGCCGCCGCCGTTCCACTTCCGTCGCGACAATGCAAATGCGCGCGCAGCTGGATCATTTACCGAGCAGATGTGTGTGTGTGTGTGTGTGTGTGTGTGTGTGTGTGTGTGTGCGTGCGCGCGCGTGTGTCTCTCTCTCTCTGTGTGTGTGTGTGTGTGTGTGTGTGTGTGTGTGTGTGTGTGTGTGTGTGTGTGTGTGTGTGTGTGTGTGTGTGTGTGTGTGTGTGTGTGTGTGTGTGTGTGTGTGTGTGTTGTGACACAAACATCATCATCACAACATCATCAACACGAACATCATCAACACCACAACATCACCACAACATCACCACGAACATCATCAACACGAACATCATCACCACAACATCATCAACACGAACATCATCACCACAACATCATCACCACAACATCATCAACACGAACATCATCAACACGAACATCATCACCACAACATCATCACCACAACATCATCACCACAAACATCATCACCACCACAACATCCTCAACACAACATCATCACCACGAACATCATCACCACAACATCATTTACACGAACATCATCATCACAACATCATCAACAAGAACATCATCACCACAACATCATCAACACGAACATCATCAACACCACAACATCATCAACACGAACATCATCACCACAACATCAACACGAACATCATCACCACAACATCATCAACAAGAACATCATCAACACCACAACATCATCAACACGAACATCATCACCACAACATCAACACGAACATCATCATCACAACATCATCAACAAGAACATCATCAACACCACAACATCATCAACACGAACATCATCACCACAACATCAACACGAACATCATCACCACAACATCATCAACACCACAACATCCTCAACACAACATCATCAACACCACAACATCATCACCACAACATCCTCAACACAACATCATCACCACGAACATCATCAACACGAACATCATCAACACGAACATCATCACCACAACATCATCAACACGAACATCATCAACACGAACATCATCACCACAACATCATCACCACAAACATCATCACCACCACAACATCCTCAACACAACATCATCACCACGAACATCATCACCACAACATCATTTACACGAACATCATCATCACAACATCATCAACAAGAACATCATCACCACAACATCATCAACAAGAAAATCATCAACACAACATCATCAACACGAACATAATCACCACCGACATCATCACTACGAACATCATCAACACAACATCATCACCACGAACATCATACAAACATCATCAACACAAACAACATCATCACCACGAACATCATCAACACAAACATCATCACCACGAACATCATCAACACGAACATCATCACCACGAACATCATCAACACGAACATCATCAACACGAACATCATCACCACGAACATCATCAACACGAACATCATCAACACGAACATCATCACCACAAACATCATAACCAAAACATCAACACGAACATCATCACCACAACATCATAAACACGAACATCATCAACACGAACATCATCAACAAGAACAACATCAACACGAACATCATCACCACAACATCATCAACAAGAACATCATCACCACAACATCATCAACACGAACATCATCACCACAACATCATTTACACGAACATCATCACCACAACATCATCAACAAGAACATCATCAACACAACATCATCAACACGAACATCATCACCACCCACATCATCACCACGAACATCATACAAACATCATCAACACAAACAACATCACCACGAACATCATCACCACGAACATCATCACCACGAACATCATCACCACGAACATCATCACCACGAACATCATCAACACGAACATCATCAACACGAACATCATCACCACATCATCATCAACACAACATCATCACCACATCATCATCACCACAACATCACCACATCATCATCACCACAACATCATCACCACAACATCATCACCACAACATCAACACAAACAACATCAACACAAACATCATCACCACAACATCATCACCACAACATCAACACGAACATCATCAACACAACATCATCAACACAAACATCATCAACACAAACATCATCAACACAACCATCATCAACACGAACATCATCAACACAACATCATCACCACAAACATCATAACCATAACATCAACACGAACATCATCACCACAACATCATAAACACGAACATCATCAACACGAACATCATCACCACAACATCAACACGAACATCATCACCACAACATCAACACGAACATCATCACCACAACATCATCAACAAGAACATCATCACCACAACATCATCAACACGAACATCATCACCACAACATCATTTACACGAACATCATCACCACAACATCATCAACAAGAACATCATCAACACAACATCATCTACACGAACATCATCACCACAACATCATCAACAAGAACATCATCAACACAACATCATCAACACGAACATCATCACCACCCACATCATCACTACGAACATCATCACCACAACATCATCACCACAACATCATCAACACATCATCATCAACACGAACATCATCACCACAACATCATCACCACAACATCATCACCACAAACATCATCACCACAACATCATCACCACAAACATCATCAACACAAACATCATCAGAACAAACAGTTTGTGTTATTAATATGCTTGCTGTATTTGACATCTGGACAGTATTTGATCCATCCATTATTAAAAGGAGAGTTCACCAAAACTTAAAAAATCTGTCTGGAATTATTCACCATCTCGTTCCAATTCTGTATTATTTTGAGATATTTGCATGGATGCTTATAAGCAACCAGTCTTTGGTGACCACTAAAGTAGGAAAATCACAATGGCAGTCAACATTTTTCAAGTCGTCCTTTCTTCCAAATATCTCACAGGGTTGTTGTCATGGGAAATAATTTTGCACGAGGAGATCAGGGAAGAGATTTGCATTCTGTTACATATGGCGATAGACTGCAACAATATAAGAGGTATCTTTCATGCATCTTTTGTTTTTTCTGTGTACACAAAGTTTGTGCATTTTCATTTATTATATGCATGCTACATCTCCGGCAATTGACCTAAGATCGAATGTTTTGGTACACAAGTGAACTATATTGTCAGTGCTGAAGCATGTTATGCTATTAATGTATGCATGCTGTATCAATACAGTATTTGAAATAAATGAAGCCATTTTCGGCGTAGTTCACCCAAAAAGAAAGAATTGTGTAATGAATTAACATCTAGTTATTCCAATTGTGTATACACTCCTGTTTAGATTACACACAGAGGAAGATATTTGGACATATGCTCTGACCAAATCCAGTTCTTGGACCCTGCTGACTTCCATAATAGGAAATATTTTTAATAGAAAATTCCCCAAAACACTGATGGCCTATTTTTAAAGTGAACTGAATAACTTTTATTTAAGGGACACTCCTTATGCCATTGTTTTGACTTTATCGATTTCATTGTACAACTGAACACAAAAAAAGATATTTGGTAGAATGTTATCAAATTATACTTCAGGGGCGCAATTGACAACCATAATAAAAAAAAATAATTGTATTTTTTGTCAGTTTAACAAACAAAGATATGTCAAAACAATTATTAAAACAAACATTTCCGCGGAACATTTGACTATCTTTTACTTTTTTTTTACTTTTTCTACTATGGTAGTCAATTGTGCCTCAGAAATATGAGTTGACAGAATTTTTAAATCAGTTTTAATCAAAACAATGTCTGAAATAAACTTCATAGTTTTAATATTAAAGGTTAAATTAGATAAAGTATTTTTATGAAAATATGTAAGCATTTTAAACTGTATACTAGAGCAAAGGATAAGAAACCGAAATAAAGAATGCAGTTTCCATCATTTAATGTATTGCCATAATTCAAATGTACAGTTACATCAAGTCACAATAAAAGATATTTCAGTGATGGATAAAACAATTTTTTGACAAAAATTGGTTATAACAACAAGCATCAAATAAGTAAAATAAAAAAATAAAAACCATTCAAACAAAATCAAATGTATAGAAATCAATTGTAACAAATTTGGAACATTGACAAAACATTTTGTGCCATATTGAAAGAGGTTTAGTATGACTTTCTATAAATCTGGTTGTTGATCACATTTAATCATACTCCACAAAAATCAGTTTAACTCATTTCTCAACAGCAAATCTGAAAAGTAAATCTATCAAAACAGAATGAGTCCTGAGGTAATGACATAACAACTACTAACAACACTGAGGTATGGATGTGTGAAGGAACAGTGCAACATATGTATGTTAAACTCAAAAGAAAAGTAAATAAAAAAACAAGGGTACATAGTAATACTTGGCATTTATTGGTCAGATGTTGCACTATTAAATCCATTTACAAGTAGAGACACCTGTCAAACATTATCCATGGAAGAAAGTTAATCCAATTGGTCTGATTCAACTACGTACATCAACCGATATGCTCCTTATATAGCCGAAAAAAGCTGAAAAACATTTAACATGCATTAGACAACAAAACACCAAAATGCTAGATAAAACAATGCAGACATCAGGCCAAATGACTACATTGAAGAAGGTCTTAACATTTGACGGTGTTTGGCAGAAAGTTGTTCTTCCCTTTTTAAGACAAACAAAAATGAAAAGATAGAATCATAAAGCAAAGCAGGTCTGTTACGCACGGTTATCAATGTGAACAGAAACCCTGTGATCTCAGATACGCACAAATGTTTTTTATTAGGCTTTGACGTGTGGAGAACTGCACTACTGCACAACATTGCAAACGTAGTTCTACAAGAAACTGTATCAATCATTTGCCGATACAAACTTAATAAAGCGATTTTACATGCTAGGTTTAGTATTGGATGCTTCTCGTATTTGTTCATAAATACATGGGATACTGGTATACATACAGCCTTGTTAAACTACAGGGACCAAGTACAATTTCAAGTCCTTCAAACGTTCACATACAGATGGCTTATAGAAGCCCTGGGAGTATTTATCGAAGTAACACTCGCCAGTTCCTTCTTAGCATTGATTGTAAATAACTGCAATGATCAAATAGTTCATAATTCTCGAGTGCAATCTATACCTTCATAAGTTTAACATACGGAAAACTAAAGTGTACACACTGAGAACCATAACTACAAGCGTATTAGCGTCCCCAACCATGAACTATAACGTGGCATTTATTGTAAGCTCATGCACTGCTGGTTAAATGTGTGAGAAGTTTAAATTTGAACCTATTTTAAATTAACAAAAAAAAAATTCTGAAAGTGATTGCAACAACATTGGTTTTCAGTTTCATTATTGGTATATTTGTGGTGTGGACTAAAGCTTTACTATTATGGTTATTGATCTTGTGGTGACAAAAACTACAGTTCATTTTGCGGTTGTGATAGCTCGGCAGTTATGCAGAATTGGAAAGCACAATAAAAGGGGATCAATGTTTAGAAAAACAGAACATTCATTATTATGGTCTATAATATAGAAAAAAGCAAAAGTGCTAAATTAAACTTTAAGTTTCCCCAATCCCACCCATCCGCCACGCGAAAAAATATTCTATGGCACTAAGAGCAGATTTAAAGTGTATCTGTTGTATAAACCTCAATCATTTTAGATGGTTTCAACAGACGCACAGGCTTGGCCAGAAGTTTAGAACTATAAATAATAAATGTCATATTTGTTATTGCATTCATGAGGTGTCCACCTCAGTACGTTTGGGTTCCGTGTTCTGATTCACCCGCTACGGAAAAGAAACATCCCACTGGAAAAACTCTCGTTGCCCCAAACGGCTAGTCCATCCCTGACCAGAAACCTATTATACTTATTTTGCTTGTTTTAAGAAATAAATACTAGAAATCTAGAAATAAAGATTCAACCAACAATGGTGTTGCACCAAGTAAGGTCGCCATAAAAGAAAAGAAAATATAGGCATCAGCTCATTATGCAAAACGCTGTATGGTCCCAAAATGTAGGTTGCATATTCTTGGTACCTTCTTTCATGGACAAAAAGCTAAATATGAAGCTGCAAACAATAAGCCATATTTTTCAATAAATCCCAATAAAAATGCAGACAAAAAATAAGCAAACTAAAAAGGCGGTCCCATTCTTGTAAACGTTTTTGAACCATTACTCCTGATGCTGTAGATGTCCCAAAGACCCATGGTTCCCACTGGGTATGGTTCTAAGAAGTAACAGTTATACCGTGTACTCTTCCATGTTTATTACTGACAGATTTTATAAAACTTCACAAAATCTATGATGGGAATGTGCTTCTGGTTTTTTGGAGTGACACTGTTAGCATGGGACTACAGGATGATCTACCGCTATAGAATAAGACATTAATGTCTTCCGTAAGGAAGACTCCATAATCTGTTAAGATTCCCAGATATAGTTTAAAACTACTATAGGGAAAAAATTATATTTTACAATAAGCATTTTCGTCTCTATATACATCCATTTAAACACTACACGGCTAGCACAGGAAGACTCTACAATTATTGAATTTACTTCTGCGATATCTACAACAGGTTTGTGATTTATCATCATCAAACTTTTTTAAAAGCTGTTGAAGGAGATTGCAAACGGAGGCAATCGAGTTCAAGTTTCTATGCAATAACCATTCCTCAAAATTTCCCAATTCGATCTTTCTTGTGTGTTTCTCAACACATCCACACTTGCCTTATGAAAATATCACCTTGGTTGTACAGATTATACAATAATTCAATAATTGTTGTTAAGATAAACATCAAAAATGAATTAAATCAAGTTCTTCAATAAGTAATCAGTACAAGAACTAAAAAAGAGGTATTTCATGTTAAAAAAATGTCAGAAGACTGTCAAAAACGATGGTGAATTTTTATCCCCGTTTCATCTGATCACATTCAGAGGGTTGTAAAAATGAGACCGCCATTTGTTTGAGCGTAGTCTGGCATCTTTCTCTTCTTAGCTCAAATGTTTTTTTTTCACATTCAGCTTTATACAACACAACAGAAGTATTTACAGTTTCAAGACATCGGGTTGGAAACATTGATTGGAACTGTGGTGGTCTACAAACCTTCTCTGAATCACACAATTGAATTATTTCTACATTGAAAAGAAACTGAAATGGAGGTAAACGACTTGGACGCAATAGAATGACGAAACTTTTTTGTCGTCACATCAGAGTACCTTCAAATGAACAATAAAGCTGCAATGTGATGTCGATGTTTTATTTCCTTCAGCTATACTTTAATGAACTTGAGTGGCAGATTTTGACTGACCTCTCAATACAAAGCTCACTCTCGTAGTAATGTCTTCATAAGTTGGTTCTTTATCTTCTGTGTTTTCATGTTGATTTATCAGCGTGCGTCCGTAAGTGAGCTTGGAGCTTTGACAGCTGCGAGAAACTCTTTCCGCACTGTGAGCATTGGTTAGACGTCTGGTCGTGTGTCAGCCGGTGAGCTCTGAGAAGATGTGTACGGCTGAACTTTTTGCCACACTCCTTGCACACGTGAGCTTTCCTCCTACCTTTGTGTTTCGACTCGTCGTGCCGGTTTACTTTTGTCTCGTCGTCTTCCTCATCCTCCTCATCTTCATTCTCTTCCTCGTTCTTCTGTTGCCTTTTTTTACCTGCTGGGTTTCGCTCGCTGGGTTTTGATTCCCCGACAAATTCAGAATCAGTTGGATCCAGGGACACTTCCAAACTAGGAGCAGCATCCATGGACTCCTCGTCGCCCTCGAGTATCTGTGACGGGAGAGTCAGGAGTCTTTGCAACATGGAAGGAGATCTGATTTGAGAATCGTCACCTTTGGATAATGCAAAGAGGAGAAATGTTAAACTTTCGTATTTGTGTTTGATACTAGACCAGTAAAAGGAACAGTGCGGGATACCTGTGGAACTGACAATGCCTTGTGCATCCGATGACAGAGAAAGAACCTCCATTTCTTCTGTTTGTGACCATGGTGCATGTCCAGCCTCAAGCTTCTTCTGGGAGGCCAGGCAGGAAGGCATGAGCGTCTCGCGAATTAAGCTGTCCACGTTCGACATCGAACCTGAGCCCAACGCAGTGCATTCCTCTTTACTGGTGACTTCTTTGATCTGCCAGAGGTCACTGCACCACTTCTGACCAAACACTTTATCCAAAATCGGCACCCAGTCCTGAGTAACTGTAATGACAGTCTGCTTGTCTGGTTCTGTGGAGTGAAAACACAATAAGATGGGTTATTGAACCAAAAGTTAACAGACAAATGAGAATAAAAAAAGTTTATTTTCCATTTATAATAAAAAATTAAAATGTATTTAAATGATATAAAAAAGTCATTTACAATATTTATATAAACAGCATGCATCCTTGTCATGTGTAGAATTTTAATTAATTAATAATTAGGACTATTTAATAACTGTAATCGAAATTTAAATTGTCAGCAGAATAATGGAGTTGAAACGATTATTGCGGTGCATTGTTTTTTTGCAAAGATCTATTTTTTTACATTTATTTATTATTTATTTATTACATCTAACAATTAAAATTAAAAAAAATATTTATTTCTAAGAATATTTGTAAAAAATTATTTGTTATTAAATCTGGTGGTAAATTTTTTTTTTTGTAATTAATTAATTCAATGATGTTTCCAAAGGAAGTTGAGTAATCATGTTAAATACTTGTGATCTCAATAATAATTAACCGAGCAGCTCTACTACACATAAATATAAAGCCAGCGCTATTTCTTCAAAGAGAAAAACGCTCTCTTATCAAAGCACGTAAATGTTCTTCAGCGTTTTATGGTAGGAATAAGAAATCAAATTATGATAAAATGATAAAGAGCTTCATCTCCGGTGTGTAAACTTTTACTGTACATTATTGATTTTATCTTAAACAAACTGCAATTACGTTGTCTTGATTTTTTTAAGAATACAAAAAAAATACAAAATTCTGTTTTGCAAATGATTTCTACATATTTTGTAGAATATTAAGCTCTTCATTATTTTCATCTGTTTAAGCAAAAAAAAAAAAAAAACATTTATATCCAATAACAATGTAAATAAAATGACATTTGGCTTTGTAGCTGATACAATTATATCCTTATTTTGATATTTCCGCTTACAATTCTATTTTTAAACCAGACACTAATTTCCACTACAAATGTATGAAAGCTATTAAAGGTCACAGGTCATTCTTGAATAATTGTGTATTCAAATCTTCCAGAACTACATTTAAATTTAGGCATTTAGCAGATTCTTTTATCCAAGGCGTATTACAAAGAATTGAGGCGGAAACAGTTAATAGCAGAGATAATAGGTGAAAAAAAGTTCTACAACGAGTTACCAAGTTACACAAGGCACGATAAAATCTGTTTCTGAAAACGTGTAAATAAGTTTATAATAAATAGTAGAAGAGTGAGAGGTAAGGAAAGATAAAGAAAAATAAAATATACAATTAAAGAAAAATAACATAAAAATATAGAAAAAAAGTTTATACCATTTGTAGTTTCAGTCTGCTCTTTATCCCATCCTTTTTTGGGTGACGGCTCCTGCAAGGTTTTTGTATCTTTCTTTTCCACTTTGGAACTACTCGGAGAGTCGGAATCATTGTCATAGTCTTTCATTTTCACACAAACCAGCTTTTCATCCTCATCTACGCTTCTATCCCGTATCTGATCTTTCAAGATCTGGTTTTCCCGTTCTTTCTTTGTGAACTCTACGAGCAGGTCATCGAAGCTGTCTTCCACGATTTTGGTCAGCTCACACAAAGCGAACTCCAGGACGTGTTCCATTACGGCTTTCAACTGACCTGAAAACACACACATTTCGTCATGTATTTATGGAACCTAAGAGGACACATCCCTTTATGTTCTAACACCTTGCCATAAATGGAAGAGAAAACCTCTGGCTGAGATTCACACCGATTCGTGTCGCACCATTCAGGAGGAAAAACTGAAGACTCAATTTTCTAAGACTTTGAAAATTCAACTGGATGTTTTTCTCTATCATTGACTTAAACAAACTTTTGAAACAAACACAATGACACAACTTTAAGATTAATAATTAAATAGATATTTTTGTTTTACATCACAAACTAACCTTTTAAATTAAAAAAAAACAAAAACAAATAACATGGATGAAAAAGTGTTTTCTCTTTCTGTATTATGTGTTGAATAAATTGATACCGAAGTGTCTGAGGGTTATAAAACTTTTAAATAGATGTCTCCAAAAACCCCAATTCTGTATTCCAGGACACAAAAGCAATTGCGTAACCATTTCGCCAGTTCCCATGGTGATGGGGCGGCGGTGACTTGAAAGCAAATCAGAGGAAAATTCTGCAGGTCTAGATTATGAGGTGCCAGCTATCAATAGCTCATAATA
Source organism: Triplophysa yarkandensis (assembly GCA_033220385.1). NCBI lineage: Eukaryota > Metazoa > Chordata > Actinopteri > Cypriniformes > Nemacheilidae > Triplophysa > Triplophysa yarkandensis. The sequence goes on from CM065654.1 coordinate 1,521,378, forward strand.
TTTTTAGGCCACAGAATGACAACTTATTCATAAATTTTTGTCCGGGTAGTAAGCCATGGAGTCTTCTCCACTCTCTCGCACCAACATAACATCAACATATTATAAAATGTAATATCACATTCGACGTGTCTGATTTCCTTTCAAACTATCATAATATCAACAGACAACATTTGTAAAAGCAAACAACTTTGTTCTTCATCGTTGATGCCAAAACTGAGGACTGCTTTGCATTGCACCCTTTACCTGTCAGATCGCACTTCAGTAATATTAAAAAAAACGATGACGATCAGTAAATCTGAAAAATAATTAATCTGAATGTTTATCAATATAACAAAATGCAGCATGGATATACAAAGCCTCACCTGCCGACATCAAAACACAATTCCTTTAAATTCTCTCTTGATCTTAGATGCCAAATAATGAGAAATGATGAAAATATGCAACCTTGGCTTACAATGTTCTGTTTGAACATTAAAGGGATAATTCTGCAGAACACAAAGTGAATAGTTTGAAGAACGAGATGCCCATTGACTTTCACTGTATGCGCATCTCTCAAAATATCTTATTTTGTGTTCTATGTAAAAAAATGTTGGTAAACTATCCCTTTAATGCAGATGACATTTACCTCGAGGGAGCCAACCCTAATGATACAAAACCAATTTACATTTATGTAAAAATCACCCAAAGCAACATTTGTGCATTTTAATGCTACATTTTACATCCACTGGGACCTCACAACCTTTGTACTGCTAGCACAATGCTATGCCAATAACATTATATAGTATACCACTATGTTATAAACTTGAGAAATTCTGTCTTCCGTTTATTCACAGTCTGTTGTGTGCATCTGTGTATGAGTCAGTATATAAACAGCATATGTAAGCTGTATATAACAGATATTTTGAGAAATGTTTCGCATCGGCACAATGGAAGTCAATGGTGTCCGGTGTTACATGTTTTCATTCTTTAAAATATCTTCTATGTTCTGTAGGAAAAAAAGTCATATAGGAAAAGGGTTGGGTATCGTTTGATTTTATCGATTCCGATCCCATTTTTTACATTTACATTTAGTCATTTAGCAGACGCTTTTATCCAAAGCGACTTACAATAGTCGAGGAGACAATGAAGCGGTAAATAGCCGATACAACAATAGGTGAACAAGTGCTACAACAATGCTTCCGAGTTACACAGAGAGAGAAGTTACAAAATATATATATATATTTTTGATAGAATGAGTAGTAAGAAAAGAAGTGAGTTAGTGAGTTAGGTGTAGCCGGAAAAGATGAGTTTTTTAAAGATGGGGACCGAGTCTGACATTTTTGCATTTAGAATCTCGAACGATCGATTTGCCAATCCCCGACCCTTAACAGGAATAAATGAATGAAGAATTAAATGTATGAACTGCCTTAAATGGACACATTTTGTCAGAACTCACAGTAACAAGGATCATGGATCTAAGACCATGCCAGAACATTATTCATTATTCGATATTATGAAAAATGTCTTGGTGGCATTGCATCTGCACAATGGAATTCAAAAGTGTCCAAACATTCTTTAAAATATCTTCTGCATTCAGAAATGAGCAAACACTGAAAGAATTCTCGTTTGCGTTAGACTTTTCATTAGGGTTTGTCCTATCCATCACCCCGGGTGTAAGGCCATGCCAGAACAGTGCTTTGAAGAAATGGCACGGCTGGCATGACTCTCTCCTCCATCTCAAATCACGCATACCCTCCGCAGAGCAGGATGGGCGTGGTTTCCTCAGAACAATCCCATTGGCCAACGCGCAAGGCCACGGCTCGCTCCGCATGACTGCCGTCACCGCAATATGAAAAGCAGCGCTAAGGTGCAGCACGACGACAGAAGCGTCACCGCTTCATCCAGCCACTGACAGCAGACACATCTTTAGAAACATGTCATCACAGGCCTAAACACTGCAATTCAAACACTAGATATTAAACACCAGCCTCCATAATGCACACGAGCACAAAACAGTCACTTCTGCCTCCAAACTGAGATCCATGTGTTACTACACTTCCGCATTGGACATGTTTCAAAATAGCACCAACAGCCGTGCATCAGTGAGTGTGTTTCAAAGAACATAAACACAAACGGACAGACACACACACACTCATACACACTCATACACACACGGACGGGCAGACACGCACACACACACACACACGAACGGACAGACAGACACACTCAAACGCACACATACACACACACACAAACACAGAGAGAGACACATACACACATAACACACACAACACAAACACACAACACACACACACACAGAGACACATACACACACAACACAGACACACACACACAGAAAAACACACGTACACACACAGACAGACACACAAACACAGAGAGTGAGAAAACACAAACACAACCACGCACACATACACACAAAGACACACAAAGACACACAAAGACACACAAAGACACACACACACACACACACACAGACAGACACACACAGACAGACACACACACACACACACACACACACACATACACACAGAGAGAAAACACACACACAGACACACACACACAGAGAGAAAACACACACACAGACACACACACACACACACACACACACACACACACACAGACAGACAGAGACACACAGACAGAGACACACAGACAGAGACACACACACACACACACACACACAGACAGACAGAGACACACAGACAGAGACACACAGACAGAGACACACACACACACACACACACACAGAGAGAAAACACACACACAGACACACAGAGAGAAAACACACACACAGACACACACACACACACACACACACACACAGACATACACACACACACACACACACACACACACACACACACACAGACAGACAGAGACACACAGACAGACACACACACACAGACATACACACACACACACACACACACACACAACACAGACAGACACACACAACACAGACAGACACACACACACAACACAGACAGACAGACACACACACAACACAGACACACACACACACACACACACACAACACACACACACACACACACACACACACACAAACACACACACACACAACACAGACACACACACACACACACACACACCACACACACACACACACACAGAGACACACACAAAAACACACACACACACACACACAACACAGACAGACACATACACACACACACACACACACACACACAAAAACAAACACAGACACACACACACACGAACGGACAGACAGACACACTCAAACGCACACATAACACACACACAACACAGAGACACATACAAAACACACACACAACACACACAACACAAACACACACACACACACACACACACACACACACACACACACACACACACACACACACACACACACACACACACACACACACACACACACGTACGTACGTACGTACGTACCGACAGCTCTGCTCTTCTGTTCTCGTCGGAGTGTGTCGCTGTGGTTGTGTTTGTGTTGTTGTGTGTCGTCTCTCTCTCTTCTCCCTCTCGACGCGTTGTGTGCGTGTGTGTGTGTGTGTGTGTGTCTCAGTCGCTGGTTCTCTTCTTCTTTGCTCGCAGTCTCGAGCAGGATTGACGTCAGAGATTCTCCGACACGCGTCGTGATTTCCTGCACGGCGACCTGCACGACCTGCTCGAGCGCGGACTCCAGCTGACCTTGAAAGAACGACAAATAAAGAGCAGCGTTCATGTTTCTCTCATTCTTACACAACACAACACACACAACAGATATCCACCGCACACGGACACACAAACACTCGTTCTCTACACACTCTGCGTGTGTGTGTGTGTGTGTGCGCGCGCGCGTGCGTGTGTGTGGACGCCCCTTCCGATGCATTACCGTAAGTACGCATCGTGAGCGCACGCGCTACGCCATTTTGGCCCAAATATGAAATCGCACTGCGCAGTTCACTCAGAAATAAGCAGCGCGTTTAAAATAACATTTTTTATTTTATTTATATTTAATTTAAACAAGTTTGCAGACGAGGAAAACTTTAGAAATCTGTACTGGATTTAGTTTGGGGTTGTTGTGAATGGAAATGAATGGAATAAGTCAGTTTATTAAATAAATTGTTTTTATTATTTTATTTTATGCACAAATGAGCGAAGTGCGTTATTTAATTTTAATAATTAATTATTACTAATAACTGTCGCTAGTGAAGGTTTATGTGTGTGTGTTTTCTACCGTTATTACGGTAAACAGACATTGGGTGATCTCAGAGGGGGGCGGGGCAAAGATCGTGACTCATTCTAATAGATTCAAACGAGAAGCGCGTGCACGCGCTGACAGTGATGACGACACGTTTACAGCTCTATAGTTTATTTACATTTATATATATAAGTGTTAATTATAATCTGAAGAAGAAAACACTATGATGTCAACTTTTGAACTTTAGTAACTGTATGATCATAAACATTATTTTGTCATGAAAGTGCTTTATTTAGACTTTATATGATATATATTATTATTATATACATTATTAATGCAATTATTCTTCTGTATGGATTATTTTACCTTATATATAAAACAATATGATAAATCAAGCCTAGTGTATGTTAAACTATAGGATTAATAAAGTTTTGTAAATCTCTAAACATCAGTCAAACATGATGGGTCTGAATTATAGATCTGATTAGATTTAATTTCTTATGTTATATTATTGTTTATTGGAATAGAAGAACATCATAATTGCATTGAGATTCCAGTCTATTGTATCTCCATCATGAGCTCCATCTCGACCTCGGACTCTGTCCAGTATATGTACTTATATATATATATATATATTAATATTGAGTTTTGTATATTATTGTTTTGTTCAGAACTTGATTGGCTGAAGAATACATTCATCAGATGTTATAAACCCAGACTACAGACAGAAGCAGAAGTTATTGGGGAAGTCACGGCCTAGTGGTGGAGAGTTTGACTCCTAACTGTAGGGTTGTGGGTTCAAGTCTTGGGCCGGAGTTATCTTGACCCCAACCTGCTCCCCGGGCACCACAGCATAAATGGCTGCCCACTGTTTGTGTGTGTGTGTGTGTGTGTGTGTGTGTGTGTGTGTGTGTGTGTGTGTGTGTGTGTGTGTGTGTGTGTGTGTGTGTGTGTGTGTGTGTGTGTGTGTGTGTGTGTGTGTGTGTGTGTGTGTGTGTGTGTGTGTGTGTGTGTGTGTGTGTGTGTGTGTGTGTGTGTGTGTGTGTGTGTGTGTGTGTGTGTGTGTGTGTGTGTGTGTGTGTGTGTGTGTGTGTGTGTGTGTGTGTGTGTGTGTGTGTGTGTGTGTGTGTGTGTGTGTGTGTGTGTGTGTGTGTGTGTGTGTGTGTGTGTGTGTGTGTGTGTGTGTGTGTGTGTGTGTGTGTGTGTGTGTGTGTGTGTGTGTGTGTGTGTGTGTGTGTGTGTGTGTGTGTGTGTGTGTGTGTGTGTGTGTGTGTGTGTGTGTGTGTGTGTGTGTGTGTGTGTGTGTGTGTGTGTGTGTGTGTGTGTGTGTGTGTGTGTGTGTGTGTGTGTGTGTGTGTGTGTGTGTGTGTGTGTGTGTGTGTGTGTGTGTGTGTGTGTGTGTGTGTGTGTGTGTGTGTGTGTGTGTGTGTGTGTGTGTGTGTGTGTGTGTGTGTGTGTGTGTGTGTGTGTGTGTGTGTGTGTGTGTGTGTGTGTGTGTGTGTGTGTGTGTGTGTGTGTGTGTGTGTGTGTGTGTGTGTGTGTGTGTGTGTGTGTGTGTGTGTGTGTGTGTGTGTGTGTGTGTGTGTGTTCACTGTTCTGTGTGCCAGAGAGAGGGAGAGTCAGCTTTACTGTCGATTTTCTTCACATGCTCCAGACATTCAAAGCAATCGAAATTATTTCCCTCTATCCCACGGTAAAGACGCGACATGTAGTTAAAACTAGACAAGATTTTAAGACTAAACATTTAAGTTGAGCTATTGAGCTATATATAAAAAAAGAAAGTTTGTGTTCACTGCCTGGTATGTGTGTGTTCACGACTGTGTGTGTGTTCACTGTTATGTGTGTTTGTGTGTGTTCACTGCCGGGTATGTGTGTGTTCACTGGCGGATATGTATATGTTCACTGCAGGGTATGTGTTCACGGTTGAGTGTGTGTTCACTGTTGTCTGTGTGTGTTCACTGCCGGGTGTTCAAGTCTGCTTTATTGTCAATTCTTCCACATGTTCAGTACATACATACAGAGAATCGAAATTGCGTTACTCTCAGTCCCTCGGTGCATACAGATAACACTAACAGTAAATAGATAAAAAGATAAAAAAAACTATACAACTATACAATAAGGGAATGTGAAAAAAGATATAATGTCAATAAAATAAAAACTAAAGTAAAGTAGTTTTTGGATGAGAAGTAATAGAATACATTTACATTTAGTCATTTAACTGACACTTTTATGCAAAACGACTTACAAATGAGGTTTACAAAAGAAGCATTAAGTGAAATAATGCCAGTCCTAGTAAGAGAAACACAACATGTGTACTAAGTGCATTTTTTTGATAAAGCTGGTATTCTAATCAATTAGACACTAACACAGTAGTAATTACTGCTCTTAAACATAACACAACTTTAACATTGATAAAATATTATTTAGTAAAAGCAGTCAGAAAGGTGTTTACAGTTGCTTTGGAGGACCGTGTCTATGCATGAATGTTAAACAACAATATCAGTTCAATAGATTTTACTTCTATGTTTAAATTATTCATTTTTTAAGACATTTCATATGAATCCTCATTTGTACAGAAGCTTAAATCTAGAACGATGGGCTGAAAAATCCAGGCCTCCACCTTAAACATGATTCGCTATCTATTTATTCTTCTGCATTTTCTTGTAACAGTGTTGTGGGTTACACCTGTTGACCTCTTTCAGATCATAAGGGGAAGAAGAAATGCAGGTGTCTAATGTTATGCAATCTGTGTTTCAATCCATTTTTAATTCAAAATGTCCATATGTTCTGTGTGTATTTGTCACATTCAGACACATCACTTGTTAAATAGTTTACAATAAATGAGAAGTACACTTGCAGTGCAGTACATAAATAAACTATATTGCCAAAAGTATTCACTCAATCATCCAAATAATCAAAATCAGCTGTTTCAATCGCTCTCACACTGAATGCTTCAAGACATTTTGGGCAATTCCATTCTCCCAACATTGTCGGAATAATTTGGATCTGACCCCTTCATCTTCCAACATGACATCAGTACACAAAGCAAGATCCATAAAGACATGGATGACAGAGTCTGGTGTGGAGGAACTTGACTGGCCTGCACAGAGTCCCGATAGAACTTCTTGGAGACGAATTAGAGCGGAGACAGAGAGTCAAGCCTTCTCATGCAACATCAGTGACATCACAAATGCTCTTCTGAAGAATGGTCATAAACACACTCCTAAACCTTGTGGACAGCTTTCTCAGAAAAGTTGAAGCTGTTATAGCTGACGTCATATTAAACCCTATGGATTAAGAATAGGATGTCAATTAAGTTGTCAATTAAGCGAGGCAGGTGAGCGAATACTTCTGTCAGTATAGTGTATGTATATATAGAGAGAGAGAGAGAGAAACAGAGAGACAGAGAGAGAGAGAGAGAGAGGGAGGGAGAGAGAGAGAGAGAGAGAGAGGGGGAGAGAGGGAGAGGGAGGGAGAGAGACCAGAGAGAGAGAGAGGGAGGGAGAGAGAGAGAGAGAGAGAGAGGGAGAGAGAGAGAGAGAGAGAGAGGGAGAGAGAGAGAGAGAGAGAGAGAGAGAGAGAGAGAGAGAGAGAGAGAGAGAGAGAGAGAGAGAGAGAGTGTAAATGTGGATGTGCAGATGTCATTGTTTGTGCATGCATCTCATGTGATGATAAATGAAGTGTAAGAATACCAGCTTTGACTCTATGTGGTTAACATGTGAGCATGTGTCAGCATGTGTGGTCACAGACAGATAAGCACACATGCACTGAATCATAAAGAAACGTGCTGGGCTAAAGCCACAGATTATCTGCGATTCAGCCTTTATCTCATCTACAACTATCTTCTGTTACAATACATGACGTCATCATGTCAGCCATGCTTCTGATCCACACGTGTTATAAACACCAGGGGGCGCACTGTCATAACTCTCACGTGCGTTTCTGTAGAAATCTAATCACTTTTATTCTTTTACAGTTAAAATATGTGCAGAAAAAATTGATTTAATAAATATAAGAATTAAAAAAGTGTTTAAAATACAAAAGGAAACTTTTAATAACGCTAGAAATATCATATTTGAGATTAAAAAAAATGTAAAAATGACCAGATTATTTTTTTTACATAAATACTACATAAATAAATGTTTTAAATAAAAATCTTCAAACGTCTTTAAGACATCTTACTAATGAAAATGCAAGAATAGACAATCGAATATAAATGTATGTTAACATGTTAAACTAATGTTAACAAATGTCAGATATATTGTAGTGTTTAATTGTATTTGAATTTTAAATATAAAGGCGGGAAATAACACCGGAAGTGACGGAAGTCATCCATGCAGTCACCAGAAGGTGAACGATGCGGAATGACTACGTCATACTCCCGCGCAAAATAACAGCGTTCATCACGACTGATTAACTTGCGTATATTAATTTATTATTATAAATTTTAAATATATTTCAATGTTTAACGCTCGTTCGCGCCACCTTATGAATATTAAGCATCGCCTGTTTTACGACTTGACCGTTATTCAGCTGCGCTCAGCCAATCAACAGAGACCTACAGGACAGCGTCACGTTGCGTCATTAATATTCATGAGCCACGGCCGTAAGATGCAGAGCGTGGTGACGTAGGCATACCTCACACATGTCAAAGCTTATATAGACGTAAAATTAATTGTATTATATATATATATATATATATATATATATATATATATATATATATATATATATATATATATATATATTTATTCATTTATTTATTATTATTATATATAGTATAATAAATTATTTATCATTATATTATATATATATGTATATATATATATATAGTGATAAATAATTTGTTATATTATATATAATAATAATAAATGAATGAATATATATATATATATATATATATATATATATATATATATATATATAATACAGTGATAAATAATTTATTACATTATATATAATAATATTAAATAAATGAATGAATATATATATATATATATATATATATATATGTATAATATATTGTGATAAATATTTTATTATATTATACATAATAATAATAAATAAATAAATGAATGGATATATATATATATATATATATATATACACATATATAATTCTATATTTATTTATAATATTATATATATAAAAAAATTGTATATATATATATATATATATTTATATTTATATTTATATTAAATTGTTTTATATTGATATTTTCTGAATCATTAAATATTGCACTAGATATCCCTTGATGTGGTTTTCTCTTTTGTAAAATGAGGATAAAAGAGCACAGAATGATCTGTATTCTCACTCTTTATGTTTTGTGTTATCTGAAGTGAGCGCAGGAATCGCTGCAGCTTTAGGATGCAGTCTGGCAGGTGTTAAGATATACTGCAGCGCCGGTTTGCACTCGTTGACCTGCATGGGAGAAATAAACAGCAGCATCGTCTGCATCACCACACTTTATTCAACCTATCAATTAGTGGTATGTGAAGGAAACTTGAAGAATTTAAGAAGATTCTGCCTTAAAATGAAAGTTCGCCTCAATATAACGTGTCATCATTTACTCTCCGTCTCATACTAAGCCGGTACGACTTTATTCTCGCGGAACACGAAAGAAGAAATTTTTTTAGGAAGGTATGTGGTCGAACCGTATTGGAACCCAATTACTCTATTGACACAAACCCAGTGAATGGATGCCAGTAACCAACATTCTTCGAAATATCTTCATTTGTGTTCTGGAGGGAAAAACTTGATTAAATTATTGATTTAACCTATAGGAATTACACTGCACCAGTAACGGGTAGCTTCTATGTGTGTTTTGAAATGGTTTGAGGGTTCTATTGTCATGGGAAACTTGGAAAAGTCATTTAATTTTAAAATATCATTTTCCAGGCCTGAAAAAAAGTTTTGTAACAATAAATGAACTCAGAAAGTTTTGGAAAAGTCATCAAAATTTGTTTTTATAAACGACAAAGATTGTATATTAATTTATTCGGGGCGTACTGTGGTATATTAAATCATGTATTTTTCTTTAAATTTAACATACAATTTTTAAAACATTAGGGCATGGATTTTTACATTACTCATGGAATTTAACTGGTCAACGTGTATATGAACCTTGTAGTATTTTTTACATTTTTACATGTGTTTCATGAAAATAATCTACATATTTGGATGGGCATTGTAATAATAAATATATTTCTATTATTATTAACTTTAACTTAAAGGATAACACTTATATTTTAACATGTTGAATTTATTTTTATTAATAATTGTTTCTTTGTTGTATTACAGTTTTTATGTCCCTGCCTGGGAAAACCGATGCAAAGTCATTTTTTGTGATTTACTTTTTTATACATAGAATCATTTTATACAATATAAGCAATATTTGGTAAGGATATAAAATTTATATATTTTTAATATTAACTCAGTAAAGGTTGAAATCATATCGAAATGAATAGGTAAAATCAAACTTTAGTGCTTGCTTTCTCCGAATTACTTTTTCCGACTTTAGCCTGGTCTTCACAGGCAGGGTCACATGTGTTCATCTCTTAAATCAAGAAAACACAGCAGAAAAACAAGTTTGTATTAAAATATCATGTACTTTACAAAGTAACGTTAGTTTTCAGTCCGTAGACCAGAGGACTTCACAACTGATGTAACATCTGGGTCGAACCCGTCTTCACTGTTAGTGTAAATGGGTTAACCCACATTTCACAGTAAGTGTTCATGGCCTAGATCACTATCAGGATTAAGCTAAAGTCTGATGCCGTATAGCAATGGTAACCATGTACTTTTACACAATATGCCTATAAACCTGGTCCAAAAAAATAAGTGATAGTAAGCAGTTGAGATGTGCTGTGATTTACTTATAGCTGAAAAAATAAATAATGTAATAACAAATGAAAGAGTTTAAGAATAATTAAAAGTTGTTTTAGTTAAAAGTTGTTTTAGTTAGATTTCATCAATGCAAGTGATGAAACCCTATTGTTTTTAATGTGATAGTTCACCCGAAAATTTATATTTTGTCATCATTTACTCACACTATTGTATTTTCTGCAGAACACAAAATGAAGACATTTTGAAGAATGTCGGTAACCCAACAGGATAGGCACCCATTCACTTCTATTGAATGGACACTAAACCAATGCAAGTGAATGTGTGCCAATTATCAACATTTTTCTAAATATCTTCTTTTGTGTACTGCAGAAGAAAGTGAGTGATACAGCTTTGAAATAACAACGGAAGTAAATAATGACGGGATTATAATTTTTGGGTGAATCAGCACTTTATGTTAAATACATACTTTACATATATTTTTTATTTATGTGTATGTTTCTGTTATAAAATAATTTTCTATAAGTGGAAAGGATTTGAAAAACTGTAAACTGTGTATTTAAATTTGAATATTATTTTGTAATTGTAACTTGTGCTCACTGTGGTCAGTCCAGGTTTTCTGGGACTTAATGTTTAGATGATTTGCTCCTTTAGTCATTGCTGAAATGAAACAGAAGCTCTCACAGAGCTGTAATTTTTGTAACTTTTAGGTGTGAAACCATAAAGAACGTGTGCGTGTTAACTTTACAGAAATGGCGCGAACAGCACTGTTTCTCTGTTTTCGCCTCGGATTCTCTCCACGACTAGATTAAATATAATACACGTGAATCTATACATTTAGCACAGTACATTCAATACTTAATGAATTCTTTTTTGCATTAATGTGTGGATCTAAAATGCATTCACATTGAATAAAGAGACTGTTTGTTTTCAAATGACTTGCTCATTCCTTTTATCTATGAAAGATAAAAACCAGTAGGCCACAGATCCAGAGATGCCAATCTCAGTCAGTGGGGCGGTCAGCAGTCTGTGACTAATGCATTTAATACAAACAGATAAAAAAGAATCGAGACCGATATCAGCTCACGATTAGCACGACCCTGTTTTGTGACAATGTCATGATTCCTTTGCATTAAATGCATCTCATTTAAGATTTAGGTTACACGTTTAAAACAATACAGCACTAAACCAACAATCAAGAATGAGGATACGAGACTGAAATGTATAACAACTAGGCTGGATGGAAAAGATAATGTCTGTAAAGCTGTTTTGATGGATGTGTTGTGTGTTTGTGTATGATGTGAACATGTGAGCATTCCACCTGGTGTTTCTGAGTCATCTCTTTATGTGTTTGTTGCCTTTTACTTTTTCATAACTTCGGTGCTATTAACTGATGCATCTGCCCTGTTCTGCTGTGTAAGTAAATCTGTGCTGAAAACCTTTGTAAAACATTCATTCCACACAGACCGAGATACTTCAAGTTTTTACTTCATTTAATTTGGATGATTATAACGACAGGTTTTATGAACGACAAACTGGCAGAGCATTCTTTTGGAACTGTGGATTTGTTGGAAAGAAACCTTACTCCCGGGGAAGTGAGGTTTAAGGTGTGGGACCGTGATAACCACTGAGATGATGATCTACTGGATAAAGGTTCTGTACTACCATCTCAAGTCACAGATGTAAAGAATCAGATCGCGCATTGAACTGTATGAAGTCTTTCATGTCTCTACTGTAAAAAATACCCCCCCCTGCTCCTATAGTGTCAGAATTCTGAGAGATAACAACCCTTTAAAACAAGTTTCATTCCAAAAATCAGATGGTTTTGCGGAAAATAGTTGGACTTTGTTAAACAAACAGATTATTTCGAAGTTGTTATAGGATCTGATAGCTAATGTATACACATTTTTAATTTCCTAATATAAAACTTTATATGCCTCAGATTAATTTAATTCTATTTCTATATATTTTTTATGTCTTATACAATCCCCTACTAAGGAAAAAACAGATTCTTTTAAACAGATGGAAAATAGAGTCTTTCATTAGCAAAAAACTTTTTCTGTGTTTAAGCCCTCTAGTGTTTTACAAAAGATAAACTCTAGGATGTTTATATCGGTGGTTATAATTAAGAGGGTTTGTTTGTTTGTTAACATCTAAGAATTAAATCTCATTAAACATTGCTTTGGAATTAATGTCTTTAATGCTTAGTTTAGAACTACAGTTTAGGGAGATCGGGGTAGAGGAATATTGGGTGAGGAACATAGACTTTGACTGGGGTAGAGTTAGGTCAACGTTTATCTTTTTGACAGTGTTGGCGTCCACACACAGGCTTCAACCCAAGGCTGCAGCTCTCAAAGTGAATGTTGACAATTTTCCAAATGCATTCTGAACAGGAAACGCATGAGAGCTTGACAGATGAAGAATGATGAGAAATTAACAAATTAAAATTGAAATATACATTTCATCTTATTCATATATACTAATAAATAAGAATGTGTTTGTTGGTTGTCTACAATAGAGACTATATTAATTTGATCCTTATAGTCAGGGAATCCTTAAACAATATTAAACTTTACTTTTATACGTTTTTAATAAATAACATTACCAATTTAAGACACATGAACACAAATGGTATTTTTCTTTTATTGTGTCATTACAATTGTTAAGTTTGACTTAAATGTGTATAAATAGCTGGAGTATCCAAATCTTTCATCATTAAGTGTACTTGATATATAATGAAACTCTAAATTAAAAACTCTTATAATATCGTTTTTCATTTATTAAATAGACACTATATTTTAAAAACTCTGATATTAAATCATTTTAAAAGATGAATGGATGACAATGAAACATGTGGAGGGGGGGGGGGGGTGAGCCATACAGCTCCCTCTATAGGAGAAAACGTCATTAAAGCTAATTTGATCAATAATAGAAAATAAAAATACATGATTTACAAGACAATATTCATATTTATATATGTATACGTGTGTGTTGAGGTTGACAAATGTAACAATTTGTGATCAAGACATCAAAAGCATCAACCCCAAACTGCTTCCTTTTAATAAAAATAAAAGTCACAGTTAATGTGATAAATAACATTGCATCACTACAAATACTACAGCAAGCAATGACATAACCTTATTAAATAAATACTAAACAAAAAAAACTGTCTATTTAACCAGTGTGCACCCTTCTTCAAAATATCTCCTATAGGTTCCCATCCCTGCCACCAATGCGACATAGCTGTCATCGGAATAAAACGCACGTCGATGGTTTCGTCCCACCAAACTACACTTCCCCAGTTATGATGGGATGCTCGGGGCTGCGGAGACCCTCCAGAAGGCGAGAGGGATGCGCACGCGCACGCGCTCTCCATCCCTCCGCAGCGCGCCCCTCCCCCCGCCTCTTTTTTTTGCAGCATCAGGACCGCGGTCGGCATCGCATTCGTGTGCTGGAGTCAGAGCGCGCTGCGGGGCATCACTGCACCGCCACCATCGCCGATCCAGGAATAGGGAAAAGGGGAACAAGAACGTGAAGCAGGGGGGAAGCAAGCCTCGTATCGAAAAGAACCGAGAAAAAAACACGACATCCTTGCTCGGAAACGCGCAAACGACATCTCAAGCAATCTCTTTGGCCAGCACGGCGGGGAAAAATGAAGGATCGCACGCAGGAACTACGAAGTGTAAGTCATTTCTCGAGTGTTCTCCATCATGCTCATCTCCTCCCTGATGCTCTGCTTCCCCACCGCATCTCGCATGTATGGCCATGGTTCATCATCTCTCCCTTTTTGCTCTAGAATTCCAAACGGTGCTGTTTAAAGAGGTGCTCACACCCCTGATGGAGGGCGGATCGATGTATCGATCACATCGGGTTGCATGGCGTAATCCCCCCCCCTTCATTAGCATGCACTGAAAGAGAACCTTTGAAACATGTCGGCCAGGAGTGTAGCTTATAGTCATCCTTTACATCCATCCCATGATGAGATGGAAGGGATTGATATTCCTTGTATGCATGGAAAAGGGCTCTGCACCAGGGAATGCTGCACCTCCATCCCATCTCCATCCTCCCCAATCATTGGGTGGGATGCGCATTGTTCCATTCTGTGCCACATATGTTGCATTACGGATGGCACATGCTTGCCTGCATCCTCATATGGAGCTACATGGATGCAACATGGCCGCTCGAGTATTTCTATTTGTGCTCGGGGTACGTGTTATAGCTGGGCCTTGGTGCATCGTCGAAGGAGATGAATGAAACATCTTGAAGGAAACGCCTGAACCCGCTTCTAAGTGTGTGGGGCGCTTCCCGCGGAGACATGTTAGGGATGGACTTGATGTGCCGAGTCTCATTTTGGATAAAGGCGCACCTTAGGTACTCCAGTTGGCACAGATCTTGTAGGTGAGCCCACCTTATTCCCAAATGGAACACTGCAGACCCGGTGCATCTGATGACACTGTGTTCTTATCAGATGTGTAGCATAGAATCCAACTCTATGGATAATCAGATTGACCGAATTGAGATTACGGATGACTCTCCGAATGACTCCGGCTCTGTAACATATATGTGGTATAAGACTCGAGAGAAAGACAGGTGTTAATAGCTCAAAGCGGATGTGATGTGACGCGATTGGTCAGTAATCACATTTTATGTAATCGTCAGCATCACTGTGACGTATGGGTCGCGCGGTGAGGGAGATGCGCGGGTCTGTGGGCGTGCGCAGGCCGAGCGTGTCTGTGCATAGGGAAGACAATCAAGGATAAATCCCTGAATTCACTGACCTTGCCCTTTTCCCTGTCAACTTGGATCGGTAGCATCTTTATGGCTAAACAGGGGAACACCTTACTTGGCATGATGGAGTGATGCCGAATAATTGGGACATTAAGGTTTATTAAAGTGGCGGTCGTGTTTTCGGCATATTGATATATGAAACAAAAGTTCAAATCTGCTTTATTGGCAATGCTGACACACGGGCAGCGTCATATAGAGGATTGAAATTGAGTTATTGTCAGACCCTTGGTGCACCCTCGGTGCATGCAGGTGACACTTAGACAGAATATAAAATATATATATAAAAATCTAGACACAAATTTGGTATATATACATTAACATACAATGTACTGCTACAAACATAACTGTTCAACTGTTTTTTATAACTGTAGCAACATTAAAGTGAATTGGTGGTGCATGTTTAAAAAACGACAAATAAACAATTAAACCAAAAAACTATGGTTAGTATAAATAAACTATTGTTAATGTTATAGAATTAAGCATCATGTTTGGTGGCCACAATGTTTTAATATAAACATATAAAATATTTCCTGCATTTATTGCTGCTTTCAGCACTTGAATACAAGAGGTTTCCTAGGATGCGCTTTATAAATGTTCTATCTAACATTTCTATTTAAATGTTTAATTTTATTCAAATCTATTTCACATGAACCCAATGTATTAAATCATACAAACAGAACAACTAGCTGTTGTATCGTCTGGTTAGTTTCATACATTGCATCCATGTCATGAATGTTGATCTGAATGAGCCATTGATAAAGTTAATATCATAAATATTACAAATATACTACATTTAAAAGATTAAATGATATGCATGAGGTCTCAAAGCAATTCTTCTGTTCTGTCAAACAAGCAGTTCTGGTCAATGCTTGTCTTTAAAAATCTTTGCACTTTAAGTATGACATGTGCATCAAAGTGTTTTTAAATAAACGCCGCTTACTAAACATACACAAAGTATCGATGTGCTCCGATGTGCCCGGTGCCGTCCTTGAGATAGAGAGAGAGACAAGGTTGAATGTCTCTCTCTGTCTCTCTTTCTCACTGTTTTATCTATCTTAGCTTTAGACGTAAAGACATTTAACTGGCATTTTAAATGAATCATAATTGCACAGAGGCAGGTTATAAGAAATGTGTTTTTGTGCTTTTACAATAGGCAAGAAGAGGTCAGATGAGTCAAAAGTAGTTTGCCAGTCTCAGACTCGGTGACAAGATCTGTCTGGATGATGTGGCTTGATAAATGTGGTTTCACTCAAGTGAACACTTTGTTTTAAGAAATGACATGTATTCGTGTGCAGTGAACGTGGATGCTTGAAAGAAACTTTGTTAAGTGTGCCAAAATAGAAGAGAAAATACATGGGAATTATAATGTACGAATACATTTGCCCTTTAGACTGTAAGGCTGTTGTAAAGCGATGGATTTATGATGATATCGAGCATGACATAAAGAAGTTCTGCATCCTTCATAAATAAAGCCACCCAAGCTCAAACTCATTTCCGTCCACATATGATTTGTATATCACTTTAATAATCTCAATATTCTAATGATTATTTTATGAGGAAACAGGTGTGAAATGGAACATCAGAATGGTAGGATTTAGCACAGACAAGAGTACGAGACATCAAATACGTCTTATCTCTTCCACCGAGAAAAGCAAGAGGTCAGACACATTGTACTGAATATTAATGATAATTGAGTACTAATGCAAGCCGTACTCGCGTACTCTTAGGCCTTTTTGGTCCATCTACTGTCATAAAAGCAACATACTTTATGTAAAAGAACATGGTTTCGTGTTTGATAGTAGATCGGCTGCGAGATATTTAAAATAGTATTTTAGATGAAGTGAGGGATTAAATCTCTGCACAGATGGAACAGAAGCAGGGGAGAAACCCCCGGTAGCCGTTTGGATGCGCAGGGAAAGTATCCGAACGATAAGATGCAGCTGACTGCGGCGAGAGCTCACCTCACGGGGAAAGTAAACGCAATGGGTGTTTGTCAGCCCACAGGGTGGGAACAGGTAGATAACAAATAGAAGATAGACACACGGAGGTGACGTAACTAAACGACCGCTGCCCAACAACCAACGTGAGAGAGAGTTTACAGCAGGTCAAGGAAAAAAGTCAATGGGGACGGATACAGAACACTTCAGGTACTGACGAAATGTTGACGGACAATAGCGACGCAGGCAGCTGGAAAGGAGGCCGGTCAGATGAGTTCAGAGGAAGGAAGAAGCTGGGATGGCCAGAGGTGCTGAAGCAGATGGGGTTTGAGTCGTAAAGCCATTTTGTTGGGGGATAAATGAAGGGTTATTGATGTATATTAATGGAGGATAGATCGGCTGATGTGAGAGAAATGAGTAAAACGGCTCTTTGATGCTATTAAATGAGTTTCGTTCACAGTTGGGTCAGTAGCGTAAACTAATTTTGTCGGTTCTTTGGGCATATAGATGGTGAGCGGTATGTGATGTAGTGAAGATGCTTAATATTAAATTGAATGTTTCCACTTGAGACTGCACAGATTTTTTAGCAGAGGTTTAGCTTTTTAGGAATTAATAAGATGTTGTTCTTCACAATTTTCTACAAGTACCTATTAGAATTAAAGGTGCTTCACACTGCCATAGAACAACCTTTTCAGTCTTATTGGTTCTATAAAGAACCTTTAACATTAGGGGAGTGCAATATATTGAAATGTCGAACTATGCATATATAAAAATTATGAGCAAAATGAATTCTTCGAGAAGTTATGTATAATATAATGTATATATAATGTTGCTTTATTATAAATTGTGTTATGTAGAGATTTCAAACATTTTGCTTGACCGATAGACCTTTGGTCCAGCTTTCTGTAACAATTTTTGTATGAAAGGAAAATTGAATTAAACAAGCAAGCAATGTTAAGAAAGCAATAACTTTCAAAAGTTATGATGTTTTTGTTTCTTAAAATAATGTGAAACATATGTTGGTTATATCATTTCAAATATATTTAATAAAATATTAATTGCTTTTAGGAATCGCATTTATCAGCATGCCACCGTGTATCACATTGTTCCTCAATATTGCATAGTCCTATTTAAAATTATATATTAAAACATTTAAACACACATTACATTTATATGCCCCTAAGCCCTGGGTTTGACGGCGGTGTCTGCACAGCGGCCTCTGTAGGACGTCGGGTTTTATTCTGTAAATAGCTCCATTAGGCTTTCTTCTGGTTCTAGTTCAGTTGGGCATATGGTGAGTGGGAGTGAGCTAAATGCTTGTTTGTTTGACTTCATTATTGTAATCTGTGCTATCTGCTTCTACATGTTTGCAGAAACTGACTTTACGTTTGGTTACATAAATGTCCTCGGTGAACTTGTAATGCAATAACAATTACAAATCTCCAGTGTAGAGATTCATTAAGAACTGATCCTGGTTGAGTTCGCTTAGACATTTCAGTTCCCTATTCATTCAACTAACACTTGATTGAAATGGTTCTGAATATGAATCTTCAAGGAAATATGAGTAACCCGTTAGATGTTACAGAGATGCTACAGACAGTAACAGTTCATGCTTCGAGCAGCACGTTGAAGGTAATTTTTTGCGGTTCAGTGAACAAGTCGCTTGACTCGATTCAGTCAATGACTGACTCATTACAGTGATTCAAACCAATAATGTATGAGAGTGATATTTGTGTAATGCTGTGAAGTCTGTGTTGTGACACAAAGGGAGCCACAATATACAAACTCATAACTTTGCCGTCAAATCCTTTTTAGAATCACACGATAATAAGCGTGGATCAAGCTCTAAATTATCTGTTGAAAGGTTTCAGATAAAACATCCATGTTTCATTATACTGATAAATGTTTTTAAATAATTCTATATGAGGATCAAGAATTGCGTTGTATATGTCGTATTTTTTGTTACACATTGTTATGTTTTATTATATGATATCAATTTTAAATTCGAAATGGTACAAGTAGAAATTGTTCAAATGAAAATGTATTATGTACATGAATAGATAATTTTTCAGAACACACATGGTTGGCTGACCAATTGGGTAATTGTTTTTTTTATAGAATTGTCAAGATGGAAAATCTGCCAGTAACGTCATTAGTATTGATCCATTCTGTTATTGATTCATTACCTTACAGTTTCCCTTTTAAAGGACTATATACACAAAAAATCTGCTATTCATAAAATATTCACTGTACAATATTGAAAGTTAACCTGGACCCAACAAGTTTGAGATTAAAATGATACGCACCGAAATAAACTCTTCTTGTACAGATGAACAAATCTAGATTTGGTCTGATGTTGCCAGATTTGGATTAAGTCCCTGTCCATCTTATCTTGATATTGTATGTCTTCTGTGAGATTCTTTTTTAAGCATCATGCAGGCTAGACTGAATTCGGGTTAATTTTAACACAGTCTTTAAAATTCATTAAGACTGAACCACATGTCTTATTTTGACCAGCATTCAGGTCTGCCCACCAAACCATGATGACTATTTTATTACATAAGATATGATTTGAAATGTTACGGCAGGATTTCTTCTGTAAATTGACTGCAGACGTTGGATGAGTCAGCGTGTTTGTCATTTATTCTCCGGTGGTTTTCTGTCATTGGATGCCGACTGTTTTTTCAAAGCCCAGTCATTATTGGCTAATGTGAAGAAACGGCGGTTATATAAAACTGAAAGCACTTTTATAAACGGTGTGAGGTCGAGGTGTCAGTCTGAACTCTTGAATTTTTCTAAGCTTTCAGATACTTGTCCTGATCATGGTATTAGTATATAAACATTCAAAGAGCATAAAGAAATATTTTTTTAATAAATACAAAATTGTTTTGAGTAATTTCCCCACACAGAGTATCAGTAAGATAAGGAGTTAAAGGGACATTTTCTTAATTTTTGCTTCTTAGATATTGAATAAAGATAATGAATATAAAAAAATTGCTTTAAATTTATGTTCAAGAATTCCTCTTCTTAAAATATTTTATACATTTAAAATTTATGTTTTGCTTTGCTGCTATAAAGTGTTGAATATTTACAATATTGTCTACAATTTTGAAAACGTTACAAAAGAATATATTTTGAAGTCAAAATGTATTTTCATGAATCATCATTTATCCCTGTTTTATGGCTTCTCCTTGTTCAAGTTGCCTTGCTAGAAGAATATTTTAAAAACAGTAGTGTGAAAAAAAACTATTTTAGTTACTAATTGAATAATAGAACAGTTTTTTTTCTTTATTGATGATGTTGTTCAGCCATATAATGTAAACAATTTTAGGCCTTTCTGTGACCAGGTGAACTGCCTGAATTGATTTTTGACTGTGTTTTCTTGTTGAGGATTGTCGGATTAACATATATATGGTTTCGCTTTGACAAAGGACCTTAATAGCTTGTTCCTCGTCTCTCCGGTCTGTTGTTATTAGCCTCGGTTTATGGCACAACTGAACTGGGGATAACCCCGTCCCTTGGGTGAAAAGGAAACCACATCATGTACTTTATAGAGACACCGTGAATGTATCGTTTGTCACTATTGGCTCTTTTTACTTTTTTGTCGCAGCCACAATACACATTTCTTCGTAAAGCGAAAGAACGCCTTGCGCTGCAAATGTGTTCTATCCCAGAATGCACTGCTCTGTTGAAAGAATCTACGGAAGGGAATGTGATTTAAGTCCACTTCAGAAATATAATCACGTTAGCACCAATTCGTATGTTTGTCAACAGGACCTAATGCATCATCACAGGCTAAAGGAGTTAACCGTCTAATGGTGTAACCGGAGGTCTGGTGCCTGTGGCCGTTAGCCATCCTCAGCACAGATGGGCCGTCGGCAGGGATGCGGGATTCTGACATTGTTGCCTTACCCCCGCACCTGGTTTTCCGAAGCATTATTGCGATCTGGTTTACTTTTAGAAGGCCCTGCATCCATCGTCAGAGGTCTTTTAAAATGTCCTTTTTGATGACAACTAATTCCCTTCCCCCATTACTCCCTCTCTCCCTGTAGAGGTCTATGTCTCTCTGTCTCTCTCTCTCTGTCTGTCTCTCTCTCTCCACCATCCCCCTCTCATTGCACTTTGCTGACCCTCCCCCCTACAGCTGCACACTTCTCTTCCTCTTGATTCTCGCTGCCACACGCTCGCGTTTGCTTCCTAAACGCTCTTTACTGCAGCATCCCTTCCAAGGGCTTTTTCCAGTTGTGGAAAATGGAAAACCCCACTTGAGCGTTGCGGTATGTTCTTAAAGCGGATGAATGCAGATCGCGTGTTAGGATGTTTGGGCGTTTTAAGAACCCTATTTGACAAGCTGTCATATTTTTCCAAATGAAATATAGCCACATTTGAAACCACGCACAAGACGACATTTTATCGCTCTTTAATAGCTCGGAAGATTGAATGGATGCATTTCATTTATGGATCTCAGATGTTTCGCAAAAAATCGCTATGGAGAAATTGTTCAAATGCATTATGGAGGGGTAAAATAAGAGCTAAAATCATTTGGATTTTAATGAGAAATGTTTAAGTTCATATTTTCATGTTTTTGTAGACTTGACAAATCTGAGCTCGGTTCGAAACATTGTTGAGATCTCTTTTAGAGCTTTAAATTAGACATTTGTAACATTTCTGGCTCTTTCTCTTATCAGAAATATAGGCAGAGGTAGATGACATATGTGTTCAGTTTCCATTATTAATATCATTAATGTAAATAAAATAATTAATATAAATTGTAATAATTTATTTTCTAGAAATCTTTCTTATACACTGAACAAAATATTTAGTAAAAATAAACAAAATTGACTTTTCAAAAACATTAAATATATTTTTAAAGTGGAAATTATTAAAATAACGATTAATACAACAATTCATTTCTCTAATATTTACAAATGTTTTTAAGTTAATGTAATTGATATAAATAACCATTTATTCAAAATATACTTGTACTCTACACCAATATTTTTGGTGAATTATAATAGACATATTTGAGTTAATCAGATTGACTTAATATACACAAAATGTAACATTTTATTTACTTAATTTCAATGTGATAAAAGTTACTAATTTTATTGTAAATTGCTTCATGTTTTCCAAGTAAAATTCATTATTTAATGACATTTTCCAAAAAATGTCAATCATTAGGAATAGACAGGAACACACAAATTTCCATCAGCACTGTGAATGTGAAACCATAAATGCTCATGTCGTGCATACGTGTGTTTGTATTCCGATCACTGTGTGGGTATGACTACGCCTGCAGAATAATGTGAGGACGGCGTTATTGCAGGCACAATGTCACGTCCCCTCAGCTGCACCACCCACCAATCTGTAACACCACCAATTCTGTAAAGCCCCTTTAAAACAGCTCACATTAGGACAGAAACAAAACTCAACCACTACGACAAAATGGCTTCCATGGCTGGCTTGAAACCCAGACCAGTAAGACTAATTTTCTGCGGCTTTCATATTTCATTCAGTCTCAACGTTTATTTGGTTATTGGTTTGGTTGGGTAATAAATTCTGGGTCACTAAATCTTGTGAGTATTGCAATAGTGTGGAATCAGCGTGATGTTAGATGGCAAAGAGCAGCGCCAACAAACTTCATTTCATCTTGATAGCATAAAGGCGGCTTTTTCAAAATGTAAAGGCTGAGATCGGACCCCAGATCTGTTAATTCTGGTTTATACCGAGCTGTGCACGCAGGAAATATTCTTGATGTTCTATATAGACGAAACAATTACCTGAGCCTCTACCTCCTGAGGTTCCTGGTGAAATAGGGCAACAGGATGCTCTTTTGGGATTTCTCACAATCTGATTCAGAAATCATGCTAAAGAAAATAGAACATCTCTGATATTTCCTCCATACTCGTAAATGTTCTCATAATTTACTTATCCTCTTATCCTTTTAAACATGTATGGCCTTTTTTCAAAAGCAGAAGTCAAAAGAAGATATTTTGAAGAATGGTGTTGAAAACACACCAATCCCCATTGCATTGGTTTTGTGTCAAATGGAAGTCAAAGGGGACTAACGATATCAACATTCTTTAGTAAATTTCCTTTTGTCTTTAAGGAGAAAAGCCACACAGGTTGATTAGAGAATGAGTAAATGATGCCAGAAATTCAGTTTCATGCATCTTGCAATTTGTTTGCATTATATTTTTCCCTAAGCAGTTTTTGGAAACTGTCATAGAACGTATGGTTTGTCCAGGTTTTAACCAGAAAACCCACGGCTCTGCTAAAATGAGATATTTATTTAGTTTGATGTTTGTTACACAGATTATGATTTAATTTTATTATTAGAGTTGACAGATGAAGAAATGACAGATGAAGATATGTTAGGTCACCATCATGCATCATTTTTCAATCATATTTTCTAAATTCGTCATTGAAAGATGTCTATGTCACTCAAAGCTGAACCCAACATCTTGTGTATAAAAATGTTCCCTTGAGGGTTACGGGTGTTCACCTAACCCCCAGTGTCTTTCTTTCCCCGTTCATGAAAAACATTATTAAGCTTGTGAGCTTTTAATACGGAGGTGAAAATGCTACTCGTATTTTTTTGTTGTTGGCATCAAAAGCTTGGCTTTCAATCAAACCCAAAGAATTTTGGCATGAAAACTCACCTGTCACTTTAAGCTGCTTAAGCCAAATAAGGCGGATGCCAGATGGACAGTCGTGTGACTTGCCCTCATTTTAAGAAACATTCAAAAGAAAATATGACACAGAATATATTGAAACATGCATATTACAACATTTCTGGTAAAGGGATATAGTGGGTCTATGCAGAGGATTTAAATGTATTTGATTTTAAATATATTTTGTAACGGGTCTCTTAAGGAAACAATCTGTAACATGTGCCACTGAGTTCTTGCAGAAAACGATATCAAGCTCATAAAATATGTAGTTTATTGACTTGCATAACATTCTATATGTGGGACCTAAATCTATATATACCTTGTAACTAAAAACATATGTTTAACACATCTGCTTTAGTATTGCTTTATGTTATTATAAGAACGACATTGGCTTTGCTGTGACACAGACTTGCATGACCTTGAGTTGCCGTTTTGCATAGGATCTGTCATAAGTCAGGACATGAGTAAATGTGACATATCCCAGAGCAAAGCTTTGTGTTATTTCCTAAAGAAAAAGTAATCATACTGCATGAATAATGTCAAAAGGAACACTAGTAATATATCTATTTAAGGGATCTATATTTGGGTTGTAATGAAAGAAATGTCAGTTTGTCCTCCATATCTTGAACCCTAAAGGACGTTGGTTTGATTTGTAAGATAGTATTACTCTTATAATAAATAAGTCCTGATATACAGTAAAGCATAAAGAGAATAAGGCCTTATGTTATATTTATATGGTGTGTTTGAAGAAATACAAAATAATTATTATCCTGTAAATATTTATGCACTCTCATCTTAGACTTGTTACACAAAATAAGATATTTTGAAGAATGCTGATAGCCAAACAACATTGACCCTCATTGATTCATATTGAATGTTATTTTTAAACTTGCATGACATTCTTTCTTCTGCCAAAAATACAGAAGATATTTCAGAGAATGTTGATAGCCAAACAACATTGACCCATTAAATTATATTGAATGCACACACTCACTGAGACATTTTTCAAAACATCTTCTTTTGTAGAACGAGTCATGCAGTGCCCTTATGTGAGAAGTCACAGTATGTTCCCGACAGAACGAATCAGTTTATCCAGTTTACATTATAAGTCATACGGTTCTGAAATTCTGTTTGTGTTAAAAAATGATTTCTCACTCGTTTTATTTTCATAGCACCCATGTATAAGTCGCCCACATACTGTGTGATAGCACCGGATTCAGTCCTTAAAAATGTCTCGCTCGACTCTTTCCAGGCACAGAATCTCTCCTTGTCACTCAACCGCAATGGAGATGAAAAGGGATACAGATTGTTTTTTAGTGCCCTGCTTTGACCCTGGTTTAAACATGGTTGGAGATTTATCGTATCCAAACTCTTCCCCCAGACCTTATCTTTGCCTCCCAGCTTTGTAGACACAAAACGTGTCCTCTGAAATCAACCATCGAGCGCTCGCACGCCCCCCTCGCCGCCGGGAGGCTTCACTGACCAAATTCAGCAGACATCAGCTGGGCCTCCCCTACTTCTGCTTCTGAAATCTGTTGCCATAGAATTTTTTGGTGAAGGTCATAAGAGACTTGTACTGCAGCAGCATAGACGTACAGAACACAGGGGAGCCAAAGCCACTCCCCATGAAACCAGATGCTGAGGGGGCAGGGGGAGGCAGGGCTTGGGAGGGAGCGGCCAGATAAGAGGAGAGGCAGAAGAGTAAACATTAGAGAGGCTGATGAGATGCTCGCTCATTGTGCTTTGACATGCGATTCTCCCGACGTGGGGAAACGCAGAGAACCTGCTGGGTAAAACAAGAGCGGGAGGATGAAATGAGGGATCAATAAGCGATTGTCAGATGGCTAAAAGTAGACATCAGATGTTTCACCTTTGCTCTTGGGGGAAGGGATGTTATTGTCATTATCTGATGACAGGAGAATGAAAATAGCCTCGGCATAAATTAAATGACATTTGGAGCTGATAAGTCGGCTGATTCATCCATCACGATTACGTCTAGCGCAGCCCTACTGTAAAAATACTCTGAGCAAACATCAGCGCGCACACACCAAAAATATATCATCTGCATAGAATTTTGGAAAGTAGAGATGAGAGATGTATATAAGAAAGAAAGACTTAAGATAAGAGCTAATCGAAAATCTTTGATTTGTCAAATCTGCAACTTAAGTAAATATTATTGACATTGAACTCAAACATTTCTCATTAAATTTAGACAAATCAAAATGATTCTACCCCTATAGTCTATACTCATTTACCTCCATATTTGACTCTCATTTGCCATGCGAGTTGATAAATTAAAGTTATAATTCATCCAAAATTGAACATTCTGTCATCATTTACTCACACTCTTCGCATCAGATCCTTGTGTGACTTATTTCCTCGGCTGAACACAAATTAGATTTTTTGAAAAATGTTGGTGACTGGCATCTATATATTTGCATTGGTTTTGTGTCCATGAATGGAAGTGAATGGCTGCCAGGGCAATTGGTTTACCGGCGTTCTTCAAAATATATTTTTGTGTTCAAGTATTAGAAAAAAGAACTGCAATTACACATTCCTCTGGGTTTGAAATAGCATGCATGTCAATTCATGGAGATATTTACTTTTTAGTTGTTAACTTTGTCTGTCCGTTCTGCTTTACAAGTGTAACATCTATACCTTTCTCATTTTATAACATTTTTATCACAGTTCGATAGATATCAAAAGCCTGTTTGAGGTGTTCATAAAACAGCTCAAGACATCAGTTCCCATTTTATAGGCAAAATCAATATCTTTGTAATCCAAGAACATTCCCACAACACCCGTGGAATTCCAAGCTTTCATTCCTGTAAACCGGAAGATTCCCGATTAATCTCCCTCCTTTCCCTTTAATGCATGTTTCTTCCATTACTTAGGCCTTTTTATTGGGAGGAAAGCAGTCCGACTGAACGGGAAGCTATTGATTTCAGGACTTGGGAAGAGGTATGGTCTTTACGGCTAGACGTACCAGAGAGACATCTTCCTATTCAGTCCGATGCGAATTGGCCATACGGTTAATCTGAGAAAGCCCTCCGGCTATCCCCAATTCTCAAGCCAATATGTGAACACAAGCAAATGATATTTTAAATGTGCCACTCTCTTAAAACGTGTGATCTGCATTCGCCCTACTTTATTCTATATGAGAAATGGAGATTTGGGTGTGATTATATCAAGTGTTTTTATCCCTTCATCATTTCGCTTTTGGTCGAGCTGAGCGACCAGACACAAACCTGGATTAAGACTGATGGTTATTCATCATCTCGTTCCCGAGGTTTATTTGCCATACTAGCCATACTGTGCATTATCCCATTTATTACTCTGCTACTTGCTCCTTAAGTAAGTAATTGCACACAAATATTGATTTGGGATTAAATATTTCAGAAGTTATTTTATTACCTGCATCGTTTAAGATGAGGAACTCACGTGAATGATCTCATATCACAAACTCCCATTGAGGAATTTCAGATGGACCAATCAGATTAAAGTGTTCCAGTAAGCCCTATAATAATCACAATTTGTTTTTTTACAGGCTAAGGACAGTGATGATGATGAGGAAGTCGTTCACGTTGACCGAGACCACTTTATGGATGAATTTTTTGAACAGGTAAGTTTAACCCAGAGCAAATGTCACAGGATCCAGGAATGGGTGTCATGCACCTCTTGTTTTGAATGAGCCACGATCAAAAGATTTAAACATTGTTTCTGGAAGATCAGTTTAAATGTAAATCATACTTTCATGCATTTAAGTAGATGATAAAAACTTGGCTTTAAGGAAACAATCTGTGCAACTTAATTCAGCATATTCTGTGAATCTATGATGTTTTAGATCCCTACAGTCTCCAACCCAACTATAACCACAATATATTTGCAAAAACATGTTCTTTGCAATATTTAAAATGAGACAAAATATATTTGTTGTTTTTCCAATAATTTTTTATGCTTGGATTTGGTAGAAAGGTTCTAAGAACTTCCAACTATGAAACCAAAGATATAATTCTTAATAAAGTATTTTCTTTTCTCGTTGAATGAAAATGTTAACACATATAAGTAGTATTAATCTTTGCATCCAGAATAAGAAATCTGTGTCTGGGTTCATTTCAAAATGAAAAAAATCTAAATCTATACTGTAAATGTTTGTGATTTTAAAAAGAAAAGTAACATGTACAGAACACAGACACATTTTAATTTCAATTCAATTTAAAATTTATTAATTTTTTCCGCATATTCTCCTGACAGGTGGAGGAGATCCGTGGCTGTATTGAAAAGCTGTCAGAGGATGTAGAACAGGTGAAGAAGCAGCACAGTGCCATTCTAGCAGCACCTAACCCTGATGAAAGTGAGTTTAACCAATCATCATTCACTATCATACATCACACTATATATACAATTTGTGCCGAACATCCATGAGCACACATTCTTCTTTACTGTGAAGGAAATAATAAAAATACTCTCAGATTCCTGTTAAGACCAACAAACTCATCTTAAATTTATTCCATCGTGGATAAAATTGATATCATTCTTGCTAGCTGGAATACATTTGACACCTGCAAGGTTATTGTGCTGAGGATTGACAAAGCCATTCATATTTGCTCTAAGAATATTTAATCATAAATCAAAATGTGTTTTTCCTGCTGTTCATCTAAGGTCTTACTGGGAGAAAATAGCCGAATTCGGTGAAGTAATTCGGTACTTGTGCAAGAAATTTACAAATTCAATATGAATTTTAACAACCCTGTCCCCCCTAAGTTTCCATCCATCCATTCATCTAAAATACACATACAGAGCAACCAGAAACGCATATATAAATGTATAATGCTTGCACAACATAGGGCAAGATAACAAGCAACTACATTCAGCGATGCAATTAAAATATTGTAATATAAATAGTATAAAATATAGAAATATTACTTTTTCTTTTGTCGTTTATCCAACTCTTCAATAAAACTCATTTCCAAATGACCTAAATTTAAAGTTATTAATCATATACTGTTTGATATACTGATTCACTTTCATTATATTGGAAAAAGAGTGTACTTCCTCATTTAGAACTTTTTTATCTTCCAAAGTCATGCATGTTGATCATAAAGGTTAATTATAAACATTCTAAAGGTTGCGTTCGCAGAAATGATGTAAATTCCAAAACCTTTTGTCGCTTTTTGGTTGGCACGAGCTATATGACTTTACTGCAGCCCTGTTTGCTGAGATATATGGGCGTACTTAAAAAAACCTATTCGAGCATTTCTTCAATACCTTGCATTTGTGCCACCCACTCTACGAGAGGCATTGCCGCCACATCTCCGTGTGTGTAACATCAAACCCACACAACTCATAGTGCGCCAACCCACACTCCATCTACTTTCTCTAAAAAATCCTGCTTACCTCATCCTTCCCCAGCAACACTCTTCAATTACAGAAAATGTCTGTGAGTGGATTTCAGATTTCAGTGTGATGTCATCCTAATACAGAAACTCTTACAATTCCTTTTCATAATGATGAAATGACTAACTTTAAAATATAGTTTACATGAATTTAAATGTAAAGCATTTATAAATATAACTTTATAAATCTATCCAAAGCGAACGTACAAATCCCAGCGCTTTCAACAATTTATCCTTTGATCAAACTATAATCATTATGAACGAAACTACGTGTTATGCGGTATGACAACTTGACCAAATAGTGTCAAAACGTTCAGACCATGTGGTAGAACGTTACTTTGCATTTACAAATATTTAGATGTCCATCACACCTGAAGCACCTTTGCGGTTACATCCCAGAGAGGTTTACCATCCATCTCCTCACAGATCCATTGTCAATCCCACAATTTACATCAAGAACGCGAGGCTTTACCTTGAAAACACTGCCGTCTGTAGCATTGTGAAGCAAATCAACAAATATAAAGTTAAGTGAGCTTCTTAACTCACATCTTTTTATTGTAATAATTTAAAGAAAATAAAATGGTCAAATAATAATTTTGTACCATATCAATTCTCATATTTAATTTTAAAAGTGACTTCATATTATTTAAAATATGTAATAAAGTATTTCATGGGTCAGATTCAACGGGCAAATTTAAAAAAGTGTGATTGGAATTAGAAATTTCGGCTGGTGATTTTAAAAACACATGCAATATCTCATTCTTATAATGAGTAAAACAACGTTTAAGAGATTGTTAAATGTGCAAACCCAAATCCCTTTGTGTGATTCATTTGAAGTCTCTTGTTCCAATAAGTTTGAAATACACAGAATCAGATTGCGTGTACTAGAAAACTAAAATTGTAAGAAATTCATATCTTTCTGTATTCTATTCTAACTACTATAAAACAGATATCATCCTTTTTTGCATGAAGGCCTTAAGATTAGCTCAAGACATCCACAGGATGACTCAGCTGCTCTGATGTCTCCTGCCTCAGAAGCAATAAATCCAGTGCATCTGACTGCATGTTATTCCTGCTATGCATGTTTTATGATTTTGTTCCATTGCATGCTTGTGCATTATTTTATTTCTTTTTTCTTTTCTTTCGCTTCTCCTGTTTATTTTCATGCTGCATGAAGGAATCGCCCAAGGAAGCCCGTGAGTGTCTGTCTGACTGCCAGGTGCTAAGTGGAGGAAATCATTCAGCAAAATATGAGCTTCTATGTGTTGTTCCGATGCAATCTTTTTATACGTGAAACACAAAATGAAGCTGAATATCTGAGCTGCTGTGGTTTATAAAGATGAAGCAGCACAGACAGTAAAAATAGTCCATATAACTTATTCATTCCCTGGAAATCAATCTGCAATGCAAGTCCTGTACCACGCTACAAAAACACCATATATACAGTCGAGCTTTGCGTTTGAAAGTCCTTGTAAGAAAAACAGATGCTCAGACATTCTTCTCTAGGATCATTTTGTTTTTCACGGTGTAAAGAAAATATGGAATGACATTGGGGTTATGCAAATGTTTTCAAAGTGTATTTTTTATGTCTTCGATATATCCTCTAGCCTCCTGCTGTTCTCCTCTTTGTATCATTCTCCTCCAGTCAAGTTTGTGTGTAGACCCTGTGTTTTATCCAGCTTGTATTTTTTATCTACATTACATAGTGTGTATTTGTAGTGTATTGTCTTTCTGAAAGGCTTTAGTCACAAGTATCAAACAGAAAGAAGAAACACACTGCTTTTGTTTAGGAAATCTCTATGTTGAAGAATGGTTTGCTCAATGTCATGGATATTATCTTAGTAACTCGCAAGTTCATGAGTCATCTCCGGCAAACTTTGTGTTAGATGCGTAGATTCATAACCAGGAATGTAATTCCCTTTCATCTTATTTCTTGAGTTATTGTTCTTATTTCAGATGTAGGGTGATCTTTATTTATAAAAACTATGTAAATGTAATTTAAAATTTCAATATTACCAAAAGCAATGGCAAAATTTTAAATGATCTTTTTATGATTCTAACATAATTGCCCTCTACCTAAACGTACAGAACACTTTCATTAAGTTTGTTAGTTACATTTGTTTTCTAATTAAATGGTTTTTATATTAACAGCTCAATTATAAACATTGCCAAATGTTAAGATTATGATTATTTTACATGATTACAAAGAAATCAAAATATCAATTTAATATTAAACCCAATAAATTAAATAATATATGAATAGATAAACATCATATCACAATAACAATATATGAGAAAAGCCTTGCGAAACAGATTGCTGCACAATAATTGATTTAACTAGACTTTTTAAAGATTGTTGGAAGCTAAAATTTAGATTTTAATATGATGAATTGGGCAGCCCTAAAATAAGTTTTTTGCTTCTTCATTTAAAAGTTATTATTATCTTATCAAAATTCTGTAATAAAACTAAAACTAAAACTAGTAGAATTATGTTGTACCTCTAAATATGTATTTTTGTTTGACATTTTATTATTAAAGGGGTTCCCGTCTATTCTAATTTTGTATTGGCTGCTTTATCTTCATTGATCATTCATCTATTTCATTGTACATTTACATTTAGTCGCTTACATTACGCTTTTATCCAAAGCGACTTACAATAGTCGAGGAGACAATTGTATGAATGTTATTTAAGCAAAATGATATGGTTATCTACAAAACTTACTCTTATTTCAGACATTCAGGCATAGCCTTTAAGATATAAATTCTTTAAAAAGGAAAGAGACTTTTCACACTAAAATAATATTGGTTTATACTGTATATATTCATCATTATACAATTATATTTACACTTATTGCAAACACTGCTGTATCATTCAAAATGCTCAAATACAAGCGAAAGGCAGAGCTTGTGAATCATCCGATCCGTCCCTATTCTAATGACTAAAATTGTGACATTGAGCAAGAAATGTGACCTCTGTCAGCTCTGCGGGTGACTAATGCCCACACTTTGATGTAATTCATTAAAATGTTTCACCCAATCATCTTAAATGACTAAATTAGCCATCAAAATTACAGCATCCAGTGAACTCCTGCCCCAACAGTCCCTTACGCTGCCCCATAGGTGACACGCTGACACATACAAATGAGCTGCATCTCTATTTCCCTGTTCCTCAGAGTATCCGTGCTGTACACACATACAATTCTCTATTATACATATTCAATTTCTTGTGTATGTAATGAATGTCTGTTTGTTCAAACATCTTAGGCTGTAAAGTATTACAAAGTACTATTATAGTGCCAGCTGCTACACATTACAAAAGAAAATCTTATAAGAGAGCTTTTAAAGTCTTCTGCAATCGTGGGTGCGACAAGAAACATCCTTGTAGGTAAAATCGATCTCTGGACCTCGAGAAAAAAAGCTGACATGGGACAATGGCTTATGTTCACAAAGCAGTTAAGAGCGGGAGCACGTTTGTCTGGCCGTACGGACAGCAGTGTGCAAATATTATGATGTTAACTCGGTGACAGCAGATACATTACACTTTTGTTGAATCGATTGACAGACGAACTGACCACACCCTGACTACAGCATTTCAACAGACATGAGTTACTAAACATATAAAGCAGCTTTGTAAACAAAAAGCATTCTTTCAAACAGACGTTTTGGTCCTTTAAGTGGCCGACAATCTATTACCCATCCCTAAAATCTCATCATAAAACCCAGTTTTGTGATTGTTATCTTTCTGTCTTCCTTATTGTTATATTTGACCTATAAATATGGAAAACTTAAGCTTCTCAAAGGAACAGTAATCCCAAGTTGTAAATTTTGTCATCTATGATTATCCTTGTGTCATTCATAAGCTGTGTGACATTCTCTCGTCTGTGAAACACAAAATAAAATATTTTGTGCAATGTCTCTAATAATGACGGTCATTCTACGTAATATCTTCTTTTGTGTGAATGATACAAATACTTTTCTGATCGTAAAGCCACACTGGTGTTAACTTCTGTGGCTGGAGAAATGAAAGTAGCGAGGCATTGGATTAGTCATAGGAAGGTGGAGTGTGTGGGATGGCTGAGGTGGAGTCCAGAGATAGAGAGAGAGAGAGAGAGAGAGAGAGAGAGAGAGAGAGAGAGAGAGAGAGAGAGAGAGAGAGTGAGAGAGAGAGAGAGAGAGAGAGAGAGAGAGAGAGAGAGAGAGAGAGAGACTGCAGCAGCTATCAATCAACACATGACTGCAGCCTGCAGTCTGGACACACATCCAACCACACAACACAAGCAACATTACATGAGCTGTGATATTTTATAAGGGTTAAAGCTTTTAGAAAATGATACATTGTACATCCAAAAAATCTGCCATTTATAACTATAACCAGGTTTTAAAGCCATATCCTGACACGATTCAGTTTAAAACTTTGTGAATTATAACTAGAAATGTAGGTTGGTCACTTGATGATAAAACTTATTTTATAAATTTAAACT
Organism: Triplophysa yarkandensis; assembly: GCA_033220385.1. NCBI lineage: Eukaryota > Metazoa > Chordata > Actinopteri > Cypriniformes > Nemacheilidae > Triplophysa > Triplophysa yarkandensis. The sequence goes on from CM065654.1 coordinate 1,555,680, forward strand.
TTTCTTTTTGAATTCTGTGTTTTTCTTTGACAGAGACCAAGCAGGAGTTGGAGGACCTCACAGCTGACATCAAGAAGACAGCCAATAAAGTGCGCTCTAAATTAAAAGGTATAAAACCAAGAATTTTATGTTCTATATTTATATAAAATGTTATTTTAGTAGCAATATTAGTTTATGTCGGGTCTTAAAAGCCTCATAAGAGGTCTTCAAATAATGACAGAATTTTCAAGTTGAAGTGAACTTTTCCTTTAATTAATTTATTTTTGTTGGTAGATTTGAAAAGAATTCTAAATTCTGTAGATTAATCATCGATAAACAAATGTTTTATTTGAAAGGGGCTTTTCTTACGAAACACTTTTAGTATGACTACATAAAACTTTAATTTCAGAAGAGAAGGAAAATCATGTTTTCTATGATGTCTTTTTAATTATGAATGTGATGTTTTGGCTAGTGTCGGTCAGAAGAGATCTTACTGGACACAACGGGTTTTAGTACTTAAAGTGATAGTTCAGCATTTACTGAAAACCATTTACTCACCATCTTGCCATTTCAAACTTCTTTCACAGAACACAAGAGAAGATATTTTGAAGAATGTTGGTAACTGATGCTCATTATCTTGCATTGCCTATATTTCCATACTATAAAAGTAAAAGGGTGCAACTGCTGTTCGGTTGCTGACATTCTTTAAAATATCTTCTTTTGTGTCCTGCAGAAGAAGGTCATACAGGTTTGAAAAACAAGAAATGAATTGAGGGGACAGCTATCACTTTAAGAAATGTTCCTTGTCTTCATTTAGTGTGATTTGTGTAATCTTTCAACATTAAAGTAGCTTTTCTCTCGATTCCTCCAATCCAACCACCTGTCATAGACAGCGTTTCACGTTCAGACTATTCCCAAAGGATTAACTCAAGTCCCGTCCTACATTTGTTCATCATCTAGACTCTTACAGATGTAGCCATTGACGGTGTACACAGCTTCTAAACTAGATGGAGAGAGAATCCTATTGTTGCTTAAAGTGGAAAATGAAATACACGGTCCTTTATCGATTAAGAGACGTGTTATTGCTTTATCCGATACCTTGTTTGTATGCACTTATATTGTGGCTGCTCAGTCAACCAATAACTTTGAATTTAATCATAGCTAGAAACCTTGCTAAATGTTGTAATCGGGGCGAGACAACTGCTATATGAATAGGAGGATGTACATACAATGGAATGAAACAGAACAATGTACGGATGTATGTGCTGTAACTTTTGAATTTATTGAGTTTTTATCGATTCCTCAGCAATCGAACAAAGTATCGAACAGGAGGAAGGTTTGAACAGATCGTCTGCAGACTTGCGAATCCGTAAGACACAGGTATGTAAAACCAAACTATATAAAAAAGTGACGTCCCTATGTAACTTGTCAAAATATTATTAACAGTTTACATTAATCCACCGATAATAATATTGATCATAAACTGTAGAAAATGTTTAATGTGGATAAGTAAATTTCACTTACATAAAATTTTTTAATTTTAAATATTATTAGATTTTTCAGTGGACCATATTTAAATGATTAGGAGAAAATAACAATTAAGTTCTTTAAAATGTACATTATTTTTAGTTAATATAATGAAATACGTATTAAACTAATATATATTTGTAATGAACATCAATATATTTGGTGTATTTTAATATAAATAATTTAACAGTTAATCAGGTTCTTTATTTTTTATTTACATATACACAAGTTTTAAACAGTATATTTACTTAGTTTCAAAGCTCTTAAATACTCTTTTATTTATAGTTAATAGTTTCACGTCAAAATATTTATTTTCTTATTAATATTTATTTTTTTAAGACAGGCCAAAATGATTTATCATGAAGTAAAACCTAATGATTTTAAAAGTTCGATTGAATTTTTATTACCTTTTGTTGCTTTTTATAATTATATCTCCTTCTGAATAATTTCTCGAAAAGACTAATATATTTATATATTTAACATTATTTTAATTTTTTATAATTTTCAGGGTGTTTTTATCAGCAGGAATATTTAAGATGCAGAAGTTTCCTTTTATAAAATTGTAATATCTGGGAGAAATAAATAAGATCCCATCCTTCTTTTAAATAATAAGTATGCACATGAGTGTTCTCTTTACTTGAACAATTGACCTTTATAATGTTTTGTGTTATTGTTCTTAGAGGCAGAAAGAGACACACTTCCTGTGACCTCTGCCCCCATGCTGTTAACCCCCCCCCATCTATAGCGCCATCTGCTGTTTACAACACAAAACATGGGCAGTAATCTCTAATACTGCAGTATAACCAGCCCATGCTTTTACTTAGCAAACCCAACCGCCTACTGACAGCCAGTATGCTCACGACCAGGATTCCCGAAAAACACATCTCTAACCCTCTCCCCCCACATCTCCACCTCTGTTCCACAGCATTCCACGCTGTCACGCAAGTTTGTGGAAGTGATGACAGAGTACAACACCACGCAGTCCAAATACAGGGACCGCTGCAAGGACCGTATTCAGAGACAACTGGAAATTAGTGAGTCCTCCGAGCACGAATCTAGACACATGTACACCCACACGCATCAGGCTAATAACAACCTCCACATTACTGAAAAACCAGAGACACTTGTGTCCTTTACATGGATGTCTAAAAAAATCACTTTACCAATTCATGTGATGCTTTTTAAACAAACTGAGGATATCCTTGTTTTTTTTAAATAAAAGGTTAATATATTTATGTATGTAAACATTTGATGGATGCTTCTCAATAGAAACTTTGTGTGTTCTTGGAATACCAAAAACATGAGATTTCATCTTAGTTCTTAATATATTATATTCATCATATTTATTCAATTGGAATATGTTTTTGATTACTACATAATGTGTCAACCTTGTTATTAATATACAGCCACAGAAAATCCAATTAATTATTTTTCTAAATTTACAAATCATATGTGTTTTTAGTAAAACTTCATTGTTTACATTGAAAGTGTAAATGTTTGCTTTTATTCGTGGAAAATGTAAACAGAATAAATACGTAAAAATACAAAAATAATTTAATTGTTGGCAAATCTTAAATAATGTGAAATAAAATTAATAGTTCTATAAGACATGCAACTTTCTCATTGACTTTGTCATTCCTGAGGAATAGAAACAACTGACAACACTATTTCTGTGGCTGTACTTGTCAAACAATAAAAGCTGTGAAAATAAAGCATAACATCTTGACATATTCAGCTTGAAATGGCATATTATTTGTCTGAAAGAAATGAAAATGGATCTATTTCAAAGAATGACTTAAAATCCCATTAAAATGTTTTAGCTGGCAGAACAACCACCAACGAGGAGCTGGAGGATATGCTGGAGAGCGGGAAGCTGGCCATCTTTACCGATGATGTACGTTCAACATCTTACGAGCACGAATCACTGTATCATTTTTAACGTCCAAGTATTTCATCTTATTACAATTTAATTCACAAAGTCAACTACCTTGAAGCTATTCATTGCTTTGGTTGTTTTAATAATGCTTATTTTTTATGGTTTTCTGAGCGATTTTTCTAATAGCTGTGTGATTGATTTTCTGTTGAACAGATCAAGATGGACTCTCAGATGACCAAGCAGGCACTAAACGAGATCGAGACCCGACACACTGAGATTATCAAGTTGGAGAACAGCATTCGTGAGCTGCACGACATGTTTGTGGATATGGCCATGCTTGTGGAGAGTCAGGTAAAAGTCCTTCTCATCACGTCAGTCCTCTGTTACAGCCTTCATAGTGTGATATTCAACAAGACACAAAGACGCAGAGTTTGACCATGTGACCAAGGACAACGGAAATTATTTAGGTGACAATTCTATACAACGGATTTATGTTGAGTTAAAGGGCACAGCGAAGATAACTCAAGGATAATTACATAATATTACTGAAAAATAATAAACTTATAAAATAGACTTGGCTGCAAAGCATGCGTACGTATTCTATAAAGTATGCAAAAAATATAATATGTACATATTTTTAAGATGTTACTCCAATGTGCCTGTTTTCTGTCATTTGCAGGGCGAGATGATTGACAGAATCGAGTATAACGTGGAACACTCTGTGGATTATGTAGAGAGAGCAGTTTCAGACACCAAGAAGGCTGTCAAATATCAGAGTCAGGCACGCAAGGTAAAACATGCCGTCCCGCTTGGCTGTTACACCTGACATCTTTCATGTACAATGATTCATGTCTTCAGTCCATTTACAAAGACCTCAATGACGAGCTGTCACATACAACATTTGAAGAGATCTTAGAGCTAATATCCAAATACCCAAAATCTTTTTTCATGATTTCATTTTTTAGACTTTTCTATTAAACAAAAAATGAGATGTTAGTTCTCAGTCTCTATTCACTTTCATTAAATATTTATTGCAAAAATACATGCACACATAGACTGCTTCTAAGCATTTTGAGAAATAGTCATGTTGTGTCAAAGTGATGAGAGATCATCAGTTTTCTGTAAAGAAATTTAATAAATCATGAGCATTTTGCATAAATCTCTCAACCTTAATAAATCTTACTTAATCTAAATTATATCAAGAAATGTACAAATTACATTAGATAACTATGAAATTCAATTGTGAAAAAACACTGTTTAAAGATGACCACACTATCAGTTATAGTATAAAATACAAAACATTATTTTCCATTGTTGTAAATGTTGTATGATAAATTGACCATTCCCCCCAAAAAATTCTGTCATCATTTTCTCATCTTTTTGTGATTACAAACTAGTATGACGTTCCTTATTCTGCAAAACACAAAAATTATGTTTAGAAGAATGTTGATACCAAACAGCAGTAGCATTAACACCTATTCACTTCTATTGTAAAGATAACATGAAAGCAAGTAAATAGTTGCCTGTTACCAACATTCTTCAAAATATATTTTTGTGTTCTGCAAAAGAAAGAAAGTCAAACAGGTTTGAAATGACAAGATGGTGAAGAATTTATTACTTAATTTTGTTGAACGAACAAGTGACCCAGGGTAAAGAATAAGCTGTGAAACATGACACAAGACAAGAACCCAGGGTTACCCCAAAACAGACAGGAGATCACCATTTTGAGCGTGAAACACCCAGTGGGTTCTTAAACAGACGCTGCCTCCAGGTCTTTAGCTGCAGTTTTTGACGTTTCTGGCTAACGGCCATTGCAGCGGTGCTCCAAAGACCGCAGACTCTTGGTGGTTTGCCACCTGCTTCTATGATTTCCACTGAATTTAATGAAAAAGTGTTTTGCTCTTACAGTAATGTGCCAAGAGTGAACTGATGGTTAATGTTTAAAAAGCTTGTTTTAAAATAAAGTCGTATATATTGTGTAGTTTAATTGTCTCATGCACCATAAAGAAGATACATTTGTAAGATAATTCTTAACTGAGTTATGCATTTCTTTACTTAAAGATCCCGTTCTTCGTAGTCTTTTGAAGCTTTGATGTTGTTTACAGTTTGCAATGTAACGTTTTAATGTTTCGCAAAAAAAAAAATTTTTTCACAAAATTAACTTATCTGGAAACTCGTCATTGTCCTAAAAACGGCTGATAACTTCCTTTTTCCGATGAAGTCCCTCCTTCAGAAATACGTAACGAGTTCTGATTGTGCCAGTGGTTTCCTGTGTTGATATTCTACAGCAAAATTAGTGCGTGTAGCCCGGAAAGCTGATGCCTTTTACAATTTTGTATACGTTTAAACTAGTGGTGGGCCGTTATCGGCGTTAACGTGCTGTGTTAACGTGAGACTCTTATCGGGCGAATAAAAAAAAATATCCCTGTTAATCTATTCTCAAAGTTGGGTTGGGAGCTGCGTCTATACTACGCAAGCTATGATGACTTTCACTTTTGATCATTTAGCGCGGATGTATACTTAGCCGAATTGCAAAGGTGGAGGCGAGAGCGAGTCTTCTAACCTGTGTGTATACCTACTGTGAAATGACCTCATTACACGTGACGTGCTTACATGGATGCACCTCTGAAGCCGCCGGGTTTGCTTCAGGGAACATTTATTTTTAAGCAGCTTCCCAATGGAAACCTCAACAAGACTAATGCTGCGTTCACACCAGACGCGTATAGAGCGTCATGCGCGAGTGACTTACATGTTGAGTCAATTCAGAGACGCGAAGATTTCCTGCGGTGGGGATGTAGCCTAAACCAGCCGTTTTTTTTAGAGATTTCTGTTAAGTCTTGCTTGGCATTGAGCTTAAATATTTTACAGATATTACTTATAGTATAACAACAACATTTTACACTTATTTAAGTTTGAAACAGGGAATTGAGAAGAACGGGACCTTTAAAAATTGGTCAATTTTAAAAACAATTCTGTTATTTATTTAACATGTTTTTTTTTTGCTTGACCCTCTGCAGAAGAAGATCATGATTATCATCTGCTGTGTAATTTTGGGAGTGGTTTTGGCATCCACTATCGGAGGAACCCTTGGCTTCTAAACGACACGACCACAGAAGAAAACTTGGAGAGCTGAGTGCTTTATCCACCTTAACACGAAATGAGGAAACTGTCTTAAAACGGGGGTTGGGAAGGGTTAAAACTGAATATTCAAACTCTTACAAGTCAAATCAAAATAAACAAAGGAGATGTTAAGTACTAGCTGATTTAAATATATACAAAAGTGGGTTTGAATAAACATAATATTTACAAACTGTACATGTAAATGTATTGAACATACAAGCAGCACATGGGTTACTACCTGTAAAGGAATTGAATCAACTTTCGTTTATTTTTTTATGTTTTTAGCGTTGCTTTCATTTTGGGGGGGCATCCAGGACAGGGCCAGCAACTGCTAAATTGTTTCCGTTCCAGCAAGACATGGTGTTTGGCAAACCATAAATGCATTACAAATACCAACCTACTGACTGCATAGATATTATAGACAATAGTTATAGTCAGAAGTTACGAGTGGTCGCTTACATTCGAACGAAATCGCTCATTGTTGTTTTATTAGCTTACTGATTACCCAACGCTAACGCCTGGCGACGTTGAACTGCTCTAGTTCAAATGCATCAACCTCGCAGCAAAATTTCTTTACAGTTTTATTATGTACAACCAAAAACAAGCAAAGAAAAAAAACATAATCTAAGAAGCACATTATTTAATTATTGTGAGAGGAAGTGACATCACTAAGTTGTACATAAGAGATTTTCTTTGTGGCCTTGCCACTGGTTTTATTTGCTGTACTGTTGATAGTTGGCAGTGAAAAACATTTTTGGTTTTAATGTCGCCACATTGTTACGCATTTAGAGAGCTACACTGGGTTTGGTAGGGCGGCATTGTGCAAACTGTTCAACTATGCAGTTTTGATAGCGAAAAGTCCCCCTGATTTTTGAGTTAAATCATGACAGAGGAACTACGTAAAGAGTACGAAAAAAAACAGACATAGTTTGTACTGTTGTAGAGATTTCTTTTAAGAGACGTTTAAAAAAAGATAATTTAATGTCAATACTTGAAGCAATGCCTACCCTAAATATTATCTATTGGAGAGTGGTCAGTTCTGCTGATTTTTATTAACAAATTATTTGCTTCATAAAGATATTTATTTATATTAATATATAGACGAAAGATTTGAACTGGACAACTTTGAAGGGTTTAAACAACGTGAGAGTTTGCCTGATTTTTTTCTCATCTTGGTGCTAGTTAATGAAGAGACTCATAAAAGGAATTTACAGAGACTTGAAAGCCACATCGCCACGTTAAATTCTACATATCTCAATATTGGGGCTCTGTGAAATGGGGGTCAGTGCAGAAAAAATGAGTTGAATTCAGAAGTTAACACCCATGCTAGCATCTCAAGATTTCAAAACAAAACTAGCTTAAATGTTTTTTCCAAAGACGCAAATCAAACAGCTGGATCGATTTGTTGCATTTCTTTCCTTTGAGTTAACAAGACGAACGTGCCAGCTTGGATAAATACATACAGCTTGTTTTAAATTAAAGGGCTAAAATTCCAAACCAAACTTTAGCTCTGTTTTCTGTTTGTTCAAACACATTCTCAATCCCATTTTGCTCGATTAGACAACAGAGAAGATAAAGCGCTTAGAAAGCCCGTTTTTCCTCATTGTGAAAAAGCGTGTAAATGAAAAAAGTGCACTCCATTTTTCCCGATATTGACTTTATTTTCCATCTACTGCATTTCACTGAACATAAAGTCTATATCAATATATAAAAACAGGAGCCCCGCACCCTCTTACCTACCCAAAGCAAAGTAGTGGGGAAAAGGAATGATTTGGTGATGTATACTGTACACTTTCTACAAAGCCCGAGGCAGAGGTCCGTAACTATTTTGCTTTGATCATTTCAGTAGTGTCCAGCATGTTTTCTTTGAAACTTCTATGTATTGAGTGTCAAATCAGTTACATGTATGGTAAAATGAGGTAAATATGTATGTCGGTGTTGTTTTAGTAGAAGATATAGCTGGAAGGCCCTTATTTGTTAACGCATGCAACTTTCTCCTTGTTAGTTTGCATGGCTCTTTATCATGTGTGCACTTTACAATCAAAGAAAACAACGTCTAATGCCACCTCATTTTTATGTTTTTTTGGGTTTGTTAAAGTTGGTTTACTCATACTTTTTAAGGGATGGATGGGGGGGATTGATACAAATTTCGCCCCCCCCCAAACGTTGCTGGAGTTTTACAGTGGTCCCCCTGAATGCTTTGGATGTGCACACAAATAAAATAATCTGGGTATTTCGTTCCCCACCGCATCCGTGGCCCAAAGCGTCATACTTTTCCCCCCATCCGCACCCTCTGGAAACACTCCGGGTAAAATGTTTTCCCGCCATTTTCATTTGTTTCCCCATCGCCCCGCTGTTTACCCAACTTGACTGTCGTGCTTAACTGGTGACGATACGTGAATTCTTTCGTAAAGACTATTGTTTATCGTGAGTCGTGTGCTGCGGTGTCGATTTGTGCAACTCAAAGGCCAAGTGTGCGTGCCCTTTTTCCCCGCCATATCTCCTTTTTTTAAACACGCGTTGCTGTATAGTGTGCATGAGCGTTTTTGTGCGTGTGTGCGGTTGTGTGTGTGCTCGTCTGCTCTTAAAGCCCTAAGCGGTGTCGGCGCTCTGGTCAGCCACTTTACGGTTTGCAGCTACAGAGTCCCGGTTTTGTGCGACTACATTCAAATGTTAAGAAAAGTAATAAGATTTAAAAGCCAAAGCGTTATGCGAGTACAGAGCACAATGGTACAGTCAACTGTATTGTGTAGTCCTCTTCGTCCGTAAGAGTCATTTTGATTTTAGCTCCATTCAAACCACAAAGTTCTCATATGGGTTTTGTTTTTCTTTCTTTTTCAAGAACATGTGTGAAATGTGTACTACACAAGCTTGTTCGTTTAAAGCACTTTCTCCAAAAACAGCTACGTACAAAACAAATGTTTCCCAGCACTGTTCAAAGCTGGTGTGTGTATGTTGTTTTGTTTTTCTTTTTTTCCAAAATGATGCTCTATATACTGTCATTTCCCCCACTTTTGTTTCTGCCTCTTTGCTGGCAATACATTTGACGTAGATATAAGATCAGCTCTGGTTAAAGAAAACGTTGAAATAAAAATTGTATAATCACATCGGCACAGATCTGGAAGAACGTTTTCTTAGTTGTCTTTTTTTCGTTGATTTTTGTTTCACACTGTTTTGGATGTTTGTCTCACGGACACTGAAACAACCAGACAGCACTAGCATAACACAGCACATTGAGAAGGCATTTTGTAAATGAGAGAAAATTACAAACTGAATATAAAAACAATGTACCTTTTAGAGCTTAACTGCATTGTAGTCTTTTTGGTTGGGGTTGTTGAGCACCTCATCGCCGCAGGTCCGCACGAACCTTAACCCAATGCATTTGGGGTATTTTTCCGCTCCGTGGCTAACATAAGCAAACAACCAAACCTGCGATTGTGACTGACCCAACAGTCCCGGCCACAAACCTTCTTAATTTCAAGCCCTTTTGTGTCATTCCTTTGATGTAATTCCCCATTCAACTTTATACCAGTATTCTTGTTTCAGTGTTAGATTTAGGATGAGGATACGGTTTTTAGAGATGGTGCTCAAACTGTGATTACGGCAAAATGATCATTGGCACGGTCACGTGACGACCTGCAGCGATGTGATGAATATTATATTAAAAATTAAAGAAAGAGGCAGTAACCACGTGCTGACTGAATATGAATGACATAATTGATTCTACCGTTATCAAATGTGATGAATTATATAACTACGATGATTTAAAGAATCCCGAGAAGTTGTGTTATATTAGTAGTAATATTGAATGCTCGCGATTTTGTCAATCTGAACTGAATCTTTGTCTTGTAATTATTGTAAATATTTCAACGAGAGAAAAAAATGACTTGCATGTCCATGTATAAAACTACTAAAATAGTTCCTGTCAAAGTTGTGAGGTTGATTGTTTTTCTTTTTCTTTGCCCTAGTCAGAGGTATTTACTGTTGACCACATGTACGCTCGCTCGCTCACACGTCTTTAAACGGCAGCACCTTACGTTTCCAATGATGTCAGTGATGCTGTATTATGGGAATTTGTAACAACGCTATATCCTCCGACTCAATACAATGATAACTCAGAGAGCCCCTAGCGGTTCAACTCTGAGGAAAGTGCTTCCCTCTATGTGCGCTGTTGATACAGTAGGTCTACACGTCACAACTGTAGCTTCCAGAAATCCTTAAACGCTCAACTCTCTCACCCCAGCAGACGTCAACCGCATCGAAAAAGTAAAACGAATTCTTAGCGGGATAATGTACGTTGCGTAGTTTATAGAGCTGCACACAACTTAGAAAACCTCGCGCCCTGTAGGATGTTTCAAAAGCTAGGATATTAAAACGTGGCAGATGATGAACAGAATGATGAATAAAGCAAGTAGAAAAAAAAACACTCTGTGCAATACAAAGGAAAGGGCTTTCTCACATATCAATATGAAAGCACTGACGTCAATATCATTCTGGAACCTATAGAAACTACAGTCAGCTCCAACCGTGGCTTTATAAGTCACCAAACGTCTCCTTGACCCATTCGGATCCAAGTTAAACCACAATGAAATGGGCACCGAGGACTGGAAGGAAGAAATTAAATCGATTTCTGCAACTTTGACTGGAATTGCAACTTCTGTCTTTTATTTTCTGTGTGTGTATGTGTGTACTGTATTGTAAAAAAAGGAAAAAGATACAAACAAACAAACAAACAACTTAATTGTCCCTCTCTCCCCCTCTCTTGTAATACTGTTTGATGTTCTGTTTGGTTAGTGTGGCGTACCAGTAGCCCTCTCCTCTCTTAACCCTTTGCTATCTTCCTTCCTTCTCTCACAACCTCTCTCCCTCTTTTCTCCCTGGATCTTTAAGATGAGAACTCTATGCAGATGCTGTCTTTTATAAGTGTGTCAAAATTTTAAGTTGAAATGAAAATGAAAAAAGAAAAACCCCAACAAACAGATATTATGAACTGAAACAAAAAATAAAGAAAAACGATTGTCCAGTGTAATTGCTGTATTGGTCTTCCATACTTTCCCTCCAGTCCCGTTTCTGGGAATGTTTTGGGGCAGGGTCATGAATAAAAAATATTAAATTGTTGTTTTTATGTTCACAATGAAATGAATAAAAAATAGCCTCTACTTTTCACTGCTAAAATATAAAGCAATCAACATACTTTCATTCTGCTGAAGGTCTCTCCATGGTAAAAGGATTCTCTGATTCTCTGACCAGATCGTAATATTTTTTCCCGCTTAATTTATTTGAGCTTTTTGTGAAATTTCTCATTATGCAGATGCATCTGACATGGGGGAAAACAAAATGAGATCAACAAGGTGACTTTAAATCCATACTTAGATTGTAAATAAATAATTAGAATGGCATGATCTGGACCATTTTAGATACATCAACACGTCTGGCTTATTTAGTAGATACATCTAGAATTTTTTAATAACTACATGCATCCCATCTGAATCTGGATATGAAATTACAAAGTTACTAACTCTCCCTCAAATCTTGTTCAGAGATGTTTCATTTACTATAATGCATCGGACATTCACCCAAGATCACTGCGATGTGTAAAACAGATCAAGTTATTCAGATGGATAATGGGAGGTTCAGCTAATTACTCGGTTATTGAACCAGCGGATGTCTTGGGAGACCAACAAGTGCTTATCGTTACACTAAATGAATTAAGTCTTTCCAGTATAAAAATGCTAAACCTGGCAGGTATTGAAGGTCTGGTTTTCTAGTTGCTAAGCAACAGGCTGTGTATATTGTCCTGTAGAAAATACTTCAGCGCTGTGCTCGGCTTGAACTTCAAGCTTTGTGTTAATCTGATGTGTTGACCATAGCATGTATTTATAAATATCTCTTAAAATGACATTTCTTTAGCAAACTCACCAAACATATTATTGAAACATTTTCTATATGATGGATGCATTTGTACTTATTACACTTTATTTAAGTTAGTGTTGTAACTCTTAAAGGGATAGTTCTCTTAAATGAGTATTCTGTCATTATGTAATCACATTTGAGTTGTTCAAGATCTTTATAAATTAGGGTCTGGTAAACATAGAGAGTAATAATTGGAAGAATGATTCCAAACAGTTCTTGGTCCCCATTGACAACCATAATACAAAATGTACAGTTATATTTTGAAGAATACAAAAAGTTAAGGGATACTTCAAACTATCATTGTCGTTTTTTTCCAACCATGGTAGGGTTCAAGAACCGTTTGACTACAAGAAGTCGTCCAATATCATTCTAAGTTCTAAAAGTTTAATTAACACAAAAAGAAAATGGAAGGGTTCAAGAACCGTTTGACTACAAGTAGTCGTCCGATATCATTCTAAGTTCTAAAAGTTTAATTAACACAAAAAGAAAATGGAAGGGTTCAAGAACCGTTTGACTACAAGTAGTTGTCCGATATCATTCTAAGTTCTAAAAGTTTAATTAACACAAAAATAAAATGGAAGGGTTCAAGAACCGTTTGACTACAAGTAGTCGTCCGATATCAATCTAAGTTCTAAAAGTTTAATTAACACAAAAAGAAAATGGAAGGGTTCAAGAACCGTTTGACTACAAGTAGTCGTCCGATATCATTCTAAGTTCTAAAAGTTTAATTAACACAAAAATAAAATGGAAGGGTTCAAGAACCGTTTGACTACAAGTAGTCGTCCGATTTCATTTTAAGTTCTAAAAGTTTAATTAACACAAAAAGAAAATGGAAGGGTTCAAGAACCGTTTGACTACAAGAAGTCGTCCGATATCATTCTAAGTTCTAAAAGTTTCATTAACACAAAAATAAAATGGAAGGGTTCAAGAACCGTTTGACTACAAGTAGTCGTCCGATATCATTCTAAGTTCTAAAAGTTTAATAAACACAAAAATAAAATGGAAGGGTTCAAGAACCGTTTGACTACAAGTAGTCGTCCGATTTCATTCTAAGTTCTAAAAGTTTAATTAACACAAAAAGAAAATGGAAGGTTAAGTCGGTAACATCAAATTTCAACATTTATGATAGTAAAGTAATATAACAATTATTGTGCCGAATGATGAAAACTACATTTGGTTCTTCACCCGAGGAACATCCATTTGGACCCAGAAATGGATTTGAATTGGAAATATTTTTCCAAAATCGGAGAACACACGTTACATAATACCTCCACCTTTTCTAGACATACTTTAAAATGAAATGTTATGAAAAATCACATAAAATAATATTCACATGGAAGTGTTCTCAGAAGAATCTGACAGGTAAGTTCTCACCTGGAATCGTTCACCATCTAGTGGACACTTCAGAACCAAACAGTAAGGAAAGGTCACTTAATTCTTTATAGTGTGGATATAAAACCAACATCTTGAAGACAGCACGTGACATCATTACATAGTGCTTCATACAAAATAAAAGTCCTCATGGGGTATGGAGCCATTATATAAAATTATAAAAAAAATATTAAAAAATACAAATAATTACGCAGTGTATATAAACTTATGAAATATGTTATTATATAACTTCTGGGATGTCTGGCGAGGAACAGACCAATATTTTACCTCAGGTTTTTTATTTTTTATGTATTCATCGGTATGTTTTCCACAAATAATAAATAAATTGTTAAAATATTACATTATTAGCATGGCTAAACATATTTTTAAGAATAATATCTCCTCAGAATAATTCTGAATAGCTGCATTTGAAATAAATTTATCATCATTTGTCTACATCTAGTTATTAATTTTTTATTTATTTATTTGACCTACAAATGTTATATAAACAACGTTTTTAGCATTATTACCTTAATTAGCCAACATTCGTCTGACGTATTTCCTGCTAATTTGGCGCGTTAAAATTGAGGTTGTGATGCGCATGCGCGGCACTGCTGTAGTGCGCCGCAGGTGTTCACTGTGAATTACGTTTATTATAATCAATAAAATAATATATTTTTCTTTTATATGACCAAGAAGAGCACACAATACTTATTTAAGACCCATAAAACACACCTAATTAAAAAAAAAATTTTTTTTAGGATTATGTAAATTGTTCAGGTGTTCTTATGTCTTTCTTAAAGTGATAGTCCACCCAAATATGAAACTTGTCATGAATTGCCCTTTCTAATCTTTAAAAATATGTATAAATGTCTTTGGGTTGAACCCGCTGAACGATTTTTGGATGAATGGTTGGACCCGTTGACTACCATAGGAACAATGAAACTGGTAGTGCAAAGTGTCCCAGAACTTTCTTCAAAATATCTCATTTTGTGTTCAACACGACAAACCATACTACGTTATTTTGTTCTTTCTCGGTCCTTGACCTGTCAACTGTTTCTTCCAAAAAACTCCATGTTCATCAGAACAAATGAATGTTAACTTATATAATTTACATTTGAGTAAATGATGACAATCTTAATTTTTAGGCGAGTACTAAAATCCTTTGGAACCAGAGGAAGTGTGTGTTCATGTAAAGATCCAGAGCATCCCAGCAGTGAAGTATCTACTACGAGCTCTCTAATAAAAAATTTAAATACACAATATCGTGAAATTAATGGGAAAAATAAAGCGTTTAACAAGAACACAACCTAGAGACAAGCAGATGGGTCCCAAGTGACCATGAGTGACACACACACATATACATTTAAAGTGAATGTAACATTAATTTTCTATTTATCTTTTTATTTCATAGCATTGAGGTGATAATTCAAACACGTTCTGTTAGGAAATGAATTATAAAAATGTAGTTTAAAAAAGTTAAGTCACATATATGTTTGTGTGTGCATATATATACACATATATATTTAAACAATGTATACTTTTGTTTATACATATCTATATCTATATATATATAGATATATATAAACAAGAAAAATATTAACTTTTAACATTTATTTTTGGAGTTGTTTTAAGTCATCTCTGACTAAGTAGCAATTGTGCACCTCCAAGAGTTTTTTTCCAGCTTTCCAATTTTGTATAATTTGCAAAGGTTTAGGTACATAAATACATAGTCTTCCTTTGTGCCCATCATATCACATATAACTTCATGTTCACTTAAAATACATGACTCTTCACGAGTGATCCCAAGTAATAGAGGTTCAAAACAAGCTCCAAAGAGTAAATTGCAATTAAATAAAAATAAAATAGACCAATAAATACATGGGTGTAGTTGAGGAGAAATTACGATTGCCTTGCTGATTGTGATGGTCACCAAAGTATTCCTAAACATGTGGGCTTACGGAACGAAAGATGCACATCCAACCTGAACATAAGCGTGGGGAACGGCAATAGCTATATGGTGATATGTTTACACTCATTGTACTGCAATCAAAACACACATTATTACAGTTCCCTGTTTATTGCACAAGGGACAGAAATCTTCTTTTTAAAAGCATAACAAATAATGGCAATGAAAAAAGAGGTTACAGTCACTATAACAAGTGTTCTTTAAAAGTTCTGCCATTCCTGACTTTGTGTCCGATGGCGAACCGGAGAGTCGAAACGATTAGGGAACAATAAATCCTAAAACTGGAAAGTTCTAAAACTAGCGTTTTCAGTTACAAGTGTTAATATAAATAAAATGCATACTACCAGTGATCTTTTATAAAAGTTTTCCTGTAAATAATACAGTCCGAGGTACAATACAATACAAGGTAAAACCAAATGCCATTACAAGCCTATCAATATACATTTTTCCCCCCATTTGCTTATCCCCCCGTTTTTTCATAGCACAACCTATCATTTCTATACACTAGCTAGTTAATTGCGATTTAAAATGTGGGTTCCGTGAACGAAAAGAGGGAACAAAGAAAGGATTCCACAAAGAGGTGAACCCATTATGCGCAATGCTGTCGTCTGTTGAATAATACGGACTGAAGCTTATCTTCGTGCTGCAAGAAACACTTAACTCAGAAAGTTAGAATGTCAAAAGGGGAAAAAAAATCTTATACAACACAGAAACGTGTTGCCTTCAATAACTGCAGACTCCTCAGATACGTTCTATACATCGGTTAACATTGTTATTTAAAGCTGTTAAACATACAAGTTGCCTAACATTTGTTATGAACAGTCAACATGTTTTCTTTTGAAATTTGACATTTTTCTGCTGGACATGGCATGAAATGAATGATTTTCATAAACATGACTTTTTAGACGATCGTCTTGTGTAGCAAATACCCTGAACATGGAAAAAGAGGTTTTCTTGACTCAACAATGATTTTATCATCACAAATACATACTGATCTAACATTGCTAAAAGCAAAAATTTGTTTTTCAGAATTTAAAACAGGACGCCATATAGTTTGCACTTCTCGCAAGGCTGGTATCAATAAATGAAGTTAGGGACTCAACGTCCCCTACCTTCAAAGGGGGACTATGAAATTCAAATAAGGTCACCTGTGGTGTTTAGGACAAGGGGGGAAAAAATATGTCACTATGACATAAAACTAACAGTCACACTGAGTTCACGGATAAATCCAATGTTTCCGGGTACATGCAGGGACAGTTTTCTAACATTAACAGCAACCTGTTCAACACATGCCACACCTCAGCACTACAGTGACTAGAGATGAACATGACTAAAAGGGAATGAGGGTTTTGGCAACTCCGAAAACCTTGGACTCAATGTTCACAAGTTTTGCTTTGCCACAACTCAAAGAAAGGGTCCGGAGGGCATACCCAAAAAGTTTCTGGAGCCCACATTTAGAACAGTAGAAGGTGCCGAACTGTTCCAGTGGACCTTCTGGTGGTGCCTTAAGTTGGACTTGCTAGAAAAACGCTTGTCACACTGTTGACACGAGAAAGGCTTCTCCTTGGTGTGCATGCGGCGGTGGCAGATGAGCTGGGTTGAGACGCGGAAAGCCTTGCCGCAGTCTGGGCACTGGTAACGTTTGGGTTCTGTGTGGATGCGTCTGTGGTTTTTGAGTGCCATCAGGTTGGTGAATTCCTTCTGACAGGAGTTGCAGAAATATGTGCCCATCTTGTGGCTGTTCTTGTGGTTCAAAAGCGAACTGGCGTGCCGGTAACCGCGGCCGCACTGTTCGCACACATGTGACATGCACCCCGACTCATTACAACTCTGACGAAACTGATGACCAGGCGAGCTGCTACTGGTGGGGTGCGAAGGGTTCAGTTTTTGAAACCCGTTGGGATCCATTCCTTGAGCCTGCATTAGCGTGAGATCAAGCCCAGAGCTCCAACCCAAATCGGAGCTGCTGGACGAAACCCCAGACTGTTGCCCTGTTTTGGAGGCGCTGCCATGTTGCAATTCCAGGTGAAGGCGGAAGCTAGCCTGGGTGGGAAAGCTCCTCTGGCAAAGAGTGCAGGCAAACTCCCGTTCCTTCAGGTGCACGCGGCGGTGATTCTGCAGTTGGGATGAAACGCGGAAAGCCTTGCCGCATTCAGGGCAGCTGTGCCGGCGGGTCTCAGAATGGATACGACGGTGGTTTTTGAGTGCGAGAAGGTTGGAGTAGGTCTTGAGGCACACAGCGCAGTGATAGATGCCGACTGTGTGGGTGTTTTTGTGGTTGAGGAGTGAGCTGGCATGCCGGTAGGAACGGGCACACTGGTCACATCTGTAAAGACAGAGACAAAAAAGTAAATATCTCCTGCTTATTAAACTTTCTCATGAATTAGTAACCTGGATTAAAATGAAAGTAACCTGAAAATGTGTTGTCAACTTGGACTTTCATTGATGGATAAATAAATACAGGTATATGATCTTGAATCCTGCTGCCAAAACTCAAAAAACTGTCTCAATTTGGACAGGATGAACTGAAGAACATGCCCTTGTTTAAGCTAAAAAATGATGTATTACTCCACTGATTCTTGTAATCAGTTAGTGTTAATTTATGAACTGATGTCCAAAATTGTGGGAATTTTCTATGCATAACTTTTCATTACCAAAGCATTCATGGAAAACCATTCCAAAAGTAAAAAAAGATGAACTTCTTAAGATGCTTACATAGTTGTACGACTTTACAAATGTACAACAAAGAATGTTTTGGGATTGTCCAACATCTTGGCCGAAATGACTGTTTTCCAAGCATATATTTAAGTGTTGTGTTAGTAAATGTACACATTTCAATTTTTCTCTATAATGTCTTGGGACCAGTATTTTACTGTCCCACAATAGCAAATAGCAATATTATTTATGCATTAAATAGATGTGCACATAACACACACACACTAAAATTTGATTGGTCTTGGACTCACATCAGTTTTTTAATGGAATCATCATAGCTAAAAAAAAAAAGACGACTATATATCTACATTACACATTACATCAACAATTACACATTGTGTCTTCAGTGCAATATAAACAGATCTACCCAGTAAACATATACAAATTTACCTACTTAAACATGACATCCTAACAAGCTAGAGCATTCTGCTAACTGAAAGCAAAGTGGGGTAACTTATCTGGTCTCCACTAATCAAACTGTCCAAACTTCAGAAAAATCCAAATTCCGGCACGCGTATGGTCCCGAGGAAGCCGGATTGGAGATCATATACCTGTAATAGACATGTAGAAACCTGTGATCTTACTAGTTCACTTCAAAATTACGAACAACAGACGTAAACTCACGTGAACCGGTACTCCTCTCTTGTGCTCGAAGCGGCCTTCTGCACGCCCTCCTTGCCTACCTGGTTGTCCCCGCAGCGATGCCTGGCCAGCCCTGACCGTCCCTGAAAGCTCTTCCCACAGGTGGGGCATCCGAAGCGAGTGTGACCCTCCTCATGGACCCTCTGGTGGTTCCGAAGGAAGCGTGCCAGCCGGAAAGCCTTGCCACAGGTCGTGCAGATGTGCCGCTTCTTCTGAGTGTGGATTCGCATGTGGTTGCGCAGAGCCATATAGTTGGTGTAGGGTTTGTCGCAATACGAGCAGTTGAAGTTGCCAATTTTGTGTGTATTTTTGTGGTTAAGAAGGCTGCTAGCGTGTTTGTAGGAGCAGCCGCAAAGATCACAGGTAAAGGGGCGTTCTTCGCGTTCCGGAGACCCCAGGTTGCCCGTCTCCATACTCATGTTGGAGCTGTTGAGTGAGGCTGAGGAAGAGGGAAGCTGGGCACTGCAGTTATGCGATGCCAAGTCTGAGGTGGTGGAAAAGACCTGTGAGCACCCATCGCACTCATATTCGGCTGGAGGAGGAGCAGTCTGCACGCTGGTGCCCGGAAGGGGACCGGGGAGATCTTTGCAGAGCTGGTTGCTGGTGTGCGTTTCAAGCTGCCTTTGGTTTCTGAAGCCCCTTCCGCAGTCAGAGCAGGTGTACTTCTTGAGAGCAAAATGCATTCGAAGGTGGTTCTTCATCGCCAGTCGATTGGGATATGTGGAGTTGCACACATTACAGTGGTATTCTCCAATTTTATGCAGATTCTTATGATTGGCCAGACTGCCGGCATGTCTGTAAGTACGTCCACACTGATCACAAACAAAGGGGCGGCGACCGCTTCCATCATCGACTTGCTGAGCCCTGGCTCCTGCATACGGTCTCTTGAAATCTTGAGGCTGACCGTAGTTGCTGTTCACGGGAGGATTTGGAATTTTGGGCGGCTCGCCCATCCTCATACCTTGCAGCTGCGACGGGCCTCCCGCGTAGCTGGCACCATTGGGATGAGACATTCCTTGAATGCGTTGGTCTCGATCTCCGGTTTTTGCTCGGTGCTCTTCGTGCAAGCGCAGGTGATTTATTAACTGCTTCTGAATCTTGAAGGCTTTCCCACACTCCTCGCACTTGTGCCTGCGAACAGAAAAAACAGAGAAAACACGAGTAGATAAGAAGGCAGGGCTTAAACACAAAAACACAGACAGAGGGTAGGTCCCCTTACAATAATTATATTAACTGCATGTGTGTTTGTGTGTGTGTGTTATGTTTGTTGCCCTTGTCTTCTCTAACGGGAAAAAATTCACCTGCATAATTTCAATTAAAATCTATTCATTCATGACCTGAGTGGGGAACTCATGAAATACATACAAGCATACAAAGTATACTAAGATAACTAGACAGTTAGAGTAGAATAGGGCACATGCAATGCTGGCTAACCTCTTTAAGTCAAAATGAGTCCTCTGGTGGTTCTTGAGGGCCAGTAGGTTGTAGTAGCGTTTTTGGCAGACGTGGCAACGGAAGACCCCGGTCTTGTGCGATTTCTTATGGTTGAGCAACGAGCAGGGGTGCCTGTAACCCCGTCCGCACTGGTCGCACTTGTGGGGCCGATCATCAGAGTCTGGCATCTGGCGCGGGTTTACAGGGCCCCCGCTGCCACTGGTACCAGCACCACCAGTCATCCCTTTTGCTCCGTTCATGCCCTTGTTTAATCCCCCTGCTCTCGCCTTGCCTGGACACAGGTGAGTAATCAGCTGTTGCCGATCTGCAAAGAACATGCCACAGTCAACGCAAATGTGGTTCCTTCCTTCCATTTTTCCATTAGAATTAATGCTAGTGCCACCCAAGCCCTGTGCAGATGCATCTGGTCTTTGGGTTCCATGGACCAGCTGGTGGTTTAGTAAGTCCTGCTTTCTGTTGAAGCTCTGTCCGCATGTGCTACAGATCAATAGACTCTCAACATTGCCCTCTTGTCGCCTTCTCCACTCTTGCTCACCTATTGTAGAAAGGGCAGATGAAGACCCTGCACCCTGGTTAACTCCGTGACTTCGTAAATGGCTACGAAGTGCCCTAAGGCTGGCGTAATGGTTGCCGCAGACTGTGCACTGATAGACCTCTCCGTCATCATCATCCTGGCCTTTATCTAATCTCTTACTGTTGCTCTGAGAGTTAGCCTGGGCTCCCCCATAGGACATCTGATCCTGATTACGCCTCTGACGATTGCTTTCTTTGAGGTTGCTGGCACTTGCTGGCAAAGAGGCACCACCGGGACTATGGAAGCTCATGTTACCAAGGTATCCGTTTGACATACCTTCCTGGTTGACGCTGTCTGCCTGACGGTGGCTTTGTGGAAGTGGGGAGTGGCCAGAACTGCTCTGAGCGAGGGAGCCGCCGAAGCGGTCATGAAATTCCAGCGAATCCAGACCGGTATTATGACCACCATCTTGGACAAAGTGGGCAGCATCACCAAGATTACCTGGCAGTGAAATTGGGGTTGTTGCACCGCTATCTTGATCCTGAGAATGCACAAATCCCTGTTGGGAATCTAGCCCAGTCATTGGCTCAGAAGAAAGCCAATCGCCCTCTGTGCTCATGGACTGCGAGTTTGGCCGGGCCTTGTGACTACGGAGGTGACTGTGAAGGGCTGCTAGGTGTGGATACTGTTTACAGCAAACAGTGCACTGGTAATGACCAGTTTGATGGGAGCGTTTATGATTAACTAGACTGCCAGCATGTCTGTAGCTTTTCCCACACTCCTGGCACTTAAATCTGCGTTCTGCATCATCAATGGCTGATTGCCCCTGAGACCTAGTCTCACCATTGGATTGTACTGAGGGTTGAGAGTTTGAATTTAAAATAGCAGGGCTTTCCTGTGCATTGTGTACTGTGGTGTGTGGATCATGAGTAAGGTAATGTATTTTAAGACTTTCTAAATCAGGCTGCCCGGATCCACAATATGCACAGGTATATATGGAATTTGAAACAGGGGGTCCTAGCATTGGGTCATAGCGTTTGTCCGGTAACGGAGGTAAGGGAAGAGGGTCACCCAGAGCAGGTGTATACGGATGGACAGGTGGAGAGCGAACAGAGCTGATATTATGTGGCACTATCCCAGGAAAACTACGTGGCAGTCCCAAGGAAGAAGATGCAGCATTATGTAACAAAATGTGCTCTTGAAATTCATTTTTATTAGGAATAGTCATCTGACAAAGATGACAAAAGCTGTGCACCATATCATCATTTTGGGAACCGGGAGGGCGAGGGTCAGATGGTGCTTCAGGCACATGGGACCCCATAGACATTGGTTTAAATTTCGAATGAGTGCGTTCGTGACCATTTAGGGCAGCAAGATTGGTGAATTGTTTGTAACAGACATTGCACTTATAGGTGCCCTCTTGATGAGACTTCTTGTGGTTAACCAAGCTGCCGTGATGACGATACGTCCTGTCGCATTGGTCGCATTTAAACGGTCTGTCCCAAGCATCTTCCGCTCCTGGAGATTTGTTTTTATCGTGGTCACTTCCAGGAATCATTCCACTGTTGTTAATTTGACTTCTGAAACCTGCTTCGGACAGATCTCGTGCTAGATTGTAATCCCTTTCTTCGTCCACGTTGTCATCATTCTCTTCTTCAACTTGGGCACTTGGAGACAGTGTGTGGATGCGGAGGTGATTTTTGAGCGCCATCGCATTTGGCAAAGTTCTGGTGCACACCGGACACTGAAAG
This sequence comes from Triplophysa yarkandensis, assembly GCA_033220385.1. Classification (NCBI taxonomy): domain Eukaryota; kingdom Metazoa; phylum Chordata; class Actinopteri; order Cypriniformes; family Nemacheilidae; genus Triplophysa; species Triplophysa yarkandensis. The sequence continues at coordinate 1,578,512 of CM065654.1, forward strand.
GAGCCCATCTCGTGAGACTTTTTGTGAGAAGCCAAGCTACTGGCATGCTTAAAAATACGTCCACACTGTTCACATTCAAATCTGCCATTCTCTTCTTGATGATAATGGGCTTTCATGTGCTCCAGTAGACTAGGTGTGCTTGGGCAAATGATGTCGCATTCTTTGCAAGCGAAACCCTTGGCACGATTCATATCATGCATAGCCATGATGAGAAAATTGAAATGGAAGGGAGAAATGTCCACATAAAATGATCCTCGAACAAAGAAGAAAAGGGGGCAATGTGTGATGTTCAGCTCTCTGCTTCTGTGGTATCAGCCATTTTACCTGGGTGGCAGATATTCTCTCCAATCAGCCTTTCAATTCCACTCGGTCACAGCAGTTCAGAGAGGGTCAGGACAGTTGCAGGGAACCAGATGAAAGCTGGGGAGATAGAAATAAAAGAAAGATAGTTTTTAACTCAAGTAATTCAATAGAACCTTGTTTAAACATCCAAAAGTCCACATGTTAAATGTAGCTGAAAATTCCTCAGTAGAACAAGCATGCACATCATTCATTTGAAGTCACATAAGCAACATTTTTACAAATATCACTAGTACATACTTCATATTAGCCAATGCAAAAGTGAAAAGCATACAAATATGTGGACATGGTATATAAAATCAATAGTTAAATGAAACCAAGTTTAACTTTATATTTGCATACAAAACAGACAAAAGCCTATTCTAAAGACAACCACTGCTACAGAACACATATTTCCAAAGCGGAAGTGTCTAATATTGGATCTTTACGAATCAGAGTTTTATGTCAACAGTTATTTAAGTTCACCACAAATAAAAGATCATTGAAAAAATGTAGCACTTATTTGACACACGAGAACGGTATACCTAAAGTAGACACATAATTGTGGTAAAATCTGTAAAAAAATTATTAGAAGCTTTCTAACAATAGATTACTTTATATGAAGAAGGTTTTTAACACACTATTTTGAGTAGCCACCTAGATGATATAAAAAGGTCTAACCTCAAGAAAAGAAATCTTAAAAAAAAAACAGCTAAGAAATCCTGTCTTTAACCCAACAGATGTTCTTATGATGCAAGCAATTTACACCAGAACCTACACATCAATAAATAACTTTAAAAAGAATGTGTTTGTAAGCCACGTTGTGGAGCTGGTCAGCAAATATAATGAAATCATTGTTAAAGATGGCACCTCCAACAGGATTTAGGTGTTCCTAAATACATTGCAATAGAGATAACCATATTAACATGTTCATGCATTCTATAACTACAGGAATTTCTGTGTGAACATCATGTGGTCGGTACCATTCTTGTGTATTCAGATGTACACCAATTTCCAAATGTTTGGTCATTTAGTTGCCGATTTTATGAGAACCTTTACGAACCATTATGGAACCATTCAGAAAATGTTTCCTTTATGGCAACATGAAGCACCAACTTTCTACTTGCTATACAGTATTTCTGTGACCGGCTCACATCAGCTTTTCCATTCATCATAAACTATATAAACCACAGCATTATTTAAGTAAATGTTACTCTGTAAGAACTTAATTAACTGAACAACCACAAAAGTGCTCCAATTAGAGCCCACGAGGGTAAATTTTTTCTAACCACATAAATGGAAAGACGGAGACGTTTGAGGCCATAAGAACGCTGACCTGAATTAATCCCCCGTCTCTTTCCAGGCTCTTGTATTACTTTGCTGCCAGTAATATAAATTCGATAACACAACAATAATCTTATGTTCAGACAGTGTGTCAGATTTTATGTCATTGGGATTTGACGGAGAAAAGTGGGCCAGTATAGTAGGATGGGTGTTGTTTAAAGGACAATGATCGAATGTACCATACTGTCTATCTGCAACAGTTACTGGTTACTTGACTTTAAAGTGCTAGTTAACCAAAAAAGAAAATTCTGCTATCAATTCTTAAAGTTCTTGGTCATTTCAAATCCAATTTCCTTTTTTTTAAGGAATATTAGTTACTGGTACTTATATTGCATTGTGTCTATGCAATAGAAGTGAATGGGTGCCACTGCTGTTCGGTTAAAAGTTTCTACAAGTCATCTTCTTTTGTTTTTTGTGAAAGAGAAAAGTAATACAGTTTCGCAAAGACAAGAGGATGAGTAAATGAATACACAATTCTCATGTTGGGTAAACTATCACTTTAAGTTTTAACCTTCAAGTTTCACTACTTAAAACTGCAAAAACTAAGAAATGTGTGTAGCTGTATAATGTTGAAAAAAATGTGAAATGAAAGTGAATAAGACTTATGAAAATAACTTACATGCAGGCATTTTACCTGATATTAATGTTCTACGATGCAATCTGTATATGCAAATGGCAGTGAATACACCATTTAACTTTTACTATACATCACTTTAATGAGATGTACAGCGGTTTAAAAATGACTATTGTAAATTCTGTGATATCCATAATCAAAACCACATTAAAACATTCCGCAGGTTCTCTTGAGGATTATCTAAAGTGTATATTAAGCGGTCATAATGCACAGCTTTGTACCGAATGTGAAATGAATCGAATCATTTCGCATGTGTGATTAAAAATCACATACCCTTAGGGTACATAACCTGGACCGGTGGACTCATTGGAACCATCTGGGTGTATTTTTCTCATGAAGGCTGTCAAGATTCAAGCTCCGATGTGCCAGATGGGTCCGGCTTTGCGAAAAAAGAAACAATTTCCCCTACGTTTGCTCATCATCTGTTGTTTGCATTTGGAAGTAAACTCAAGCGGCGCTAGAATATGTTGTAGATAGAAAAACTGCTAACATTACAAAATGGAAAAATCAACACTTATACATTTCGGATACACTACATATTAGTAAACACAAACACATCAATAACATTGATGAACACACAGCAGAATAAAAAACGAAACTAAAGGCCAGAAAATGAAATATGGGTGTAAATGACTATTGTAAGTCGCTTTGGATAAAAGCGTCTGCTACATGACTAAAGGTAAATGTAAATGACACATGGGCGCACGAAAACTGCTGAAATGTCAAATGTAAAAACATATTTCTTTTTACATTTCGATTCTTGTTTTATCGTACTCTAAAGAGGACAAATATACAATTTAAGCATGTTTTAAAGTAGAAATGTGTGGTTATGCACTGTATTTGCTCATATCCCAATGGCGCATATTACAAAGAGGACGGGGTGGGCAGAACCCCCCCCTGCGTCTGCAGAACCCCCCCCAAAAAACATCAAACAATAGAAACAGATAATGTATCATTAATGTAAAACTATGCAACAATGTGAACGGATACACACGTGGATGGGGTGTCGATGTGACCTTGGCACGCCGACCCCACTTTTTGGGCGGCATTTAATCCGGACAAAAGCAGATATCCCGACATTCCGTGTCATCTCACGAACTGTCCCGAAAAACCGACCGGAAGTACGCCCGAACATCAACATCCACGTTCGTGTTCTTCACATTTGCTCGGATTTCGGAGAACGTTGCGTTTCCGTTTGTTTGTCTTGACAGCGGCGCCCCCCGCCTCTCCATGCTAAGCGTGCTAAGCGCGCTAGCCGCTAGCTTCCCCTCACGAAGCTAGCGCGACAACAACACAAAACGACACAACCCAACACACGACCACTCGAGCACACACGCACGGGGCTGAGATACAAAACGCGCGCAACGTGTTTACGTCGATAAATACCGCGAAACGGTCGTGTTTGCCGATGCTAGTCAATGCTAGTCGGCTAGCTAGCTAGCGACACAAAGATCCGGGCGCGGAGTGGACGAAGGCGGCCATTGTGTGCGCGGGAACACGGCGAACACTTACCCGCAGAACGCTCACAGACGAGACTCTGCGCTCGGCTCGCTCGCGCGGGGATTAAAACGCATTTTCGTCGTTATTTCGAGCTCGTGTTTTTCTCTCAGGCGGGCGGGCGGGGTTTTCCACGCGCACTTCCTGCTGTGGGCTGACACTCAGAGCTGTGGACGCGTCATCCGGCGCTCGCGCTCCGCGGCGCTTTATTTTCACACAACACAATAAAATTATTTCACGTGTTTTTTATTAAATGCATATTTGATATTAAATGCTGTTATTTATTACACGGGGTTAAAATAGAGTTAGCACTGATTAATGTTGTGTATTTACATTTACATTTAGTCATTTAGCAGACGCTTTTATCCAAAGCAACTTACAATAGTCGAGGAGACAATGAAGCGGTAAATAGCCGATACAACAATAGGTGAACAAGTGCTACAACAATGCTACCGAGTTACACAGAGAGAGAAATTACAAAAGTTCATTAGGGTTTGTGTGCTTTTATACAATTATCTGTTTATTTTTATGACACGTGCTGCCTTTGATATTTGCATTTGCATTTATTCATTTGTCAGACGCTTTTATCCGAAGCGACTTACAGTGTTATGCAGCTGTCAATCATCACTGCAGAGTAAACAGAGGTGAGATGTCTTCAAGAACACTTCAGTCTATCTGCTTACACTGAGATTCAAACCCACAACCTTCTGATGACAATCCAACTCTTTAACCACCAGACCACGACTGACCTTAAGACGAAGACTTAAGACTTAAGAAGAAGTGAAGAAGAAGTGACGTGACATACGGCAAAGTATACTGACCCATACTCAGAATTTGGGGTTCGTTGGCTTGCTCAAGGGAACCTAAGTCATGGTTTTGTCAGCCGGAGACTTGAACCCGCAACCCTATCTGTTAATTTTATGACACACATCTTGCCTTTGATATTTGCATTTACGTTTATTCATTTGTCAGACGCTTTTATCCGAAGTGACTTATAGTGTTATGCAGCTGTCAATCATCACTGCAGAGTAAACAGAGGTGAGATGTCTATAAGAACACTTTAGTTATTGTCTGCTGGCCAACGGATTCAAACCCACAACCTTCTGCTTACATGTCCAACTCTCAAACCACCAGACCACGACTGACCTTAAGACGAAGACTTAAGAAGAAGAAGTGACATAACATATGGCTGATGACCCATACTCAGAATTCACGCTCTGCATTTATGTTGTGGCGCACGGGGAGCAATCTGGGGTTTGGTTGTTTTCTCAAGGGCACCTAAGTCATGGTATTGCCGGCCCGAGACTTGAACCCTATCTGTTAATTTTTTCACACAGGGCATGGGTTTGATACTTACATTTACCTTTAATCATTTGGCTGATGCTTTTATCCAAAGCGACTTACATGTAGTGTGCAATAGTTAATCATCACTGCAGAGTAAACAGGGGTTAGATGTCTTCAAGGATACTTCAGTTATTGTCTTCTGACACTGAGATTCAAACCAACAACCTTCTGCATACAAGTCCAACTCTCTATCAACCAGATCACAACTGACCTTAAGAAGAAGAAATGATGTGACATATGGGCAAGTATGATGACCCATACACAGAATTCATGCACTGGATTTAACCCATCCAAAATGCACAAACACAGCAGTGAACACACAGACCAACCCTAAACACACACCAGGAGCAGTGAACACACACACACACAGCAGTGAACACACACACACTAACCCTAAACACACACGGAGCAGTGAGCAACCATTTATGCTACGGCGACAGAGGAGCAGTTTGGGGTTCGGTGCTTTGCTCAAGGGCACTTAAGTCATGGTATTGCCGGCCGGAGACTTGAACCCACAACCCTAAAGTAAGGAATGAAACTCTCCAACCACTAGGCCGTGACTTCCCCAGAATATGACCAAAGTGTTACCACGGCAACATTGGTATTACCGTCAAAAATATATAGTGGATGTACATCTTACAGATCTTGGAAACATTTGCTTTGTAAAATCATCTGATAAACATGTTAGAAAGAGCTGCTTTACTTCCATTCTAAATCATAAACATCTTATAGACATCTGACATTAGACGTTTCAGAGACGTATCGCATATGAGTAAATAAAGTCTAGCACGTGCAGATGAAAATCCAACACAATTTTGTGAATTTTCTTTTGTGTACACTAATAATGCCAAAAGTATTGTCTCACCTGCATTGACTCTCATATAAGTGACTTCTATTCTCTATCCATAGGGTTCAATATGATGTTGGTCCATCCTTATAATAGCTTCAACTCTCCTGGGAAGACAGTCCACAATGTTTAGGAGTGTGTTTATGGGAATTTCTAACCATTCTCCCAGAAGAGCATTTGTGATGTCACTGATGTTGGATAAGAAGGTCTGACTCTATGTGTCCGCTCTTATTCATCCCAAAGGAGTTTTATCTGTACTCTGTGTAGGCCAGTCAAGTTCATCCACACCAGGATCATCCATGTCTTTATGGATCTTGCTTTGTGTACTGATGTCATGTTGGAAGAGGAAGAGGTCCAAACTGTTCCCAAGTTGGGAGCATGAAATTGTCCAAGATGTCTTGAAGCATTCAGTGTGAGAGTGATTGAAACAGCTGATTTTGAATATTTGGATGAGTGATTATTTTGGCAATATGGTTATGTATTCACAGTCTTGTATTTTGTCATTTTGTCTGTTTTACAATGCAATGTTTTCTTCTCGGCAGTGAATTGTTTGTTCAAAATGTTTGGTTTAGTAATTAGAAAGTTTGTGTAGTTGTAATCTTGTTTGTATTAGTCTGTGTTTTGTTTTGATACAACACAGCTGTGTAAATGTGTACTGTTGGAATGCCTGAAACCGACAACAAATGTCTTTTATTCTCAGGCTCGTGGCCGGTATGCTTTGATAAAATTAATCAAAATTCCTACATTTTACAGAATTCTACATTTTAATGAATATATTTATGTGCGTAACTTACTCAATCTATTTTGCTTTACATTTAACCAAATTCGCATTGATTATATAAACCCGTTGCTCTATTTGCTCCAAAGCTTTTTATGGATACAGTTGTTAAAAAGCTCACTCTGTGAGCAGGCCATAATAGTTTCACAACATTAAACCCTTTCCAAATGATCACTGGTTGATGCTCTTCTCTTAGCCCATTTCTAATGCAGGGATGAAAAACACAAGAGTACAGGTCGAATATATAATATAATAGTAGATCTGTCACATCAATGCATAAAAATGTCCATCAGAGGTCTGAGTTCTCATGACATTGTTTCCATGCTTATTTCTTTTATATTTCTTTACTCTTGCACACTAACGTGGGTTTAATGGAGTAGTCATTTTGGCAGTTCAGAAGGGTGTAATGATTGGAACCACCTATGCTTATCTCTCATGCCAAAATTCTGATCTCAGGTTGACAATATAACGTAAGTCACATTGTAAAGATATTTTGACATAACATCCTGAAGCATCATGAGCTTAAACTTGTCTGCAAATTAGTATGTGACCGGGAAGGTCGAAACACCCAGTTAATCTATCTATTGTATCCTGTCTGACCTTGGCTCATGTAGTGAATGATCTCATGCCTATATGTCTATTGCTACACATGGAACACCAAGCCTTCTAGTAAAATGCACGAAACAACATCTTTCACTGCATCCAATAAGATCTGCATCATTAATTTCCATCCGCACTATTAGTTTAAGTTTCATAATTCAGCATCATTTTATTTATATGTAATATGTTTACAATCATTGCAAACTTGTACATTCATATACAATCTTTGAAGCAAAATGTTTACATTTGAATGTATGCAATGTAGGCTATAACTCAGTTTTGACTGTTTTAATTCCTTGTAAGTCTTTAAAAATCTGATAAAAGTCATAACAGCAATAGTGGTCGTCTTGAACGGTTGTCATGGCACTGCTATCCATCAGATACATTGCAATTCATCTGTTGCTATGCAGTTGGTAGGGTGCTGGAGTTTTGTGCTTTGTGGTTGTTTGGTGGCCTAGTCAAGAATCCCATCAAGTCCATCCTCCCACATGCGATTTTTACTAATGTTAAAGTGTAAGAATATGGACTAAATACTGATGTAAATTATTATTGTTAATTATCTTCTGTTGGATGAGTTCCTCAGATGAACTTGCATCCACCTGTTAGGAGGATTGTAAAGGGAAGATTGCCCAGTGCCAAAGACTGACAGTTACTTGGGGATGTGGCGTGACGAGATAAGCATGTTCCTGGCATCTTTGCTTTGTAAATGAGATCCATTAGCTCTTTAGAGAATGAGCATCATGAGTCGCCAGTGATATAGAGAAATAATACGTGTTTTTGGTCAACTGATTTTTGGGACCAGCAAGAAACTTTATTGGGGATGAAGCATTACACAAGGAGGCTTAAGTCTGTTTATGTTAAGTCCATTTTTGGGTGTTTTTGCCAATGTGTTAAGACCTCCTTGTATTTAGAACATCCCATTTAGAGCATCATATCATCTGAACTTTCAGTTTCATTACTTTCCTGCCTCTGTTCCTCCTTGTGTCACTTGTGACGTCTGCTCCACGGATTCACCTGCTCTAATTCCTTAAAGGGATTCCCGATTCCCGGATATCCACTTAGAACCCGATTAAACGAGCTCAACTCATTACTCTGACAAACCAATGCAAACCCCTCAACTCCAAGCCATAAAAACAGGCCCCTCCCACTCAGTGGCATCATGACCCTATAGCAATGACACAACAAGAGATACTATTGTTCAAAATGAGATTGAACTTCATTGCATCTTCAAATAAGGCTGCCCGATATTGAGAACATTAGTAAGTTAATATGGATTTGTCAATGAATGGAAGAAAACAACTGAATGTTCTGATGTCATAATGATATCAGCTCAGTACATTACAAACACACATTTTGAATTTTTTTTCATCCCTTCTTCTTCGTAACCTCCGTCTTGTCGACCCCATAACCTGATTTTCCACAGCAATCGGTTTACCTGTCCTCTGCCCATTTCTCTCTCTCTCTCTCTCTCTCTCTCTCTCTCTCTCTCTCTCTCTTTCTCTCTCTCTCGCTCTGCCCATCTTTCAGCTTATCCTTTCATCCCTGATCTCCTTCATCCCTCCAATCCTCATCTGTTCACCTCTTGCAGGTGAGGAAGAGAATAGAGAGACCTTTTCCACAGGTAAGTCGCAACAAGTTGGAGAGGACGGTGTGGGAAGCATAGAAAGAGAGAGGGATTGGAACACGGTTTGTGGACTCAGCAATATAGGGACAGAGAAACTTGCTTGAACCATACAAAACTTTGGAGCCATAGAGAAGAAGACTGTGTTTGGGTAGAGAGGTGAGTTATACGAGTTCTTTATCGATTGAGATTACATTGTTTTTAGGATGTATGGGAAAGAAATGGTATCTAGAGATGTCCTTTGCTTAATGCATTTAGTCGTTTTGCATGCATACACTCTGAATGCACAAAGCCATGGAAGAATCATTTTTGAACCTTCAACATCTTTTTGATTCAAACTGACTTCTAAGTCGATTTTGATTTCACACTACTATGAAACATCTTAAATATTTGGTCCATTGTTACTTTACGGGTCGAAGATTTCGAGAATGTTTGTACCTGACTGTGTTGTTTGCAGGTTGATATTAGGAAGGATTATCTCAATCCCAAAGCTTCTGAGCATTTAATAAACACACACTAAATATCTCATCTGATCTCAGATGTCATGTAATCTTATGGATGACTTTCCTATATAATACCGAAGGACAATCTCTACATGTTCACCCTGTGGTCTTGTCTTTGATCTATCAACCTTAAGTTTCATCTGATCCTGTAGTAAAGAGCAGCCTGTAATCGGATGACAGAGGATTTGATAAGCCTCCCCGACGGCTCGCACAAGAGCCTTGGGCTTTCTTCTTCAACTCATCTACATGAATAAAATACTTATCCTCAGAACATAAATAAAGATAATGCAGTAGTTGTTGTCAAATATAACATCACTAGAATCAATATTATAGATCACTTTACTGTAAAGTTTAATAGGATCTCAGTACAATGACAAACCCTGAAAATCACTCTTTTGGGCTCCCAACAAGAAGCAAATTTATAAAGTATCCGTATTAAATGAAGCATGCAGCAGCATAACGTTAATGTCAGGTTTTGATTTAAATTAGATGGTCAGGAATGGGATGTTTTTGGTTAAGATCCGAATGTCCAGACTTATGCTTTAGCTTATGAGGGTTTACAGGTTAGGCTTTCATGAGATTCATCAAAGTAAAAGCATGAAAAAGTATTCATCTCTACATCACTATATTTCGACGTTGCAATGCAACACAATAACATTGTGTTAAAAATTGCATACAACTTTTGCTGAGCGTGAATCTGAGTATAGCATAAATTTGGTCATTTTTGTCAATTTAATTTCATTGGCAAATTAATTGTGGAGATCATGTTTGAACTTCACTTTCAATAGATGACCACTGAGTTTCACAGAGTAATAAGTCTTCTGATGATAAACTTGTTCATTTTATCTTCATATTCTTATGTTCATTTGCAGCAGATTACGTCGGTAAACAGCCCAGTCAACAGCAGCCATGGGTGAAGTGGAGAAGATGAAGAAAGAGGCCGAAAGCCTGAAGACACAGATCGAGGTGAGACTGCCGTGAACACTCAAAAACGGACTCTATTTTTACATTAAACAATTTTTAACATTTTTAAATTAAGTACATATACTGTGTAAAGCTTTGTATATGTAAGTAATCTAAGTCTCAAAAACTCAAAATTCATCAAAAATATTTGTTTATATTACAAATATATACATTATTTGTTAATTAAATACTTATTTTTGAATTACATGAACTTAAAAATCTTAGTTAATTTTAGAGAAATTAACAGTTGGATTTAAATAAATTATTTTAATATTTTCCATTGAAAAATCTATTTAATGTTTTTAAACGTTTTTTAAAGTCAATATTATTGTTGTGATACTTACTAAGCCCCATTCAATTTTTTTAAATAGTGAATTTGAGTTTGTTGTGTGTTTTGTTTTACAATAAAAACATGCAAAGTTGTTATAAAAAGCAAAGGAAAAATGCTTTAATTAAATTCTTGCTGGTCTTAAATGGTTTGAGTTAGCCTTTGGTTCCAATTGGTAATAAAAAAAATTTTTTTATTCATAAATATGTTTGATTTTACTAACCGGTATGTATTCTTTCTAGGCGGCTCGTAAAGCAGTCAATGACACAGACATGGCATCAGCCGCCGCCGGTTTGGCTCCGGCCCCTCGGGTGCAACTCAAAACCAGAAGGACACTGAAAGGCCACCTGGCCAAAATCTACGCCATGCACTGGTCTCAAGACAACAGGTGGGATAACTGCACACAACACTATCAAAAAACTAATTCCACAGACTTTGTTTTCCAATGAGCCACCAAATGAAGGTAAACATTGCAATGTATGGTGAAATCTGGTGAACCTTGATAAGATGTCGACTGCACCCTGTGGTCACCTTGACTTAGTTTTAATTCTTAGTTAGATCAATTATGATGGCCAGACGTAAGCTGAATGCAAGAAGGTACTTAAACATGTCTGGTGTAAACACAGACTGAACTCCTTAGTCATTAAATCAGACTTATCTGTAGACATTTTGGTGTATATTTTGGAATTCTTTTGCATATTTTTTTTCTAAAACACCTGATGCCATATACATGTATAGATAAAATCCGGTAAATGTTCTTATTTTTTCTTTAACATTTTAGGCTTATGGTCAGTGCGTCACAGGATGGCAAACTCATTATTTGGGACTCTCATTCTGGTAATAAGGTACGTTTGTTGACTCAGATTTAACGGCCGACTGCTGGAGCGATCAGACACCGGAAACTGACGCGTGCTTGGAAACATGCGTTCCAATCTTTCTCTAGATCAATGCCGTTCCTCTCAAGTCCTCTTGGGTGATGACCTGCGCTTATTCTCCGTCTGGAAACCTTGTGGCCAGCGGTGGTCTGGACAACATGTGTACTGTCTACAACCTAAAGACCCCCGTCGTCAAAATCATAAAAGAACTGGATGCCCACACAGGTATGGCGTGCAGTTTTTATCCTGCGATTTGACTCGACCGTCCTCATGAAGTTGAAGTTCTCTCTCTGTATTAATAGGTTATTTGTCCTGTGGACGCTTCCTTAGTGATAGTGACATTTTGACGGCCTCTGGGGACACCACGTGGTACATGCTACGGCTTTAAACCGTATTTAAGACAATTAGTTGAATTACAGTCCGAGACACGCATCTTCAATCCCGCCAATAGCTTTCTTACCCCCTTTCTGCCCCCAGTGCATTGTGGGACATCGAGACTGGAAAGCAAAAGACAGTGTTCCTGAACCATATCGGCGATTGCATGTGTCTCACTTTGTCTCCGGACATGAACACGTTCGTCTCCGGTGCTTGCGACTCTCTGGCCAAGCTGTGGGACATCAGAGATGGCCAGTGCAAGCAAACCTTCCAGGGTCACACCAGCGACATCAACGCCATTTCAGTGAGTTCACAAATACCTCTGGTTCATGCAGTACCGTGCAGATGCAGAAGAGGGCATCACATGTTTGAAATGGGCTTTCCATATATTAGGGCTCCATAAATAAGTGTGGCTCTTCTTTATTCCCTCTCAGTACTTCCCCTCTGGAAACGCATTCATTACCGGTTCAGACGACTGCACGTGCAAGATGTATGATATTCGTGCAGATCAGGAAGTGATCGGCTACCAGGATGCTCAGTTGAACAGTGGGGTGACATCGCTGGCGCTGTCCAAGTCCGGCCGTCTCATCTTCGCCGGCTATGATGACTTCAACTGCAATATCTGGGATTCACTCAAGGGAGAGAAAGTTGGTGGGTCCAAGAGCGCTAAGAAATGGTATACATCTAATTATGATTATGAATATCAGTTCATTTTATGTTTCCTCCTCTTTTACAGGAGTGCTGTCTGGCCATGACAACCGGGTGAGCTGCACTGGAGTACCCGCAGATGGCATGTGTGTTTGCACTGGCTCTTGGGACAGCTTCCTGAAGATCTGGAACTGAGCTGGACCCTTAAAAGACATCTGAAGAGAAAGATGTGGTGAAGATTAAATGGGAGGATCAGGAGGGGAAGTTGTGAAACATAGAGGAAAAGAGAATCTTTGTCTCTGAAATGAACACATAACTATGTGTGTATTAAAGAGTGGAAACATGCATTAATGTAATCATAACATGACAACCTAATAGCAAAGAAATCACACTGGAATTGACTTGAAATTATACTGGTTTTGACAGACACGATGAATTACAGTTTAAGAATTTGAAATATAATATTTTTGCCGTGAGGAAAATCCTATATGCTTAGATGAAAGTTTCAGTGTGTGTTTTTATTTTTAGATGGAGAATGCAGAGAGAATGTACTGTGAATTCTCCAATTACTACATGATTGTCTTATATTATGGCTCATGCAATGGAAATTAAATGTAATTTTCCGTTTATTATCCTTTTACTCAACTCCACACTTAAAATAATGCATTATGGATGTCTGTATGTAATCCGTACATCCTTTTGTAGCACTTTTACATCCAAGACAGTGTCTCTTAAATATAACAGCGTCTATATCATATCTTTCTAATAAACATAGTGTACTGCATTATAAAATATCTGAGTGTGCTTTGTGTTTGATTGAATAATACGGTGCAATTTATTTGTTCTAAGTATTTATTGGAATAGAATGCTAAATTGGGTTCCCTTTACAAATGAAGAATTGGGAAGGAAAATACATGATAAAGAAGTGTAAAGCTTGTTTAGGTCCGCAGCAAAAGGAAGTTTAAAATATTATAACGTGAATTAAACATTTCTTGAATTGATGAAGCGAATCGGGCACCTTTTTAAGTTTAAGCAAGACTTACTACATTTTATTTGCAGTAAATAAAACTTTATTCCTATAATTTCAATATATTATTTTGGCCTCCTTTAGAAGAAGTTACACCCTACATATAAAATAAAATGCACTTTTTGGACAATGTTTATTTTAAAGAAATATGATTAGACAAGAATGAAATTACAGACGAATAAATGCATCTTAATGCATCTTATTTAATTTGATTTATTTTAGGAAATGATCTGAATAATATTAAAGTAAATTAAAACCGGAGGATAAGAAAATGATACATAAAATGCATTATATACAAATGCTTACACATTGAAATTTTAACTTTCTTATTTAAGGATGGTGAAATAGAATCCAGATTCAACTTAACATCTTAAGAAGAATAGAAACTTTGGTTTGTTCTTAAAAGATGTAAATGTATGTGTAACTTGCAGAGAAAATAGATAAGTTTACAATTAAATAAATATTTCTCTTAGAGGAAAAGCATTCATAAATATGTTTAAAACTTATTAATAAAAATGCTCAATATACCGGTTATATCTTTCCAAAGTTGTTCTTATTTAATGTCAGTAACTACTAAAAGTTACATTTAGGCTTATTTTGAACAAATAAATGATAAAAACTGTTTTTTTGCCAACTTAAATTATGCAACATCTTTAATCATTACTAATTTTATTACTATTTTAATATTTTATTCACGACCTTTAACCTCAAGCGTTCAGAACCCTTGCTCATGAATATGTATTAGGTCCTCTTGACGTCATCCCAACGTCCCACACGGATTAATGAATATTAATTAGGCTGCATGTCGTGGCGCGGGGAACGTCCAATGAAATCGCTTAGTTATGAATATTAAGTGACGTCGTTACCATTGGACGATTGAACGAGGATAACATGAGTTTAAATGACGTCATCATGACCTTAAACACAGCAAGTCTGAATGATAAAACAGGTCAGTTGTGTTTATTTATTATTATAATATTGTTATTAATTTAATATTTATTCATGTCAAGATGTTTAATATAATAATGTGTTAAATAAATATCAATATAAAAATATATATATAATAATGTGTGTTAAGGGTGTTGATTAAACTCTGTTTCACAAATGAAAGTGTTGCTCATGGATGTAAAATGTAATAAAAGTTTTTATTTTATTGGTTTGTCCTTTAAAAAGATTAAATGTTAAAAAGTCATTTTTAACAAGATTTAATTCATCCTCCATACATGATCAAGCTAAAACTTAAGACACTTTAATATTTAAATATAATAATAATAATAATAATAATTTAACAAAAAATAAAGATATTTAGTGATGAAATCTTGATTATTTTACTAATAATATGTTTGAAATGGATCTGTACTGAATATTGAGAAAAGAAAAATTCATTTTTTAATTTTTTTATAAAAAACAATTATATTTTTATTAATATATATTTTATCATTTTTTAGTTCTAGCATTTACTAACTCATCAACTCAGATTTAAATTTTTTAAATTAAGTTTATTATTATTATTATTATTATTATTATTATTATTATTGTTATCATTATTATTATTACTATTATTTTTATTATTATTATCATTATTATTATTTTCTTTATTATTATATTTTATTAGCATATAAAATGCGAAAAATTTAATGCATAGACTACATTCATAACCATAATTTATAGCCATAAAAATAATATATTATTCATTAACATTGCAACCAGTATGCTTTTTCATGAAAGAAACGGCTTTAGCAAGAATACTCTTTACACATGTACGTTTTATTCACGATCAAAAAATAGCAGGTCATACTTCATCCATCATTATTGCTTTTCATATAGAGGTGGTGTGCGGTGCTCCCTCCATCTATCTAGACTATGCGAGATCTAAACTGGACCCAAGGATCGGCCTGGCCGCCCAGAACTGCTATAAGGTTCCCAAAGGAGCATTTACAGGAGAGATCAGGTACTTGAATTCATTGATTTTCATCATTTGTGTAAAGAATCATCTATCACCGTCAAAATGTCAATTTCGATTGGTCAGACGGTGGCTCATTGCTTTGAGAGTGATCTGAGTGTGATGGCCTGCAATGGAGAGAAACTGGAGGAGAGAGAGACAGGAACCACAGAGGATGTCATTGCTGGTCTTTACATAAAATCACAGCTTGTATACTACAATACTCAGTATAATAGATTGGTAAAACGTAAAATGATTATATGTTTGGCTGTTTATAACTTGTAAGCATGTTGATCGTTCAATTTTTATGACATAATCTCTTAATGTATCTCATTATGAATTTATGGCTTTCTTAAGACGATGCGAAGGACTGGTCTCGTGTAGGTCTGGCGTATGAACCGGCGTGGGCTATCGGCACTGGGAAAACTGCCTCTCCTGCTCGGGTAATTCTATACTCACAAATCTATTACATTTTCATCATATCAAGTGTCCTCATGAGTCCATCTCAAGAACATGATTTCCATCTGCTCCGGGTAAAATACTCGGCGTCCAAGTATGGTTTATCTCGAAAGAAATTCCAAAGTCATAATCTGTCTGCACTGCAAAAATGCATTAGGCATTTTTTGTTTTGTTTTCTTGGACAAATATCTAAAACGTCTTAAGATTCAAGACACATCTACTTGGCAAAAGAATGTGACCTTAGATATATTTTGGGGGGGGAAAAATGTATAACAAGTCAATTTACAATTTATAATTTAAGTAATATAATCTGCCATCTGGGGTTTTAAAATATACCTAATTTAAATTTATTTACTTAATTCAATGGCAGATTATTTTGCTTGTTTTAAGGACAAATTTACTTAGGTTCTACATTTTCCCCCAAAAATATCTAAGGTCACATTTCTTTATCCAATAACGTCTTGATTTAAGGAGTTTAAGATTTCTATTCAAAATAAAACAAAATGCTTGGTAAGAAATGCATTTTTAGCCGTGTGATAATGTGAATCGATGGTTTATTTGATGTGAATGTGGAAATGTCACTGCTGTGGGCTCGGGAGGTTCATGAGAAGCTGAGGGGGCGGCTCAGAGCAAATGTGTCAGACGCAGTCGCCGACTCTCTGCGCATTATCTATGGAGGTGAGTCTCTGGAGCACAACAACATTGTGTCATTGTGACCACACACAGATTATGTAGGTGGTGGATTATGAGTCAACATCGCTAAAGGGAAATAATGGAACAACGGTTGATTTTTTTCACCAAAGAATGAGCATTTTACGCACTCTGGTTTGAAATATTACAACTATAAACATACAACAAAATATATTGTATCAGTCACTTCACTAAATACTGAAAAATTAAATTATTTTATGTATGATGAATTAAAATAAAAATAATTAATAAATTGTTAATTTTTCTATAAAACATTGTTAAATTGAATTCCTCATAACATACAGTTAGACTCTACTGAACGCCCCATTTGTTGATTGGCCGAACAAACTGTTCCACCATTTCTGTTTCAGATGAATCATATACTAACTGTAAAGAGCTTGCGGCTCAGGCTGATGACGACGGCTTCCTGGTGGTAGGAGCTTCACTTAAGCCTGAGTTTGATGATATCATAAACGCACGCTCAACCATTTCATGCCATCACATTGCACATCAGATTCTTGTCTGATCAGATCTAATGGGTGTGTTAACACTGATTATCGCACCACATTGTTATTGACGGTGTGCTGCTCAATATTTATGAACCGCAGTGTTAACATTCTCCACTTAATTTGTGTTACAACTTAAAGGGAAAGTTAAAAAAAAATCACAATTCTGTCATCAATGCTGTCTTTTTATTCCAAATCTGTATGAATGTCTTTGCTTGGTTGAACATGGAGAAAGATATTGTGAAGAACGCGTAAACCCAACATTCCTTGGAACCCAGTTAGTACCATGATTGAAAAAATGACATTTGGTATGTCAAATGGCAGTCAAAAGTCCCCAAGACCCCTTTTTCCTGTCCTCAAAATATCTCATTTGTGTTTCACAAAACAAAACTAATATTCAACAAAACAAAAAAAATCTTCCAAATATCTTTGTGTTTCACAACAAAGATTAAATGATGCCAGAATTTTTATTTTGGCGTAAACGATCCCTGTAATATATGTTAGAAGTTACTATGTGCTGCTGTACCTGAACTTGTCTTATGCACTTACACGTCTCACTACTTAAAGTTTAAAACGATTTACTGTGGTCAATACTTCACATGAGCAGCACTGTATGTTAAACATGGTTAGTATTGATTTAAAGACTGGAACCTCTGTAAAAAGTGAACCGTTTTTCTCTGCTTTAATGTGTTCTCTCTTTAATGTTCTTGGTGCTTTTCTAGAATAAAGTGATTACCGGTTTCTATTTATTATATATTATTTATAAACATTTTAAGCCTATTTTTAGTTTTATTTCTATTAAACCCTTTTCTTCAGAGAGACATTTTATTAGGGAGTGCATTATATACTTTTACCAAGGTTTTTTTAAGATGGTTGCCGAAATTGGAACATGTGAACCGCTTCAAATCGTCATGTCTAAATCTTAATGATTTATAATTGAGCATCTGCACTTTAAAAGAAAACGCGTTAAAAATGTCCTAAACTGCTTTTAAAGAACAGAATAAACACAGACTCAAGACTGACGAAAGTAATGACAGTTTTATTTCCATTATATATACCTTTGACAGGCTTGTCAGTTTTTTTTTCTCTCCATCTTGCTTTATATTTTTTACCACAATAATCCCACAAATGGAGAAAATGATGAGGAGATAGTCAGCGGGGGAAAGTTTTCAGGCAGTGGGCCACAAGCCAAGTCAAACACAAGAGTGGAAAGGGGTGACGGAGGGAGTGTGGACAAAAAAAGAACAGAAGCAATACAGAATGAAGAAGTCAGGAGTGTTGGGAGTTTGCTACACAAATGTGATTTCATGTGTGTTTGTGTATTTTGTGTATAAGCTGTTAGTCAAGTTCTTGGAGGAGATTTGTCATCTTGATTTTTCATTTCTCTTCAGGCTTTTGAATATTTTATTTGTGCACCCACAATCTCTGTCTTATTATTCTGCCTTATACTTAATAGCTGAATATATTGAAATAATCATAATAAAGTGTATAATTCCCACCAAAAATAATTACTTTTTTACCCAAATAGGTAGCACAACCATTTAGATCTGTCTTGCCATGTACAGACAGTTACAAATAAATGTCTTTTATCAACATTAACATGCTAAATCTCTTAAAAATAATAACTGAGAGAAAATATATTGGGGCAAACCAATGCTGGTTAACAAAACAAAGTATTTTTAAGTGTTATCACAGTATGATCACATGATCACAGCGTGCCACAGGTTTTTCTCGTCCTGTTTTTTGTGTAACTCTCATGCAATGTAACATATAGATTTAATTTATTCACCTTATTTTTTTTAGTTTTTCATCTATGGACGTATATTAAATAATCTGAACTGAATCACACCTAATATTAAATTGAAGTCTCTCATTTAATTTAATCCATCTTAAATCTTTCGGTTCAGACATCAAGACGGTTGATTTTTCTCTGTCTGCGTAATAGCATGCATGCATATTCACCCTGTGGTTTACCCAACAAGTAAATCAGAATCTCTTGTGCATAATTTCAACTTAAAACAACATCGACTGTGCGTAATATTTGGTCTCTCAAAGCCTGTCATATATGTTTTAAGAGTGTCTTTGTTTGTATATCAGTGCAAACAGTGCTGTTTTAATGCATTCTGAGTTATCTCAGGGGGATTCGGGGCAGTCAGTCGGTTCAGTGCAGTTTGTCAGTCGTTGTTGTTGTGATGTTTTAGTGTTGTGATGTCAGTCTCACAGAGCGCTGGGGTTTCTGAAGTTGTGCCCGGCAAATCGAGCCTGATCGCCGAGTTCTTCTTCAATCCTGTGAGGCAGAGATGGACATTGGGTTAATTATAGAGCAAGAGACAGAGACACAGAGAGAAAGAAGTCTGTAATCAGACATGATAATTGTTAATAATTATTGGTTGAGTATCTGGCCTCCGCTATTCTTCTGGAGACTTGATGTATAAAATCATCAGTATAAAAGCAATTGAATCTTAAAGTGATAGTTCACATAAAAATAAAAAATTCAGTTAAAATTCAAAAAAATTTCAAAATATTTTGTTTTCTGCAACAAGAACTCATACAGGTTTGAAATGAGAAGAGAGATCGTAAACCAAGACAATTTAAGCAACATTGTCTGTTTTTATTAATAGTGTTATTAATAAAAGTGTCTGCCAAAAGTAGAAATGTAAATTATTTTAGTAGATATAAAAAAATAAAAGCAAACCTCTTATATTTTATAAATGAAACATTTATATATCATACATGTTATTTGGAATTAGTTTGCTTTGCAAAATAGAGAGCATTTATTGTGTTCGCCATCTTAATGTTTTAATGGTTTTCTTGCCTCATAAGTTGGTTGTATTTAGCGAGACGCTCGGATCTGCAGGGAGCTCCTGTCTTTATCTGGAAAAGAAGAAAAAAGTCAAAGTGGCCAATTTGCAAACAAGTATTTATTCTCTTTCGGATATTTGACTGAATAAGTGTGGTAAATATATACCTGTCCAGTGCAAAGCCCCACCACTAAATCAGCAATAAAAGTGTCTTCTGTCTCTCCTGAGCGATGGCTGACCATCACTCCCCATCCATTGGCCTGGGCCAGTTTACATCTGACACATACACAATCTGATATCAAACCAATCTATACCTGCTCTGCCAGAATGTATTTCCATGTATATATTAAGTATCATTAATTATGCATCATGATATCGTCCCATCCAGCAAAAATTTGACATCAAACTTTTTTTTGCAGTTGGTACTTACGCTTGTATGGCTTCTGTGACAGAGCCGATCTGGTTAACCTTTAGAAGCAGGCAGTTGCAAGCCCGATCTTCTGCTGCCTTCTCTATCCTCTTCGGATTCGTCACGGTCAAGTCATCGCCCACAATCTGAATTCCCATTGAGGCCGTCATGTTAGACCATGCGGGCCAGTCGTCCTGGTCGAACGGGTCCTCAATGGACACCACTGTCATTTAAAAATATGACAGTAATATCAAAATATCATTATCATAATACTTTGTATTATAATAACATTTAAATACACCATGAACTCCACTTACAATATCTGTTGTAGTAAGTTTTTGTACTTACTGTAAAGTCTCAACAACACACTTTACCTGGATAGTCATTGACAAACGTCTGGTAGATTTCTAAAAGCTCATCGCCAGTAATGTGTCTGCTGGAGTCTGGGGGCGACTTGAAATCAAGGTCGTACTTTCCATCGCGATAAAATTCGGATGCGGCCACGTCCATACCGATCACGATTTTATCTGTGAAACCTGCTTTGTCAATGGCCGTCTTGATCAACTCCAACGCTGTGGATGTGAAACAGAAAAGTTTGGCATCATTATAATGCGAAAAGAACATTAGATCAGCCGTCCATCAACACACCTTCACTGTTTTCCAGAATGTTAGGAGCGAATCCTCCCTCATCGCCGACGTTGGTGGCGTCTTGGCCGTACTTCTCTTTAATGACACCCTTCAGTGTCTGATACAGTTCGGCCCCCACACGCAATGCATCACGGAAAGACTCCGCCCCTACTGGTAGTACCATGAATTCCTGCATGGCGAGCTTGTTTCCGGCATGAGAGCCTCCGTTTATTACATTAAAAGCCTGATGGATAGAGATGCACTTAAGCCATTTTACTTTGTAGACACTCAAGAGAAAATACTTACAGGTATGAATGATCATGACATAAATCATTTGAATAGATGATGATGATGATAATGATGATAAACTGTCTTACAGGGACCGGCAGCACTAGTTCAGTGTTTCCTGCCAGATCGGCGATATGACGGTACAAAGGAACGCCTTTCTCCGTCGCACCGGCCTTGCAGATTGCCAGAGACACTCCCAGAATGGCATTAGCACCAAACTTGGCTGTAAATATTGACAGATAAAATAACTATTTAAAATAATATCTTTTATTAAAAGATGCTGAAGGGTCAGAGAGTTTTATGCCTTGTTTCATCTGCAGAAATGCAAAAGAAGCTATTTCGAAGAATGTTGGTAACCAAACAACATTGACTCCCATTGACTTCCACTGTATGAACAAAAACCTCAGAGACATTTCTCCAACTATCATTTGATATAAAATGTGTCATTGTAGTAATTGACATGCTTTAAACCACATGAGGTTTTTGTTTTAAGTGAACTATTCCCTTAAGAGAACTGTATTGTTGATGGTGTAGTGAAATATAACTCACATTTGTTCTCTGTGCCATCCAATTCAATCATGATGTTGTCCAGTTTCTCTTGTTCCTCCACACTGATCCCCTAAAGTTCACATCAGGAAGGGTTAATAAAATCATGCTCGTATATTATTGCTTTTTATATTTGTTATCCCTGCTGCTTTGAAATTAACTTGGTGAACTTCAAATGATCGACTAAATATAAACGAAGAGATTGCAGAAGTCTTTGTTACAAATAAAAAAATAAACGGTGATCGGAAATGAAAAGGAAAAATAAATTATGTAGATCAGAATGAAAATTAAGACCTGGATAACAGGAGACTTGTGTCTCGGCCTTTTGTCGATTTGTAGCAGTGGAACCTGTTTTTAAAATCCCCTGTTACCCATTAATGGGTGTAAATTATGAAAATCTAAAATGAAACAAAAGAGCAGGATTGGGATCTGATTCTGATCCCATCTGATCGGAATCTGATCTGTAAAACAAACAAACAAACAAATAACAAATAATTAAATCAACAAATGCTTTGAATTAAATCATGAAAAAGGTCAGTTTGAAAAACATTGGGAAGGTGTTGGACAAACATCCGGGAGAAAAACGCCATGGAATGAATAAATTAAAAAAATTAGCCAGGCTCACAAAAAAACCCAAAAGTAAACCATCGCAAATATTGTTTTGAAAATGCCTTGGTAAATATTTGTCACTCTCATATTCACTAATGTTGAAAGTATATATCACCTTAAAACGTGCTTAATATTTTTAAATATATATGTTGTAATATATTGCATATGAAACTTTTTTTCTTCTTTGTATTGTTCTTAGTTAATGCCTTCTGTATATAGTTTCAGCCTCAAAAGAATTGTAAGTTTCTCTGTAAATTTGTCTAAATCCAAACCATATTTTTACTCACAGATGCAATGATGGCTGGTGCCAGAGTGTCATTTATATGACCCACGGCCTTCAGGACACCTTCAGAAAAACAAAAGAATTCAGAACACAGGTTAAACTACAAATAAAATGGCCTGTTTTGATTTAATATGTTTGGTTGCTCACCTTTGCCTTTGTAACGGCTTTTGTCTCCATCTCTAAGTTCAAGAGCTTCATAGATGCCTGTAGATGCTCCACTGGGCACTGCAGCCCTAAACAAACCTGAAACAAATCATTTGTTTAAAACCTGACATTAAATCTGGTCTGAGAACAGTGCATTCAGCTTACTGATCTATAAATACATATTTCAGCCCTAACTAGCAATTAAATTGTGTGTATTTTAATAAATACATTTTAAAATATAAATTGGTTAATATCCATCTAAAGAATTCAGCTTGAACTCTAAAAACGATGCATACATTAATTTTCATATTTGACAACTTGACAATAAATATTATCAGTATTTGTTTTCTGAAAAAAAGGCATCACATTTATACTGATGTCAAAAGTAGAATCTTGGCTAGAGCCTTAAGAGATGGTTTATTGATTTACCTTTATCGGTTCTCAGGTCCACCTCCACTGTAGGGTTTCCCCGAGAGTCCAGGATTTCCCTGGCAACGATGCTCACGATGGACATGCTTAAAGTAGAGAAAGAAAAAGTGTATGAGCAAAATCTTCTTTGTCTTGGGTTACACGATGAAACATTTTGAAACCAAGTTAGGTAAAATTTTTACAGCATTTAATCAGCTTCCTGTAGAAACAAAGAAGATATTTTGGAGAAGGTTGGAAACCAAGCCACAATGAACCTAATTTCTCAAAATATATTCTTTTGTGTTCCACACATGAAGGAGTCAAATTCAAGCTTTAAAAGACACAAGGAATAAATTACAGAATTTTAATTAGGGGGTTTACTGTTCCTGTATCCCATTTATGTACAATTGTACTCATGATTAAGATACACAGTTGTGCTTGATTCAGCTTTTTCGTGTTCCTTGTAGCAATATCTGCATGCAGGTGATCAATGCCAAATAACCTCCTAAAGGTCCAAGACGTGATGTCACCAGTTTCCTTCAAGCAAGAGACGCCAAAACTCTATAGTCTGTATGCTTCTAGATACAAGCATACTTTGCTCATGCTGGCCGTCTCCAAAAATTTGTGTAGAACCCACTGATATGTGTCATCACAGCATGATTTGACAAGCATCCAAAGATCATGTTGTGTGCTTCAATAGAGCATGAAAATCTGCCCTTGTACAAAGACTTCGACAGAATCAATGTCACAAAGTTGTTTTGTAATTTTATGACCTAGATGCAATGCAGAAATGTTTCATTTCTCATGCAGATTCCATTTCAGACTGTTGCAATCTCACTGCCACGTTTCTTACCAAATTCACACACGTATGCATCATAAACGCTTTAATCTGAAGCCCCTGCATCAGAACATATTAATCTCATGGCCTTTGTAACCAGGAGTGTTTTTCTGGAACATTCGGTTCTGTCCTCCTTACGAACAAGAGACACAGCGAGAGCACAGAGACTGAAATACTATGTTGCCACACCGCTTACGACCAATCAGAAAACAGACCTCTCAACTGCCTTCCAAATATCCTACCCTACCACAGAGAAGGGCACAGTGTCACCATCCACCAGCAGACCACCAGCATTTGGACCAGTGAGTCCAGGTATGATGGTGAGACCAGCTCAATGTGGATCTGATTCTATTCATTAGTGTAAATCTGGATCACAGTCATGTTGAAGTGCCAGTGTGGTACTGCAGCAGGGTGCTGTCAGCAAAATACAGAGAGAGAGAGAGAGAGAGAGGGTGGTGGTGGGTGATCAGAGGAGGGGTGGGGTGGATAGCGCAGAAAGTGGCGTGATGGGGCAAGAAAAGATACATAATTTAAACATACAGAGGTTCTGAGATGGAGGTCCAGAGGAAGCAAGTGAATTAAAGGACACATGAGAACAGCTTGGACACACACTGACACACACACATACATATGCACAGTGAACATACAGAAGCACAGACACACAGAGCGTCATCCATCTGGTCGAGTGCAGAACAACATCCCTGGTACCCACAGTCGCATCCTTTAGAGTGCAGCATCACAACAGAATGTGACGCAACCTGACACTTGACTCATGAGACTGCTGAGATGTGCCTACACAGTGTCCAAAACAGTCTTTATTAATTCATTACATCACAAAAATATGTCCAAACAGACTAACCTACATGCCATTGCAGTTTGTACCAAACAGCATCATTTGTTATTGTGCCAAACCATATTCAGAGTCAGCATTAATGATGCACAGGACAACATGCATAAAAACACAGAATAAAGAGTTTAATGCCATTACCTGCCGTGTGTGTGCTAAGCCTTGTGAGAGGCAAGATGGAAAGTGTTGAACTGCGGAAGAGAGAGAAAAAGAGAGAAGGAGGAGGGGAACGACAGGAAAAACAGAGCCAGGGTGGGTGGAAACGAGAATGAGAGGAAGATGAGAGGAGAAACAGAGGGGGGAGGGGATGAAGAGATGAGTCAGAGAAAGATACTGAGAGAGAGAGAGAGAGAGAGGGTCAAGACTGATTAATAATGAGGGAGTCAGAAAGAGGAGTCACAAACACAGGGTGTTGCAATGTTCCTCTGTGGTTTGGGGGTAAAAATAGATGAAGAATTGATGTTGGGTTTGGAAATCAAGAATTTTGTCGAAACACAGAAGAAAATCTTGAGAGGTTTAAAGGGAATGCAAAGCTTGTGATGAATATAAGAATACTGTCATATAATTTCTTAAGATCTTTTCAAATATATACTCATGGATTATACATGTGTTCCACTACTCATGCCAAAATCTTGAAATATAGAACATTCAATAATTAAAGTTGAATCTGGAAATAAAACAATAAATAGATAAATGAATGAATGGTATTTCTGATGGCAACACATAAACATAATCAGAGATTACTCTATTTATTATAATAAAATGCTTTTGACATAGATTAACACAAGAGATTTAAAAGCCCAATTGAAACGATTCTACCTAAACACATTTTTATATTTATATTCTAGTTTTATTTTGAAGCCATTCAACTAAACAAGATTGAATTTATACAAATGTGTAATCATAATAAAAGACTACATACATTGTATCACAGACAAAATCTTTAAATAAATAATAAGATCTGTCCCAAAATGTCCTATTCCCTAGAATAAACTACTTGAGATTTTGCTCAAAACTACTGAATATTGACTTCTTATGCATTATGTATATAAGTATTTATCAAAAGTATGCATAAATTTAAAGTGGAGGTTTCCAATCTGGAATCCACTGCTGTGCACAGTTTTATGTCTCTCTTAACAGGCACAATTCAGGTCATGGATCTGTCTCCAACTGAGCTCATGGTTTGAGTCAGGTGTGCTACATACAGCACAATGTGTAGAGGATTTGATCTCCAGAAACAGATTAATACTGTGAAGCTCAATGTTAATAACGTCATTGATTTAGCAGCAATGTTGTTTATTCTGTATTCAGATCACAGGATTGTCATAGATGTTGTGCATTTCCTTGTTTCTTTGTATTGGACCATAGACAGTATGTATCTAGATGGGTGATTCAAAAGTTTGTAATATGTGAAATGAAGAACATGTAAACCTTCAAGCTAATGCTAACATGATGTTGGCAAATTATATCTTATTAGTTTTTATCCAGTCGACCACTAGAGGCCAGTATGTTCATTATTCTGGTTTACTGCTCAATTTGTCAATTCACACTTTGTGATTGCAACACTGCAGTCATGTCATAGATTTGTCCATTTCACTTATGAGTATGTTTGTTTTGCTTCACAGACATTTTTAACTCATTTTCTTTTTTTCTTAATGTTTGAATATGTGCACGGTTCATTTCTGCTTCTAGTGGTGAAGAGCTAGTAAAGGCAGCTTATATTTAAGGAGGCCTCTTGTGCGTCTTACAAAGTTGGATGACAGTCAATATTTACAGTAAAATATGTTTCAAATTATTTAAAATAAAGACACTAAACATTTTCTATAATGTTCCACCTCTTGAATCACATAAACATCCATGAAAACAATGAGGACATCTGTATACTTGAATTATATGATGATGGGCCTTCAAGTGACAGTTCAGCCGATGAAAATTCTGTGATTATATACTTACCGTCTTGTCATGTTAAAGCTGTATGACTTTCTTCTTTTTCTTGGAAAACAAAAGAAGATTATTTTAAGAATGTTGGTAACAGGCACACAATTCCCTGCATTTATTTGTGTTCATCCATCAGAAGTGAGCGGGTGACACTGCTGTGCAGATACAAACTTCTTATAAAATGATCTTCTTTTGTATCGTGTGTAAAAATGAAAGTCATATAGGTTTGAAAGGGGAGAGTGAAATTTCTTAATTTTGGGGTGACCTATCACTTATTGTTGCTGTCTATTTAAAATAATTAATTGACAAACTATATTGGAGCATCACCAACCCAGTGTGTCTAATAAATAAAATGCAGTATTAAAAAACCTCATTTCAGATATGTCCATTGGTTACTGTTGGTAGGTTTGGGAAATCTGCTCATATAAATGTTGAAAAGAATAATAGACAATGAAAGATGAAAATGGACAAATCATATTAAAAATTGTAATAAAACCATGTTCACAAAGTCATGCATGTATTGTGTTAGGCAAATTTCGGTGATACACTACAATAAACATTCGTTGTGAATTTTCTATGAAAGCTATCCGTATGATACATTTCAATAGTGGCCATGCTTACCAATGATGAGGAAAACATGGAGTGGCCAAAGATAACGCTTCCCCTCATTTCTGCATTTTAGGGACTCTGCAAATCACACAACCTCATATAAACAATTTACACAAGCGATGAAATGCAATGATCGCCTACAGGTACAGATGTACAAATATGAACCTCTGAACCTATCTGACACAACAGTTCTGCATGAATTAGTATTGTGTTTAGACTGAGATTAAAATTGGGGGCGGGGGGGGGGGGGGGGGGGTAAACTAGTCGACTGGCATATTATGGGATGTCTGGGCCATTAGAGAGGGGGAGGGGTGGGGGTTGAAGGGGTAGATGAAAGGGGAGCAGAATATTACACCCAAGGCAGTCCAGTTTTGTGTCTTTGTTTGTCTCTTCGCATTTTTGATTTAATACAACACAGCGAATCACAAAGTGTGTGTTTAAGTGTTGTTCTTGAGATGCAACCATTTCACAACCTTTAGAGAACCTTTAAAGAAACTCCTGTACCCCTTATTGTGTCCAGTGTGCCCACTTTTCTTTCTCTCTCTCCGGTGGCGTCCATATGTGACTCTCTCGTCCCATTTTGAAAAAGTAAGTGTTTGTGTGTGGGGGTGGGAGGTAACCAGCAGAAAGCGTAAAGGAGTATTATGGTATTCATTTTAGCATGCATGGTAATCTGAAACCCATCCCTTGCGTCCCCCCCCCTTCAAAACACAGATGCGCACACACCGCAATGGCGAACACCTCTTTCTTGCGTATCTCCATGACAACTGCCAGCACAGGAAGAATATTATGGTCTGTGTTTTCTTTTGGCCGAGACATTATTACTGGATATTTGGTGCTTTGAGCATGGGGGAGGGGTGCGACTGAGTGGGTTGTCATGACAACATCCTCTATATTTCTTTGATATGTAATTATGGTATGTGGTGCCTAGCACTCCCCATCCCCCCAAGAAATTACATATGTATCTAAATATGCGATTGCAGAATTGGGTGTCTTTCGATGTGAGGTCTCTGGAACGTCCCGAATTGAAAGTGAAGAGAGGTGGCCTGAAAATAATAGTAAAAAACGTCCAGTGTACATTTATTGTATGCCGGTCTACTGCTTCACACATTTTAGGCCTCGGTGTATTGCATCACAATGTGCAGATTGAGATGATATTTTAGAATTTGTCTAGCTGGAAGAGACAAAATTCAAACTTGGTGACTATGGTACCCCATACATCCTTCTATGGTTTTGCTTTCATTTTCTGGTTTTGCTTTTATTTATTTTTCATCTAACCCCCCAAATACACAACCCAGTGGTTGCGTGTTAAAAACGTGAAACTTTCACACGAGCGGCGCAAGTTTTGATTCCCGATGCCGTTTTACACGTTCAAGAATGGCTACTGTACACACATTCTGTACACAGAATAGTAATAAAGAACTGTAGTTGCTAATCGACTCCCCCCTCCTTCCGGCTCAATCCTCGCTCCTTCTTTTTTCGGAGTTATGGTTATTGTGGGATGTCAGCGACTATGTTCATCATTATGGGATGTGGACAGGAGCGGGAGGGGTGGCTGTCTCTATGGTAACAGTTGCCAAGGGCCCGATGGAATGGGGAAGAGAGGGTCCGCCGTTGGTGTGGGGGCTTATTATGGTCTGTACGTTGCAAGGTAGCTACGCAGAGGGGGGAGGGGTGAACGTCTGTATGTATGTGTATGCGTGAATATGGGGAGGGAGATTATTATGGGATGTCTGGCCCCTGATCTCTTTGTGTCTATGCAAAGGCTGTAAGTGGCAGGGGGAGAAACAGCGGCGTCGGGTGCATCCTGCAACCAGAAACAAAAACAGAGAGAAATTATTATCGATTAGAAACAGGAATACCACAACTGTTCATAAAGCTGCACAATCAACGTGGACACATCTGTGTGTTTGAAAGGAAACTAGCAGTGTGAGTACACTTTTAAGCAAACATTCGTCTTGCTTATATTCTCAAAGATTGTAAACGATTGGTCAGCAATCTTTAAAACATTCAAACTTAGTGACACATGGCTTTAACACGACAGAATGAGATTAGCCGGCTCACTTTATGCAGGTTAGCCCTAGCCTCCCTAGCTAGTGTCCTAGCTCATCACAGTGCCCTATATGACTACCAAGTGTGCGTAACTTGTTTCAACCGCATGTTTTTTGAAAGTTCAAGGGTCAAACGAAGCACTATCGTTGCTTTTACAGACCGGGCACCCTGATCAGCATGCCACCGTGACCATTAACTTCCGTTTGTATTGTTCTTGTGCCCTTGCCTCCCCCGGCTTCAGGAAAGCACCAGAGGAGGAGGACATCAACACAACTTCTCACAATCCTCTCGAGCTGCTGGAAATAGCGTCAACATGTCCGGAAGCGAGGACGACAGAGACGATTTCGAACCTCGCTCGATGATGCAAGGTAACGCGAACGTTAACCGACGCGAACTTCACGCTTGTGTCGCGTCGACGCGTGATTGTTTATCCCGAAACGAGCGGTTGTGTGTTTTATGTTATGCTAGGCTAACGATGACTTCTTTATCTGACTAGCGGCTAACTGTTAGGCGGAAACAACATTAGCACGATGTGTTATTCTTGCATATTTTAGTCAGTTTTACGCATTTATTAACACAAATGATCGTTTTGACACAAAATATGCGAGAAACGT
Source organism: Triplophysa yarkandensis (assembly GCA_033220385.1). Lineage (NCBI taxonomy): Eukaryota > Metazoa > Chordata > Actinopteri > Cypriniformes > Nemacheilidae > Triplophysa > Triplophysa yarkandensis. The sequence continues at coordinate 1,608,845 of CM065654.1, forward strand.
TGCAGTTTTGTCACCTGTTTGATGGTTTTTCAGTCAGCGTGTCTGTTGTCGTTTTTACGCGGCTAACCGTCGAGAAAAGCGGTTTAAACACCACGCAGATCACGCGAAACACAACCGACACACAAAAGTATTTAAAATAAGAAAAGTGACGTGTTTATGTCGTGTTTTTGGGGTTTTGTTGTGTTGTGGTACCGGCAGCGCTTCCGTGAGGCCTACCGGTGTCAGTCGCGCGAGGACTCTCGATGCGCTCGCGCTCGCTCGTTTCGCGGGCTATTGGAAAACGCGGTAAACGTCGAATCTTCAATGTTTAAAAACTTTTATTTTTAATATTTTTTATTTTTTAAATGTCTGATATGGCGTGCAGGAGTCGGATGTGACGACAGTTTGACGGGGGAATGCTTGAAGGGGGGGCTTTAATTCACCATTCAATATGCAACGGTTAAAATTAAAATGTCGTTTTTTAATTGTGTAAAAATCCTTGTATAACTTTATTTTCTTCCACAGAGACATTTTATTTTTGTGTCAGAATAAAAAGTTGATAAAGTGCTGACAGTCACAATCATTTTTTTTCATAAGTGATCATTAGGAAATTGTATTGGGGTTGTGTATTGTGTAACATTTTTACACACACACACACACACACACACACACACACACACACACACACACACACACACACACACACAAACACACACAGTCGTGAACAAATACCCGTCACACACATACACAGAACTGTACACAAACACATGTACACACAGACACACACACACACACACACACAGAGAAGTGTGCACAAACACATATGCACACATACACAGAAGTGTACACAAACACATATACACACATACACACACACACACAGAAGTGTACACAAACACATATACACACAGACACACACACACAGAAGTGTACACAAACACATATACACACATACACAGAAGTGTACACAAACACATATACACACAGACACACACACACACACACACACACACACAAACACAGAAGTGTGCACAAACACATATACACACATACACAGAAGTGTACACAAACACATACACACACACACACACACACACACACAGAAGTGTACACAAACACATATACACACAGACACACACACACAGAAGTGTACACAAACACATATACACAGTAGTACACACACACACACACACACACACACACACACACACAGTAGTGAACAAATACCCGTGACACACACACACACAGAAGTGTACACAAACACATATACACACACACACACAGTAATGTACACTCACACACATACACAGAAGTGTACACAAACACATATACACAGTAGTACACACTCACACACACACACACACACACACACACACACACACACACACACACAGTAATGTACACTCACACACATACACAGAAGTGTACACAAACACATATACACAGTAGTGCACACACACACACACACACACACACACACACACACACACACACACACACACACACACACACACACACACACACACACACACACACACACACACACACACACACACACACACACTGCATCAACATCTGCAAGATGTGTTTAACATCTGTGGCGTGATCTGTGACGTGTCAAGACATCTAGATGTTCCTAAAGTCTTATCATTTGAGTGACATTTATAAACACAGAAGAAGATAGTTGGACAAATGCTTGTGACCAAACAGTTCTTTGACCCCAGTCACTAGTAGAGGTTATAGCATTGGTAGTCAAAGATGGTTTTTGCGACATCCTACATTCTTCCAAATATCTCCTTTGTGTTCAAAAAGCCGGAAAATATAAGGGAACTTTCCTACCGTTGTAGTGTGTTCACCAGAATAAAGAAATGCAGACCAATGAGGTCTGGCAGAAAATTGTGTTCGAAATTTTGTATCACATTTTTATAGAATTTCCCTGACACACAGAGATATTAAAGACATCAGTTTGAAGCCAATGTCACCTTTATTTATAAATCGCTTTAGACAAAATACATTGCATCAAAGCAGCTGAGCAACATTGCTTAGTTAACAGCATGTCCATAATGCAAAATGATAGTTAAAGGCAGTTCATTATTGAATTCGGTGATGTCATCTCTGATCAGTTAAATAGTGTCTTTGCATTCAAACTAAATCAAGTCAACGATATCGCTGTAAATGAAGTAACCATAACTAAGCAACCCAGAGGCGACAGCGGCAAGGAACCAAAACTCCATCGGTGACAGAATGGAGAACAAACCTTGGGAGAAACCAGACTCAGTTGGGGGGCCAGTTCTCCTCTGACCTGACGAATCCAGCAGTTCAAGTCTGCAGTTACATCTGCAAGATGTGAGATCTCTCTGTGACGTGTTCTGTCACGTGTCATAAGTCATCTAGAAGATGTTCCTTAAAATAATCTGGAGTGACATTTACTAGATGTTTTTACAGAGCAGGTGTTATCTAGATCCTTAGAAGACGTCTTACAGATGTACTTGTGATATCTGGGGTGAACCACAATGGAAAGTAGGATTTTTCCAAACATGTATGAATTTCTGTGTTCAAAGATATTCGGATGAATGCTGGTGACCAAACAGTTCTTTGACCCCATTCACTAATAGAAAGCATGACATTGGTAGTCAAAGAACGTTTTTGCTATCCTTCGTTCTTCAAAATATCTCCTACTATTTGGTTTAATAATAGGTAAAATATAAGATCATTTTCCTACTGTCGTGTGATCACCAGAACGAAGAAATGCATACAAATTTGAAACAACTTGAAGGTGATTAAATGGTGACATCATTCTTTTTTTTGGATGAACTATCCCTTTAACTTAATCATGAAATATGAATCATACAGCTCTCTGAAACATTCAAGTCATTTAATACCTCCTCTATCATAGTTATTTCAATATGGAACCAGAAAATGGCAGAATGTGTGCAAAAGGGACATATCACACCCCGGTAGGGCTCAAATGACCGGAATGGGTTTTAAACGAATAATCTATTTTTGCACTTTTATTGGGTTATATATCAGTTTCATGGTGATTGATGGACCTATTCAGAGCAACGGCAATAATGCGCTCCCATATGTTAAAGCGACAGTTATTTGATTTGATACACGTTTGTTGAACAGATGAAGACGACCTCGATGAAGAGATGTCAGAGAATGAAGCACCCAAGGTGAAAAAGAAGAAAAAAGCAAAGAAAAGTAGCCGCGAGAGCAAAGGCAGCAAACGGAATCGCTCCCGCAGAGAGGTAATGGCATTTTTTTATAGGAATTCGTGGATGTTGTTTGCAATACCTTTGTGAATGCGGTATAAGCTGTCCTTATGTTATGGATTACAAACACCCCCCGCTGACACTGGCCTAATGGAAAACAGAGCAATTTAGTCGGCGCTCTAAATGAAAAAACATCTTGATTTGGAATTGAACAGTGCACGACGTCAAGCCAGCAAATCTTTAATTGAATATTTATTATCTAAAATATAACCTTTTGTGTTTTAAAAAATCCATATTGCTGACTTTTTTTTAAATGTGGGCTTCCATGTGATGTAAAAATATTTACCTATCTTCAATATGTTGTTCAAGAGAACACAAAGAAAGAAGATTGTGATTTATGTGCATTTTGGACTGACATAGTACAAAAAATTTTGTATATTTTTTTCTGTTATACACAAAAGTTATCTAGAAGAATTTAGGAAATAATACGTCCTGGATCACATTTCAGTACAATGAATATAGCAGTTTTTAACATTCTTTAAAATATCTTGTCTGTGCCTAACAAAACAAAGAAATGTATACAGGTTTTGAACAACTTGAGGTTAAGTAATTCATAACAGCGTTTTCCTTTTTGGTGGAGTATAACTGTAGATGATTTATGTGTATTTTAAAGTATTTTAAAGAAGTCATTTGTCTAAAGATTAAAATATGACATCTAATCGACCTGTGTGTGATCCAGGATATCAGTTCACCGGAGCCCGGAGACGGCCCTGATATGGATGATGAGGACGATCGCTCTGACAGCGAGGGAAGCGACTACACACCAGGCAAGAAAAAGAAGAAAAGAGCCAGCACATCAAAGGAAAAAAAGAGAAGCAGTTCTGCTGGCGACAGAACCTCAGCGGCTTCCAAACGCAGGGAACCTGAAGAAGAAGAAGATGAGGACGATGATGATTCAGTAAGGATCTTAAATCGCTCAATCATGTAGGGTGTTAAAATTATTATTTTAAACATCTTTTTAAATAAGCATTTTTTGTCCTGATTTGAAGGAGCCAAAGAGTTCCTCTCAGCTTCTTGATACCTGGGGTATGGAGGACATCGATCACGTCTTCACTGAGGAAGACTACAGAACTCTGACCAATTATAAAGCCTTCAGCCAATTCGTCAGGTATGATCATATTCAGATTTAAGGCATTGATATATGAAAATGAGACGGGAACTTATTTGTCTTTTATTGTTTCACCTGTAGGCCACTTATTGCTGCCAAAAATCCCAAAATCGCTGTCTCCAAAATGATGATGGTTCTTGGTGCAAAGTGGAGAGAGTTCAGCACTAACAACCCTCTGCGGGGTGCCGGGGCTGCCACCACAGCCGTGGCGGCCGCCTCTGTGACAGCGACTGTCGATGTCCCAGCGGTAGCAGAACCAGCACCCGCTGCTCCTGCTGCCCAGCTCAGTGTAGAACAGTCGGCTCCGGCCCCTCCCATACGCAAAGCCAAGACTAAAGAGGGCAAAGGTGAGTGGAAAGGGGTCGAATTCATGTCCATGGTCATGAGTAGTTCTGGAGCTTTTGACGCTGTTGTCGTCCTTGAATTGGGTCAGCTGTAGATTAAATTGTTAGCTTTATATATTTATCTTTTTTTTCCCTTTAAGTGTCTTTTAGTAATTCAGTAATTAAGAAATAATTTCCTTTGCTGAAAAGTCTTCAGAATGTGTAAAAAATCATTTTGATCAGATGTTGACAGCAGGGCACAGATACCAGAATTATGCGTAATAGTGTTTTTTTAGTGTAATAAGTAATAGTGGTTTTACGTTGTAACTTTATATAAGTGTGAAAAAACAAACTAACCCCTTCGTGTTTCAGGTCCAAACGCACGTAAGAAGTCCAAGCCCGCTCCAAAACCTCAGGAAAAGAAGGTCAAGACAAAAAAGGTCGCTCCTCTTAAGATCAAACTCGGAGGCTTCAACAGCAAGAGGAAACGCTCATCTGTAAATATCTCTTCTTTAATTTATTCTTTAGCTCTTTACTTTACTAGCTGAAAAGTCAAGCTAAATTCTGCTATTCCGTAACCATCACCTTTGTTTTAAACATGTTGTTTTCAGAGTGAAGAGGATGATGTGGACGTTGACAGTGATTTCGATGACAGTATGAACAGCATATCCGTGTCAAACGGCTCGAACAGTCGCAGCAGTCGAAGCAGCGCTAAGAAGAAGCCCAAGAAGAAGACAAAGAAGGGTGAATGTGTTTCTATTTTCTGGCGCACTTCACTAAGATCAAACAGGCCTAGACAACACCCTGTGACTCATTCAATTTATGTGTCATAATCTGGTTCAGAGCATCTTAATAATGGACCTATACTTCCTTTGTCACGTGCTTGAGAGGAGAAACTGGTTTGGTCAAACCTGCACAGTGGACAGTCAGTTATAAACTTTAATTGACAGCCTTCATACCATTAAAAAATTAAGTTCAAAGCCATGTGACTGGTTATTACAGTAAATATCACAGTTCAGTAAAAGTGAATAAAGACACACTCTTTTTAACCCACATGTCTTTCTTCTTGCAGATGAAGAGGGTGATGGCTATGAAACAGATCATCAGGACTACTGTGAGGTTTGCCAGCAGGGTGGAGAGATCATTCTCTGTGACACCTGCCCGAGAGCATATCACATGGTATGCTTAGACCCAGATATGGAGAAAGCACCAGAGGGCACCTGGAGCTGCCCACACTGTGTGAGTGACTTCCTGTCATTATCTAGGGCAGTGACGAATAAAAACATGGTTGCTCTATTTAACGCTGCTCGCTCATAGTTAGAAATCTGTTCAAATCGTATAAGCATAAGCATTGAACTAACCCTGCATGTCCATCTGTGTAGGGGATATATCAGTTTGATTAGAAGTTACGTTAGTTCTATTTTTTATTTAAGGAGGTGAGTGTGTTATTTTCTTTAAAGTAAAAAAAAATATGGTACTTTTCAGGAGAAGATGGGCATCCAGTGGGAGGCACGTGAGGATGTGTCGGAAGGAGAGGAGGATAACGATGCGGAAGGCGGCGAGGCTGAGGAGGACGACCACCACATGGAGTTCTGCAGAGTTTGTAAAGATGGTGGAGAGCTTTTGTGCTGTGACTCCTGTCCCTCGTCGTACCACATCCACTGCCTCAACCCACCCCTACCTGAGATACCCAACGGAGAGTGGATCTGCCCACGATGCACTGTGAGTTACAATTTACAGGCGATTTGAGATCATGTTTGAAATCATGTATGCACAAGGGATATGGAGGCGAGTCGCCCTCTAATGGTGGCTTTGATGTTAAGATCACATGACTATTCTTTGTGATCTCATATGACTTAAACTGATGATTTTCCTTCTAAGTGTCCAACCATGAAGGGAAAAGTGCAGAAGATTCTGACATGGCGATGGACCGACCCTCCTCCTCCGACCCCTGTTCCACGTCCTGCTGACCTTCCAGCTGATGCTCCAGACCCCCTCCCATTGGCTGGCCGTCCAGAGAGGGAGTTCTTTGTTAAATGGCAAAACATGTCCTATTGGCACTGCTCGTGGGTTTCTGAACTACAGGTAAAAATAAGATTACATACTTCTCTAAAATTATCATATATTTTTGAATTTAGAAGAAATTGGTTTGACCAGATCAAACTTACTCGCTTTCCACAGCTGGAGATGCATTGTCAGGTGATGTTCAGAAACTATCAACGCAAAACCGATATGGACGAACCCCCTCCCATAGACTTTGGAGGTGAGGGAGATGAGGATAAAAGCGACAAGAGGAAGAGTAAAGACCCCACCTACGCCAAGATGGAGGAGAAATACTACCGCTTTGGCATCAAGATGGAGTGGATGATGATTCATCGTGTTCTAAACCACAGGTAAGACCCAGTTCATGTTAACTAATACGGTAAAATGACTCAAGTTCATGGCTTGATAATCACCCTACCTTTTGTTTTGCATCTAGTGTGGATAAAAAGAACAACTGTCACTACCTCATTAAGTGGAGAGACTTGACTTATGATCAGTCCACATGGGAAGCAGAGGACATGGACATTCCGGAGTTTGATGCCTACAAATTGCAGTACTGGAACCACAGGTATACAACAGCACATTAAGGTAAGGTTTCAGAACAAACTTCATGTTGGTTGACACTCTGTTTTCTCACATAAGGGAGTTAATGATGGGAGATGATGGTAAACCAGGAAAGAAGATGAAGATCAAAGGCAAGATGCGAAAACTCGACCGACCTCCTGAGAATCCGGTTGTTGATGTAAGTCAGCATCCTTGTTTGGTCAGGTGCTCTTTTGAGACCATCTTGGACTGTCCAGTCACCTGGTGGTATCTGTTCTCCACTCTTCTAGCCGACCATGAAGTTTGAGCGTCAGCCGGAATATCTAGACGCCACGGGCGGAACGCTGCATCCTTACCAGCTGGAGGGTCTGAACTGGCTGCGCTTCTCTTGGGCTCAGGGAACCGACACCATTCTGGCAGATGAGATGGGTCTGGGAAAGACTGTACAGACTGCTGTTTTCCTCTATTCACTGTATAAAGAGGTGTTATATTATTTAACCAAGACACTTTTTTGTCTGTAATTGTAAGATCATTTTAATAAACATTGTTTCTTTTCGCTAGGGTCACTCAAAGGGTCCCTTCCTGGTTAGCGCCCCTCTCTCCACCATCATTAACTGGGAGCGGGAGTTTGAGATGTGGGCTCCGGACATGTATGTGGTCACATACGTTGGTGACAAAGACAGCAGGGCTGTCATCAGAGAAAACGAATTCTCATTTGAGAACAATGCCATCCGTGGTGGCAAGAAAGCCTCTAAGATGAAGGTAAGGTAGACAGCGATGCATCTTTTCTTGAAAGTCCAATATCAAATATCCATTGATATTAACAGTTCCTTTCTCATTGCCCTGCAGAAAGAAGCATCTGTGAAGTTTCATGTTCTGTTGACCTCCTATGAGCTGATCACAATTGATACGGCCATTCTTGGCTCTATCGACTGGGCGTGTTTGGTGGTAGATGAAGCCCACAGGTTGAAGAACAACCAATCGAAAGTGAGAAATGAGAATATGTACTTTGGGTGTACATTGTTTGTACATTGTTTGTATAAAAAGTTGCTGACTGGCATCTCTTAACAGTTTTTCAGGGTACTGAATAACTATCCGCTACAGCACAAGGTGTTGCTGACTGGAACTCCCTTACAAAACAATTTGGAAGAGCTTTTCCATCTGCTGAACTTCCTCACGCCGGAGAGATTCAGGTGTGTGTTGTTATATATTGTACTAAAGATGGAAAAACAAAAGTTAAAGGTTTCTGGGTGTTTAAATAATTCAGCTTACATTGATGAATGTTCCAAAAAGTCCTGTAAATTAACCGGTTTTAAATTGTTAAAATGCAAGCTGTAATGTTTATATAAAAAAATTTACAGACAGCATTTTACACTTTAATGCTAATTTCAACATGTCTTGATATCGTCTGATTTACATCTTCATATGCTGGTGGGTTGGAATGTATTCTCTTCCACTCCGCAGTAATCTTGAAGGTTTCTTGGAAGAGTTTGCCGATATTGCCAAGGAGGACCAGATCAAGAAGCTTCACGACATGCTGGGACCTCACATGCTCAGGAGACTCAAAGCAGACGTTTTTAAGCACATGCCCTCCAAAACTGAGCTTATTGTAAGAGTAGAGCTCAGCCCCATGCAGAAGTGAGTCTGGACAGAACACTAGATGTATCAAAGTTGTAGCTCATACCAGAACGTAATTTAGGTTATTTATCAGTAGATCTTGGGTATTTGGTCTTTGCTTCGTGTAAACTTCAATTTAAATTTAATTGTGTTGGATGGCGCTGTAATAATCAATATTAATATATATTAATCTTTTAATCCAGGAAATATTACAAGTTCATCCTCACACGTAATTTTGAAGCCCTTAACACCCGCGGTGGAGGAAACCAAGTTTCTCTGCTGAATGTGGTCATGGATCTTAAAAAGTGCTGCAATCACCCTTATCTATTCCCGATCGCTGCCGGGGTACGACATACATTCAGATGCTGATTATTTGACAAAAACATTTGAGATGATGCCAAGTCTCAGCAATAGCTGCAGCAAACTGATTTTTTAATGGTTGTTTGAAACAGGAAGCTCCCAAGATGCCCAATGGAATGTACGAGGGCAGTGCCCTTGCAAAAGCTGCTGGTAAACTGATGCTCCTGCAGAAGATGTTAAGGAAACTAAAGGATGGCGGACACAGGGTGCTCATCTTCTCTCAGGTGAACATGTGTCCTGGATTTAGGGAGAAAGGGTGGTGTGTTTATGATATTAATCTTTATAACTGGACATCCTATTTATAGTAGAGCAAGATTTTAAAATTCTTAACTAGCTTAAGTGAATTGTGTCAGTAATGTTATTTTATTTGATTCAACAGATGACCAAAATGTTAGATCTACTGGAGGACTTCCTGGAGAATGAGGGTTACAAATACGAGCGTATTGATGGAAGCATCACAGGAGGCATGAGACAGGAAGCCATTGATCGCTTTAACGGTGAGACATTTTCACTTGAAATATTCACTGAGCATGTTTGTTTCCTTTTTCTAATCTAATCAAATTATAAATGAATTTTGTGATTTTTGTTGTAGCTCCCGGTGCTCTGCAGTTTGCGTTTCTGTTGTCAACCAGAGCTGGAGGTTTGGGTATCAATCTGGCAACCGCAGACACTGTGATCATCTATGACTCTGACTGGAATCCTCACAACGACATTCAGGTAAGATCAAGATAAAACTCGTGTATGCTCAGCAAGACAGAAAATTAACTTAATATATTGAAACATTATATTTTGTGATAGAAGGTCTGAAGTTGAATGATTTACTGGATTAATATATTGAGTGTTTCTTTTTTGTTTAGGCCTTTAGCAGAGCTCACAGAATTGGTCAAAACAAAAAGGTGATGATCTATCGCTTCGTGACCAAAGCTTCGGTTGAAGAAAGAATCACTCAGGTATTTTCAGAATGAACGATAAACTCTACAACACTCCACCACCTTTCGAATCGACCCTAATGCCTTTCTCCCTTCTCAAGGTGGCCAAGAAAAAGATGATGTTGACTCATTTGGTTGTGCGTCCTGGACTGGGCTCGAAGACAGGTTCAATGTCTAAACAAGAGTTGGATGATATCCTTAAATTTGGAACAGAAGAACTCTTCAAGGATGAAGGAGAAGGTGAGCATACACATTTTCTTGTAATGATAGAGTTGTAGCTCTACAGATATAAAGATATTAAAGTTTTGTTTGTCTTTAAAGGAGAGAACAAAGAGGATGACAGCAGTGTCATTCACTACGATGATAAAGCCATCGATCGACTGTTGGATCGTAACCAGGATGCAACAGATGACACAGAGATTCAGAGCATGAACGAGTATCTCAGCTCCTTCAAAGTGGCTCAATATGTGGTCAAAGATGAAGAGGAAGCTGTGAGTGTCCTTCGCAGATTTAGATGAACTTTGAAGCTTTTTGTTTCCTTGTTATTGGAGGATACAGTGTGATTTTGTGGATAGAGTATGCAAAACATTGTAAATACAACATGCAACATATTAAATTGTTAACTGTGTCCTGTTTCTCAGGAGGAAGAGGTTCAGAGAGAGATCATTAAGCAGGAGGAGAGCGTAGATCCAGATTACTGGGAGAAGTTGCTGAGACATCATTACGAGCAGCAGCAAGAGGATCTGGCACGTAACCTCGGCAAAGGCAAACGTATCCGCAAACAGGTCAACTACAACGACGGCTCTCAGGAAGACAGAGGTGAGATACAGAATCTAATATAAATGTAAATTATTACATTTGTGTCTATTAAAGTCAAACATAAATGCATTTGTGCTTTATCACAGACTGGCAGGATGATCAGTCTGACGGCCAATCAGATTATTCCGTTGCTTCGGAGGAAGGTGACGAAGATTTCGATGAGCGAACTGAAGGTGAGCTGGCCATGTAGTAACTCATGTAAAAGGAAATAGATGGAAGCTACCTGAAGCATGTCTTATTCTGAGCTGATTTTGTATCGCTGTCTGATTGCAGCCAATTCAAGGCGACCCAACAGGAAAGGTCTCAGGAATGATAAAGACAAACCATTGCCCCCCCTGCTGGCCAGAGTGAGCGGCAACATTGAGGTATGTTAAGACATTTTTAAGAATAAGTTACATTTTAATTGAATTATATATAAAACAATATATTGTTTTGTTAGGTATTGGGTTTCAACGCCCGCCAGAGGAAGGCTTTCCTGAACGCTGTAATGCGTTATGGGATGCCCCCGCAGGATGCATTCACCACCCAATGGCTCGTCCGAGACCTGCGTGGAAAATCCGAGAGAGAGTTTAAGTATGTTTAACACTGTTTAACGTTGTAAAATGTAAACATGTTTTACATTTTATGAATGAGTAGCTAATGGTTTTCTTCTTGTTGACCCTCGCAGAGCGTACGTTTCCCTCTTCATGCGACACTTGTGTGAACCAGGTGCAGATGGTGCTGAAAGCTTCGCTGATGGAGTTCCACGAGAGGGGTTGTCACGGCAACACGTCCTCACCCGTATCGGTGTGATGTCATTGATTCGAAAGAAGGTACATAAAACCTATACACTTTATAAAGCGGCTAAAAATTATTTTTCTGTTAGTAAATGTTTTTATACTCTTTGTAGGTTCAGGAGTTCGAGCATGTTAACGGTCAGTGGTCCATCCCCTGGATGATGGAACTAAACGAAAATAAAACCACATCCATTGCCGGCAGCCAGCCAGACTCGCCCAGCAAAACACCCTCTACTGGAACTCCAGCAGATACTCAGCCCAACACACCCGCTCCAGGTGCTCAAATCTCACCATGCAGACCTACATCTGCTTCTCTTACTTGATTCCTGGTCATACATTAGCGGTTCTCAAACTGGGGGGGCATGAGATAGATCCAGAGGGGATGCAGATTTTGTGGTGTTTTATGAACTAGAGAAATTTATCATAGATTTAATGCAATCAATGATCTAAAAATATAACAAACCAACCAAGGTATTCAATTTTCCACTATTGTATAACTGAATATGTTTTTAGTTAAATTTAACCTCCAAGTTTAAGCTGATAATTCTTTAATTTAAAATTAAAATTAATTAAAGTGATAGACCCTATAGAAAGTGCGGCCTTACAACAAAAGTTTGAGAACCCACTGCATTAGTATTATTATTGATTTTTTGGATTTGTTGTACAGATGGTCTTCCCAAAACAGAAGACAGTGTGAAAGATGCAGATAAAAACAAAGAGGTCAAAAACGGAGAGAATGAAAAAGAATCCCCAGAGAACAAAGACAATGAAGTGAGGATCAGTGTGTGAACCTTAAAGCTTGTACAAGTGTTACTTATGTTATTGAAACTTGATGAAATGATTTCTTAAAGGTCATTGCCATCCCAGATGATGAAGATGAGGATGTGTCATCTGAAGACAAAGAGAAGGTTAAAGCTGCCGAGTCATCCTCGGAAACAGATAAAGTGGACGAGAAGCAGGATGACGTCGAGAAGAACGATCAGAAAGATGCAGAAGAAAAGAAAGAAGAGCAACCCAAATCTTCATCGGAAGCTGACATGGAAGCCTCGGACACCAAAGGTGACATAAACAGACAAAGTATTATGTAAAAATTAAGTGTTGAGAAAATAACGCTGTAAGAGGTTTTCAAGGTCGAGCAAATTTTCATTTGCACCAATTGACAGCAACTTTTCTCATACCTTTTGTTTTAGAAGAAAAGAAGGATGATGAACCTGAGAAGATGGACACTACCCCTGTTACAGATGAAAAGAAAGGTCTGTATCATCTCTGTGTGTGACATCATGGAGTCTGTGGATGCAATCCTTCCGCCTCACTCACCGATATTACTTTTCTCTCAAGGTCAAAAGGACGAGAAGGAATCGGTTAAAACAGAGGAAGGCGGGAAACTGCCGAACGGGGAGAGCGCCAAAGACGCAGCTGCGGGAGGAACTGAAGAGAGGAAGAAAGCAAAGACTCGCTTCATGTTTAACATTGCCGATGGAGGATTTACTGGTAAGATGATTATTTTTTATTACAAGGGTTTTATTTTTATCTTGAAATATTTAAAAGCAGTGTGTGAGATACATATTACAAGCCAAAATGTTGCACATGTTTTGAATCACTTTGTATCTTGCAGAATTACACTCACTATGGCAGAATGAGGAGCGAGCCGCCACGGTCACAAAGAAGACCAATGAGATCTGGCATCGTCGCCATGACTACTGGCTACTTGCTGGAATCATACAGTATCCTTTAAATCGTTACTCTCAGTGTATGTATGTATGTATGTATGTATGTATGTATGTATGTATGTATGTATGTATGTATGTATGTATGTATGTATGTATGTATGTATGTATGTATGTATGTATGTGTTCAAATCATGTTCCAGAGGTCAAGAATAAATCTTCAGTGAAATCCACCTTAACTCCCGCTCTCAGACATGGGTACGCCCGCTGGCAGGACATTCAGAACGACGTTCGGTTCGCCATTCTCAACGAACCATTTAAGGGTGAAATCAACCGAGGAAACTTCCTGGAGATCAAGAACAAGTTCTTGGCCAGGAGATTTAAGGTATTTTTTGTTTAAAGGCCAACGTGTCATATCAGACGTGATCATGATGCTTTTAAACATAAAAACTGTCTCCTGTAGTTGCTGGAGCAGGCGCTGGTCATCGAGGAGCAGCTGCGCCGAGCTGCCTATCTAAACATGACTGAAGACCCCTCTCACCCCTCCATGGCTCTCAACACACGCTTCAGTGAAGTGGAGTGTCTGGCCGAATCTCACCAGCACCTGAGCAAGGAATCCATGTCGGGAAACAAACCCGCCAACGCTGTCCTGCATAAAGGTCCGTCTTCACATCTGTCGTTTTATCCATGGCTGAGCTGCGGGGAAACTCACAGTTTTTTGTGTTTTATGTTTGGCAGTACTGAAACAGCTGGAGGAGCTGCTAAGCGACATGAAAGCAGATGTCACCCGTCTCCCGGCCACCATTGCCAGGATACCACCGGTCGCCGTGAGGCTACAGATGTCAGAGAGAAACATTCTCAGCCGTTTGGCCAGCAGAGGACCAGAGACACAGTCACAACAGGTACTGAGAGATCCATTTATTTGGTCTGTCATAAACCGTTTGTATTTGCAGATTATTTATTTGTGATTTTCATTATCAGGTGCAGCAGTAGTCAGGGTTTGTCAGCACCGCACACCATCCACATTCCTGATTGTACATGATATCTCGTCTTGGCTCGAGTTCATGTCCTTGTACTGTCCGCTGAAACCCAGGGCCATGGATAATCGAGCTGTTGTTTTTTATTTTCTTATTAATATTGTTTACATAATATTGTTGATGATGGTTTTTGGGACCTAAATAAAAATGTAATAAAGGTTTCTGTTCCTTTTAATGATGCCAATACTGGATTTTTTCGCTGGGTGTCCCAAACACTAAACACAAAAATGTAATAACCGTTTTACAAAGACACAAGACAAAGACTTCAAGAGAACAAAGTTTTATTCAAATTCACTACCGGCTTTTTTTTATACATAACTCTCTCATCAAAAAATCCCGACTGCTTTTGTAATTGTGTATATTCACCGCTGTTACAATTCACTGCTCTCTCCTTCTGTAACACATGCTTTACCTGTGCAACAACTGCAAGCCTATCCACCACGACATCGGATCAAAACCCAAACCTTCAAAAACCCTTCAGATGATTAACACAACAAACCCAACCCACACTGAGAGTTATTCTTCTGGTTCGGTGTTCTCGTCTTCTTCTCCTCCAGATATGTTCTGGTTCATACGAGACAGCAGAAGAGGAAGTATTGCATTGGTGTGCTCTTCTTCATCTTCATCATCATCATCCTTAGGAGGGTAGAAGCGACGAGCCTTGGCCACGAAATCCTCAGCGGCATCCAAATAAATGAGCCGATCCTGCAACAGAAAAAGAGATATCACTTAAAGTTTACCCAAAAACTCTTTGGACATGAATAAGTAGGATATTGAGAATAGTAAAGTGAGCCGTACCAGTATGAAGAGGTATCTCTCAGGGGGAGATTCTCTACTGTTAAAAATAGATGTCTCGGTATGAAGAGTCTGGAGGAGAGTCCGAGCGGTCGCAGCATTTCTCATGCGGTCATATGAAGCGCTGGCAGATACGGTCAACAGAGACTCGGCCTCTGCCATGAATCCTGAACAAACCAATGATAGAGGCGTCTCGTGGATCATAATTTGTTCCAAAAATGTTGCTTTGTGTGAGCTTGACTTGTAAATAAAAATTAATTTGACTTATTCTTACCCAGATTCTCAAGGATCATCTTCCATTTATCTCGCACCTCTCTTCTGACCTCTCTCATGGCCTCGATATCGATGCTCAAACGCCGATAGCCCTTGAACATAATGAAATTACAAAACCTTATGCTGGAAAAGTGAGAGGAACTTGAAGCAATTGTTCACCCAAAAATAAAAATTCTGTACATATACTTACCGTAAAGTTGTTCCAAATCTGTCTCAAATCAATTGAAGACAGGGAAAGATATTTGGAAGAATGCTCAGTTCAAACAGTATTTGAACCTCATTGACTACAATAGTAGGATTTGTTAACACTAAAGAAGATATTTCGAAGAATGTAGGACACCAATCATTTCTCGGATGCATTGGACTTCCATTGTCGTTTTTTCCACCACGGTAGCCAAGAACTGTTTGGTTCCAAACATTCTTCTGAATATCTCTCTCCGTTTACCCAAACAAAAGTGCTTTAAAGTTCACCAGAGCTGTTTGCTTTCCCACAACGACAAACAAAAAATATTTTTAATACTATCGTACTCGATAATGACCCGGTAATCTCAGTTGCTGACATTCTTCAAAATATCTCCCTTTCTGTTCCACTGAGAAAGATGCAGGTTAAGTTGAATATGGGATCGACTTGATGGTGAACTTGTGGATGACATAATTGTAATTTGTCGATAAACATTGGTCGTCATTCATGGGTGTGGAAGTGTGTGTACCTGTGATCCTCTGCGTGTTTGGGCTCTGCACTGCAGCAGGTTATAAAGAACCCTGTCATCATCCCTCTCCGAGTGGGAGGAGTCGCCAGGCTCATTCCACAGGTTGGTCTCTTGGTCCCGCCTCTTCTTGGCCTCCCGGTCAAAATATTCCAACGTCTCATTGCTGACACAAACATAACCACAGAAATATTTTCGCCATGCTGTCAAAAAGCGAGCGAGAAAGACAAAACACACATTCCGGTACAGCTAGAATATTCAATAGACAGAACGCCAGTGTGATCACAATCCAAACTCAATGATCACAACAGAAAACACAAAGGCCGCTGACTCTATACATACCTGATCAAAGGTCTCTTTTCTTCTTCATCGTCATCTTCACAACAACAGCAGCAGCAGAAGCGCACACAGAACCGCTTGAACGCAGCACCCATCACAAACACCAAAACTATACAAGAATGATGATCAGATGTTCAACACACACTTCCGTTCAAGTAAACGACATCCAAATAAAAGAATAAAATCATGATATATGTGATCTGCTGTATCCCACCATAGAAAACCCTAAATCCATAAGTGGAACCGGTCCTGTAGAGCGTCTGAAACACTTCTGTTCTTCTCTCTTGAATGAATAGCATCATGGTTGGTCATGAGTTAGTTCAGATCGGTGATGGCCTCAGGTTAATCTCTATAATAAGCATCTCGGTTCCTACAGCCCCTAAACACACATATGCTTATACCCACCAAGAACACAAAACATAAAATTATACAAAGCCATTAAAAATGATCTTCTGATCATGTAAAAACCAAGAGTTATTACATTCTGATACACAAAGAAAACTCTTCTTTACAGCTTTTTATTTCTTAAATTGTGGTTTTGTAAAATAGTTACTCCGTTGTAGAGAACACAGACTTTTCATTTGATTTTATATAACATTTTATATATGAATTTTACCATAATTGGACGTATTAAAAAGATACAACGACCACTGTTAAATCCAAATGCGTTCACCATAATAAAACATTTGGGTCTTCAAGTTGTTTAAAATCGTTTTGTTGGCTTTAGGGAAATGTAAGCGTATGCATTTTTTTTACAAAACACATTTTTGTTTTTCCCAGGGCAAATAAAAATAAAACCAATTTGTAAGCGCCGAAAGTGTGTGAGAGTGAAATCCAAATGTTATGTGTTTAATGTGCGAGGCTCATGTGAGAGGATCATAGGTTGTGTTTTGTCACATGAATCACAACACAACACCCAAAGGCTGTTCATTTATAACACAAAACAAACCATTATCCTGGTCATCAAATCAGAGAAGAAATTTAAAGGAGATTTCAGATTATTAACAATAGAATATATTTTAAAAATAGAACTTTGAAGCAAAGCATAACACAAAATAATTTTGGTGTTCCAAGACATTTACACTCATTAAAAAACAAACAAAATATTTAGACAAATTCTGATTCGTCCCATTTTATTGCTTGAATAAGCATTAATGTTATATCCACAACTTTAAAGGCACAATATATATATACATATATATATATATATATATATATATACATATATATACATATATATATATACATATATATACATATATATATATATATACATATATATACATATATATATATATATACATATATATACATATATATATATATATACATATATATACATATATATATATATATACATATATATACATATATATATATATATACATATATATACATATATATATATATATACATATATATACATATATATATATATATACATATATATACATATATATATATATATACATATATATACATATATATATATATATACATATATATACATATATATATATATATACATATATATACATATATATATATATATATATATATATATATATATATATATATATATATATATATATATATTGCAACAAACATCCAACATCTTTTGTTTGTTAGTTTTATTTAATGTTGATTCATCATTAAAACATTTTTTAATTACATGACAAACATCTGTATAGTTTTACATGTATACCTCATGAAAACGGTATAAAAATATCACATTCAAGCAGAACTGAAACAAGTTTGTGGTCAGTAAATGTGGTCAGTCTGTAAAGACCAAAACATGGCCAACAATAAGACACTCGCAACTTCAGATGACAGTGAAAATAAAAGAAACGAAGGCACACAAACCAACAATATAAAACTCAGAAGAAGCCGTTAAAAACAATTGAACGTTTTGAATTGATCTTTTATAGTACTAAGTGACCAAAATATTGTTAATGTGTCATAACTGTAAGTTAAACACAATACCCTGTAATACATAAAAACACTTTTCTCTCTTTGCATTAAAGTAACAAATTTTAAAAGGCATCAGTTCATGAAGGACACATGCATATTACAATAATGACAGTACTAAACGTGAATTATAGCATAAACCAGATTCTGTATAAATGTGAAAAATGTGTGACCTATATATAATGCTCATGTGATACAGGAAAAAATGGAACAATGTGCACTTTCAACCAAATGTCTGTTTTGCTCTTTTCAATCAAGTGAATTTCTGCTTTACGTTATTTAAGGAGGAAAATCAAACAAACCTTTCTTGCTCATGTTTAAGGTTAGGAATATTTCACTGCAAAATAAAAATTCATAGTTTTTTACACTCCCGTCATTTCAAACCTGTATAACTTTCTTCTGCAGAGCACAAAAGAAGCTATTTTGAAGAATGTTGATTACCGAACAGCACTGGGTTCCATTCGCTTCTATTCTAAGACACCAATGCAAGTGAATGGGTACCAGTTAATAACATTCTTTAAAATATATTCTTTTGTGTTCCGGAAGAAAGTCATGGAGGTTAGAAATAAATGAAGAGTGAATAAATATTGACAATTTTTATTATTTTTAGGTGAAGTATCACTTCAAAGCATAACTGTGTGATCAATCCCTTTAACATTAGTGGGTGAATCCCATGATAACTTTTATTAGATATCAAAATAAAATAAAGTACAATTAGAATGTTATTCAGTGAAACTTCAGCACGTCATCTTTTCAAACCGCTTCTGTGAGATGAAACCAAAGCAAAATGATTCATCCATTGATTAACTAATATAAATGTGGTGTCATTATTTCTCTCTCTATATCATAAGCATATGTTAGATGAATAATAACATTAAATATACAGCATCTATAAGCTGATCACAAATCATTCAAAGTAAAACAATATTTATAAATCAAATAATGTCTTATCTGGATAAGGCATTAGTAAAAGCAGAAATCACAGCGTGTTTGGCTCAGAACAAGCCTTCTTCTTTCAGTCTGTTTGTTTTCTTGAGGAACAGTGGCTGTTATTTTTTAGGCACATTGTTTTTTACCGTATTTCCCCAGATGTCTTCTGGTGTCCTCTTGACAGTATGAGATCAGTTCATTTGTGTTCAAACACAGTCAAACGTTCAGTAGGGTTTTGTCGTGACTGTCGCTTGCAGAAAAGTCTATGGCACAGTGTAATGCGTTTTAATAAACGGCTGACATCACCGGTATGTCAGTTGTACTTCATTGATACGTTGTCTAAGATGAGACATGAACTCAAACATGGTGGCGGCCAGCGACTGGTGAATGAGGTAACGTGGCAGGCGACCCTGTCAGGACGGGAAATGTGGCATTATTATATTTTCGACTTCAATATGAGTGGATGTGTTTGGTCATAGCACACCCCTGGTGGTTATCTTATGAATGGACATTCATCAACCAGTGTTATCAAAAGATGTTTCATAAGATGTCTTACCTTGAGGTCTGTATTAAGCACCCAGATGAAGGTGCAAACTGAGGGATTACTGCTTGATTTTAACACCACGAACCCACCGGGACCGTTCTCCCCTCTGAGAAAAAGAAAGAGAGTTATAATAAGCATTACAATTTTCCAAAGACTGAGGTTGAAAAGACAGATACAGACCTGACATAGCGTCCGTGGGGTTGTTTGCTGTTATGATTGGTTGCCATCCCTGCAGAGATGTAGCAGTCTCGTCTGCGCTCCACACGACGAACATTTACAAAATCCCTAAAGATCAAGACCAACAAAACCCAATTCAACAATGACTTTATAGACCATCATTAATGATACAAACGTAAACGTGTTGATACCTTGGAGACACGACACCTCCAGCAGCTCCAGCAGACACATCGTACGACACAAGTGTGTTGTCATCCACTCGCTGCAGAATCTGGAAAGAGATTAAAACAAGTTCATCAATATTCTATGGTGTCGTCATCAAAGAAATAATTCCCAACAATTGATAGGATCTCATTTCATTAGTGGAAGTGGGTTAAGATGTGTGTGTGTGTGTGTGTGTGTGTGTGTGTGTAAATGTACCTGACACAAAGACACAGTTCTGTTCCACTGCACCATCTTCTCTGGCTGTAAAATGACCTCCTGATACACAAGCTCAGCTGTACACTGCAGGAGAGCCTAAACACGAGAAGTTAAAACAGAAATATTGAGTAAAGAATCCAAAATATATCATATTAGAAACAGAAAAACATTTTAGACACATTTTTTTAATTTGTCATTTTTAATTAATAACCTTTAAAACAAATACATTCTTTTTTAAAGAACTTAAATGAAAAATT
>CM065654.1:1634730-1667230 GCA_033220385.1 Triplophysa yarkandensis
TTTATTACCACGTGAGAAATGCTGACTTTGGCATTTATATTATTTGATATACATGTATAATAAAAAATAATGTATTAAACTTTAGATAAACTAATTATAAAACAAATTAAACTGATGTATAAAACTAACATTATTAAAGGAACAAAACCTGCGAATTAAAATGAACGTTTAAAATTATAAGAATAAAATAAAGGGAATCGAGGGAATTATTACAATAAAAATTGTAAAAATAAAATATAACATGTTGTATTTGATCATCTGTAGTCACATTTGTATAGAAATGTCTATTCTGTGCTCTGATTGGCTGATCCTTCAGTCAATGTCATTTATCTGTCATTATTATTTGTATTAAATAAAATGTTTATCTTTAGAATAATATTTGTTGTTGATTAAACTAATTTTAATTTAATGGGACACCTTCAGTACAAATGTTTTGTTGCTAAGGGAATGTTTAATTCAAGTGTTATAGAACTTTTGATCAATATAAATTCCTTTTATATTTCTATATTCCTACATACCACACCACACCATACCATACCACACCACACCATACCATACCACACCACAACACACCACACCACACCACAACACACCACACCACACCACACCACACCACACCACACCACACCACACCACACCACACCACACCACACCACACCACACCACAACACACCACACCACACCACACCACACCACACCACACCACACCACACCACACCACACCACACCACACCACACCACACCACACCACACCACAACACACCACACCACACCACACCACAACACACCACACCACACCACACCACACCACACCACACCATACCATACCACACCACACCATACCATACCACACCACACCACACCACACCACACCACACCATACTATACCATACCCTACCACACCACACCATACCATACCACACCACACCACACCATACCATACCACACCACACCATACCATACCACACCATACCATACCATACCACATCACACCACACCATACTATACCATACCCTACCACACCACACCATACCATACCATACCATACCATACCATACCACATCACACCACACCATACTATACCATACCATACCACATCACACCACACCACACCATACCATACCACACCACACCATACCATACCATACCACACCATACCATACCATACTACACCACACCACACCACACCATACCACACCACACCATACTATACCATACCCTACCACACCATACCATACCACACCACACCATACCATACCATACCACACCACACCACACCATACTATACCATACCCTACCACACCACACCATACCATACCACACCACACCACACCATACCATACCACACCATACCATACCATACTACACCACACCACACCACACCATACCACACCACACCATACTATACCATACCCTACCACACCATACCATACCACACCACACCATACCATACCACACCACACCACACCATACTATACCATACCCTACCACACCACACCATACCATACCACACCACACCATACCATACCACACCACACCATACCATACCATACTACACCACACCACACCACACCACACCACACCATACCACACCATACTATACCATACCCTACCACACCATACCACACCACACCACACCATACCACACCACACCACACCATACCATACCACACCATACCATACCACACCACACCACACCACACCATACCATACCACACCACACCATACCATACCACACCATACCATACCACACCACACCACACCATACTATACCATACCCTACCATACTATACCCTACCATACCACACCATACCATACCACACCACACCACACCACACCACACCATACCACACCATACCATACCACACCATACCATACCACACCACACCACACCATACTATACCATACCCTACCATACTATACCCTACCATACCACACCATACCATACCACACCACACCACACCATACCACACCACACCATACCATACCACACCATACCATACCATACCATACCACACCACACCACACCACACCACACCACACCACACCACACCATACCACACCATACCATACCATACCACACCACACCACACCACACCACACCACACCACACCACACCATACTATACCATACCCTACCATACTATACCCTACCATACCACACCATACCACACCACACCACACCATACCACACCACACCATACCACACCACACCATACCATACCCTACCATACTATACACTACCACATCATACCATACCATACCATACTATATCCTACCATATCATACCATACCATACCATACCATACCATACCATACCATATCACACCATACCATACCATACCATACCCTGCCCTGCCCTGCCCTACCCTACCATACCCTACTCTATCATATCATATCATATCATATCATATCATATCATATCATATCATATCATATCATATCACACCATACCATACCATACCATACCTTTCCATAACTTACCCTACCCTACCCTACCATACCCTAACCTACCATATCATACCATACCATACCATACACTATACCATATCATACCATACACCCTACCCTACCCTACCATACCCTAACCTACCATATCATACCATACCATACACTATACCATATCATACCATACACCCTACCCTACCCTACTCTACCCTGCCCTGCCCTGCCCTACCCTACCCTACCCTACCCTACCCTACCCTACCCTACCCTACCCTACCCTACCCTACCCATACCATAACTTACCCTACCCTATCATACCATACCATACCATACCATACCATACCATACCATACCATACCATACCATACCATAACCCTACACTACCCTACCATATCATACCATACACTATACCATATCATACCATACACCATACCATACCATCCCATACCCTACCCTACCTTACCCTACCCTAAAATATCATACCATACCCTACCATTCCATAACTTACCCTACCCTACCCTACCCTACCCTACCCTACCATACCATACCATAACTTACCCTACACTACCCTACCATATCATACCATACACTATACCATATCATATCATACCATACACCATACCATACCATACCATACCCTACCCTACCCTAAAATACCATACACTATACCATATCATACCCTACCCTACCCTATCATATCCTACCATACACCATACCATACACCATACCCTACCCTACCCTACACCACACCACCCTACCCTACCCTATCATACCATACCCTACCATTCCATAACTTACCCTACCATACCATACCATTCACCATACCATACCATACCATACCACACCATACCATTCACCATACCATACCATACCATACCATACCATTCACCATACCATACTATACCAGTAAAGCATTTTAAATCAATAATGTGTAAATAAAAAGCAGAATTACATGGCAAGTATTATTTAAATCTTTTTAAAGCAAAGGGAAATTCTGTTTGTTCCCTTTTCCCCCAAAACCTTGTGATTTATTTCCAGCTCTTATCTAACTTTAGAAATTCCAACTTTAAGACCTCAACAGTAGCTGCTGAATCACATCATAATAATGAAAATAAAACAGATTTCACTTCCTCCATCTGAACAAAGCAAGATGAAGAGAACCATCTGAAGAAGAATAAATAGCATCCACACATTCACTTTCTCTCCTATTTTATCCCCACTGTGGCCTTCCAAATACATACAGATGACACTTTCATTCAGTGCAAATATATTTATTTATTTATACAGACACTTCTCCATAATTCTTATAGACATTTTACTTATGTTTTTGCATATTCTATTCAAAATCAGTACCTGCACGAGTCAAGGATGGCTATATGTTCAAACATACATAAATGTGATTCAATAAGTTTCCAAATCACTTAAAATCATTAATTATTAAAGTAGTTATACATCCCCAAACACTAAAATCTGAACATTATGTTATATAGTTTAACACTATAGTAATTTACTAACATTGCTGATTAAATGATGAACATTAAGGACACTCCTGAGGTACATGACCGTGAATGAATCTGAATTGAGTTCAGTTTGATTGTTGACACAAAAAATACCAAAATATGTAAATTCTTGTCAGTATGTAAATATGATGCAGTGAAACTGCATGTGATTAATGAAAAATAAAACTTATAAATCAGATTATGACTAGATGTGATTTAAGATCATTCAGAAGAACAATTTTTTGTGTACACTAGATGGGAGTGGAACCCCATAAAAAATAAGATGCAAAACATTACTACACACATAAGACATAAGAGCAGATTCTTAAAGGGATAGTTCAGCATAAATGAAAATTAGTCTCCATCTACTCACTCTCTAGTCGTTCCAAATCTGTATTTATTTCTTTATTCCAATGAACAAAGAGACAGATATTTGAAAGAATGCTTGTAACAATACACCACTGACCACCATAGTAGGAAAAATGATAAACGTATGCCAAAACTTTTTGCCGCCCTACATTCTTCAAAATATCTATTTTTGTGTTCAGCATTTTCCTACTATTGTAGTTAAAGGGGTCCATGAATTGTTTCAAAACTTCTCCCAATTATCTTTCACGACAAAGGAATGTTTAAAAAGAACAACTCAATGATGAATAAATGATTTTTTGTGAACTATGCCTTTAATGTATTCTATACTAAAGTAAAAATATGTTTTTTTATATCCAGCGCCAAACGATAAGATTGAAAGCCAGACACGATTTAGACAATTTGTGGGACTTTAAAAAACTAAGAACCCATCAGTTGCCAGTTTTAATGTGAACCAGCCATTTCACAGGCATTAAAGCTCTTTAAGTTTATACGTAAACTCTCTTTCACGCGCGCACACACATCGAGGAATGTGCCATTACACTTGATATATGACCACTGACACGTCTCTAGATCTTGGAAAGGAAACACTTTACATTCATAATTCACTCAGACTCATACAAAAATTATGTAATAGTATATGCTTGCTGAACGGATTTATCAAAAAAACTGTGAAAATTCCAGTCGTTTCCTCTTACTATCAAAATAAACAGCATATAATTACTGATAACAAACAACCAATGATTTTTGCTCAGACAAACATCTGCATTGTGAAAAATCCTAGAATGATGTAAAACCGCATCCTCAGTCTACACGCGTGCTGCCTTTATCTGTCATATCGTCATCTTCCTCAATCTCCTCTTCATCAGTCGCTGCCGGGGCCTCTGTCTTCCTTAACCCTGACTGATGATCGGCCACGTCCGATTGCTCCTGTGAACCTTCAAGAGGAACATTTGCATGAGATCTTGTAAAAATCACATAAAAACAATGTGATTGAATGACATGAACGGAGTAATGCTGTGCTGAAATTTGAGCGATAATCTTGGATCATAACCCTGGAGTGGATTAAGGGACCGTTGTATAGGCAAAACACAACTCATCACACATAAAACAATCCAATTTTTTACTGTTGTGTTGTTTTTGGATAGTTGCCGTAAACAAATTGATATAACATTCTGGATATAAGATTGTATTTGTGGAATATAAAAAAACAACTCTTATTCACCCAAATCCACGTTCCCCTCTGGATACTAGAAAATATTAATGCGTTCATACGTGAAATTATTTAAACAAAGAAAAGAAAATAATTCATAGTTTAAAAAATATTGTATGTGCAATGAGAAAAATAAGTTAATCTGAGAATTTATATTAAAATTGACCAAAAGTTTAAGGTGTATATTACAAATTAATATATGTTAAAATAAATACTTAGTTTCTCATTACATACGAAAATATTCACAATTTTAAAGACATTTACTATTGGATTTTTTTATCAATTATTTTTATATTTTCCACTAAAAATAATAAGCTAATATAACTGATTATTTTGGTGATATTTACAAAGCCACATACATTTTTACAGTGTATATGATGTAAACTATACATGAGCAAAATCAAAATGTTTGCCATCCATATTAATGTTACCCTGTGTGCTGGATGAATTTAGCTCCTCCCCTTCTGTCAGATTAGGCTCCTCCCCTTCATCTTCTACATAAGGAGACACACCTAATTTCAGCATCTGAGCTTCAGCCATCTCCTGGACGGCTATAAACACATCACCACACACACAAACACAGGGAAGACGCACAAACCATCAAAACACAAGGGGATGAAACCACAAACAAATACACACACGCGTGTAAAAAGGTTTTGGGTGGTTTGCTTTCCAAATAAAACTTGTGTACTCTGCCAACCTGTTTTTCTTTGCTGTTGCATTCATGAAACTGATTCTTTCTGCATGTTAACACATTTGTTTATTTACACAAAACTCAATGTAAGACACAAACCCATTGTGGTTAGCTTTCTTTTTGACCACTTTTGTGTCTTGTGTGTGTGTCTGAGTATGTGTGTGTGTGAGTGAGTGAGTGAGTGAGTGAGTGAGTGTGTGTGTGTATGAGTGAGTGAGTGTGTGAGTGAGTGAGTGTGTGTGCGTGTGTGTGTGTGTGCCTGTGTATGTGTGTGTGTGAGTGAGTGTGTGTGTGAGTGTGTGAGTGAGCGAGTGTGTGAGTGAGTGTATGAGTGTGTGAGTGAGTGAGTGTGTGTGTGTGTTTGTGTGTGTGTATGTGTGTCTGAGTATGTGTGTGTGTGAGTGAGTGAGTGAGTGAGTGAGTGAGTGTATGAGTGTGTGAGTGAGTGAGTGTGTGTGTGTGTGTGTGTGTTTGAGTGTTTGAGTGAGTGAGTGACTGAGTGAGAGAGAGAGTGTGTGTGTGTGTGTGTGTGTGTGTGTGTGTGTGTGTGTGTGTGTGTGTGTGTGTGTGTGTGTTTTGCAGCTGTATGCTATCTGCTGTAATCCAGGATAATCCAGAGCAGCACAGACTCACACCAGTCACAGCTGTCACCATCTCTAATCTCACACACACAAAAGCAGACAAACAGGCTTGTAGCTCAGGAGACATTTTAAAACCGTGGTTGGCAGAGTACAGAACTACTAAATATATGACATGCACAAGTGATGAATAAATAAATGAAGAGACCGTTACCTTTTAATGACGGTGGCTGGTAGATATTTGGGTTGATTCGTTTTGGTTTAAGAACGCCGTTTTCACCTACAACCCACTGAAGACAAATCAAGCATCACAGTATTATTTACAGCATATAAACACACAGTATAAAAATATTTAATGTGGCTAAATAAATATCACAAAAAAAATAAACATTTCATTATTGATTTTTTGTCTGTGGAAAATATAAAAATAACATTTCAACAGTTAATTTCTCTAAAATATCAAACAATTTTGTGAATATGTTTTGTGAATTCTAATAGAAATATTTGAGTTATTCAGATTACACAAACAAATGAGTTCATTTAAAAGCTTTAGAATTAAGTAAAGATATTGTTTCAATTCTTGTATATGTAAGTACAACAATTAAATATCAATTGAATTAAAGATAAGAATTCCCCAACATACTGTTTTATATTTTAATGTTTTCCACTGAAATGTGGTTTTAAAATATGTATTTATTAAATATCACTGTTTATTTTCCCAAAATTTACTTAGCCACATTAAATATTTTTTTTTACAGTGTATTTAATTAATTTAAAACCTTTAATGTACTATGTACATTTTGAGTGTAATTTGTTTCAGTAAAACATTTAAAATGAACTATTTATAACATCATACGATGCTGCGATATTTAGACACAATTATTCCACATTATGAAGTTGTTTGTTATTGATATCATCAATGAAAAGAAATAACGGTATATACTCTGATGGTCACCGTATCGTTCTGGTATTACGGTGCTTAACTATCATAATGTGGTTTGACCTCCGGAAGTGTGGTGTGACTGTGGTACCTGATGGCTGGAGATGTCCTCCTCAGGTGATGCTTGGTCTGCTACTCTAAACAGTGTGGCGGGGGTGGGTCTTCTGCGTCGAATCTGAAAGACAAGCGTGATGGACATGCATGAAAATGACACCCTTAAAGTGACCCTGAAGAAATGAATGTGCAGAGACAACAAACACTGCAGTTTACGTGAGAAAGAATTGTGGGTTTGGATTTCATGTAAATATGAAACGTCCTTCAACGCGAACTCATTTTCAATTGCTGTCAAAATCTTGGGTCAAAATGTACCAAATGTCTTCCAAAACATCGTTACATTTTGGATTATGTAGCCAAGGTCACGGCGTCATAGAAAGGCTCTGAGGGACGGCAGAGGACGAGTAGAAATACATAAGAAAAGAATGAATAAATGTCCATACGTGCACCTGGATGGGTTTTTGTTAAAGAACACAGCATTTGGGAGAAAAAAAAGACTTAAGGTTCGACAGTAAATCCTTCTTTAGAATATGAAGCATTGGAGAGGACTCGTGTTGCTGCGCTTGGGCCTCGGGGTTTTACTCTGTAAATGATTTGTACAGGTGTGGATATAACAGAACCGCAGGAAACATGCTTTATATCCTTGCTTTTATGAAGATTTCACGCATGATGATGCATGCAGGCATGTCATTTTGACTGTTTACAGAGTCAGACAAAGAAGGTTACAGGAATATTCTTCAACACAATGTTCTCATTGTGTGTTCTTCTTTAAAGGTAATAGCAACATTAAAGGCCGTGTCTCAACAAAACCTGTTGTGCAATCGACAAACATTCCCTTTTCAGCCTTTCCACTCTTGCTCCTGTTTGGCTTTTAAAAATGACTCGAACATCTCCAAACGGACATGTGTGAGTCCCCGCGTCTCTCTGTTAAGCAGTTTTATTTGTTCTTAGTACAAATATGTAAAACTTATGAAATTAAGAAAAATTTAATTGGCAAAGAAAGCGATCCAAAATATAACTTTTTAGGAAGCAAATATCAGATTGTAGTACGTTTTTTTTCTCATCTCATTGGCAGATCATTTTGCTTGTTTTAATCAAAAATGATGAATTTATACATTATAATTTACATACATATACATCTAATATATACATTTTCTTTCCCAAAATAAGACATATCTTGGGTGACTTTTCTTGCCATGTAATCGTGTCTTGGTTTAAGTAGTTTTAGATATTTGTCCGAAATACAAAACGAACATGTTTAAATAAGAAATGTATTTTTCTCAGTGTATTTATGGTGTGTTTCTTCAATGTATTCCTTTATTCTTGTCATTTATTTTCATTTAAATTTATTTAAAGGTAATGGTTAAAAGTTTTAATAAATCCACCAAGATAATGAATTATACACAAGTATAAATTCGTAGCAAAAGAAACGTAAGTCCTTCAATGTTTGCTCGTGAAATAAATTAAATGTGTTATTAATCGGTTCATGATGTTCCTGCATCCCTCATTTACACCCCGTTCCAGAATTTAATGTCTTCAATTGTTTGAACACTTATGCATCACAGACGCTTTCAAATGTCCTCCAAAAACATCTTAAAAAGCAGAAAGCAAATGATGCCCTGAATTATTCATAATGCGACAAGCACTATCATCTCTTCTGGACATAAAGCACGGTAGTATGTGAGGATTCTTTGAATTACTGTACATAGAAGTTTGTAGGCTATATAACATGGTTTATG
Source organism: Triplophysa yarkandensis (assembly GCA_033220385.1). NCBI lineage: Eukaryota > Metazoa > Chordata > Actinopteri > Cypriniformes > Nemacheilidae > Triplophysa > Triplophysa yarkandensis. The sequence goes on from CM065654.1 coordinate 1,644,258, forward strand.
ATGTGATTTATGACCTTATATGGCACTACCTGTCAAAAGTTTGAAATCATTTACTCATTATATTATTCCCACATTGTCCGACATTAACTTTAGGAATTATTTTGTGACTGAAAGCATTTAAATTTAGATTTCAGCAGTTCTCACCTTAGATTATGGAAAAGGAGTACACACTTTTCATGTTCTCATTTAATCAATAGCTTGGCATGTTATCATCACAAAACTGAAGGAATGCTTGAATTTGTGTATTATTCCAGCAAGTTCAAAAACATGTTTTCGCAAGAAAAACTGAAATTACTTTGTTGGAACAATTGATTTTTTATACACACAAGTAATTCGAAACACTTATTGTTTAAGACTTGAACGGTAGTGTATGTATAAAACCATGATAAACTATAATCTAGACTTTCATCTTCACTGGGATTCATTGAATGTGATTCAGAATTGGAATCAGAGTTTTCTCTGAATCTGTCGGCGCTTGTCCCTGCCGAGAGACTCGCTGGAAAATCACAGCAACTTTCCTTTCTGTTTACCCACAAACACACCAAAGGTCACCTTGTGACGTCAATGACCGGGTTTGTGCGTTCAGACAGCCGTCTGACTGTAAAATTCAGAGTAAAGCAACTTTTTAAACATGGCTTAATCACTTTTGTCTCAAAACATTGGAAATACTTCGGCAGATTTCCAGAAGCGTAGCATGACTGTTGTGTTGTTCAATGACAGTTATGCTTCGCTCAGATTACATAATCCTGCTGTCATCACCTTTCCTACAACACATCTCCTTATGTAATATGCTGTGAACAGACAAAGGGAAAAATGATTTATCAGGCAAATCGACACATCATGGCATACACGTTCAGCTGTATTTAACTAGCAGTTACATAGTCTGGACCATAAATCCCTTTTTTATGAATGGTCCAACATTGGGTGTGTATACGTAATGTAAATTGATGTTTTTCTCTCTCACGCATACACACACACACAGACGCACAAACACAATGTTTCTGTTTTTATAGGACATTGTTTAGATTTGCTCTGGATTTTTAAAAGAAAAAAAACATATCCATATGGACAAGGATTAGGGATATTGCCCTCTTTATGAGGACCTCTCTCCCCATTCTGTACTGTTTTCCAGGTCCATGCCCAAACATTTGAATGACAATATTCTAAAGACTACAATTGCTTTTATAAAATGCGTATTTAATAACATATCCCTGGCCAACATCTAAGCTTAACCCTAAAAAGAACTTTCATTCGCATTACTTGCTTTTATCTGAAAAAAAAGCTTTTTAGGACTTTCGCAAGCCAAGAATTGTTAATGTTTTCCTAAAACATAGAAATAAAGTGAAATGGATGTGTACGTATGTACACACAGAATGGTTTAAAAGTATATATAAGTTCAGTCTTCAGTTTTTGTGGATTATTCACCTTATATTTTATTATATATTGCTTAAATTAAGTCCATTTTTATAAGATCTAATGTATCTCCATCTTTAAGCATCTAGGAGAAAGAGAGAGGAGGATTGATGGGTGTCACATCACATGACCTCGTCTTGAAAAATAACAACCTTTGCAATTGTTATTAGTTCATAATAAAAGTTGTTAATATTGTTGTGCATGCTATTTTGTTATTGTTTCAATATTAGTGTTTGGTATTCAGTTTCTAGACGGTTTAAACACAAACCAACAGTTTGTGACGCTGTCTAAGTCCTACGTCGTAGTTCTTGTATTATTCACATTAATATCGTATACCGAGGTATATTAGGGAGGAGGTTTAACAGTATCAAAATACGAAAACACGCCCAATCCTAGTTCATACTTTAAATATTCTTTGATAACTTCTAATCTAATCTCTAATCATTTAATTAAAAAAACAATTGTGTTTTTAATTATTTACTTACGCTAAACAATTTACACCAAAAAATGTGTACATTTAAAAGCTCTAAAATTAAGTTAATATACTGTTTAATATGTTTAATATGCAAGTGAGCAATAAATAGATCCCTTTAACTCCAATATCTCTATTAGAATTTGCCACGCAAAATATTTTTTTAACAGTGTGCCCGCACGAACACGCATATTATTTCAAGAACATATATAATAAATCATTAATTGTGTGTATTATAGGACCTTCACTGTAAAAACTGGTTGACATTGCATGGTAAATAAACACAAAGACTTTTATTTACTTAAATTCTTTTTAAAAAACTAAAAGAAAAAATGTAAAATAGTTATTTAGTTAATTTCTAGAAAATGTAAAAAATATATTTTTCTTAAGTTTCTAATGAAAAAAATAAGTATTTATTTACTGATATACATTTGAAATGTACACCAATGTTTTGGGTGTATCCTAATAGAAATGTTTCACATTTTAGATTGTATATTTAATTTCATTTTGCTACTATTAAATTGATTTTTATAACATCTAATGTATCTACTGTCCCCCTTTCCAAAAATATATATGCCGCCATGGGAGACTAATTTAAATCCATCAGCATTTCTAGACATATATGTTGTCATTCCAGTTCAGTGTTTGTTGAATCCAAATTCAGGACTGACAGTGTCATCTAACGGCAATGTAAAAGACTGACATCATGACAAACACATGAAACTTGTTATTGCTTAAAAAGAATTTCATTTCACAACCCTGAGCTTTAAGTTCACCATCACATCACTGAAGAAATACCAGGTCAAAGGCAATAAGATCAAACTCTCCTCTTCTCTTATCCCAATGTGCTCGTGTGAGCAAATAGAACTCAACAGCTACTGTATTACTATCCTCTAACCTCACACTAATCATATACAATCTATCCCATGATGCGATATTCACATCATCACTTTATCTTAATGCAGAGGATTACAGAAAATCTCTATAGCATAATGAAATCAAGATTTTACCTTAGCCGATTTTAAAAACGAGAGAACTGAAATCTCTTGAACCTTCGCCTACATGCCGCCGCCGGCCTCGCCGCTTGTCTTTCGTCTGTCTCTCATTCATAGCTATCATGTTTCCTCAAAGACAATCGAGATAAGACGTCTTCATAGTACTCTCATCAATCAGGCAAACTTCATTACGGAATGATTATGTAGTATGAAAGATAACAGGACACAAGCAAGGACGCTGACAGGGTTTGGGTGCCACTTCTTCATTTAATGTGCAAGACAAAATCAGGCCTGTCCTAGTTTTCATAATTGTCTTTGACCCTTTGACTGCTTATGGAATGGAGACCTCAGTCAATGAAGGGGAAAGTAAAGACAAAGGATTGAAGACTGCATTCTTCTTTATAAATACATTCAATTACGTAAAGATTTGTACATATCGGCGTACAAAACCACATGTGACAGTGTATTGCCCTCTTTACAACAACACAGTTTAACTTTAGATGTCCCAGAGGAAAGAAAACACCAAGGGATGAGACTCAACCTAGATTTAGATTTAATAACGAGGCTGAAATAAATTAACTTGTTATACAAACTGTAATTTTTGGGATGATGGAAAAAAACTGTTTAAAGCAATGCATGTCAGTTTAAAAATAAAAGTCGCTGCCTTTGGTTGTCAAACACTTTTGCATATTGCATTGGTGTCAATTCATCCTCAACCCGAGCATTAAATATTGATTTCCACTATTATTTTATTATCATTTTAATCTTTGTATGGTCTTACTTAGTCAATATTAAAAACATCAATGTTATATTTTCACAGAATGTTCTTTGTTTGGAATAATTTTATGTATACGTATGTAAATAATGTAGGGTTTTTGAGGGGTGTTTAAGCAACACAGTATTCAAGTTTCAGATGTATTTAAGGATCAGTTTAGACATGCATATATATCTTTACATTCCCTCAGTCTTTACCATTGCAGTTGGGCGACTTTTCGGACTTTTCCAGCACACACTAGACTAAAACGGACACACAACAGGTCGAAAGCGCTGAATAAACACAAAACAAAAAGTGCTCTGTTAATTTTTTTCCACGACTGCAAGTTTTCAAAATTAAAGCAACGATGTTGACACAGAGATCAGATGTCCTAGCTCTGCACTTGTGAAACGTTCTTAGATCATGACATGAATCTTCAGACATGTGGGGATCATGCCAGCCCGAGGTCAACATGGTGACACGCCATATTCAATATTTTCATCATGTATGATCCCGTGTAACCTCCACCCTGCCATCACCAACATCCAGTCAGTCTGAATGCCACCAACCACCACACATTCTAAAGTTAAGTAACAGCTTCCTGTCAATGCAGGAAGTGATGTCAAGCATAAATGAAACCAATCTGAATCAGATACTCCTTTATAAATATGTTGATAGCACTAGATCTAGTTTTTATCCTCCTGGCACCCTTTTTAACTCGCGTCTCCTGAGAACGACTCGCTGGCACATCTGCAACTCCACGACCCAGATCTTCAAGACTAAAATTACAACACCAACGAGATGAGGAACTAGTGCACATTGACACACACGGACATAAGAACATCAGAGCCGTTCACTTCACTGCCTGAAGAACACATCAATACTGGGAAACATCTGGAGAGGAGGTCAGCACACGCTGGGAGATCCTGGCATCCAGAACACCCAGAGCTCGAGTCGCTCGAGTGTAGGTCACACAGTTTATCAGCCTCAGGACAGATTTATGGCTCTTTCAGATTGGTCTGTGAGTTTAGGTTAATGAGTAATTCAGTACCCCCACCTAAAAAACATCTTTTAATTCTGTTGTTAGAAAATCAACCTTTGTTACATGTAGGTGTAAAAGAAACTCTCACCATCTCAACCTGCCGAGGGTCCAGCTGGGTCGGTTCCGTGGACGGGACTGCGAACTGGATTTTTCGTTTTTCTTTGGGTTCCACGGAGCCCTCAATCGGACTCAAGGGTTCCATAATCCTCTGTCCTCGGTATGAGAAATATCCTTTGAATCAGGCCTGTCTCAACATACAGAAGCACACACACACACACACACATGCAGTGTCCTCCAAACTCTCCTTGTTATTTCTCTCCTTTACTCGAATCTGTCAGATGTTCTGGTGTGTTTTCTCTTATCAGCCTGACCTCTGGTTTTGTCTCTCTCACTGTGTTTGGAGTCGGTGTGGGACGTCCTTATATCGACCTGGGGCGGGAAGGAGGCGGAGCTTAGTGACAGTAACGGTACTCTTGCGGGCTTATGGGGACTGTGCTGACGTTGATTTCTAATCAGAAAAAAAAGTTAATCTCATCCAGCTGGCTGAGCCTCTTTCGGCCTCCATTTGTGCAAAAATCATTCATGCCAGCCAGCAATATCAATGAAGTCTTGATTTTTTTTAATTGAATCGCTTAAATTAATATCAATTGATAGTCTGTTGATATTTTGACTTAGATTTTTTTCAGCATCATGTTCAAAGTTATTCTATGAAACCACATGGAGTCCAACTGATATTTGGGGATGTGTACAGTTTACACAGGTGCAGTTTATCACATCAACTATAGACAAAGTATCAAAACACTTTTTCGTTTGAACGGCTAAAATGTTTCATTTCAAATCTAACACGGTTGTGTTTGTGAAACGTTTTGTTTAAAAGTGTGTGATAGGTCACTTAAACATCTTCCATCTGCCTTAATATTTCGCTGTTGTGATGGCACTTATAAATCTTTGGGTGTGGTTTACATGCTTAATACTTTTGAGTTAACGACTGCTTTATAAATACTATAAATATCAAAAAATGAATACATGTAGAGATGTGACTCCGCTGTATCTGCAAGTATCATATCAGAAGAACAAAACAAACTTTTGCAACACATGACGGAAAACTGTTGGAATACAGATTACACCGGCTCAGGAACGCCACCTGGTGGATTTAATCTTGGACACATAAGTTGTAAGTAGTATAAATGTATTCGTTATCCTTTTTGACGCATGCAGTACATTAAAACGATCATTTAGTAAATGAAGCACACAAAAACAAACAAAAAGTTTTCAAGATGACCGTGAAGTGTGGACCTATTATTACAATCCGTTGTGCCGGTCTAGTTAGTAAAGCATTGACTCAACTGTTTCAGACTTGTTGAGATCATCTGTGAGGTCAAAGGTCATGTGTCAGTAACTGTCAGTGCATGTTTGTCTCACACAGCTGTTTTACTGACACCTGATGTAAACATTTTTTCAACATTCTGTGTGCAAAGAAATTCTTTCTGTACCATGCATTGTATCCATTTCTAGAATTTAACAAAAAAAACTCAAAATTCCAGAGAAAATAACGGATGACCACAGCGACAGCTGCATTCAAGCTGATCATCGGGTCGCATTCTGCGAACGTTCAGCATTAGATTCCTCCCTCAGATTTATAACAGTGCTTAAGAGAAAAAGCCAAACCCACATGACCCGATATGACCCTGATCATCACTTAGAAACAATACAAGTATCCTCAATATTATTTATTAACTGTTAGTTACAAAATAACTTAAATATGTTATGGGGATAGTTCACCCAAAAATGAAAAACTACTTGTTAATTATTGAAACCTCTTGACATTTTAAATCTGTATTGCTTGCTTTCTTGCGTGAAACACACAAGAAGATATTTTGAAGAATCACTGACACTTGCATTGCATTTGTGTCTATAAAGTAAAAGTGATTTTGTGATATTTGGTTACCAACATCCATCTTTTGTGTTCTGCTGAAGAAAGGAAGTCACACGGGTCTGAAATGACAAGAGGGTCAATAATACAGAATTGAAATTCTCGTTCCAACTTTCCCTTAAGGATGGACGCAAAGGCTCCAAGTCCAGTAAAACTCTACCAAACTCAATTTACTCAGCCACGTTTTTAATTTATTGTCATTTTACAACATGTACATTTGGCGTAGTCAAAATCAAAGTAAGCAATTCTGCTAAAATGCAGGTCAGTCTTGAAAGACTTTGACCTTCAATTCAAATGAACGTTGCTAAAGCACTTGGTCCTGAAAACAACATGACGAAGAATTTGGGATACATTTTACTCCAACCAGCAAAGATTCCGCATACGGGGTGGGACAAACCCCGAGTTTAAGCCGGATCGGTACAAGAAAGAAAGTCAATTAATGGGTGAATGTGGATAAAGTCAAAGCAGCCTTCACAGATCCACAAACATTTCCATCTAGCTATACAGACGACCTCAAAATAATGCTGCGAGGGATGAACGTCATCCATTCAACTTTCAAAAACTCTTGTTTGAACATTCACATTTTCCTTCAAACGAAAGAAAGAAATCACGAGCGTAACTGCTAATAAAGCAACAAATATAGTTCCGAGCGGCGGACTCTCAGTCCTGGTTCAGGACGGGCCGGTGGCTCCATCCAGAGAGTAGCGCAGGTCTTGGTCCTGTGGGAAGTGAATCTGTGTAGCAGCGTTCTCCAGGTCAGTGGCGGGCGAGGGGGCATAAGAGGACGCAGGGTGAGGGGTTGTGCTCTGGGGTGAGTAGGGTACCTGACTGGGGTGGTGGTCTGCGGGACGTCTGTCCTCTGAGGTCTGCTGGGAGAGGAGATGGAGCAGGGTGGCAGCTACGTCAGAGGCGACATCACGAGGGTGTTCGGAGGTGGAGGCGGCAGGTGTGACTGCAGACTTTGAGCCTGTCGCCTCTGGTTTTGTTAATGCAGCATCTGCAAGAGAAAAAAAAGACAAGAATAGTGTTAGTAACTAGAATCTATAATTAATCTACAATCTATAATTGCACTAAAATCAGTGACAAGATGTTATATATATAAACAGCAAAATGTTCAGTCTTCTTACAAATAACGTTTGTGTGGAGATACATTTTTAAAGGAATGCGTTTTTAAGTATTAGAAACAGATAATAATGACTACATTTAAAAAGGTGGTCCAAACTGAAAATAATTCTATATAGAAATATTGTATATAAGCCAAACAATTTCCGACAAGCCTTAACAACATTCTGTTATCATATTAAAATGTATGATTACTAGGACAGTTTACACAAAAATAAAATTGTCATTTATATATACGGATGACTTTCAACTTATGTATAATTATTACTGGGGAATACAAAATAAGATATTTTGAGAAATGTCTCTGTAGTTTTGTGTTCATACAATGAAAGTCAAAATGGTGGTCAAAGGTATTCGGCAATCAACATTATGAAAAATATCTTTTGTGTTTTAAAGAATTAAGTCATTCAGGTTAGCAATGACATGGGGGTGAGAAAATGAGGGTCTGCTGTATTTTTGGGTAAAGTAGGAAAAGAAGCACAGGTTTGCCAATTCTTTGTACGTTAAATGTTTGTAGTATAAAAAATACTGTTATTTGATTCATCACTGAGTGGACATACAGGAAGATGATTTCTTTCTCATCAACATAAAAAATATTTTTTATATAAAATGAATTTACTTAAATACTATCATTTTATGAAAAGCATGTCTTTAATAAAGTGAGTTGTTCTTTAGACTTGAGAGCATCACAAACACTGCAGCTGAATCTCAGATAATGCAGACTATTTAATATAACTTTGCTGATTTTAAAGCACTAAAATAAAACTTTAAGGTTATGCATTTAAACTTAATAAACATGTTTATGCAAAGCTGTTTATTACAAGCCTACTTTAACCAATACTAACGTATTGTTTGTAAGTTAAGAACAACTATAATGTGCAATAAACATGAATCTTCAGAATGTAAATATTTTTGTTTAACACTTTCTAAATAATATTGTGTATATAAAACAATAAAAAGATTTGTGACTATTTGTGTTACTATTTAAGATTTTGCATTAAGTTTTGTTTAAGGTCATATGGATTTAATATGTGGGATTTTTACACAATTTTGAACCGGTTAAATGTTAAACTACAAAGCCAGAATGCATTAAAAGGACACGTTCATCTAACTGGCATATACAGCAGATCTCATCAAACCCATTTAAACGTTACTTGAGTTGAAACTAACAGAAATAAAACTGATCTAAATGAATAACAGATTGACATTATTTTTGACGAGAATCCAGGCAGTAAAGTTAAGTTTGTGGGATAAAATAACTTTCATGACAGCACATTTCTAAAACTACTGCCCGGCTTTGATTTCAATAAAATTGTACATTGTGGTTATTTGTATATTATAGTACGCTTTATACGACCCTACTGTTCATAACTCGAAGCATGATTAAACATATGACTTTCCTAGCAACAAGAACAAAGGCAAAAAGTAATAAACATGTTGATACAAAAATAAAAAAGAACTTTTTGTTTGGAAAAAGGTAAGGGTGCTGACAATACATACATTATATCTATAATTTATTTGACACTCGTCTCACAGTAAGATTTTATTACAGTGTAAATGCACAGATTCAAACCCAAAGACTGTTGAATTACGAGAGGTCAAAGAAAACAAAACTCCTGGTGAAAAACTAAGAGGAAAGAGTCGAAAAAAAGATATGAACTCAATGAACATGAGTTTCATCTTGGTAGGACATGGGTTGCGCGACATTAAGTGACATCTCTCTTAGAGATGAACCAAGATCACACATACAGATGGGGGAATCTCACAAAACCTGTTGAGAACGCCCAAGTGTGTAACAGGTGCACACTTCATATCAATAAATCAAAAATTTTAAATTTACTCACCCTCAGAACACTTAAAACCTGAATGAGAAACGAAAATAATTCAAAAGAAAGGTCTTCAAAAAGAAGTGGCACCAATTCATGTCTATTGTATGTGCCTGTAACATCATTCTTCAAAATATCTTCTTTTGTCTTCCAATACAGGTCAGACGCACAGGTCTGAGATGACAAGAATGTGAGTAAAATACAGAATCATTCAGATGGTTTCGATTTAGGACCACTAATACTTTGCATTTTGACGTCCACCTTCAATTTGTAATCATAATAATCAATTAAAATCAACCAAAATAATTTTGTACTTATTAATACTAAATGATTATTATTAATGTTGATTCATACTCAGTACTACGGTAAAAATATGAACTGCATTTAAATGTTCTGCATTTATACAAAAAATATTTCAAAATAATACAAATATTAGTTTTAATAGAACACTCATGAATACACATGAAAACCATTAGTAGAACGTCTTAAAATAATGCAAAGAAGTATTGAAACGCAAGATTGTTTTGTATGACGTTATGTTGAAGTATCACAACAGGATTTGTGAAATTCACCCCAAGTAGTATCTGACCTGGTTTAGTATTATGCGTTGACTAATGGAAAACAAATAATGCAAAGCCACGATTCATTAAACCGTCGTTTTTCTGAAGTAAAGGTTAGTCTGTGTACTAAAACAGAGCCACAAGTGAAGATGTGTCCAAAACTGCTCTTTATTCCAGAACTACTTCATCTGGGTTTAAAAGACAGACAGATTAACGCAAACGCTGACCATCTTTCTGAAAGTGTGCAGTGCACACTGGATGCTTTTAGTACGTGTCAGATTAACACACAAATAATGAGAAACTAACGCATCGTGTGAACGAATGACAGCGGAATTTTGTTTCAACTGAGCGCTGCAAGGCTGCAAAATTTAATGTACGGTTACGTCAGCACAAAAAAAAACATTTGGATTTCAAATAAACATGATTTATTTATTGTTAGCTTGCAGACTTCCAACTAACCAATGTTCCCCTTTATAAAACAGGAAAACAAGAATGAAAAAACATGAAAAGTATTTATGCGTAGGGCTGTCCCACATACCCCTCTGGTTTTAGCCGTGGCCAATCACAGCGTTCGACTACTCATGTCCCGCCCCACCCGTAGATTAAGCTAACACTTGCCCTCGCGACTGCTGCCCTTGACGGAAGCCGAGCCGCTTCGTGCCACAGCTTCGTCCTGCCGGACTCCGTTGCTTTCGTCTGCCCCCTGCGTCGGAGCCTTTATCAGCTGCTCCAACAGGAGCGTGAGGAGGTTGGCCTGGTCTTCCTGTGGGAGTTCTGAAGGCTGAGGATTGTTAGAGGACTGGAGTAAGGTGGAGAGATGGCTAAGCAGCTCTATCTGCTGTGCAGGGTCCAGATCGGGTGTGGATGGGGCAGCCGGTGTTCTGGACAGCACTGATGTGGAGGCTTCGGAGGAGCTCCGGAGAGCCTCGGCCATCTGAGGGAGGTTCAGACTGTCAGTTTGACCCTGGAGCAAGTTCAGAAGGACAGCCAACTCTGTCTGGTTCAACTGCTCCGCTGCTGCTCCCAAACCTGTTCGTAACGGCATGGTATAAAAATGACCAAACTTTAGTAAAAGACTATCCTGAAATAGTTATTGATGCTGCAGGAGACAATATAAACACAATTAAAACTTGCACAGCAATGAAGAAATCTTAACAGAAGTGCTTTTTAAACGTAAAGCACCTTCAAGCTCACTTGCTGCGATGTTTGCTGTCGCCGGTTGGGCAGATGAGGGAGGTGGAGGCTGGCGGCTGTTCTCTCCTCCGGCAGCTGCTCCGGACTCCTTCCGTGGCACTTTGGCAACAGGTAACTCCTCAGGCACGCCGCTTTGCCTCTGACGTCTTCGCTTCTTGCTCCAGAGCTCGTGACAGTCTTGCCAATGAGGCAAACTACAGAACAATGGAGTTAAGACACTCATCTTCATGTTAACAACAACAAATTAAAAGCCACAATTCACTAAATTAGAATGTCGATAGACAAGCTCTTTCTTCTGCATTTGTAAATGAGTCGGCACCCAAAATTTTATTGTGTTTTTACGATTTAAAGCTTTGAAACCAAGTAAATGAGCTGATGTAATTTAGTAAAAAAAATCAAGTAATTCTGATTAACTCAAATATTCCTGTTAGAATTCACCAAAAATATTACAAATATATATTTGTAAAATAGATACTTTTAAACACATTTTAAAAGCATATTTTTAAATAAGGAGATTAACTGTAGGAATTTAAGTCAATTATTTTTCCACAAAAAAATATAATGTAATTGTTTGTAACTATACAAGTGTTTTTTGTATAAAAAAAATTGCATGGTTAAATTAGACATTTAAACAAAATGAGGCATGCACTGACTTTGGAGGCGGCATTTTGTTGGGCTGCACGTCACACAGAAAATGGCTGGCGAGTGCTTGTTCGGATGTGCAGCGTTTGGATGGATCCAGTGTCAACATGTGGTCCAGCAGTTCAAGAGCGGAGGTGGGCAGACTGGAAGATAAATATTTTTTGTAAACCAAGTTGAAACTAAATCGGCGGTTGTGGGATGGTACTGAAGCTTTAAACCATGAGGACCACAATCAATGAAAATGCAATTATATTACAACAAAAATTAAAAATTCACATTCAAATCACATTTGTTTTACCTTCTGGAACAGAATCAAGGTTCTGTGAAAAATCTGCACACTAATAGTAATAAAAAATATAAAGTATCACTATTTACTCACCTTCTTATGATGTCAGACCTGTATAACTTTCTTTTGCCAAACACAAATTAAGATATTCTGAAGAACGATGGGAACTGAAGAGCAGTGGCATTAATTTACTATTGTACAGACATAAAGCCAAAAGTGAGTTCGTGCCAGTTCCCAACATACTTCAAAACATCTATTTTGTTCTGCGAAACAAAGTCATACAGGTAAAAAATAAAAAGAACCACCACGGCCTAATTGTACATATCTGCATAATAGATCTGCTCTAATTTTGACCACATTGAGATGGTAAGACACTCACAAAGCGAATTCCTCTCGCAAGCGTCTTCTGTACTGTTTCTTGGGTCTCATGGTGTTAAAGTACGGCAGCTTGATCACATCTGGCCAAGCGGCAGGACATGGACTCCCACACAGACGACTGACAAAAACAAAAAGAAACAAATCTATTTCACATGCTGTCTCACCAGATACACTTGCATCAAACAGTTCATGATTTCAGTGTGTACACACCTGATCAGCTCCAGCTGCAGTAGTTCCTGGTTAGCTTGGAAAATTGGTTTCTTGGTAAAGAGCTCACCCAAAATACACCTATGCAGAAAAACAAACATACATTTATAACAATGCATTTAGAACACATGCAGCCGGTGAGACGTGATCTTACCCGCAGCTCCACACGTCTATTGCAGGCGAGTATCTCTCCTCCCCCAGCAGAAGCTCGGGCGGCCGGTACCACAGCGTGATCACCTTATTGGTGTACGGCCGACTGGAAATGACCAGAGGTCATACAGTAAGTCCCATCTTAATATTTGATTTAAAACTCAAATCTGACATGATGACTCACCTTTCCTCAGAGTTATAGAGACGAGCCAAGCCAAAATCTGCTAGCTTAATCTGACCGCTGTAAAGCAGGATCAACAAAAGATTGTACTCGCATTTCAAAGCATTAACAAACTTTGAAAAACAGCCCTCAACACTTGTTTATTAGTTGTACAATAGTACACTGGGTACCTGTTGTTCAGCAGAATATTGGAGCATTTGATGTCCCTGTGCAGAAAGTTCTTCTTGTGGCAATAATCCAAACCTTCCATGAGCTGACGCATGAAGCTCTGTACATGTTCATGAGAGAATGACACCAGCCCAGACTCCAACAATCCCATCAGGTCATGATCCATGTATTCAAACACCAGATAAAATGCACCTGAACACATATGCGCATTATGATTTGTGATACTCAAATGAAAAAACACTCCCAACTTATCCTCTTGTCTTTGCAAATGTATATGACTTCCTTTTTTCTGCACGACCCAAAATAATCTTTTGAAGAAAGTCAGCAATCGAAAAGCATTCCATTCAAAGTATTCAAGTGAATGTATGCCAGTTACAAACATTCTTCAAAATATATTCTTTTGTGTTCTACAGAAAAAAGTCATACAGCATTTTGGATTTCTAAATTTTAATTTTGGGGTGAACAATCACACAAATTACAGTACAGAATTGAACCAACCTTTGTCTTTCTTGAAGTCGAGGGCGTCCTGTTTGTCAGTGACGATCTCTTTCATGTTAACAACGCTGCTGTGGTTGAGCTGTCTGAGGATCTTGATCTCTCGAATGGCAGTGATAGGGAAACCTTCCTTCTCATTATCTAACCGTACCTTCTTTAATGCCACCAGCTCACCTTTAAACCCAAATAACCGATTTTAAAACATATCTACTAACACACCAGCGAGATGCTTTTATTCACGAAGGCAGCACACCTGTGTCTTTATCTTTGGCCTTGTACACCTGGCCGTAGGTTCCTTCTCCAATGATGCCAATGATGTCAAACTTATCCACGCAGCGTTTGCCCCAGTCGCTCTGAGTCTGTTTCCTCTCTCCAAATCTCGGACAGCAAATCCTAAAGACATTCAGACGTTCAGAAAGTTTTCCACGCAATGTGAAGTATTATGAAGCATGAGTGATACTTACTTTGGTCTCTTCTTATAGGTGGGTTGCTGTGGTGTCGGGGGCTCTGGGACAGGTGAATTTGGAGGAGAGGTGTCTCCACCATGAAGCATAGGTGGGAGGGGCAAGTCGCTGAGAAGGCGTGTCCTAACTTCTTTCTCCTTTTCTTTCTCCTTTACTCTTTCCCTTCTTGACCTCTGGGAAAGACTCTTCTTCGGACTAAGAAAGAAGAAAGGATTTTTAAAAGCAAAAAGCAGAATATTTTTTTTTTTTTTTAAACACCAACTACAACTTTTATATATATATACACTTTTATATAGATCAAATATTTGCTGTCTATCGCTTAAACAAAAGTCTAGATTAATAAAAATCATTTAAACAATATTGAGTGTTTTGCGACCTTGGGAACATTTTATATGTTAAATATTTAGTTCTTAGTTCAAATGGAAGGTTCATTGAAAAGATCTTTAAAAATCTCTTCTAATCAAATGATGGTTGATGATTCTTATGCCTTTACTAAAACCTTTTTTTAATGCGATCAATTAGTTTGGACACATGAGTGAATTTCATTGTAAACAAGAAAGTGGAGATGGGATCATTAACATCCAAACTTTGAACTCAAACTCAACACACAGATTTTTAAACTAGATAAGCTAACAACTAGACAGGATTGGTAAACAAGCTTAAGATTTAGTTTTATTAGAACCACTGTAAAACAGCACAGCTGCTAAATGCTTACATGAGTTGTGAGAAAAGAATTGTGGCTCACCTGTCCCTGAGGTCTGTTCCCAGAAGAACCGGTGGCAGGGGAAGCGGTGGGAGGGTGGATGTCTTCACCGGGTGTCCAGATTTCTGCATGGGGCTTTTTGGCCGGGAAGGCATAGACGTAACAGATGCTGAAGGTGGCCCTGCAGGCGGAGGACTATTTAGAGGAAGGGGTGGAGGAGACGTGAGAGGAAGCGGGGGTGGCGAGTTTGCAGGAAGAGGCGGAGGTGAAGAGAGGGGTAGCGGTGGAGGACTTGACATTGGGAGGGGTGGAGGAGCCGCGGTCGGTTCCTCCGGTGTAAAGGCGCTAGGAGGCGGGGATGGAGGTCTTTGCTGCTCAGGAGGGGGAGCAGTCTCTAGTGTTAACACTGTGTTTTTTGCTAGCGTGTTTGCAGCGTTTGTCATGTTTGGAGGAACAGAGGGAGAGTTCTTGGCGGCGGCAGCCTGGCGTTCCTTCTTTCGCCGTGTAAGCTCTGCCCCAAGGCTGGATGAGATCGGCAGGTGAGAGGAAGGAGATCGGCCTTCCTCGCCTTTTCCTCTAGAGCTTCCAGAATATAAAGAGTGTTTCTTCGTGCGAGAACGAGAGGATGAACGGCGAGAGGATGAGTAGTGTGGAGAACGGCTACGGGAACGAAGTGATCGCCTGAAAAAGGAGAAATTATTTCAAATCAACATAATGACTACAAGACCTAACAGATGTGTGTCAAATCTATTTGTAGAACACCTGAAAACACAAAACATGCCTTGTGAATAAAATAAAGGTACAGGACTTTAACAACTGGTTAATAAAATATACTCTTGAAGAAGATGGATGATATATAATAGCAAACTGACATTTTGTTAACAACCAATATTAACATTTGTAAACATCACTATTTAAGAATGGATTAAATATATAAAACTAAAGAAGCTTATTATACCATCATCAGATTTTACACACCTTATTTTATATTCAAACCTATCTAAACATCTATATATTTGGTCCCAACACAACCTTAAAATTGTCATTTATTTGCCACTTCATCACCAGTGTGACTTTCTCCCATAGACAACAGAACATGTTTAAAAGAATGTTGGTAACTGAACAGAAGTATCCATTCACTTCTACAGCATGGATACAAAACAAGTGCAAGTGAATTAGTGCCACTGCAACATAATTTCAAAATGGGGAAAGAAGAAAGTGGTGAGCAAATCACAATATAATTTTCATGTTGGAATGAACAACCCCTTTACATGATCAATCGATGCGGGTTCTTTACCTTTATTTGCATACTTTCACTTCTCTGTTATTCAGTTTTGTTCATATACATGGACTTAGCATTAACTTAAGTTAAACACTACACAATTTGACTAATAGAACAAAAATAAAACAAAATCAAATGTAACCACAAACCTAAAGCAATTGATCAAAATAAAGATTCAAATTCTGAATAGAACTCTGGGCATGAGCTAAATTGTTCATGACCAAGATTAATTAAAAAAAAATCTATTCTTACCAATATGACAATTAAAAAAAAAAAAAATTAAGGGAAATTTACCCATACACAATTCATTTTTTAAACTCAAAACTCGTTTCACAGTATCAAAAAAAAAAAAAACTTAATTTAATTACATTAAACAAAAAAACTACATCAGCCTATGATGTAATTGCTTAAATAATTTTACATTTCAATGCAATTTAACATTAATCTTATTGAATAATATATTGCTTAAAGTGATAGTTCACCCCTAATTAACATTTACTCCCCTTGTCGTCATTTCAAACCTGTATGCCTTTGTTTATTACGTAGAACATAAAGGGAGATATTTTTCCAAAAGCTGATAACCGAAAAGCGGTAGCACTCTTTCACCAAAAAATAGAGGCAAGTAAATAGGTGCCGGTTACCAACATTCTTAGAAATATCTTTTGTGTTCTGCGAAATACACATGTTTGAAATTACAGGGCGACTAAACAATGACAGAATTTTCAATTGTGAAAGAACTACCCCTCTAATACAGGAGTTCTCAACGTGGTGCATAACGTTGTGGTTAATGTCATAGAATCAGCCGTTGTTGGGTAGTTAGAGTTGGACTTGTAATCAGAAGGTTGTGGGTTTGAATCTCAGTGCCAGCAGACAATGACTAAAGTGTCCTTAAGCAAGACATCTCACCCCCGTTTGCTTTGCAGTGATGATTGACTACTTCATTATACTTGCAAGTCGCGAAAGACAAATTTTTCTCTACTACTCTACCTCATATATGAGTTTAAAAGTATTGAGGGTAAACAGAAAATCTTAAATTATTATAGGGGGCAGTTGTGGCCTTGTGGTTCGAGAGTTGGACTCGTGATCCCAAGTTCACTGGTTCAAGACTCTGTACCAGCGGGGATATCATGACTGAGGTGAGTCCCTTGAACAATGCACTGCTCCCCCCATTTGCTCCCCGGGCGCCGCAGCATGACTGCCCACTGCTAAGGGAGTGTTTCACAGTGTGCGTGTGTTTACTTATTGTGTGTGTTCACAGTGTGAGTGTGTTCACTTAATGTGTGTGTGTGTTACTGTGTATGTGTGTGTGTGTGTTACTGTGTATGTATGTTCACTTACTGTGTGTGTATTACTGTGTATTTGTTCACTTACTGTGTGTGTTCACTTATGGTGTGTGTGTTACTGTGTATGTGTTCACTTATGGTGTGTGTGTGTTACTGTGTATGTGTTCACTTATGGTGTGTGTGTGTTACTGTGTATGTGTTCACTTATGGTGTGTGTATGTTCACTTACTGTGTGTGCGTGTGTGTGTGTATTCACTTACTGTGCGTGTGTGTGTATTCACTTACTGTGTGTGTGTGTATTCACTTACTGTGTGTGTGTGTGTGTGTATTCACAGTGTATGTGTGCGTGTTCACGGTGTATGTGAGTGTGTGTTCACTCACTGGGATGGGTTAAATGCAGAGCACAAATTCCAAGTATGGGAGACTCTGCATGTTACATGTTACTGTAAAGTTGATATTAACATTTATAAACTATTTTAAGTTTAACAAAGATTGGTGTTTTTTTAACAGCCAACCAGTCGCCCTCCAAACGATTTGCTCTCCTAAGGCAGCCCTCTAAAAAAAAGTGTTGAGACCCCTTCTCTAACGCATCAGTTCCCACTTACACAAACATCCTCATGATTATGAACCTGTCCTACAAGGTAACACAAATGTCCAGCCAACCCTGACCGATGATGTCAACCCATCAAGTGAGAATGCTCACCTGGATACAGGACTGGTACTGGACGAGCGTCGGTTGCCATAGGGACTGCACGGCGAGTGTTTCCTGCTCACATACGGACTTCCATCCTTCTCGCAGCTGGACGATCTCCTCCGTCCATACGGACTCTGCGATCTCTGTCTGGACCGTCTGGACGGCTCCCTGTACGGACTCGGACTCGCCGCCCTGCGCCTGGAGGAATAACCGGGGTCCGGTTCTCCGGTAGAGGGACTGTCTCCTCCGCTCCTCACCGACTCCGGAGCGGTCTTCCTCCCTCTGGACAGACTTCTCCCCTTGGGGCTGGACTTGTGGCTCTTGGGAGGTTTCCGGCGGCTCTTGTCCTCGTACGTCTCCCTCTTCTTGTCTTTGCGAGACTTCGACGCACGCCCGGTTTCCTTGCTCCGGGATGAGGATGCCGAGGACGCGCTGCTGCCCGGCTGGACCACTCCGGTTGAGAGGGAATCTGCGCATCTCTTAGCGCTCTCATCCGAGCGCCGGGACGCGGACACCTTCCTGCTCGTCTTTCTGGGAGTCCCCTCGCCCTCCGGACGCTCTCGGACCCGGGGGTCTTTGGACCTCTTCCGGGAGCGCTTGTGCTTTTGAGTCCTGTTCGCAGCTTGGTACTCGGGATCCACCCTGTCGGTGACCGGTTTGGGAGAGTCAAGGAACGTGTCCGAGTCCGAGCTGATGTCGTCGTACTCCACCAGCGGCTTGATGGCGCCCACTGCCGCCGGAACCGCGGTACTGCAGGCGGCGGCGGAGCTCCCGGCCTCATGTTTGGACCTGGTTCGCTTGAGCCTGGAAGAAGCAGAGCTCGCAGATTTTAGGAGATGCTTACCCGAGGGAGTCGTCTTCCCGTCCGCCTGGTGGTACAGCGATTCAGCCTTGCGTTTGGTCGCATACAGGCGGTCTGATCCAGGCATACCTCCAGTGTCCTCCGGCGACGCGGACTTCTGCGGTCAAGACAGCACATGAACAGCGGAAATCGCACGTCGTCGGGTAAAAAAACGCGAAACGTTCCCAACGTAAACAAACGAGAAGTGCACTCAAACGCGTTTCATGTCCTTCCGGCGTCAGCGCATCGCCTTCACGCGGCTAGCTTATGCTAGGCTAAGCAACGGTCTGAGCTAGCTTATGCTAAGCTAGCTCGAAAAACAACGTAAAATAACCGCTCGCTTGTTTTTGTCGTTGAGATGTTTAGCTGTCACGCGGATGAAGATCTCGGACGTGCGTGGACGTTTCCCCACGTAACTGAACATGAAGACCAACGCTTGCTTCACATATTCGCTTTAATGTTCTGTGTAAAGTCTCTGCGCTTTCACATTGGTCGGAAATGGTCACATATTTATGTGTTCGAGTTTGTTCCGGGTCACTTAAGCGGCTCTGGGTCGGCACCGGACCTTTGGTTCGGCCGATGTTCGTGGATGCAAAACCGTCCACGGCCCTTGAGTCAGACGCGACTCACGTCATCCATTACAGCCACAATTGTGCGCGGCCTCTTGTGCGCATGCGCCGCGTTAGCCCCGCCCACGGAGAAAGGAAACGCCCGCACGTGCTTGATAAAGTCACGGCGCGCGTGTGTTATTATGTCGTATAGCACGTTCGAGCGTTGATTATTTTAAATCGTTGATATTATATTTCCTCGCGCGTTTCTAGTCACCGCCGGTTGTAGGTGTCTATTGAGCAAGATCACTGTCAATCTTAATGGTAACTAGGCGACAGCCAATCAGAAGGGGCGAAGGTTTTGCACACTCAGCAACTGTAGTTTTTGTAGTTTAAGCATTATTTTAAAGAACGATTTAATCGCAAACAATTAATAAATAAATAAATAACAGCATCTGTAGTCGGCTATTATCTGTTTTATCTTAATCGCAAACAATTAATAAATAAATAAATAAATAACAGCATCTGTAGTCGGCTATTATCTGTTTTATCTTAATCGCAAACAATTAATAAATAAATAAATAAATAACAGCATCTGTAGTCGGCTATTATCTGTTTTATCTTAATCGCAAACAATTAATAAATAAATAAATAAATAACAGCATCTGTAGTCGGCTATTATCTGTTTTATCTTAATCGCAAACAATTAATAAATAAATAAATAAATAACAGCATCTGTAGTCGGCTATTATCTGTTTTATCTTAATCGCAAACAATTAATAAATAAATAAATAACAGCATCTGTAGTCGGCTATTATCTGTTTTATCTTAATCGCAAACAATTAATAAATAAACAAATAAAAGCATCTGTAGTCGGCTATTGTCTGTTTTATCTTAATCGCAAACAATTAATAAATAAATAAATAACAGCATCTGTAGTCGGCTATTATCTGTTTTATCTTAATCGCAAACAATTAATAAATAAATAAATAAATAACAGCATCTGTAGTCGGCTATTATCTGTTTTATCTTAATCGCAAACAATTAATAAATAAATAAATAAATAACAGCATCTGTAGTCGGCTATTATCTGTTTTATCTTAATCGCAAATATTTAATAAATAAAAAAATAAATAACAGCATCTGTAGTCAGCTATTGTCTGTTTTATCTTAATCGCAAATATTTAATAAATAAAAAAATAAATAACAGCATCTGTAGTCAGCTATTGTCTGTTTTATCTTAATTGCAAACAATTAATAAATAAATAAATAAATAACAACATCTGTAGTTGGCTATTGTCTGTTTTATCTTAATAATATAAATTATAAAATAAAATATAAATATAAAATCGAGTATAAACCCTCAGTAACTGTAGTTTTTGTAGTTTAAGCATTATTTTAAAGAACGATTATTGACTTATAGTATAATAACAGCATCTGTAGTCGGCTATTGCATGTTTTATCTTAATAAAATAAAATATAAATATAAAATCGAGTATAAACCCTCAGTAATTGTTCTTTTTGTAGTTTAAGCATTCTTTTAAAAAAGACGATTATTGAGTTTTAGTAAAATAACTGCATCTGTAGTCAGCTCTTATCTGTTCATCTTAATCACAAACAATGAATAAATTAATTATTAAACATACATAAATAAAATAAAATCAATTGTAATTTAGATTTTTACTTGAGTTGATCACTGTCAATCTTAATCGTAATTAGGCGAAAGAAGGTTTCCCACCATCAGTAACTGTAGTTTTTGTAGTTTAAGCATTATTTTAAAGAACGATTATTGAGTTTTAGTATAATAACAGCATCTGTAGTCGGCTATTGTCTGTGATATCTTAATCAAAAAACAATGAATAAATACATAAATATAATAAACATACATGAATAACATAGATCGAGTATAATTGAGTAATGTTTACTTATTTTTGGTACTTATTTATGCATAGAGAATAATGCGTGTTTTTTGTAAATATATTTATGATGGTTAATGATAAGAAAAAACATCAAAGAAATGGTTTCTGTTTGTATGATTGAAAATGTAATTTTCAATAAAAATATTTCAAACACATCGTAAACTGAGCGTAAAGATTCTTGTTTCGCACGGCTTGCAGTTTGTTTGGATTTTTTTAAATAAGCAATTATATACATATAATTACAAACAACGATAGTAAAGTGAAATAATATGGGTATAGAAAAGATAAATAAAAAGATAAATAAATAAAAATAAATAAATAAAAGCCAGGAAAAGTAAATTAAAGTGTCATAGTGCTTCATATATTTGTACAGCTTTTCCATTTTTAATATTATTGTTTGTTTGGAAAAACGCTGCCTCGTGTCACCATCAGGATGACGTCATATGACGACCTCCTCCCTCTTCAGTTTCTATTGGCTACGGTGTCTGTGGGCGTGTCTGGAATACCCGGAAATGCCCGAATAAAACCCTGAACATGAATGATTCCCAGTCACTGGTGCTGACTTCAGTCATCAGAGCACAAGATCACACTTAACTCCACAATCATCACAAAACATTCATTACAAAACATATTTCATTATTATAAACACTTTATATATTAATATATGCTGACATTGATGAAATACATCCATTATAAACTCATGAAATGACAACTAAAGGATGAAATGAAACCCACACACAAAGTCATGAATCTGTTACACTTACTTGACAAGTGTTTATTACACACATACATAACTACAATCTTTATTGTAAGATAAGTTCAAAACAAGCATGGAGAGAGTGTGTGTCTGTGTGTGCTTGTGTCTCTCAGTGTGTGTGTGTGTGTGTGTGTGTGTGTGTGTGTGTGTGTGTGTGTGTGTGTGTGTGTGCGTGCGTGTGTGTCTGTGTGTGCTTGTGTCTCTCAGTGTGTGTGTGTGTGTGTGTGTGTGCTTGTGTCTCTCAGTGTGTGTGTGTGTGTGTGTGTGTGTGTGTGTGTGTGTGTGTGTGTCTGTGCTTGTGTCTCTCAGTGTGTGTGTGTGTGTGTGTGTGTGTCTGTGTGTGCTTGTGTCTCTCAGTGTGTGTGTGTGTGTGTGTGTGTGTGTGCTTGTGTCTCTCAGTGTGTGTGTGTGTGTGTGTGTGTGTGTGTGTGTGTGTGTGTGCTTGTGTCTCTCAGTGTGTGTGTGTGTGTGTGTGTGTGTGTGTGTCTGTGTGTGCTTGTGTCTCTCAGTGTGTGTGTGTGTGTGTGTGTGTGCTTGTGTCTCTCAGTGTGTGTGTGTGTGTGTGTGTGTGTGTGTGTGTGTGTGTGTGTGTGTGTGTGTGTGTGTGTCTGTGCTTGTGTCTCTCAGTGTGTGTGTGTGTGTGTGTGTGTGTGTGTCTGTGTGT
>CM065654.1:1669730-1722992 GCA_033220385.1 Triplophysa yarkandensis
CACACTGCGGCTCTGTTAGCAACCGGACCCGCTCTCCCCTCCCGGATCACCGGCTCGGGTCGGTTCGTGTCGTCCGGGATGGGTAAGGAGGTGAACGGCGTCTCTCGGAGTCGCTTTGAGGCGAGTAGCCGCGGTTTCTTTCCACCATGTAAACAAGCGTCACGTCACGTGACGTCACGCGTCTTAGAAACATGTGAAATAAAACAAGATTCTAAATGTTGTGACGACACAAGACGCCGAGCTTCCGCAGTGACGTCACTTGTCAACATTAGCATGTTAACTTGAAGAAAGTCGGAGAGAACGTTGTCGCTTTGTTGACATGGTGACACGTCTTGCTGTTGCTCAGTGACGTCACAGTGACATGTTACATGTGTGACAGTGTTTGCTACATTGTGTCAGCAGTTAGCTGAGATCAGATCTCATGTTTGTGGCCTTCAGGCTAACACAAAGCTGATCACACAAAGGCCTTAATGCGTTTAAAACAACACAACAACACAACACACGAGTGTGTACACACACACAAACACACACAACAGAGCTGCTTGTGTTCTGAAGATGAGAAATGAAAGTGTGTTTGCAAACTTACTGACTTTATGACGTCAGAATGTTTTGAAACACAATCATTGTGTCCAGAACTTTGACACTGTTGTGTTAGTTGTGTAATGTTGTGTAATGTTGTGTTGTGTTGTTTAGTGTTGTGTTGTGTTGTGTTGTGTTGTGTTGTGTTGTGTAGTGTAGTGTAGTGTAGTGTAGTGTAGTGTTGTGTTGTGTTGTGTTGTGTTGTGTTGTGTTGTGTAGTGTAGTGTTGTGTAGTGTAGTGTTGTGTTGTGTAGTGTTGTGTTGTGTTGTGTTGTGTTGTGTTGTGTTGTGTTGTGTTGTGTAGTGTAGTGTAGTGTAGTGTAGTGTTGTGTTGTGTTGTGTAGTGTAGTGTAGTGTAGTGTAGTGTAGTGTTGTGTTGTGTTGTGTTGTGTTGTGTAGTGTTGTGTTGTTTAGTGTTGTGTTAGTTGTGATTAAAGCTGATATATTGATCCCTGTGGGTCTCTATTGGTGTTGTTTAGTGTTGTGTAGTGTTGTGTTGTGTTGTGTAGTGTTGTGTTGTGTTGTGTTGTGTTGTGTTGTGTTGTGTTGTGTTAGTTGTGATTAAAGCTGATATATTGATCCCTGTGGGTCTCTATTGGTGTTGTTTAGTGTTGTGTAGTGTTGTGTTGTGTTGTGTAGTGTTGTGTTGTGTTGTGTTGTGTTGTGTTGTGTTGTGTTAGTTGTGATTAAAGCTGATATATTGATCCCTGTGGATCTCTATTGGTGTTGTGTTGTGTAGTGTTGTGTTGTGTTGTGTAGTGTTGTGTTGTTTAGTGTTGTGTTGTGTTGTGTTGTGTTGTGTTAGTTGTGATTAAAGCTGATATATTGATCCCTGTGGATCTCTATTGGTGTTGTGTTGTGTTGTGTAGTGTTGTGTTGTGTTGTGTTATGTTGTGTTAGTTGTGATTAAAGCTGATATATTGATCCCTGTGGGTCTCTATTGGTGTTGTGTTGTGTTGTGTTGTGTAGTGTTGTGTAGTGTAGTGTAGTGTTGTGTTGTGTTGTGTTGTGTTGTGTTATGTTGTGTTAGTTGTGATTAAAGCTGATATATTGATCCCTGTGGGTCTCTATTGGTGTTGTGTTATGTATTGTTGTGTTGTGCTGTGATGTGCTGTGATGTGCTGTGTAGTGTTGTTTTGGGTTGTGTTGTCGTGTCGTGTCGTGTTGTGTTGTGTTGTGGATGTAAAACTCAATCATGGCTGTTTAAATCCATCAATCCATGGCTGTAACATAATATATAGGGTATAGAATAATGTATGGGGTTAATAATATATAGCTTTGTACTGTGCATATCATTTGGTATTTATAAACACATACACCTACACATATATGTATATTTATAGTTAGGAAATAATTACACATGTTTGTTGTAGACATAATGTGGGTAATAAATTTAAAAATTTAGGATAAAAAGAGGGATTTTTTTATTTATAAACACATACACCTACACATATATGTATATTTATAGTTAGGAAATAGTTACACGTGTTTGTTGTAGACATAATGTGGGTAATAAATGAAAAAATGTAGGATAAAAAGAGGGATTTTTATATTTATAAACACATACACCTACACATATTTGTATATTTATAGTTAGGAAATAATTACACATGTTTGTTGTAGACATAATGTAAGTCATAAATTAAAAAATCTAAGATATGACAGATTTTCTATTCATTAACACATACACCTACACATATATGTATATTTATAGTTAGGAAATAGTTACACGTGTTTGTTGTAGACATAATGTGGGTAATAAATTTAAAAATTTAGGATAAAAAGAGGGATTTTTTTATTTATAAACACATACACCTACACATATATGTATATTTATGGTTAGGAAATAATTACACATGTTTGTTGTAGCCATAATGTGGGTAGTAACTAAAAATATATTCAACAAAAAAGTGTGATTTTCGATTTATTAACACATTCGCATAGAACACTTTTTCATGCACATTATACAGATCCTACTAAGATAAGACTTAAACACACTCCATCATGGACAGTTGTTCTAGTTTTTATTGTTAATAGTTGATTGAAACCCTATAAATTAAATTGACAAGTTTATGAAAGTTCTGTGAATTCTATTGTTGCTAAATTCCATATAAATGATTGATGCCAAATGATTAATCACATCCAGAATAAAAGTTAGTGTTTACATGATATACTGTGTTTGCTGTGCATAATAATTTTGTATTTTTATAAACACATCCCACTTACATGCATTTATTGAAAAATATAAAAATTAAACATTAACACATGGTTTTAGAAATATGTAGAGGGTGAATATATGATAAAATATGATAAAAATAATTTCTTTAAATAATTTTATTCTGGACCATGATTATTATAGTCTGATACCACTAATATTAATACTGCCATTGTTTTCATCTTAAGTGTTAAATCTTTATTTAAAAAAGTATACTATGGTTCTGTTTTTAGTTACATATTGACCATCTTGAACTAGTTCAGCATGAAATTCTTAGTCATTGTTGCAATTTTGTCAAAGTATGATAAAAAGCAACATTGGCTTCAGGTTTGGTTTATTTGAGTTCGGGCACAGATATTACAGAGTTATACGTAAATAAAGGTTTTATATATGGCAGAAAAAGCCTGAAGGTTTATGGACCAATAAGAGACCAAGAAACTTCCGAAGACGGTTATTGACAGATGAAAAAAAATTAGTTTGAGTTTGGCGAATTGAAGTTTTTGTTTACTTCTTAAACAAATAAATATCATGTAATTTTATTGGCATGGACATTATTATTGTATCTGCAGTGGTTCTGTCTTTAATAACATTCAGAGCATCCGGTCCTGTCTGAATTATTCAGCAGGACATCTGTATCTCTTGTTACAACATGGTAAAGGTTTTGTTGTTTAATGATACTGAGATAAACTTTCTAACCCGATGTGACCAACAAATCTCTAGGAACAGCCATCCATGTTCTGTGTTTTATATATATGATTATTAATTTTTAAGCTTTTAAGTGTGTAGTTTGTCATTTTAATGTACTTCATTGTTTACTTCCATTAATATCATCTTAATCTAAAAGAGTTGAATTTGAGGATTTAAGAAGCGTCTTTGTAAATGACTTTTAGGAATAGAGAACTGGATTTGTGATGTCACAATTCTCTCTTTTCAGATGTTCTCCAATAATGATGAGGCTGTTATCAACAAGAAGTTGCCAAAGGAGCTGTTGTTAAGGTCTGTCTAAAGTCCTTCTTCTTCCGACCTTGTTTATAATCAATCTAAACTCTGTATTCTTTGGTTTGGTTCTAATCTCACACATTAATATGACTTGACGTTTTATTTCTGTTTGTTTTACAGAATCTTCTCATTTCTGGATGTAGTAACACTCTGCCGATGTGCACAGGTCTCGCGAGTAAGTATGATTCGTTCCATGGTTTAATAAAAGGATTCCTTAAAAATGTTACAAAAATCTCATTATTTAAAAACCATTTAGAACGTGTACATCTCAGGTCAAAAGTTTTGGGACACCTACTCACTAATGCATTGTAATTTGAAACATTTTATTGTAGTAATACATGCCTCAAAATTAATTATATAAAAAGTAAACTCTAGGAACTAAAAAAAATTAGATAATGTTTTTAAACATTGTAGTCAGATGTGGTCTGTAGGTTAAAGAGTTGAACTTTATGCAGAAGGTTGAGGGTTTGAATCCCAGTGAAGTGTCCTTGAGCATGACATCATGCCCCTGTTTGCTCTTCATTGGTAATTGGCAACTGCATTCAACTTGTTGCTTTGGATAAAATATCTGCCAAATGAGTTAATATAAATATAGTCACATTTTCAATAGAATTTGTTTTCTTATCATTTCTCTAGCAGCTTCTTAAATACTCATCTTGAGATGATTTATAATTAATTTTAAAGTCCCCGTCTATTCTGCACTATAAATGGTTCTTTCTTCAATATTCAGTCCAAGTCATCTATTTCAAAAACATTTTTTATTAAATAAAACGTAGGTTTTGTCATGAGAAAAATAATAATTGTTAAATGTTAATATCAATGTGTACATGTGACTTTTTCTCAGTACAGTAATGTTTATGACAGAAGAAAATAAACAGGAATTTTATACTTGTACTGTGGCTAATTATTTGATATTATATTTAATATTTCTTAGAAATATTCTATTTATCTAAAATAGTTTAAATGCTTATTTATAATATATAATATTGTACATGCATGTATCATTACACTGTGGTTTCATAATAATTAGGTAATAATTTAAACAAGTATTTTTGAGGATTCATTTTGTAATTTTACAACTACAGTCCTCTTGGTCAATAAAAAATGTACAAACCCACAAATCTGAACATTTAAGTAGTAAAAGTTTTTTTTAATAGAATATCTACATTTACACCATTATTAGTGTGCAGAATTATCATGAAAGTAAATAAAAAACTCCTTTCTCACTTCTCTATTATCAAAAGCCTTCCATACACAGAGTCGGTCAGTGTCTTGATCTGTAAAGAATCAGCTTTTTGTTAAGCCGTAATCACTGTCTCGCAGACCCTGTTCAGAGACATGTACTGTTTAACTTCACTGTAAATTTCCTGCTTAAGAAGGGCCCAAAAGTTCTCAATAAGGTTTAAGTCAGGTGAAGTAAGCTGCCATTTCCTTAGTTTTTCATCTTTTAGGGCTTTACTGGCCAGCAGTGGAGTACTTTAATACAAGTGATGGAGCATTGTCTTGCATAAAAATGAAATTCTTCTTGAAAGATGCATACTTGTCTTCTAAAAATTGGCAGGTGGTTCAAGGGTCTATTTTGAGTCCATTCAATCTGAAAAGGTTCAACTAGCTCATCTTTCATAAAACCCGCCCATACCAGTACTCCACCTCCACCTTGCTGGCATACGAGTCATCTCATTAGTCCACAAAACCTTAGAAAAATCTGTCTTCAGATATTTCTTGGCCCATTCTTTACGCTTTAACTTATGTGTCTTGTTCAGAGGTGGCAAGGTTTTTGCCTTTCTTACTTTGGCCATATCTCTGAGAACTGATCACCTAGATCTTCTTGACAGTCCAGGTAGGTTGCAGTTGTTGAATATGGCAGCACTGGAGGATAATTGTATGATACCGCTTCATTGTCTCCTCGACTATTGTAAGTCGCTTTGGATAAAAGCGTCTGCTAAATGACAAAATGTAAATGTAAATGTAAATAATGGGTTCCTGGTTGCTTTATGTTTGATTCTTCTCAAAACTTTGGCGGTTCTTTTCGACATGTTTCTTGCAACCCTGTTGAAAATTTGCAAAAAAAATGTTTGACTGTTCTGTGATCACACCCCAATATCTTTGATATTTCCTTGTGAAACACTTTTTGACTTTTCAGAGGCAGTAAAATTTCTCTTTTGGTCCATTTTCCTCGAGGAGAACAAACTGCCTCATAATTTTACACATACCTTTAAATAGGGTATAGATGTCCTTAGGCTACACCCGTTCTCCTTACACAAATACACATAACCTGATATGCATTAAATCCTAAAAATATTCTAGTTTATAAAGCTTAGAGTTAGAAATAATGGATAAAATGAGGATATGGTCAAAATAATCGCTTTCCAAATAATTGTGCAAACAGTGTAGTTGAATATGTTATTAGAAGTTTAAGTGTACATGTATGTTTAGAAATTTAGAAGGTTTAGTGTACATGTATATGAACTCAAACGTTTTGAAAAATATCTTGGTGGTTTTGATACAAAAGAAGTCAATAATGGTGAGTGTTGTTTGGTTGACAACATTCTTCAAAATATCTCCTTTTGTGATCTGCATATGAAAGAAAGTCATACCATTTGGAATGACATGAGGATGAAAAAATATTGAACGTTTTTATAAACAGGTCGTCCCTATATTGTTCTACTAATGAAATTATGACATTTACTGTCTTCCATAGAAGGTTATTCTCACACTCTTATTTTCTCGTTCTTATTTTCTCTCAGTCATGGAACCTGTTAGCTCTGGATGGCAGTAACTGGCAGCGGATTGACCTCTTCGACTTCCAGAGAGATATTGAGGTCAGAAAAAGAGAAATTGCCTCAAAGCCAGATGCTTTTACCAAAATAGACAAGAGATGCTTAAAATCTGTTCTTTCACAAGGGCCGTGTGGTGGAGAACATCTCAAAACGTTGTGGAGGCTTTCTGAGAAAGTTGAGTCTCAGAGGATGTCTTGGAGTTGGAGACAGTGCACTCAGGTAATCCTTAAGATCTGCTTTATTCTCGAACGAACGTGTGCTTTTTATTCCTGTTTCCTTGCCTACATTATTTTTTAAAGCAATATAATCCTATGACGGATGTCTTTTAAACATGTTAAAGTGTGTGATTGTGTTTTTTCTATTTGTTACAGAACGTTTGCTCAGAACTGCAGAAACATCGAGCTGCTCAGTCTCAATGGTTGCACAAAGATAACTGACAGGTTGGTGAACGCCAGTGTACGGGATGGCATGCGTCTCAATGTGCATTGAACCCCTGTTTTCTCTTTGCAGTACCTGTAACAGCTTGAGTAAATTTTGTCCCAAACTTAAGCACCTGGATCTCGCATCCTGCACCTCGATTACAAACCTGTCTCTGAAAGCACTGAGGTCAGAGGTCACACACAGCATTAAGATGATGGCCACATGCTTGTGAGACATCTCTTGAGTGTTTCTTTGTTTTGTTGTAGTGAGGGCTGTCCGTTACTGGAACAGTTGAACATCTCTTGGTGTGACCAGGTGACCAAAGATGGCATTCAAGCACTTGTCAGATGTTGTCCAGGTCTCAAATGTCTGTTTCTTAAGGGCTGCACACAGGTAATCTGTTTTGTTTGTGTGTTCTAGTCCTCCTCAATGGACCTATTTTTTTTATTTAATTAAAAGGGATGTAAAATTATAATTACACCAATTTAACCTCCCAAATGTGGGTAAATTAGTATAATAACACATTGACAGTATAAACACTTACACATTTTACTTTTTGTTATGCTTATTTAATTGTTAAGTTATTATTTTAAATTTAATTTATTGTAAAATATTATTATTTAATAATGTCAATAAAATTGTTTTTTTATTAAATGATTATATTTGTTAATCATTAGAAAAATATTTTTATTTGAAAAAATTAGAAAAGTATTATAAAATATGTGTTATTAATTAATTTTCTAATCATTAAAATATTTTTCAAAGTATTTTCTAATATCTTATATTTCTTTCTTAACCGTTTTTCATTTTAAATGACAATGGGATAATTTCTTAACAAAATTTACACATTCATTTCCGGTGATTTCATACTTGCCTAATTTCTTGCAAAATATATTTCATGTATCATTAGCCATGTCACACACCTCGAGTTTTTGTATTAAGAATTTTGAACTCTGCCCATTTGCTTATATTTTTCCTGACTATACATGATATGCACAAATTTAAACCGTTTTACTGAGATTTGCACAGCGTTTTTAATAGAAAAAATTACATTGGCTTTTTGTTTCTACATCGACATTTGTCTTTTTATGTTGTGTGATGCTGAAGTTGCGTGGCTAGATGTCAGTATGCTCCAGACTCTAAATTCTTAAAACCATTACCACAGTTATTCTTTCATCCTATTCACCCTGACATCATTCTAAACCTTTAAAACTGCGTGTATGACTTTTGTACCACAAAACAGATAAGATATTTTGAAGAATGTTTGTAAAGCAAACACTAAACCCCACTGACTTCCACAAAACCATTATGGCATTTCTCAAAATATCTTCTGTTTCAAAGTCACATGCATGAGAGTGAATAAACAATGACATCATTTTATATCAAATGTTTTTGTCATGTAGATGAAACCAAATGTTTTAGCCAAATCACTTGACCTGTCTCTCTTATATTGTGTGTTTTATTTAGTTGGAAGATGAGGCTCTCAAGCATATTGGAGCACATTGTCCAGAGCTGATCACGCTCAACTTACAGACATGTTCAGTAAGACATCAACATACACACATAGTGATATAAATGATGAAACGTGACTCTGGTTTAATTAGATGTAAACAGATTTTATGGTCAAGGTGTGAATGGTTTTCTCATCTTTTTGTGTGAACCGAGAAGCAGATCACAGACGAAGGTTTGATAACCATATGTCGAGGGTGTCATCGGCTTCAGTCTCTATGTGTGTCGGGCTGTGCGAACATCACAGATGCCATTCTAAATGCCCTCGGCCAAAACTGCCCTCGCCTGAGGTACAACACACATCTGACCTATCATTAGACAGAACCTTAAGTTGATCAGAAACTGTGAAGGTTGACTTCTCTGTTTCCCTCATATAGAATATTAGAAGTGGCTCGCTGCTCTCAGCTCACAGATGTTGGGTTTACCTCTTTAGCTCGGGTGAGCAACATCACACCGCACCAGCATGTTAAACTATCTGTGTTAATCTTACAACACAAATCAAACGTGTTTTATGATGCTCCATATTGTCTTTTGGTCAGAATTGTCATGAATTAGAGAAGATGGATTTGGAAGAGTGTGTACAGGTGAGTGAGAATGCTTTGGTGTTAGTTGTCATATATTTTTCAAGTCTAAATGTACCTTGCAGTATTATAAACAGTGTATAAGATGTGATAACTACCATATTGTCATCATATATGTGATATTCAGTTATCACATATATGATGACCCTAAATATACGACAACCCTCTTTTCAAGATCAAAAAAATCTTTCCATTTACATCTTAGGCATTTAGGAGACCATTTATCCTAACCGACCTAAATAGGGATTGAGGAGTCAATGAAGCGGAAAATATAGCAATGTTTGAAAATTTAAGTATCTGTTGGAGAGAAGAGGGGTTAGAGGTTTTTTATTTAAGTCCAAGGACTAAAAAACTTAAAGACAAGATGTAACACAGAAAACAGATACCAGATTTTCTATGACTTTGAAGTTTGCGATTTACCATCACCTGTTGTTAAAAGCGTATATTTGCAACAGTACAGCACAATGTTAGGTTTTTATTTTAAGTCATTTATAGAATCCAATAGTAGGCTTGGGCAGTAATGCGGCGATATGGTTTAAGGCAGGATCTAAAAATAGCAACGGTTTCAGATTTAATACTATTATATTCCGTCATGAAAAATGCACTAATATAGGAGACAAGGATTAAATATAATTCATTTCATGCCTTAAAATGCGTCTGCTTGGTTGTGATAGCGTGGAGGAGATAAGAGAGGGGGGGGGGTGATGGCGAGTCGCACACCATGTGACCTTGTCTTGAAAAGTAACACAACTTTTGCGATTGTTATTTGTTGCTAATAAAAGTTGTTAGTATTGTTGTGCGTGTTATTTGTGTGGTATTCGCTTTCTAGACAGTTTAGGCCCAAGTCAAAAGTTTGCTGACACTGTCTGAATTCTTCCACGTAATTCTTGTATTATTCATAATAATTCTGTATACCGAGGTATAAAAAAGTGAAGGTCAAGGCATAGGGAGGAGGGAGGAGGTTTAACAGTATCAAAATTTGGGGACTGCCCAATAGACAAGAACATTTGTCTGGCAGAAATTGATATGTATGCAAATATATTTCTCAAATTTTAAAGTGTTTCTGTTTATCTTGATTTGTTACTTGACTTCACAAGTTTCTCTCTGATGAAACTGGACTGCTTTTTTTTTTAAAGATTACAGATGGGACACTCATTCAGTTATCTATACACTGCCCTCGACTCCAAGTTCTGGTAAGAGATGCACAACAACAAAAAACTTGTTCACAACTGCCAAGCGTCCAAAGAAACATTCATATCATTTTCCATGATCAAGAGATCCAGATGATAATTAAGTGTGAATTTAAAAAGAAATGTATGGACTAGTTTTATTTAAGCAGAAATAGCCGTAAGTGTAAGATCATGTAAGGGATGTCCGGATGTGATATATCAGATTGAATGTTGTTTTCTGATGCGTGTCAGAGTTTGTCTCACTGCGAGCTGATCACTGACGATGGGATCAGACAGCTAGGAAGCGGTCCCTGCGCTCATGACCGACTGGAGGTTATCGAGCTTGATAACTGCCCGCTCATCACAGACGCTTCCCTAGAGCATCTGAAGACCTGCCACAGCCTGGATCGCATCGAACTGTACGACTGCCAGCAGATCACCCGGGCGGGCATCAAACGCTTGAGGGTCAGTTCACAACCACTGTTTTTCACTCATGAACTTCATCCCATGTTTATCAAGGTTTACAATAATCACTCAAATTTTTATTAGCCTGTTGATAGACCTACACGGTGTTAAAATAAAGAATAGCAATATATATTGAAATGCACCATGATTACAGTTAATTTATTGTAATAAATTATAATCATATAGTTATTGCAAACCATTATGATATGCATCTTGACGTGGACGTTTGCGTATATTGCATATATCGCGTATCATATAATGCATGTATTATTTCTAGGACTGCTCTATTGTAATATAATTTATAATCACAATTAACAATATAGAACTGAATGTATCAAAATAATTGTTTCTTGTTGGAAGCGAAAATTGAGCTTTTTGTTTTCAAGTATGTTTTTTTTCAGACTTTTAAGCAAGTTAAGCAAATGCAGTTAAATAGATGATTTGAGTACAATAATGTTAATGGTTAATGGTATATTCATGTGTTTTAATACAGCTGAAGAGTTAATTTAAGTAAAAAACATGTATTTCTAAACAAGTCTTTTTCTTTTAAATTAGAAGTTTTAAGGTATAAAATTGATGTGGGTTTAGGGTTATAAATAGAAGCTGTGGCTATAATTTGATTTAAATGTGTACTTTATTAATTTAATTTGAAAATAAATAATTGTACGTTTGCATATAGTTTTGGACCTTCCTCCTCTTTTGCCTTTTTATTAAATACTATAAATGTTAAATGTTAATTTTATTGGTAAATAAATGCTAATTCAAATAAAGTGCAGAATTATATTTTGAAATTGAGTTATACGTATATACAACTTTTTAATAATAATTGTACATGAGATTATTAATTTGATAAGTGAAAAAATGCTAATTTAAAATTCTGTCTTTAAATAAAGTATTGGACCTTGCCCCCTTTCTCCCAATTTTATCAATTAATATACATGTAAAAGTAAATTTAATTAGCAGATAAACCCTATATAAATACAATTAAAAAAAATTTAAATATAGTTTTGGACCTTTTCCCAGTTTTTATTAAATATTATAAATAAGACTATTAATTGAATTAGTAAAAAATACTAAATTAAAAGTTAAATTTAAGTTTCTGACCTTGCTCCCCATTTTCCCCTTCCCTTTATTAAATATAAGAAAAGTGATTATTAAATCAATAAATCAACTAATACAACATTAAAGAAATGGAAGAATTATATATTGAATATAGTTTTGGAACTTCCTCCCCCATTTTCCCTGTTTAAAAATGAGCTTATCAGTTGAATTATAAAAAACACTTTATTAAAGTAACGAATGATATTTTTGATGATAGTTTTGTATCTTTTTCTCCTTATTCTCTGTAGACTCACTTACCCAACATCAAAGTTCACGCCTACTTTGCCCCCGTGACTCCGCCTCCGTCGGTGGGTGGAAGCCGTCAGAGATTCTGTCGCTGCTGCATCCTTCTATGATGTAAAAACACTGCCTCTCCTCAAACCCCCCCCCGGTCTACCTAGAGCAAATGCTGGTGGGTCCATGGTCAGATCTACTGAAAGTGATGGAGAGACATGAGCTTCAACTAACACTACACTCCCTTCTGTGGCTTTATACCAACACTCCCTTCTGTGGCTTTATACCAAACTCACTTACGGTATTTACTACGGAGAAATTCTGGGAGCGTCTTTGTGTATAAAAGAACAGAGCATGAAGAATGTGGCTCCTGCTCGAGACATCCATGGACCACATGCGATTCAACATTTTGAAAAGAAATCCGGCAAGTTCTGTTAGCACTGCCCGTTCTTATTTCCCCTACACAAATGTGTAAAAACGTTCCTCTGAGCCCCCTGACACCCAGCTTTGATGACAAAGAAACATCTCACACATGTCTCTCTCTCTCTCTCTGTCTGTCTCTCTCTCTCTGTCTCTCTCTCTCTCTCTCTCTGTCTGTCTCTCTCTCTCTGTCTCTCTCTCTCTCTCTCTCTCTCTCTCTCTCTCTCTCTCTCTCTCTCTCTCTCTCTCTCTCTCTCTCTCTCTCTCTCTCTCTCTCTCTCTGTCTCTCTCTCTCTCTCTCTCTCTCTCTCTCTCTCTCTCTCTCTCTCTCTCTCTCTCTCTCTCTGTCTCTCTCTCTGTCTCTCTCTCTCTCTCTCTCTCTCTCTCTCTCTCTCTCTCTCTCTCTCTCTCTCTCTCGTTTTACTCTATGGCTGTGTAAAATATTCTGAAATGTTGAAAGCATGAAACTTCAAGTTTTGCATTTCATTCTGTCTCTTTCCTGGATTTCTCTCTGTACGAAACAGAGGAGAGGGGTTATTGTGATCCTCATGTCTGGATAACACAAATGAAGGTGTTTTGCGTTCACCAATATGCACTTTAGAAAGTCTTTGAATCTGAGGAAAGACAAGGCCGCAAATTAGAATGTAAAAAGCCGAGATGGACAAACGCGAGCGAATTTCAGCAGTGACATCACAGCATCACTTTGTGTTTGCACGTGAACAGTTTAACATTAAGGACTTCTTCAAAGATAACAAACAAATTGTGATCTATTTTATACGCAGGATGAATCGATCGAACAATAGTTTGGCTCAGAGATCTATGAGATGACATCGTCCCATCACGAGAAACAATCAAAAGCGTTTGTTTTAAAATGTTTTGTTTGTGCTTGTTCTTAACACGGCTGTAATCTATTCTTTAGTCTTTCTTTCGAGTCGATGACCGTTTGTGGAAATGTTTCTTTGTTTCGTGATTTTTTAATGTAGGTTAGGGAAGGACCTTAGACATCAGTCCCTTTTTAATTTGAGACATTAGAAGATTATTTCACTGGGGTTTTATAAAAGTACACGTGACTCGGAGGCAAGTTGGCAGCATTTTGTGATGTAAAAATGTTGTGTGATTTCCAATCGTGATATTTGATGAAGTGATTCACTCACAGATACAATAAAACACAATTGCATGAATTCATATTCAGTTTCTCCAAAATACATAATCATAAGCAAAGATTGAACTCCAGTTTTAATTGATCACGTTTTTATCTTCATGGTTTTCAGATCTGGTTAGAATCATACAGTGAAATGGGTTTTTCTTGCATTTATTTCTTCAGTCTATAGTATGAGCTGTGTATATGTCATCAGGTGCTGTTTTTATGTCTTGTACCTCTTTGCTTTCTTTCTTTCGAGTCACATAAAAAGCATTTGTTTGGAATCAGAAAACTAAAAGAAAATCATTTGTGTTTGAGAGTCATTGTATGTGTTACTAACCATCAATTCTTTCCCACGCTGTTGTTTATTTTATTCTTATACATTGTTTTAAACTCATTCTCAATTATCAAGATATTTGTTGGTTCACATGATGCTCTCTTATTTTAAATTACTATTAAATTTGACAAGAAGTTAATGAATTACAGTAATAGATATCCTTTATTATACTTTAAAGGAATAGTTTACCCCGAAACTAAAAATTTGACATTATTTCCCATCTTTATAATTTTTTTCTGCAACATGCAAAATAAGACATTGAAGATGGTCTTACCAACCTTCGTCGAAATATCTTCAATTGTCTTTTGCATTAGTATGGCTTTTTAAGCAAAAGGTGAACCACCTTAACTCATAAAGTTGTCAAGTTTAGCTTGAATAAATCAAAGAACTTATCTAAGCTTTAAAAAGATTTACACAGCAAAAAGTTTCGGAATGAAAACAGTTTTACAGTAAAGCTTTGGAGTTTCTTCTTGAATTTTCCTTGTTTCTTTTTTCTTCGGCTTTAAGATTTTCTCCCTGCTTTGGTATTCCTGTACTCGTTTGACATCCATACTTCTTGACATTAATTTCTTGAAATGTGTTGACATAAGGCCATTGCACTGTATTGTCTAAAAATTAATTTTTATTTTTAATCATCAAGAGCCAAAATAATGTTTCCCAACACATTTAACTCCACTGATTTATTTGTCACCATTGGATTTAAAACTTGATGATGAATGTCCTCTCTTTCTTCTTATTCAAACACACATTGATCCGACTGCTTTCACACCGCCGTTTCAATCAACCCGAATATCTGTTCACTTGTTATCTATGAGCGTTTGTTACTTGTGGATGTTTTGGAGTAACTTAGGGATTTTGGAGATTACAGACACATTTAGAATCTGAGGTCACGGTCTGAAAGTTTGAGACTGTTAAACTGAGCTGTCAGGGCCCTGAGAATGTGGAGATGAAACTTCACAAAGACTGTACTTCTTTGAGTTATTTTACTTTTTTATTTGACAATTAACCAATATATATGAATATGACAGAATGAATAAATCTATAACTATATTATTAAGATCTGTGTGTTTTTTTCTGTTATTGTTTCTGTTTGTCTAAATATTAAAATAAGATCACTGGGAATGTATTACACAAAATAATTATAATTATTAATTTAGTGTTTACTTAGAAAAACTGTTTTCACAAAGCTAATCTTAAAGAAACAAGAAAAGAAGCCCATTGAAATGGATAAACGTCTCTAGTCATTCATAATCTGAATCTGAACATTTCTAAAGTTTATAAAGTTGATCAGCGAATGCATACGTGGCATTAAAATGACATGACATACTTGGATGACTTGTTTCTTCAACAAGTTCTTTTTAAATCAGGAAACACAACCTGTTCTGCTGACTTTAGAACATTCACACAGTTTAATTCATGAGACTATAATGAAAAGTTTTGTTCCATCAAGTAATTTATTTTTTATTTATTTATAGTAATGTATATTTGTTAATACGAGTAAATGTGTGAACGAACAAACCAAAAGAGCAATAAAATCTTTTATTATTTCTTTATCTTTGTGATTGTTAGGTAATGCTGATACAATTCTGCTTTTTATTAGAATACATCGAGTTTTACACCAATTTTAAGACAGCTTTTCTAAAAATACCACGAGCATCTCCTCGAAAGAATCACCAACAATAGTTTGGGCTCTAGATCTGTGAGATGATGTCCTTCTATCACAAGAAACAATGAGAAACGTTTGTAGAATAACAGTTTCTTTGTGCTTGTTCTTAACACGACTCTAATCCCTCCAAAAAACAAAGAACAAAAAAATGTAAATAAATAAATAACTTGCACGGGTTGTTTTCTTTAAGTATGCATATTTTTGTCAGACCAGGAGATAATCTAGCAAAGTTTTTTTATTTCTGTCATAAATTACCCTCAAGTTGCTCCAACCTGCATTTATTTCTTTGTTTTGGGTTAACGTAGAGAGAGATATTTGGAAGAATGTTACCAGCTGAAATGTCTGGGACAATGTAGAAAAGAATTGTTATTTGAAAAAAAAAAGAAAATAGAAACTTATTTATAAATATCTCCTTTTGTGTTCAACCAAGCAAAGAAACATGAACAGGTTTAGACAATATGAGGGTTAATTATGATATTTTTGGGTGGAGTTTCTCATAAACCTATTTAATTTTATTTTCAGTTTCTCAAAAAAGAACCCAAACATACACAAAGATTGACCTCCAGCTTTAATTTAAATATGTTTTTCACTTCACACGATCAAGATCAGTTTAAAACTACACAATAAAATGTGTTTCTCTTGCATATATTTCTTCAGTCTATAGTTTGAGCTGTCTATATGTCTTTGGTTCAAGTTTTTTGGGGATGTCTTTTATCTCTTCTGATTCTTTCATCTTATTTTGTGTATTTCTGCTCACTTGACTTTGTTTTAAACTCAGATATTCTCCATAATTAAGACATTTGTAAGTTGACATGACACTTTCTTTTCTTAAAAACTGTTAATTTGACAAGAAGTTAATAAACTACACTAATAGATGTCCTTAAATGTGATTAAAAGGGATCGTTTACCCTGAAAGTAACAATCCATCATCCTCTGACTTTCTTCTGCAAAACCCAAGACAAGATATTTTGTAGAATGTTGATACTCAAAATCATTTGGTCCCCATTGACTATAGTTTAAACACAAAACCAATGCAAATCCTTTCATTTACCAACCTTCTTCAAAATATCTTCAATTTTATTTTGCACTAGTATGGCTTCTATTAAGCAACAGTTGAACAATCCTGACTCATAAAGATCTGAAGTTTACCTTTAATGATTTGAAAAACTCATCTGAGCTGTGAAAAGATTTACCCAGCAAAAGTTTAGAGCGGTGAACAAAGTTTTACAGTAAAAACTTTTTATGGATTTGTCCACGTTTGGTTTGTGTCTTCAGCTTTTAAATTTTCTCCCTGCTTTGGTATTCCTGTACTTGTTTGACATCCATACTTCTTGGCATTTATTTCATGAAATGTGTCTACAAATAATGTTTTTTATTTTTGATCATCAAGACCCCAAATAATGTTTCCCAACACATTTAACTCCACTGATTTATTTGTCACCATTGGATTTAAAACTTGATGATGAATGTCCTCTCTTTCTTCTTATTCAAACACACATTGATCCGACTGCTTTCACACCGCCGTTTCAATCAACCCGAATATCTGTTCACTTGTTATCATTGAGCGTTTGTTACTTGTGGATGTTTTGGAGTAACTTAGGGATTTTGGAGATAAACAGACACATTTAGAATCTGAGGTCACGGTCTGAAAGTTTGAGACTGTTAAACTGAGCTGTCAGGGCCCTGAGAATGTGGAGATGAAACTTCACAAAGACTGTACTTCTTTGAGTTATTTTATTTTTTTATTTGACAATTAACCAATATATATGAATATGACAGAATGAATAAATCTATAACTATATTATTAAGATCTGTGTGTTTTTTCTGTTATTGTTTCTGTTTGTCTTAATATTAAAAAAGATCACATGGAATGTATTACACAAAATAATTATAATTATTAATTTAGTGTTTACTTAGAAAAACTGTTTTCACAAAGCTAATCTTAAAGAAACAAGAACAGAAGCCCATTGAAATGGATAAACGTCTCTAGTCATTCATAATCTGAATCTGAACATTTCTAAAGTTTATAAAGTTGATCAGCGAATGCATACGTGGCATTAAAATGACATGACATACTTGGATGACTTGTTTCTTCAACAAGTTCTTTTTAAATCAGGAAACACAACCTGTTCTGCTGACATCAGAACATTCACACAGTTTAATTCATGAGACTATAATGAAAAGTTTTGTTCCATCAAGTAATTTATTTTTTATTTATTTATAGTAATGTATATTTGTTAATACGAGTAAATGTGTGAACGAACAAACCAAAAGAGCAATAAAATCTTATTATTTTTTTATCTTTGTGATTGTTAGGTAATGCTGATACAATTCTGCTTTTTATTAGAATACATCGAGTTTTACACCAATTTTAAGACAGCTTTTCTAAAAATACCACGAGCATCTCCTCGAAAGAATCACCAACAATAGTTTGGGCTCTAGATCTGTGAGATGATGTCCTTCTATCACAAGAAACAATGAGAAACGTTTGTTTAATAACAGTTTCTTTGTGCTTGTTCTTAACACGACTCTAATCCCTCCAAAAAACAAAGAACAAAAAAATGTAAATAAATAAATAACTTGCACGGGTTGTTTTCTTTAAGTATGCATATTTTTGTCAGACCAGGAGATAATCTAGCAAAGTTTTTTTATTTCTGTCATAAATTACCCTCAAGTTGCTCCAACCTGCATTTATTTCTTTGTTTTGGGTTAACGTAGAGAGAGATATTTGGAAGAATGT
Source organism: Triplophysa yarkandensis (assembly GCA_033220385.1). Classification (NCBI taxonomy): domain Eukaryota; kingdom Metazoa; phylum Chordata; class Actinopteri; order Cypriniformes; family Nemacheilidae; genus Triplophysa; species Triplophysa yarkandensis. Next base: position 1,688,087 of record CM065654.1, read on the forward strand.
TACCAGCTGAAATGTCTGGGACAATGTAGAAAAGAATTGTTATTTGAAAAAAAAAAGAAAATAGAAACTTATTTATAAATATCTCCTTTTGTGTTCAACCAAGCAAAGAAACATGAACAGGTTTAGACAATATGAGGGTTAATTATGATATTTTTGGGTGGAGTTTCTCATAAAACCATTTAGTTTTATTTTCAGTTTCTCAAAAAAGAACCCAAACATACACAAAGATTGACCTGCAGCTTTAATTTAAATATGTTTTTCACTTCACACGATCAAGATCAGTTTAAAACTACACAATAAAATGTGTTTCTCTTGCATATATTTCTTCAGTCTATAGTTTGAGCTGTCTATATGTCTTTGGTTCAAGTTTTTTTGGGATGTCTTTTACCTCTTCTGATTCTTATTTTGTGTATTTCTGCTCACTTGACTTTGTTTTAAACTCAGATATTCTCCATAATTAAGACATTTGTAAGTTGACATGACACTTTCTTTTCTTAAAAACTGTTAATTTGACAAGAAGTTAATAAACTACACTAATAGATGTCCTTAAATGTGATTAAAAGGGATTGTTTACCCTGAAAGTAACATTCCATCATCCCCTGACTTTCTTCTGCAAAACCCAAGACAAGATATTTTGAAGAATGTTGATACTCAAAATCAATTGGTCCCCACTGACTATAGTTTAAACACAAAACCAATGCAAATCCTTTCATTTACCAACCTTCTTCAAAATATCTTCAATTTTATTTTGCACTAGTATGGCTTCTATTAAGCAACAGTTGAACAATCCTGACTCATAAAGATCTGAAGTTTACCTTTAATGATTTGAAAACCTCATCTGAGCTGTGAAAAGATTTAACCAGCAAAAGTTTAGAGCAGTGAACACAGTTTTACAGTAAAAACTTTTTCTGGATTTGTCCACGTTTGGTTTGTGTCTTCAGCTTTTAAATTTTCTCCCTGCTTTGGTATTCCTGTACTTGTTTGACATCCATACTTCTTGGCATTTATTTCTTGAAATTGGTCTACAAATAATGTTTTTTTATTTTTGATCATCAAGACCCCAAATAATGTTTCCCAACACATTTAACTCCACTGATTTATTTGTCACCATTGGATTTAAAACTTGATGATGAATGTCCTCTCTTTCTTCTTTTTCAAACACACATTGATCCGACTGCTTTCTCACCGCCGTTTCAATCAACCCGAATATCTGTTCACTTGTTATCAATGAGCGTTTGTTACTTGTGGATGTTTTGGAGTAACTTAGGGATTTTGGAGATTACAGACACATTTACAATCTGAGGTCACGGTCTGAAAGTTTGAGACTGTTAAACTGAGCTGTCAGGGCCCTGAGAATGTGGAGATGAAACTTCACAAAGACTGTACTTCTTTGAGTTATTTTACTTTTTTATTTGACAATTAACCAATATATATGAATATGACAGAATGAATAAATCTATAACTATATTATTAAGATCTGTGTGTTTTTTCTGTTATTGTTTCTGTTTGTCTTAATATTAAAAAAAGATCACATGGAATGTATTACACAAAATAATTATAATTATTAATTTAGTGTTTACTTAGAAAAACTGTTTTCACAAAGCAAATCTTAAAGAAACAAGAACAGAAGCCCATTGAAATGGATAAACGTCTCTAGTCATTCATAATCTGAATCTGAACATTTCTAAAGTTTATAAAGTTGATCAGCGAATGCATACGTGGCATTAAAATGACATGACATACTTGGATGACTTGTTTCTTCAACAAGTTCTTTTTAAATCAGGAAACACAACCTGTTCTGCTGACATCAGAACATTCACACAGTTTAATTCATGAGACTATAATGAAAAGTTTTGTTCCATCAAGTAATTTATTTTTTATTTATTTATAGTAATGTATATTTGTTAATACGAGTAAATGTGTGAACGAACAAACCAAAAGAGCAATAAAATCTTTTATTATTTCTTTATCTTTGTGATTGTTAGGTAATGCTGATTCAATTCTGCTTTTTATTAGAATACATCGAGTTTTACACCAATTTTAAGACAGCTTTTCTAAAAATACCACGAGCATCTCCTCGAAAGAATCACCAACAATAGTTTGGGCTCTAGATCTGTGAGATGATGTCCTTCTATCACAAGAAACAATGAGAAACGTTTGTTTAATAACAGTTTCTTTGTGCTTGTTCTTAACACGACTCTAATCCCTCAAAAAAACAAAGAAAAAAAAATGTAAATAAATAAATAACTTGCACGGGTTGTTTTCTTTAAGTATGCATATTTTTGTCAGACCAGGAGATAATCTAGCAAAGTTTTTTTATTTCTGTCATAAATTACCCTCAAGTTGCTCCAAACCTGCATTTATTTCTTTGTTTTGAGTTAACGTAGAGAGAGATATTTGGAAGAATGCTACCAGCTCATATATCCAGGAGTCAATTGACTAACAAAGTAGAAAAGCAATAAAATGACATGACATGTGACAGTAAAAGTGACTTTGACTTTGAAAGAATTGTTCGTTGAAAACAAAAAAGAAAATAGAAACTTCTTTACAAATATCTCCTTTTGTGTTCAACCAAGCAAAGAAACATGAACAGGTTTAGACAATATGAGGGTTAATTATGATATTTTTGGGTGGAGTTTCTCATAAAACCATTTAGTTTTATTTTCAGTTTCTCAAAAAAGAACCCAAACATACACAAAGATTGACCTCCAGCTTTAATTTAAATATGTTTTTCACTTCACACGATCAAGATCAGTTTAAAACTACACAATAAAATGTGTTTCTCTTGCATATATTTCTTCAGTCTATATTATGAGCTGTCTATATGTCTTTGGTTCAAGTTTTTTTGGGATGTCTTTTACCTCTTCTGATTCTTATTTTGTGTATTTCTGCTCACTTGACTTTGTTTTAAACTCAGATATTCTCCATAATTAAGACATTTGTAAGTTGACATGAAACTTTCTTTTCTTAAAAACTGTTAATTTGACAAGAAGTTAAGAAACTACAGTAATAGATGTCCTTAAATGTGATTAAAAGGGATCGTTTACCCTGAAAGTAACAATCCATCATCCTCTGACTTTCTTCTGCAAAACCCAAGACAAGATATTTTGTAGAATGTTGATACTCAAAATCAATTGGTCCCCATTGACTATAGTTTAAACACAAAACCAATGCAAATCCTTTCATTTACCAACCTTCTTCAAAATATCTTTTTTTTGCACTAGTATGGCTTCTATTAAGCAACAGTTGAACAATCCTCACTCATAAAGATCTGAAGTTTACCTTTAATGATTTGAAAAACTCATCTGAGCTGTGAAAAGATTTACCCAGCAAAAGTTTAGAGCGGTGAACACAGTTTTACAGTAAAAACTTTTTATGGATTTGTCCACGTTTGGTTTGTGTCTTCAGCTTTTAAATTTTCTCCCTGCTTTGGTATTCCTGTACTTGTTTGACATCCATACTTCTTGGCATTTATTTCATGAAATGTGTCTACAAATAATGTTTTTTTATTTTTGATCATCAAGAGCCCAAATAATGTTTCCCAACACATTTAACTCCACTGATTTATTTGTCACCATTGGATTTAAAACTTGATGATGAATGTCCTCTCTTTCTTCTTATTCAAACACACATTGATCCGACTGCTTTCTCACCGCCGTTTCAATCAACCCGAATATCTGTTCACTTGTTATCATTGAGCGTTTGTTACTTGTGGATGTTTTGGAGTAACTTAGGGATTTTGGAGATTACAGACACATTTACAATCTGAGGTCACGGTCTGAAAGTTTGAGACTGTTAAACTGAGCTGTCAGGGCCCTGAGAATGTGGAGATGGAACTTCACAAAGACTGTACTTCTTTGAGTTATTTTACTTTTTTATTTGACAATTAACCAATATATATGAATATGACAGAATGAATAAATCTATAACTATATTATTAAGATCTGTGTGTTTTTTCTGTTATTGTTTCTGTTTGTCTGAATATTAAAAAAAGATCACATGGAATGTATTACACAAAATAATTATAATTATTAATTTAGTGTTTACTTAGAAAAACTGTTTTCACAAAGCTAATCTTAAAGAAACAAGAACAGAAGCCCATTGAAATGGATAAACGTCTCTAGTCATTCATAATCTGAATCTGAACATTTCTAAAGTTTATAAAGTTAATCAGCGAATGCATACGTGGCATTAAAATGACATGACATACTTGGATGACTTGTTTCTTCAACAAGTTCTTTTTAAATCAGGAAACACAACCTGTTCTGCTGACATCCGAACATTCACACAGTTTAATTCATGAGACTATAATGAAAAGTTTTGTTCCATCAAGTAATTTATTTTTTATTTATTTATAGTAATGTATATTTGTTAATACGAGTAAATGTGTGAACGAACAAACCAAAAGAGCAATAAAATCTTTTATTATTTCTTTATCTTTGTGATTGTTAGGTAATGCTGATACAATTCTGCTTTTTATTAGAATACATCGAGTTTTACACCAATTTTAAGACAGCTTTTCTAAAAATACCACGAGCATCTCCTCGAAAGAATCACCAACAATAGTTTGGGCTCTAGATCTGTGAGATGATGTCCTTCTATCTCAAGAAACAATGAGAAACGTTTGTAGAATAACAGTTTCTTTGTGCTTGTTCTTAACACGACTCTAATCCCTCCAAAAAACAAAGAACAAAAAAATTAAATGAATAACTTGCACGGGTTGTTTTCTTTAAGTATGCATATTTTTGTCAGACCAGGAGATAATCTAGCAAAGTTTTTTTATTTCTGTCATAAATTACCCTCAAGATGCTCCAACCTGCATTTATTTCTTTGTTTTGGGTTAACGTAGAGAGAGATATTTGGAAGAATGTTACCAGCTGAAATGTCTGCGACAATGTAGAAAAGAATTGTTATTTGAAAAAAAAAAGAAAATAGAAACTTATTTATAAATATCTCCTTTTGTGTTCAACCAAGCAAAGAAACATGAACAGGTTTAGACAATATGAGGGTTAATTATGATATTTTTGGGTGGAGTTTCTCATAAAACCATTTAGTTTTATTTTCAGTTTCTCAAAAAAGAACCCAAACATACACAAAGATTGACCTCCAGCTTTAATTTAAATATGTTTTTCACTTCACACGATCAAGATCAGTTTAAAACTACACAATAAAATGTGTTTCTCTTGCATATATTTCTTCAGTCTATATTATGAGCTGTCTATATGTCTTTGGTTCAAGTTTTTTTGGGATGTCTTTTACCTCTTCTGATTCTTATTTTGTGTATTTCTGCTCACTTGACTTTGTTTTAAACTCAGATATTCTCCATAATTAAGACATTTGTAAGTTGACATGACACTTTCTTTTCTTAAAAACTGTTAATTTGACAAGAAGTTAATAAACTACACTAATAGATGTCCTTAAATGTGATTAAAAGGGATCGTTCACCCTGAAACTAACAATCCATCATCCCCTGACTTTCTTCTGCAAAACCCAAGACAAGATATTTTGTAGAATGTTGATACTCAAAATCAATTGGTCCCCACTGACTATAGTTTAAACACAAAACCAATGCAAATCCTTTCATTTACCAACCTTCTTCAAAATATCTTTTTTTTGCACTAGTATGGCTTCTATTAAGCAACAGTTGAACAATCCTGACTCATAAAGATCTGAAGTTTACCTTTAATGATTTGAAAAACTCATCTGAGCTGTGAAAAGATTTACCCAGCAAAAGTTTAGAGCGGTGAACAAAGTTTTACAGTTAAAACTTTTTCTGGATTTGTCCACGTTTGGTTTGTGTCTTCAGCTTTTAAATTTTCTCCCTGCTTTGGTATTCCTGTACTTGTTTGACATCCATACTTCTTGGCATTTATTTCTTGAAATTGGTCTACAAATAATGTTTTTTTATTTTTGATCATCAAGACCCCAAATAATGTTTCCCAACACATTTAACTCCACTGATTTATTTGTCACCATTGGATTTAAAACTTGATGATGAATGTCCTCTCTTTCTTCTTATTCAAACACACATTGATCCGACTGCTTTCTCACCGCCGTTTCAATCAACATGAATATCTGTTCACTTGTTATCAATGAGCGTTTGTAACTTGTGGATGTTTTGGAGTAACTTAGGGATTTTGGAGATAAACAGACACATTTAGAATCTGAGGTCACGGTCTGAAAGTTTGAGACTGTTAAACTGAGCTGTCAGGGCCCTGAGAATGTGGAGATGAAACTTCACAAAGACTGTACTTCTTTGAGTTATTTTACTTTTTTATTTGACAATTAACCAATATATATGAATATGACAGAATGAATAAATCTATAACTATATTATTAAGATCTGTGTGTTTTTTCTGTTATTGTTTCTGTTTGTCTTAATATTAAAAAAAGATCACATGGAATGTATTACACAAAATAATTATAATTATTAATTTAGTGTTTACTTAGAAAAACTGTTTTCACAAAGCTAATCTTAAAGAAACAAGAAAAGAAGCCCATTGAAATGGATCAATATCTCTAGTCATTCATAATCTGAATCTGAACATTTCTAAAGTTTATAAAGTTGATCAGCGAATGCATACGTGGCATTAAAATGACATGACATACTTGGATGACTTGTTTCTTCAACAAGTTCTTTTTAAATCAGGAAACACAACCTGTTCTGCTGACATCAGAACATTCACACAGTTTAATTCATGAGACTATAATGAAAAGTTTTGTTCTATCAAACAATTTACTTTTATTTTTATTTATTTATAGTAATGTATATTTGTAAAAATGAGTAAAAGTGTGAAAGAACAAACCAAAAGAGCAATAAAATCTTTTACTATTTCTTTATCTTTGTGATTGTTAGGTAATGCTGATTCAATTCTGCTTTTTATTAGAATACATCGAGTTTTACACCAATTTTAAGACAGCTTTTCTAAAAACACCACGAGCATCTCCTCGAAAGAATCACCAACAATAGTTTGGGCTCTAGATCTGTGAGATGATGTCCTTCTATCTCAAGAAACAATGAGAAACATTTGTTTAATAACAGTTTCTTTGTGATTCTTCTTAACACGACTCTAATCCCTCAAAAAAACCAAGAACAAAAAATATAAAAATAAATAACTTGGATTACTTGTTTTCTTTAGTATTCTTTAGTAAGAGATGATCTAACAAAAACTTAAATTTCTTTCATAAATTACCCTCAAAGTGCTCCAAACCTGCATATATTTATTTCTTTGGGTTAACATAGAGAGAGATATTTGGAAGAATGTTACCAGCTGAGATGTCTGGGACACTGTTGACTACTTAAATAGAAAAGAATTGTTCTGTTGAAAACAAAAGAAAATAGAAAAGGATTTTCAAATATCTCCTTTTGTGTTGAACCCAGCCTAGAAATGTGAACATGTTTAGAAAATATGAGGATGTATAATAACATCATTCACATTTTTGGGTGGAGTTTCCCTTACACCTATAACGGTAACTTTATCAGATGATGTTGACAGTGTTTATAAGCCGTCCAGTCAACACAAAATTTTTTATCACTGAAGAGAAGACATCTGTACTGCTCATAACAAAGTAAGTGTTAGATCTTCATAATTTATTAGATATTCGTAAGGAACACAAAAGGTCAAATCTACAGTTGAAATATGTTGGGGGGGGGACTTAGATTATAATTTTTTCTACTGTTTTAGACAGAATCCACACATAATATATACAAATCTTTTAGAATGTTAGCAAACAGCTTTACACTTTACTAATATATCAGTTGAATAAATATTTGATGAGACAACTGTTAATTTTCCTTTTCAGAAAACTACACAACATCATCATGGCAGACTCACTTAAGATTATCACTATCAAAGCTAATGGTGATTTAATGAAGAAATTAAAAGAAAACACAGATGGTTTCTGTGATTACATTAATCAGTATGATGTTATACTCCTGCAAGATACTAATGTGGTTGAAAATCCTGATGAGACTCCATCCTATGAGATAGTGAGTTGTCACTGTTATGGCCTCCATAAGGACTCTAAGGCCTACAGGACAAATGTGTCCGAAAATAAAAGAGGTGTTGCTGTTATTATAAACACCAGCCATGTATTCAAAGAAGGTTCTTTGAATCGAGGGAATTACATCGTGGTGTGTGTCGAGATTGGAGGGTCCAGGTACAGATTTGTGAGCTTTTACTTCGATGAAGAGGAACAACGAGCGCTTCTGGATAGGTTTGTGATCAACAATAAAGGGAAACATGGCATTCTTGTAATAGGTGGAGACTTCAACGTAGCAATTGACCCTAATTTGGACATTGTCCATGATAACGATTACCACACTGGGAGAAGAAACATGTTTGAGAATTGGATTACAACATTCACAGATGTCTGGAGAAATAAAAACAAAAAGGCTCGAGAATACACAAAGATAACCCCAAGTCAAGGAGAACCGTCTGACCAACAAAGCAGACTGGACTACTTCTTCATGAGGAATCAGGACAAGAAGTATGTAGAGACATGTGTAATTCTCCCAGATATGCCGCCAACTGCTGACCACAAAGCTGTTACCCTTACATTAAAGTCTACAGGGAAATCAGGTCATGATGATGAAGATAAAAATGATGATAAAGACGAAGATCATGACAAAAATGATAAGGAAGATGATGATGATGAGGTGACAGGGAAATCAAGTCATGATGATGAAGATAAAAATGATGACAAAGATGAAGATCATGACAAAAATGATGATGATGATGATGGGGTGACAAAAGATTTCAAGAAAATGGCCTTAAAATAAAAAAGATACACAGGTGATGTGCTTTAAAATCACACATTAAATGTAGATTTAGAGTTCAAGTTTTTTTCATTAAAAACACAGCAGATTAAAATGTACATTGATTTAATTTGTTTTGAGATTATGAAGTTGGAATATGCTTAAAAATATAATTACAGGGCTTTAATAAATTAACACATGAATGTGTTGCGGGGGTTTACAGACATTTAAATCAGTATAACAGTTTTATCACATTGATTCTATAATAACACTCAATTCACGTTTTACCTATGTATACAATATTTTAAAATTTTAGTGAATTGATTTCTAATCGTTTAAATGTTTGAGTGTAAATTGTTTCATATAATAACAGAGTCAATTGGTGTCGCTTTTGTTTCTGTATATTTTGTTTTCTTGTTTATGTTAGAAAGGAAGTTCATGTATTTTTAGTAACAGTTTGGTTTTCTTTTTATCTGTTTGCTTAGTTAAGAATGTTCCTTATGTAAAATGTTATGTTTGTTTGTTTGTTTGTGTTTATTCTCTCTTGTGGCCTGTAAACATCTTACAACCCGTCACAATAAAAGAAATTATTGGGATTTCTTTCATTTGAGTCACTTATTGTTTGCTTATGTTATTTAATTTATAAAGTTGAGTTGATTTAGGCTTTATGTTAGACACACAAATACAAACACAATTGTCTTTATTCTGTTACTTACCTCATTTATTACCTTAGACCTGTTCATAATATATATATATATATATATATATATATATATATATTTTTTTTTTTTTTTTTACCAAAAGATGGCAGTACAACCAAAACAGAGCAAATCTGAATCTGTCAATATTCAAAAAATCTCTGAACTTTCTTGTATTCACTAAAATTATAGTTATTAACATAATTATAAAGAATTCAATATCATGTGAAAAATATAAAATACTTCATATGTTACTATAATTAGGCTTTAAGCAAATTTGTGTCAATTGTTCTTAAACAATTATTTTCACACCAAAATTTTCCCCAAAGTTATTTCAGAATGATATGTATTTTTCCCTGAATTTCAAAGCATTTTTACAATATTTATCCAGTGTTTTATTTTTTAATCCAACATGACCTGGCTTAAATTGAACAGGAATCATGAGATTTAAGATGTGGTCACAAGTTTGTCAATTAACAAAATATAAACCACTAAAAACCCAAGACTTCTGACATTCTGACAGACAGAGACATTCAGGGAAACTTTGAACAGGTTGATGTGATTGCTTTTTAAAACTTAAATCTCTCATATCTCATTCCTCCAGCATCAGAGGCTTTAACACAAGAACACGTATCTCAGATTACATCATCATCTCTGAGAAACACTTTACTATCATGTGTTGTAAATCTGATCCTGAGTACAACAGACACGTAAGCAAATGATGTCATATTGAGATATATCCTGATGCAAAGTAAAAGCCAAAAAGTTAAGAGCAATACTTTTAACCGTACCAAGGATTTTACTATACTTATATCACATTTATGAACATTTGGTGTTTCAGATCCGAATGTGTCATCTCTCTTTAAGCTTTTATACAATTATTTTTAGTGCATGATTTTTCAGGATTTTCACATCCATAATGCTTTTTTAGTTTTATTATAATTATTATATGGTCTATAAAAAGCTATTCCTCAGCCAATTGTTGGATATTTTGTATTCTGGTTTGTACAAACTGATATTTCTCTGATGTTTCAAACACTATAAACACTTGGGTCAGTTTACTGTTAACAGTTATATTCTAAGAGCGTTTTTATGTCACATCCATAACACAAAATGTCACATCCATAACACTGTCTTTTCCTTAAAGAATATGATGAATTATTCTTGCAATTTTTTTGTACATCTTTTAGTTTAAGTACAACACTGCTCTTCTAAACAACAGAAGCAACCAATCTTTAAGTATTTTTAACATTGATTTTCATAAAATCCACTCCGGTACGAAATGATTTCATTGTTAAATCTTTTGTATGTGCTGCAACTGAATCATGGCTGATCTTCTTTATACTTGAAATAACCCATTACTGTCTCAATAGTTCTTATAGGGCATTGAACTTAAAGTTTAGTATTATACAGAGTAAAATTGTGTTAAAAAAGAGTTGCTGTGTAAATGAACATTTTAAGTTTTCTACTGTTCTGCTATTTAGGTTTTGATTTTTATCCCTTAAACATACCCATAAGTAACCATTGGTTAACGTTGTATGTAGAAAATTGGAGCAAAAGTATTCATACTGTCACTCATTGTGGGATTTGTTTTTTAGATTAGTGTGCTTCATGTTTTATATGAGATTTACGTGCTGTTTTTTAATCAAATTAGATTAAATATTTCCTTACCACCAACAACACTTGAGTTTTTATTTAAATGCAGAAAGTTGGCTTTAAATGTGGTCACTGATATGATACCAATCTGAACAGAAATGGATTACATGCAATTATTCTGCTGGTCTAAAATATGGGAAAAACCAAGTTTTGGAAAAATGTCAAAATACTCAACACAATGTTGTGACCCTGGCATTAAATTTCCATAAGGAATGCTGAAAAGTGATCTGTACAAAGGTGACATTTTTCCAAAAATAGGTTTTCCCCACAATGTAGATCAGCAGAATAAGATTTACATCATATCAGAGACCACATTGAAAAGGATTAAAAAGAAATAAAGTGCACACTACAAAATAATTTTAAATAGTAAAAGGTTTATGATTGCATTTAAAGGGAAATCATTAGAATTTCTTTGATGGTTTCTTAAAAATGTTGTTCAGCCAGGTGATATTTCTATGCACTGTTGAAGTTCACTGAAGTTCAACAATGTGACATCATCGATGTCATTTGTGACAAAACTGATTCATACCAGCACGCAACATGACAAAGCGTTATTGTTTTCAGCTCATCACGAGTTTCAGGCAGTTGTCACGAACTGTCTTTTTAAAATCTTTAATATGGGGTTTCAGAAATGATGTCTTCAATAGATGTAAAACTGCAAATATAGATCTTCATGGTTTATACGACTGGTCAACCGAATGAGAGACCTTTTGACCATGAAAGCTTAAACAATATTTTTTGATGTGGAAATATAAAAAGGGTTATTAAAAAATGTTAATATTATAATATATAATTAATATTAAATTCATCAAACCAAATTTTTTTTTGAGGACAAAATAATACAAATCTGTGCAGGACTCGGACGCATAAAAATGAAGAAAAAACACATTCACCATAAAAAGACATTAAAACGGTTGTCTATCAAGACCAAACCCACCAAACGTTCTGAGCAAAGCCCGACCAAAAGACAGCCATGGTCTGAAATCAACTGCCTAACGTAGATTTTGAGCTGTCTTCAACCTAATAGCTTTAAGTTTGCATGCCTGATTAATCAACCCCTTCATTCACTGGCAAAGAAGAATGGCTGGGGAAGCCAATGGCAAGCGTGCCAAAAAAAAGCCCACGAAAATCTTCAGTAAGCCTGCAACAATTCTTTTGGTGGGTCACTTGCCCTATTTGACAACGGAGGCATAATCCAACTCCATTTTTGTAAGTGTCCAGAAACTTTCTAAAATACCCCTTCCAAGTTCTTCTGATTGTACTGTTTCTATCCCAGGGAAACTCCCTGAACTTTAAACCCCTCGGAGCTCCAAGGGCATCAATGAGGAAGTTCAGGAGGACCTCTATCTTCTCATTCACCCAGCAAGAACCAAGCACTCTTTTACCAGTTTATGAGAGAGGAAGATGCTTTCTGATAAACCTCAAGAGAACATTTTAAGTTCATAACATCCTCAGTAGATCTACTGACAACGGGGACATCGTCAGCATAGGCACTTAGTCTCGTAGTTACCAAGTCTGAGGTTAGCAGACACACTATTGATATACCACCCAGTTTGTTTCTTAATCTATTATAACAGCATATTCCTTGAGAAGACTTTATCTGAAGTTTTCCTCTCTGGGTTTAAAAAAGAAATTGGAGCATCCATGTTACCAAACGTTACAAATCTTGCAGGAATAAGCACTTTTGTGCCCTATCTTCCGATAGATTCTGCATAAGGAGCTTCTTGCGCTTGAAGGCCTCAGTCGCATTTGAAGGGTCTCCTTTAAAGTTCAAATGTGGTAACGTTCATTCTGTGCAATCTTGTTGTTCAGGATACTTTCATTGTAGGATGCTGGCAAGATAATTTAATTCTAAATGTCCCGTCACTGACTCAGGGACTTAAAAATCATTTTTCTCTTCCCCCAGACATTCTAGAAAAAAGTGAAATTGTGAATAAAGTTGCCCTGCCACTGAATTTTCAGAAGGAATGCTGTAAATTGATCTGTGCAAAGGTGACATTAACAGACAGAACGTGACGATCTGATAAAGAAGTGGGAGAAATGTTGCCGTTAGAAAGTGTATCTCTTGCTGTTTTCTGTATGTAAATCTTGTCTAACCTCGCACGAGATACTACGTGGGCGATTATTTTTACCCATGTGTATTATCTTACCCTGGTGAATGATTTCCTCCAAACATCCTCAAGATCGTGATATGTGACCTGAGCACATCGGCTGAATGACTGTGGGGTTCATCACTTTACATCAGACAGTCAGAGATGAGTTTAAAAACCCTCACAGGTTCATCTTTAAATTCAGGTGCCCGGATTAAAATAACCTGACTCTTCAATTCACTCATCCACTCAATCTGATTCTTATCATCAGTGCCAGTCTCTATATCATTGTATTAGTTTAATATAATTTTATATCATTTAATGTTATTTTATACACATTTAAATCCATAAACTCGTGAGATAAGATATGTCCTGCCTCGATTTGACTTAAACCTAGGATTATAGGGATCTTGTGTGACTGAATGAGATGGAATTGGATGATCTCCAACCCTCAAATACAGTGTAGAGGTGAACTAACCAATCAGATTTGAGCCTAAAGGACGGCCATAAACAGCTGAAAACCTGAGGGGAACCTGGAGTGGTAAAAGACCGAAGAAAGATCTTGGGCACACTTCAAATCTATGAATTTACCCGCTGCTCCAGAGTTGATAAAGGCTCAATGGGATAGCAGTGTTGGTTAAAAAGGAGGGCTGCTCACATGGTCAGGCCCATAGAAGAACAGGGAATATACTCTCGCCCCGGGGTGCCTACCTGGCGTTTCCCGACAGGTTGGCACAAGCTGCTCTGAAAGGGCTTGGCTTCCCACAATAAATGCAACATCTCTCTCTCTCTCATATGCCAGATTCTCTGAGCAGCGCTGATCCTTGTAGCTCCTAGCTGAACAGGTTCCTCCATGTTAACCGGGTATAGGAGACATTGTCAGGGCAAACATGAGTGTCTCCTGTAATCTCTCACCCTGCCTTTCCCTTAGGCCAGGGTCTACTCGGATTACCAGATCCATGAAGGACTTCAGGCTAGTTAATTCATCTTTAGGTTTCGAGGACAAGACACTACGGAATATTGCCCTTAGTGCTGGTTTGTCCCAACCACTCTAAGTGATCAATGTGCGAAACTCAATGCGAGTGTGATGCAAAAATGAAGCACTATCTAGTGGCCTGAAGGACGCAAAAGAGTGGGGAAAAACCTTACGCTTACCGTTAACGGTTATTACTAGATTCAGGTCACTGAATCATGCAATTCAGAACAGACGTTTGCATGAAACCATTCCTCTTTAGGGTGTTTCGACATCACCGACACCAGCAAATCACATCAGAGCAGACCTTTTATTTTTCATTCTTAATTTCCTGAACTGAGGAACCTGATGTTTTACATTGCACACAACACACCACGTCATCCCAAATACTTAGAGTATGGATGACACAAACATTATTGAGATGTTTGACTATCAGTCACATGATTATAAATGATCTCTTTTGCTCACATCCTGGTCCTTATACCTTTAATTGTACATAGTTCGAATCATCATTCATTCACCGTCTTGTCATTTCAAACATGATTCTTCTGTAGAACACAAATCAAGATAGTTTGAAGAAGGTTAATAAAAGAAAACCTACTCTGCTGGGAAGTTGCCAGGATCCCTGGGTAAGAAGGGACTGGCAGGTCCTACTACCAAATGATGTGATAACCCGACCCCTCACTCCTAACATAAAGGCACTGAGATCATAACAAAAGCAATCACATATTATTCATATTAATAATAAAGTAAACAATTGCTAACAGATATGCCTGTCTACTCCTGTTAATATTCTCTTTAAATTGATTTAATCAAAATATATCCTCCATTATATAAAGTCATCATTCATTATATTTTCTTAAAGAAAAATATAAACTCTGTACGTTATTGCCCTGTATTCACAACACAGTAAAAACTACAAACACATTTAAGATCAATATTAAATTATTATTATATAACAGGTGATTAATATTGATAAATAATTGATACATTTAGTAGAACTAGTTACCTTAACTCACTAATGCAAAGGTATAGACCCTCAAGATCTCTGTGCTCCGCAAATGAGCTGAGACTTGTGGTACCAGCTCAAAAGGGTAAGAAATCTCTCTCTAGGGTAAGAACTCTCTCTCTAGGGTAAGAAATCTCTCTCTAGGGTAAGAAATCTCTCTCTAGGGTAAGACATTTTCTCTCTAGGGTAAGAAATCTCTCTCTAGGGTAAGAAATCTCTCTCTAGGGTAAGAAATCTCTCTCTAGGGTAAGAAATCTCTCTCTAGAGTAAGAAATCTCTCTAGGGTAAGAAATCTCTCTCTAGGGTAAGACATTTTCTCTCTAGGGTAAGAAATCTCTCTCTAGGGTAAGAAATCTCACTCTAGGGTAAGAAATCTCTCTAGTGTAAGAAATCTCTCTCTAGGGTAAGAAATCTCTCTCTAGGGTAAGAAATCTCTCTAGGGTAAGAAATCTCTCTCTAGGGTAAGAAATCTCTCTCTAGGGTAAGAAATCTCTCTCTAGGGTAAGAAATCTCTCTCTAGTGTAAGAAATCTCTCTCTAGGGTAAGAAATCTCTCTAGGGTAAGAAATCTCCCTCTAGGGTAAGAAATCTCTCTAGTGTAAGAAATCTCTCTCTAGGGTAAGAAATCTCTCTCTAGTGTAAGAAATCTCTCTCTAGGGTAAGAAATCTCTCTAGGGTAAGAAATCTCTCTCTAGGGTAAGAAATCTCTCTCTAGGGTAAGAAATCTCTCTCTAGGGTAAGAAATCTCTCTCTAGGGTAAGAAATCTCCCTCTAGGGTAAGAAATCTCTCTAGTGTAAGAAATCTCTCTCTAGGGTAAGACATTTTCTCTCTAGGGTAAGAAATCTCTCTCTAGGGTAAGAAATCTCCCTCTAGGGTAAGACATTTTCTCTCTAGGGTAAGAAATCTCTCTCTAGGGTAAGAAATCTCCCTCTAGGGTAAGAAATCTCTCTCTAGGGTAAGAAATCTCTCTAGGGTAAGAAATCTCTCTCTAGGGTAAGAAATCTCTCTCTAGGGTAAGAAATCTCTCTCTAGGGTAAGACATTTTCTCTCTAGGGTAAGAAATCTCTCTCTAGGGTAAGAAATCTCCCTCTAGGGTAAGAAATCTCTCTAGTGTAAGAAATCTGTCTCTAGGGTAAGACATTTTCTCTCTAGGGTAAGAAATCTCTCTCTAGGGTAAGAAATCTCCCTCTAGGGTAAGACATTTTCTCTCTAGGGTAAGAAATCTCTCTCTAGGGTAAGAAATCTCCCTCTAGGGTAAGAAATCTCTCTCTAGGGTAAGAAATCTCTCTCTAGGGTAAGACATTTTCTCTCTAGGGTAAGACATCTCTCTCTAGGGTAAGAAATCTCTCTCTAGGGTAAGAAATCTCTCTAGGGTAAGAAATCTCTCTAGGGTAAGAAATCTCTCTAGGGTAAGAAATCTCTCTCTAGGGTAAGAAATCTCTCTAGGGTAAGAAATCTCTCTCTAGGGTAAAAAATCTCTCTAGGGTAAGAAATCTCTCTCTAGGGTAAGAAATTTCTCTAGGGTAAGAAATCTCTCTAGGGTAAGAAATCTCTCTAGGGTAAGAAATCTCTCTCTAGGGTAAGAAATCTCTCTCTCGAACGTTCTCTGCTTCAGTTCCTCGATGGTGGAACGATCTGCCTCTGGCCTCACGCTTGTCAGACTCGGTCTCTATCTTCAAAAAACACCTAAAAACTCATCTTTTCCGGCTACATCTAACTCACTAACTCACTACTTTTGTAACTACTCACTCTATCAAAAAAAAATAAAACTTTTGTAACTTCTCTCTTTGTGTAACTCGGTAGCATTGTTGTAGCACTTGTTCACCTATTGTTGTATCGGCTATTTACCGCTTCATTGTCTCATCGACTATTGTAAATCGCTTTGGATAAAAGCGTCTGCTAAATGACTAAATGTAAATGTAGTTAGGGATGACTAAGTAGTTTGTTATTTACAAATAATGTATTATTACAATAAAAAAACGCAATGCAAATCAAATAATTGTTGCGATTCGTTTGGGTTCCCCTTGTTCATCAGCCCTAATGGCAAAAAGTAGGGTGTTAAGCATAACCACGTTTACCATGCTTTACCATGCTTCTGATTGAAAAGTATGTTATATAGTCAAAACATATATTCTATAAAATAGAGGTTTTTACATTTACAGTGCAAAGCAAAACTTTGCCAAATTGTAAGTGAATGTGTTGTTTGGCTCGTTAGGTCTATGTGTAATATAATCCTTACATGCAGCACAGTGCAGTTACCAGACATTTCTCATGCTTTATACAGGTGAAGAGAGATTGTTTTAGATATTTAGAAAACACACAATAGCTTGCTTTCAACATTTTTATTGTATAATTGAAAGTTTAGAAAATAAAGACAATCTTAAAGCTCAAAGCACTGCAGTATATGCATGATATTTTATAATCTCATGAATTTCACATTATGTTCCCACAGTGATTCTGTTCCGGCGTGTATAATATATTTAAGCAATAAGGTACAAGAGGCCGTGCTGTATTGTAAATAAATCACGGCTGACAGGAGTTGTGCCTGCAAGCTGTGATTTATTTATGATAAATATAATTAGTATATTATAGGTTTTAAGAATGTATCATTTTTATATTAGGTTTAACTGCCTTCATTTGTTAAAAACAGTACCTGTTGTTAGGGTTGGTTGCTAAGGGGGCTTAAATAAACACAGAACCATTCGGGGAAGCCACCATAATAGTGCCATATCATGAATACGTCACAGCTGCTGACCAATCAGATTTGAGGAATGGAACTGACAATTTTATAAAACCAAATCAACCAACAAATGAACAAATAAGCATAAATTATAAGATAACAAAGGGAATATATATTAATATATATTTGAAAATGCCCATGTGTTTTTGGATATTGATTCAGTCCATCGATGGGCAATTCCATGAAACTGTGAAAATATCAAGTTTTTAATATACTAATAGCAAAGATGTCTACATGCGGTTGTTGAAATACACATGTGAGGTCTCTCTTTAAAGTTTCAAACTTTTCATAAACAAGTAAGGGCTATTTTAAGGATTGTATCATCCATAACGCTACATTAAAGTTACACACAAAAGTTAAAATATTGTAATTATTTTATATTCTATAACGAACTATCTCTCAGCCATTTGTTGGATATTTTTGATTCTAGTTTGTACATTTAAATTCACATCTTTTTTTTAATAGAAAACTTGTGATGAGACAATTATTATTGTGATGTTTACACTCTATCAACAATGGTTTTGTATAATAAAAACAGTTCATAGTTCAGTTTATTGCTAACAATTCATTTCAAACTGTATTTTTAAGTCCCGTCCATAGAGTTGGAAATGCCCTTCGAAAATCTTGAGAATAAAAAAGGCAAATTCAGCTTATCTAGAGGAACTGTGCCACATCTGACTTACTTTAATGTTTCAAATTATGGAAATTAAATTTGTTTTCAAGTAAACCAAGCATAAAATGCCACTTTTCTAATACCCCTCTAGCAGAGGCTGAACAATCTGTTTATTTCATAAAACTGTGCTGAAGCTTAATGTTTCCAAATCTTCCCGATTTATGTCAAACCCTTGAAAATCTCAATCCTTTTCTCCCGCTGAAGTCGCAGAATTTCTTTGGATTCAACATCTCCAGCATGACTTTCATTGACATATCGAGTCAATGTTTTATCAAAGTAATGATGCCACTGCCCATCTTTAGTAGCTCCAAATCCAAAAACATTCACCTGAAAGAGAGAGAGAGAGAGAGAGAGAGAGAGAGAGAGAGAGAGAGAGAGAGAGAGAGAGAGAGAGAGAGAGAGAGAGAGAGAGAGAGAGAGAGAGAGAGAGACAGAGAGAGAGAGAGAGAGAGAGACAGAGAGAGAGAGAGAGAGAGAGAGAGAGAGAGAGAGAGAGAGAGAGAGAGAGAGAGAGCGAGAGCGAGAGAGAGAGACAGAGAGAGAGAGAGAGAGAGAGAGAGAGAGAGAGAGAGAGAGAGAGAGAGACAGAGACAGAGAGAGAGAGAGAGAGAGAGAGAGACAGAGACAGAGAGAGAGAGAGAGAGAGTGAGAGAGAGAGAGAGAGAGAGAGAGAGAGAGAGAGAGAGAGAGAGAGAGAGAGAGAGAGAGAGAGAGAGAGTGAGTCATAACCGAGTATTTTTATTGAAAGATATTTGGCATGTAATGATGCTTTTATAAACTGACTTGTGTAAACAAATCCCTTTCAGATAAAAAAAATCCGAACAGAACAAAACAAAACAATCTTTCATCACCTGAGTGACATATCCAAATAAAATTCATATTTGCAATTCAAACAGAGGCTTTTAGTTTTTATGGAAACAGTTTGGACTAAAATCCTGACCGTGGGAATGTTTACGATTATTTAAAGCATTTATGTTTGGAGTCAAATCCCAAAGGATTTCGCGAAAAAACTTTTCTTGATTTGAGATAAAGAATGTTTACCTCATCACAGATATGTAGAGCAAATATCAGTGTCAGGAAGCCTGTGGATGGATATCTGCCTTCACTCTCAGTCCAGTTCACATGGACATATTTCATAAACTCAGGGTGGATTATCATCACCTGACAAAGAAATAACACCAAATCCTCATGAAACTCTTTGGAATATGTAATGTGTAATAATATGAAATAACGATATGAAAAATCAGCCAAAGTCCATTTGTCTGATTGAAATTATCGTCAAATTAATGTCTCAAATCAAACTTCATAATCTTTTGCCTTGACATTTATTTTAAGAAAATATGAGCTGATCACCTTGTCTTTATTTGCCATTATTGTGGATGGAACTTTCATATATGTTCTGGGGAAAAAACAGAAGAAATCAAATTGAGGATAAAAGCATCATGGACCTTAAGGAAATATCACTCGTTATTTTAAAGATTTTCTGTTTCCATACTTTCGTGTCATACAGTGATTAAACGTAAAGATATAGTTTAAATTCTTCCATAACCATGACCTAATTTAAAATGTGGTTTGATGATGCTTGAGGCAAAATTGATCAAAAGGTGGAGTAACTGAAACTGAACTTGAAAAACTAATGTTGTTGAGCAGGTTGAGCAGAGTTGAGTTTGTTTTTTGGGAGTTAAATAGAACATTGGAAGTTTGGCCATCGGGCATTCAGTATAGTCCTGTTAATAAAACATGCCTCATGCATTGAAGACATGTCATGTCGATCAAAGATTTCACTTAAAAGTACTTAGAAGAATAACATACAGACAAATCATTCATATTACAATCATTAAACTAGTTTGATTTCATTTTATGGACTTTAGATTTTAGACGGTTGTATGTATATCATTAGAAAAATCTTACCGTGTGATGTTTTTAATTGTGAAGGCACTGATGATCCACTCGATGTCCAGAATCTTGTAAGGAAAAAACACCAGATGTGTGGAGTTATCCAAATCCACAGCGCTCTCCGGGTACATCATCCTGTGAGATGTTCTGAAACCAACGTCCTTCTCGAAACCTTTTGTTGGACCTTTATTTATCCTGAAAGACAACAATATAAGTTCTTCAATTCAGATCCAACAAAACCTCTTCCACAAAGTTTGGGTTATTTTCTCCTCTTTACAGCAATGTCACAGCAGAACCATTTCTTTCATCCAAAGCACGTTTTCCACAGCAGCGAAAGTTTGAAGAAAACAAATTTAATGTGAATGTCAAAAATTCTTCATGGACATATATCTCTGTAAAGCATCATGAGGAATCTTTATAGTAGTGTATGTTCTCAACACACTGAATTGATTTCAGATGTAGGTTTGTGTATTATTGTACCTCATGACAAAGTCCTTGGAATCTATAAGAGGTCCATAATGGGATCCCAAAAGGTTTCCAGAGTTCCCAACCACAGCACAGGTTCTGCAGCGATGTGGACCAGCATCCGAGTAATGTTCTTTATCCGGGAAGAGCGGAAACAGATTCTTCACAACAGTGGGGTAAGTGGCAACTTGTTTTACAATTTGTAGACCCTTAGAAATGACGAAAATCACCATAAATACAGTTGTATCAAATACAGTCTTTTACTTTGGAGTACACATATAAACTCTGGTGCAGAAGTAACACACTCTTCTACTTTGGTCTTCAGATCTATTCTCATGTTGGGACAAGCCTTTGTGATAATCTAAACAGAGGTGAATAGCAAAGCATTTGTCAATGTTTTTTTACTTTAACAATGAAGCCATTGTGCGTAACATAAACAGTGTTTTTTTAAGAAAACAAGTTCTTACCTTCCACCAGTTAAAGACATCTGAACGTAACACACTGTTGCTGCTGTTGAGCATCAGATGAACTGTTGGTGAGTAACGTGCACTAAACCAATCCTCATGCCCGGGGCCCAGAGGACAGGTGTGACACCCACATGAAGAGGACTCAGGCACAAAAGAAAAATAAGAGTTGAAGGTAAAAACCATCGCCGAGTTTTGGAAGTAAACACACAAGAGGAGAAAAGTGGAGCAGAGGAGAAAAATCATATAGCGGTGGCAACGCTTCAGTTTACGGAATACCGGTGCCATCTTTAGAGTCACCCACAATGTGAAAAGCAATTGTAAGTAGAGAGAGAGAGAGAGAGAGAGAGAGAGAGAGAGAGAGAGAGAGAGAGAGAGAGAGAGAGAGAGAGAGAGAGAGAGAGAGAGAGAGAATAATTATTATTTATTCTGTATTTAATTTTACATAAATACATGCATTAATGTTTTTAAACATGTTTTTTCCTTCAGTTATTACACTGTCTACACTTAATAATAGAAAAAAAGTATAGAATACATTAACAAAGTTTAGCAATTATAGTATTATAGTATACTGCAGTTTACTTTAGGAAAGTTAATAACAGTTAGTTACATCCTAAACAAACAAATGTTACATATCACATAATATTAATGTCACATTATATAATAATTCTCATAAACTGATATCACATCACATCTAGTGAAATATTAATTAGATCCATATTTAAGGTCACTTACCTCTTTTAATATATATGACCGATTCCTTAAGTGCCTTCTATAGTATTACTCAGGGATCAAGTGCTTAAGGATGGCATGACCCTTCATTGTCTGTGGGAAGCAAACACTTCACTTAAGAGTTTTATAAAGGGCTGGAATGTGACATCCCAAATCTAGTCAAGCCGGTTTTTCCATCTATTGTGTTTCCAGATTGGACTAATAAGATTCACATAACCATGAGCTTTTAATTAAAGAGGTCAAAGGGATGCTGTCAATCCTTAAAATAACGTTGAATTAAATTACCATTGCAGGTCAAAGTTATAGGTACTGATAAAAATGGTTTGTATATTTGTATAAAAAAGGTGTATTTTTGGTTTAGAATAAAAAAAAAATGCAGAGCACCTTACAGAAATTCCATGAACACAACCGTAGTGTGTTTGTGTGAGCTAAACAACATTATATCATTCATCAGTTCTATCAAATTATGTGAATTCTTTTCTCATTTAGATAAAACAATTACCCCAAAACTCTGTGTACCTCCACAATAATTGTTCATATTTTGTTCAAAAACTGTTAAACTTGAGTAAAACACAATAACATACTTCAACAGCATTATTTTACTGAAACATATATCAAACCGAAAAATGCAGTTTTACAAACCACATGTCTATTTTTGCATTCCTGCTGTGTCTGTTGCAGTATTGGGAATATACAAATGATTTTATTTTGGAAAATGTAAAAAGTCCAATAAGAGTAGAGCAAACTTCTTCATGTATGAATCATTCCTGTATCACACATCACAACACGTTCTTAACACCAGACGGTTTTATGTTACCTGTTGTGTCTGTTTTTTATCTCATCGTTCTATAGATGATCGCGTCTGTTTGTAACTGGAAAATCTTTGTCTGTGTTATAAAAGAAAGAGCTCATTTGAGAAATACATGAAGTGTTTCGATTTGAACTCTTGTGCCAAGCTGAAAGCTTAAGTCACTTGTTGTTTCTGTTTTTATTCAGGAGGTTAAATGAACTTAACTGTACTTTGTCATTTTTCCTTTGTGATCAATACTTTTGCTTTATGGCTCCTTTAAATCAAATTTACAAGACCAGCGTCTCATGACCCTATGGGTCTGAACGTACAGTAAATCATGTTTGAAAAGGAGGTTTTGTGTTCAATGCTTTCAGAAAGGGAAACATTTCTGAGATTAGGCTTTAGCAATTGAGAAAAACTGTAAAGCAAATATTTAACACAGCTTACCTTTAGGCAAATTGTTGGACTGATATTACCATTTGTGTTTTCAGGGGAATAAGCTCATAGTCTGTCAAAAAACACAGAATATTTTAAATTGGTTTTGCAGCATTCTTCACACTATACAACCTGTAGTGAAAGTGACACATTGTTGAATCTCCGAAGATTGTGAACGATAGAAATGTTCTTTCAATGAGAGTTGATCTATACACTCGACTTGGAACTGTTAACATTTACGTTTACATTTATTCATTTGGCAGACGCTTGTATCAAAAATGACTTACAGTATTATGCAGCAGTGAATCATCACTATAGAGCAGACATGTCTTCAAGGACCCTTCAGTCATTGGCTTCTGACCCTGAGATTGAAACCAACAACCTTCTGCTTACAAGTCCAACTCTCTAACACCAGACCACAACTAACCTCTTGACATTAAAGGACAAAGTGAAACAACCATGTGGCTGCTATTATCAAGCACACATTTGCATTAAAACTGCCTGTAGATCAGATGTGTTGATACGTACATAAACAAGAACGTCTGCAGAGAGTTTAAGAACTACTTCATCTGAAACTCATTAACTTTGTTTGCAGAATCACGCAGAATTGATGTGTATTGTTGTTTCAGAAGGGAGACGGGCAGGTTGTCACAATTTAATTTCAATCTTAAAGACACTATTCTGGAATATTCAGGAACAATGATAAAATCAAAAGACCCTGAAGATTTTGCCCCTTTTTGTCTCTTTTTCTTTATATTAAATACTGTATATAGAAGACCAATATCTCAGGATTTAAAACCACTTTGTTCAGGGGAGTAAAACAGAGGATATTTTGAGAAATGACCTAGTAGTTTAATGTTCATGCATTGGAAGTCAATGCATTCTAATGTTGTTCGCTTACATACTTTAAAACATATTTTTAGTTTTCTGAAGAACATTGAGTTCCATACATGTTTTAATTACGTGACAGACAAAATTGTGAAATAATTTTCTAATGAAGTATTTATTTGTTGCATTCAAATAATTCAGAACCAGTTTTGTTGGTATTCTGCATGAAGTTCCAAACTGTCATTGTATATTTCACATTCTTTATTCATTTTCAATGAGAGATTTAACTGATCAAGTCATCTGACATTATTTATGGCACAAGTCTTTCCATTTATGGAACTACAGTAGATGTGTAAAAATTATTCACAACATTATGATGGCACAGAAGAATATGTTGAGATGCCCTCGAGTTCTTACAGTTCATACGAGTTCTTTTGCACACAATAAATGTGTCTCACTGCCGCACCCATGATTTACATTCAATGAACATCCTGGAAAATATTCAACATCAAGGTTAAAGAAAAATATAATTATGCAAGCATAATTTTTCTTTCTTTCTTTCTTTCTTTCTTTCTTTCTTTCTTTCTTTCTTTCTTTCTTTCTTTCTTTCTTTCTTTCTTTCTTTCTTTCTTTCTTTCTTTCTTTCGTTCTTTCGTTCGTTCTTTCTTTCTTTCTTTCTTTCTTTCTTTCTTTCTTTCTTTCGTTCTTTCTTTCGTTCTTTTGTTCTTTCTTTCGTTCTTTCTTTCTTTCTTTCTTTCTTTCTTTTGTTCTTTCTTTCTTTTGTTCTTTCTTTCTTTCTTTCTTTCGTTCTTTCTTTCTTTCTTTCTTTCTTTCTTTCTTTCTTTCTTTCTTTCTTTCTTTCATAAGAGCCGTTTAATTACGGAAGCCTTTATATAAGAATGGCTCTTGAAGTGTCGTGCATGGGAAATCTTCCAATACTTCAATACAAAGCTTCTAAATCCTCAAGATGTTGAATGATAAAATTATCAAAAATATATATTTAGCAAGTCTTGTAAAATGGTCAATTCTCTAATGATAACATATTTCCCACAGTTACAATTATGTGTTTTTTTTAAATGTAACATTTAATAAATAAATGAATCAGCCGGTCCTCAGTTAACCTCATCTGAATATAATTCATGCCGACATGCTCATGATTTCTACATCATTGCAGTGAATGATGGAGAATAAACTCTGAAAAGCATATGTCTGAGACAAATTAAGCAGAACTTTTATTAAGGCCTTCTTTACATGTCACAAATAATTTAATGATTCGTATAATTGCTCTTGTCCTTTGTCATTATGACTGGCAGAGTTCCTTCAAAGACATTCCTAAACTGCAAATAAAAGGTCATCAATCCCCAGGGAAACTAAGACTATCAATAGTTTTAGTTATCCTAATATAATGTGACTTTTAGATCAGCGGTCACATACAGTACAGTTTACAGTTCCGTTTTCAATTCTAACCTCACTCTTTTGTAAAGAAATGTTTTTAAAGGTGAATACAAAGAAAGGTTTTCTATGAACACACTGAGATGTATGGCTGTCATATCCACACGTTTATTCAATGTGCTCACAAATGATTTGATGTGCGATGAGAGAAAAATGTCGTGGCGTTGCGGCATACATCAAATGCTCTTGTGTATTAATAGATAAAATATGAATGTAAAGATGAATTTAATTTTAATCATACAATATATTTACATAGCAGCGCAGTGACAATACTTACCAATATGTGTTTTGTTTTTAATGTCGTTTTATTGTCATGTATGTTTGGTTAAAACCGGAAAATCCTCTTCTGTGTGACATAACTTTGAAATAGTAGACCTTGGATGTGTGAAACGTGTATTTTGTCTTTTGTCTCCCAGTCATGGGGAACACTTTACGTGAATCGCCTGCTTCGACTTATCACTTTCTGGCCTCGGGTTAATGACATCATGATGGTGATGGTTGATAGTTTAATGGCCTGTCTGTTTTACCTCTCTTAATCCCACTGGACTGAATGTCCATGTATGTATGTATGTTTGCACATTAAAAGTATGTAAAATAATCTATCATTGAGTTTATTAATGACTATTTCCTGTGTTTGGATTAACGCTTGTGAATTACACCTTGGTTTTGTTTTTGTTCCTCTCTGTGGATTATGTTGTGCGATTGTGTTGTGAACTTTTCTTATGTAACACCACTAATCTCCCGTTGGTATCGATTCTCCTTCATCCTGTGATTGTTACACAACAAGACCAAATGCAATATAAAGCAAGGATTGACACACCGTGGTGACACATCTTAAACGCAATATACAAATGCGAAGAATTATTCACATTTATCTAGTTTAATATCATGTACTGCTATTGATGTTATTAGAAAAAAAATCACAAAAAACAGTAAAATATTTTAATACTACATATTTTGTCTAAAACATCTGCTAATAGTAACACTAAAACAAAAATAATACACAATGAATTAAATATCTTTCATCTTTATATTTTCTATCATATATATTTTCTATTATAGAAACATGAAATAATCCAGCCATAACATGGATGTGTATAAAACACTATAAAATGAAAGGACAAAATAAAAAGTTAAAATACAATTACAAAGTCATAATCATAATAGTTCACATTGCAGGCTTATCATCTTTAAGTTTTCATGTTTTGATATTATGGTTGTTATTTTGAATGGCTAAAATGAAACAGATGGCATATTTAAGCAATAAGGTAGGAGAGGCCGTGCTGTATTATGAATATATCACGGCTGACAGGCTTTGTTATTAAAATTTTATAAGTAAAAATAAACATTAATTTGTAGAAATTAACTTTTACATTTAATTAAGTAAAATCTTTAGCTGCGTTCCACTGTACAACACAGTACCCAACTTTCACAGCTGTATGTTCACATTGTTAAGGATATCATACCATTAATACGACACAACTGCTGACCAATCAGATTTGAGGAATGGAACCGACATTTGTGTAACACTTGTCCAGTTCCCCTGATTGGTTTCTCCAGTTTATCACATCAGACTTCATTTCCCATCATCCTTTGTTTCCAGGTTCCCTGCTATCTTTGATTTGCCCCACATCTGTTTGTCATTCCCAGTTCATTATTTCCAGCACCTGATCACCATCCTCCTCTACTGTTTAAGTCTCTCTGTTTGTTAAGTTCGTGTTGGGATACATATGGGAACTGGATTGCGACTGGAGCGCTGATGGTAGGAAGTAGCGTCGATTCCGGAAGTGATGTGGAAATGGAGGCCGATATCCGTATTTCCGTGGGAAGTATGGATAGTGGAGGCAGCGAATGGAGAGTAGTAGAAAATCCGAAAAGAAAGAAAAGTTGGGGACAAATATCAGAAACTGGAAGTGAAAAAGGAAAAGCTGTGGAGGCGATCATGAGTATGGCAATCGTGGACAAGGTTAAAATCCAAAGTTCTGCAACCGTGGAGAAGATCACAGTGCAGCTTATGGAGGAGGTGGGGGAAGGAAAAGTGCGGTGAAGGTTCGACATGTCATAATGGAGGAAGGAATAACATGCGCTGAGGCTTTAAAGAAAGCAAATCACACACCTACAGTAATTGAAACAAGGAAACCAACAGTGCAATCCATAAAATTGAGGAAAGAGTAAAGTAAAGGTAAAAACGGAGTCACAGAAGATTAAGTTTCATTCGTAGAATTTATCGCTGAAGTAGTGAATTGATTTGCTCCAATGAAAGCGGGACTGAAAGATTAAGAATCATTATCAGATTATCAGAAAAGTACTTGCTTTGCAGCAAACCAAGAGAATGGTCCAGGTATAATACGTGTACAGGAAACTTACTAGAATCTTCTAGAAACTATTGCAGGGAATGGGAAGCAAAAAGGAATGTTGTGATTTTAATGCCCACAGTTCATTATGGGGAACGCAAAAACAGGTAATAATGGAGAGATCATTGAAGACTGGAATCCATGAATGGAAAGTATTAGATCATAGCACAAAAATCATTCCCTATTCTCAGTAAAGTGGGTGTAGATATAGCTCAAAACATGTGGGAAAGAATGCCAAGTTTGAGGATCTTAAGCTCTTAAGAGGTTAAGAAGATCACTTAACTTCAATGATTTCGTTTAATATAAAAGGGCACAGGCTATAGTCGGAAGAGTAATTCGGACATCAAAAAGTTATTGGAGAGAATTTTGTTAGAGAAATGGTGGAGACATTGAAATAAATGAAGTATGGAGTGTGATAGGAAAGATGGGAGGGATACAAAGAGATCACGACATGCCTGTTTTAATGCATTGTAATAGACACACTTGAAGTGAAAGTGGAAAAGCAGAGGTGTTGGCAGAAACTTTTGGAACTTAAATCTTACAAAAGGAATTAAGAAAATATAGGGATAAAAACTAAGCAAATATCCTCATTTACTGGAGGATAAAGGACCATCTGGACGTATGTTGGATGAAAAATTGACCTTGTATGAATTTAAAAAGGCACTTGAAGGGATTAAACAAAACCTCTACAGGTAGAGATGACATGTGTTACCAGATGATCAAACATTTATCAGAGGCATTGTTAGATTTCCTTTTGAGCCTTTTTAATAAAATGTATGAGTCCGGAAAGTTACCAGCTGACTGGAAGCATGGCATCATAGTGCCAATTGCTAAACCCGGTAAGGACCAATGCTGCCCAGTAATATCAGACCCGTAGCTTTAACACCTAAGTTATGCTACAAGAAGTACAAGAACTATGGCAAAATGAATAGAAAGAAGGAACAAAAGGTCGACATCTATACTGTTTACAAGAGAAACTTGGTTCCTAGAGAAGGAGATTTGGAAAGAGGAAAGGATGTTGTAATAGCAAGAATGCATATTGGACCTTGTTTATTAAATCAACGCTTATGTAGAATAGAAAAACACGAGAATGGAAAATGTGATAAATGTGGGTGAACAGAAAATGTAGAACATGTACTGTTAAAATGTAAGATTTACAAAGGAGTCAAGCTTTAAGATATTTGGAAAAATGATCTGTTAATCCCAATTTTGTTGGGTGACGGTCAAGAATATATCAAAATGTGTAATTGATTTAAGGGAAACAGGATGGATGACCAGAATATGAGATGTCTTTTTATAATTTTTTTTTACATTTAAAAAAATGTTTTTTGGGGGTTATTAACTTTCTATTCATTGTGCGCTTTACACTCCTTTACAGCAGGTGGGGGGAATGAACCGATTAAGAGTGTTTCACTTTGGTTCACTTTGGTTCACGTTGGTTCATGTTGTAAATCTGGTTCCAGTGGATGTTTGGATGTTATTTCCTGTTTTTGCACTCAGAATTTCTTTTGTTTGACGAAGCGCTTGTTTTCTTTACCTTCTGTGTGCTCTCATCTATCAGCCTGTGTAACATGATACAATATCAATATATGTATATAGATGTATCCCACATAACAGTGCTGTATCATGAATACAACACACTTATATACGTATAATACATTTAAATAAGATAATATTTTATATCTTAAGGTAATATTTCATATCTTAATCCAACATAATCCATTCTTAACCTCAACTTGTATAAGCTCAAAAACTACTATCACATGCAATCTAATCTTTATTTAAAATAGAAATTTAAATGATTTCAATAGTTTGTATTAAATTCTGCTTAAACTTTTACTGATTTTACTTGTTGAAGGCACGTGTTTAGGTAAAATTGTTTTTGTTAAATGGATTATTCCCTAATTCCAGAAATAAATGTGATTTTGGTTTGCTATATTGGGAATAAATGTTGGGAGCAGTTTAGTGTCCTTGTTCACTTTTAGACGACAGAACAAGCTGTCGATGATGTAGTTTTAAATAAATTAACTTTAGTTTCACTGTGGACTAGTCTATATTAATAATGTTAAAAGGGCAAAAACCATGACAAACTTAATATTTTCATATAAAACTTCATGTGTTTCAAGACCAGGCTTTAACTTCAATCTGCTCCAAGGCTGATCATGCTTAGTGTAAAATACTATATTACACGATTCTATTACATGGTTAAAGGCATGAAATCCGGTCATTTTTCCCTATTGTCATTTTATGTACGAGTTTCTCTTTCCTAGAAAAGAAAAGATCATATTTTGAAGAATGTTGGTGTGGTAACACAAAACCATCAGTCTCTATTGACTTAGTTTGGTTTTGTGTCCTTACAATAGTAGTGAAAGTGTGCTATCACTTTTTTCTGTTACCAACCTGCACAAAACGCACACAAATTTACACAAAATAGACACGCAAGCATATGTACACAACAAACATGCAAACACAGAAATGGATCCATTCGTGTTTAAACTCTACAAACACTATCTCAAACTTTTGTCCAAAGTTTTATTCCACAAATGTTTACTTACTAAGTAAATAAGGAACTTCAGTTCTACAGAGGATCTTCTTGTCGTTGACCTGACGGATGTATTGTCTCTTCGGTTGCTTTTATATGTTTAACATCGAGTACCAAGTGGAAGCAATCACTATAAGGTAAATATTGAGGTAGTTGTTAGGAAAGTAAATAAATGTCTTTCTCTTTTTTTTTTCAATGCCACATGTGACACAAAGCCTCTGTTCTTGCACTTTGTTTGAATTTCTTCGTGCAGCCCTTAGAAAATCAAACCTTAACTTGCCACATATTTAAAGGCCTGGTTTAAAGGCCAGCATCTAGAAGTGATGCAAATTCTCCTTGGAGGCTGATAACATCTGGAGATAACATGTTATCAAACAAATTCTGTAGAGTAGATGATCCATTTAGGGCTACTGTAAAGTGAAGTACCGTTTGGGCAAGTATAGTGTCCCATACTTGGAATTGGTGCTCTGCGTTTAACCCATCCATGCGCACACACAGTGTAAGTGAACACACAACCAGAGCAGTGGTCAGCTATACTTTGGTGGCCGGTGAGCAGTTGGGGTAACGGTTTCTCGCTCAAGGGACTCACCTGAGTCGTGGTATTGAAGGAGGAGAAGTGCCGGTTATTAACTTCCATTATCTACATTCCCCGCTGATACCAAAGATCGAACCAGAGCTCACGAGTGCAACACTCAAACCACCAGGCCACGCCAATGCCTCCCCCCAACAAAATGCAGAAACATGATGATACATTCTGCAATGTTTGTAGACAAAAATAGTTTGGTTCATTGTGTTATGTCTTTATATACCTTTGAAGATATAGTTATGGGTATTATGTTGCATTCTTTAAATAGATCCTTCCTCAATGAGACTACAGTGTGTTAAGTGTTAAGTGATGAACGTTGCAGACCCTGTAGAAAGAACGAGACTAACCTTAGAACAGAAATATTTTAGAACTGTTTTTCTCTAGACATGATTCATCTCTGAGAAAATCTAATTTGCTTACTTGCATTCTTTCAAGTCGGAAATCAATATCTGCAAGTACGTGTTACAGATTGAGGAAACTATTATATTTCTTCTATAAAACATTTTATTTCATTAAAAGATTTGGGCTATTTTAACTAAAATATGCTTTGTACTGTATGTTACGTTTACTTGATATTGTCAACATACTCCTGGTTTAGCAGTTCGATGTTTTATGATAGACTTACCATCCACCATTTGTAGACGTCCTGGCGTAGCAAACTGTTTTTCCTGTTGAGTAATGTTGGAACCGTGGGGTCGTACAATGAAGCAAACATGTTTCAATCTCTATACATAAGGGACTTCAGATCATGAACTCTCCATTTGTAGAGTTTCAGGTTTGATGCTAATAATCATAGGGAAGGTTCTCTCAGAGATGACAACATAACAACATAATACTAAGGTGATGTAAAAAGTCCCAGTCTATTGAGGAGTCATCTTTCTTTCTGCGGGGGAGATTGATGAATGATATGTCATATGATTTTTAAGTCAAACAGCTGTCACAGAAGAACAACACACCTTTCCGTCAGATATTTGATATTTATGTGAAAAAACAATATTGAGATGAAGTGAGTCGTCTTTAATGTAAATAAAAGCGTCAAATTGTATCGCTTACATACATTCAGTACGTATGTTGAATGTTTCGACTGTGTTGTCTATAGTACACTGTGTGTACTGACTATATGTATGTGCATATTGCACACTGTCTTATGTCTGTACTATATGTTACATGTTATATGTTACATGTACTGCGCTGTTTTTGGAGCAAGCTCCTAAGAATTTCACTCACCAGGGCACATGTGCCGTGGTGATGTGACAATAAAAGTGAATTGAATTGAATTGAATTGAATTGCTTTCCTTTTGCATGAGTCTTAGAAATCTTCTAATTTACATTTGTTCATTGTAGTTTTGAGAAGTGAAGTGTGGCCCGGTGTGGCGTCCCATAATCTGAATTTCTGCTCTGCATTTGACGCATCAAAGTGTATATATATATATTTGTCTAGAATATAACAGGACCCAGTGCATCCAGACTCAATGCATTCTTATAGGCTGAATCATAAACCCGTACAATGTATGTCTAGTGTCTTACTGTACACCTGGGATTTGAAACTTGATCCTTGAAACATCAATTGTACATTGTTCCCGTCTTAAAGAAACATTTTGAACTCATTTCACCTGAAACGGTAGATGCAAGAAAGAACACACACACACACGCATACGCATACGCACACAAACTGATACAACATCATCTATATGAGGACCAATATTTTATTTTGTGCTGTTAATCCGATCATAAATCAGATCTTTATTGTAATTGTTTGCTTTCGTGTGTACAGAAACAATGTTCTTTAAAGACATTGTTCAGGTTTCCTCATGTTTTCGCTGTGATGTCATGTCATGTCGAAGACGTGGTTTTACGGTAAATCCAAATGCGTCAAGCCGTCTGGCATGGAATTTGAATATGAGTGCTGTCAATCATTGTAAAACAAACCAGATAAATCACACATTTGTTCTGTGATTAATCACAATGAATCTTACACAACAGTGATGTTTTTAAATATGCTTTTCGTTCATGTAATTTCCCATTTAATCTTCAGATTGAAGTTGAAACAAGACATA
Source organism: Triplophysa yarkandensis (assembly GCA_033220385.1). NCBI lineage: Eukaryota > Metazoa > Chordata > Actinopteri > Cypriniformes > Nemacheilidae > Triplophysa > Triplophysa yarkandensis. Next base: position 1,721,285 of record CM065654.1, read on the forward strand.
TCTTCAACAGAATCAGCACTTCTCAAAAGTATCAGCAGAAGAAAAAGAAGAAAAAGCCAAAAGCCATCGAGTAAAAGATTCATCAGTTTGTCAAAGGGAAGAGAAAAGCATTTATTAAGAAAAGCATTATTTTTATTATGTGTAGTGAAATGATTTGGAAGTCGAAGTTCTTATTGGTATTAATGTGCTTTGTTGAAGGCTCAACCAAAATTATTTGAAAAAAAATGTTGTTTTTATAAACGCACCCACATTCCACCAATGCTTTGACATGACAAAGAAAACACAGAAGACACACAAGTAGTCTACCCGGAATGAATTTTAGAGATCTATCCTGTTAATAGAACTGAGATTAAACACAATAGAAAATGTAACAATGTAGTGGTTTTGATGGGAATTCTAAAGCGTTTTATTGGAAACGTTATTGTTGTCTACTTTTTTGGATGAATTTTATTGTTGGATATTATCTAGTGGATAGGGATCAATGGGCCAGCATTAAAACCAATGGCACATATGGGTTTCCTGAACGGGTTTTTAATGGAAAGAGCAAATGGTTTGTGATGGATTTTTAAAGGAATTCCTCTGATGTGATATTTAAAGACTGAAGTTGCGTCATTGTCACAAATCATTGAAGCCAAATGGCATGCAGTGTGACAAAGCATCATTGTTTTCAGCTTATCCTGAGTTTCAGGCATTTGTCACATACTGTTTTTGGGCTTTGGCTTTTGGCATGTCTTCTAGTCAAATGAATCAACGTGAATCAGAACAAACACCCTTGACATCGGGAAATTACATCAGAGCAGACCTTTTAATTGAAACTCTCAATTCCTGAACTGATGAAGCTGATATTTTTGCTTTACAAACAAATAACGTCATCTAGAAGACTTTGGGTTTAGATAACAAACATTATTGTGATATTTGACCATCATTCACATGATTAAGAATTAACCACAGTTGTTCTCAGACGTTGACTTCCATAGAACACAAATACAATATTTAGAAAAATTCTTATAAAAGAAAACAAACTCCGCAGGGAAGTTGATAGTCGCCCTGGCATGAAGGGAAAAGCGGGCTTCCGAACTAGATTCTGTGAAAATGCCATCCTTCACCCCTAACATATAAGATTGTATAAAGATGATTACAAAAGCTATAGTGAGTCGTAAACGTTCTTTAGAGTTGTAAATTTTTTTATGTCAATATGGCTCTGTTTCCTTTTTTAAGTAAATACTTGGCCTTCATTTTGAAATACATGCAGATATACATGCCTATGTTTACTGTACATCTTTCTACAGATATCAGCAAGTCCAAGAATGAAGTACCAGTACAGCCCAACTTGAATATATTCCCAACCACTTTGATGGGGGACAGACGACGGACCTTCAGGCCAAACTGGTATAATCTTCATCCTTGGCCATGATGGACTCTACATATTGCTATGCATGTAGACATTTTAGCACACCAAAATCCCCAGACGCGGTTTTTGTTACAACAAAAAAAGCAACTATGAGAGATGCAGATCCCACTCGTTAAGAGAAGATTAACTTCCATTCACAATGCAAAGTACAGAAGCAAGATCATCCAGAATGAGGTTTTGGGTCGTACAAAGTAAAGTTTGTAATCTTGAAATATCATTTGTTGTCATTTTTTTATGTGCCCCTCTGGTTAAACACTGGCCCCTTCTTGGCCCCCCTGGTAAAATGTGTCTAGAACC
>CM065654.1:1723492-1741480 GCA_033220385.1 Triplophysa yarkandensis
TATTGCTGTAGTGTGATGGTGCTCTACATATGGATGTCTTTGATCAGGTCAGAGGTCAACAACAGTAGACAGCCATCCTGACATAGAGCACCATCACATGACTATGAGTGCCATTTTGCACTTATATTTTACATATTGCACATTTCAACGGCCCAAGTGTGTAGATAAATCACCAAACAAAGTCTGATTAGTTAAAGGAACTTGGAGATGCGGCAAAACCTTGAAATCCATTGAAATAAATACAGTGAAGTAAAAGAGATAATGGCGTGAATGTGCGAGTAAATAAGAGTGTGTGCGTGATTGGCGTGTAAATGTGTGTCCGATAAGTGTGCGAATTAAAGACCGAGATAGTAAAAAACAATTCACTGAGAATGCTTTTCCACTTGTCATTGTTTTTATGACATTGTGCATGTTTACAGAAAGTTTTGTTGTGTTTCTTGTCTGTAAATACGGCGGATAATAACCAACTTGTTCAAGTGTGTACTACCACCTCGTTTAATAATAGCAGGCCAGTGTTATGTAAAGCACGCCTGGAGTTCATTAACTGGGTTTGTGTATTTGTGTTTAAGTGCTGAGTGGTGGATTGATACGAACAGAGAAGTGATTCCCAGATGTCTCAATTAGATCATTCAGAATAGGGAACCAGAGAGAACTGATGTATAAATATATATTCTGTATATATTTGTACAGCTGTGATATCCACTACAATTAATGGTGACTCAATCCAAACTATAAAGCCACCATGTAAACGGAGCACAAATTGGTTACTGTAGATGTGTGTCACGGTCATTTTCTCGCTCACATACAGTAAAAACGTTCTTTTTATAAAGACTGGGTAAATGAATGATGAGGCATCAGTTTGCTTTTTTGGCCTCAGTTCTGGTCTCTAGACTAAACAAACTTCAACAATCATGAAAAGGAAAAGAATTAGATTCTGAGAAGGATTGTACATTGTTACGCTCTCATTCTGGATGTAATTTTCAATAAGTGCACCAGCCATTAGCTGAGAGTTAAAGCTGTTCAGAGACTGAGCAAGACATTAGCTGTTTAATGTGTAATTATGACCCAGGACTCTCTCTCTCTCTCTCTCTCTCTCTCTCTCTCTCTCTCTCTCTCTCTCTCTCTCTCTCTCTCTCTCTCTCTCTCTCTCTCTCTCTCTCTCTTTCTCTCTCTTTCTCTCAGTGGCTCTTAACATGAGAGCAACAGGTATGTTTATAACCCTCACTATGGCTTAATTGGACAGGCACAGTCGTTTTATGGCTCAAGCCTCTAGAAGACATCTCTCCAATGCCTGACAAACAAGACAATTACATGAAAAAAACTAGCAGCCCAAATAGTCCCTGTCTTCATCTCGGGAAAGAATAAAACAGGAGAAGAGGTGTTGTTGTAATTGCTGTCCATATTTCTCTGAACTCAAGGGCTCTACAGATACTTTTACCCATTTTTAGGGCTTTTAAACCTCTTGAATGACTCAACAGAAACTTGTTCAACAAATAAACCACTTCTACATACATACATACGGTCAACCTGACATGAAGTTTTCTGAAATACTAGGAGAGACTGTTTGGAAAAGATGGCTAATGCATCTCAAGTGACTGAACTTTTGAATCATGTGACCCTCAAGGTCCTGTGCTAGGACCTTTCATTATTTCAAACCATTCCCCACCATCTATAGTCACATAAGCTTATGTCTCAGGCTGAAGAAAGGTTTGGAGATCAAAAGAGGAAGAAGCGGAAGAAACCCTGTAGACATTTAAACAAACCAGGAGACAAGGAGTTTTGCATGTATAATGTTTATTCTTAGGGTTCATAAATCAGCAGCATGACACATGATAATGATGCAGAATTTTGACCTCAAGCAATGAGAAGAGATGTGTTACAGTTGAGCACAATGTTACCTCTGTGGTGATACAATAACCGTGTATCTGTACAGAAGTATTGAAATGAGAAACAGATTTCCCATGTGATGATTAAATCAAGACAAATGAAGGGAATAGTCAGAGAAGAGTGCACTGGAGAACTGCTAGAATAACTGCAGGTATGTTCACATGCACACACAGATCACATGTCTCTCTCTCTCTCACACCGAGCACACGCACGCACGCACACACACTCAAACACACACACACACACACACACACACACACACACACACACACACACACACACACCCACACACACACACACACACACACACACACACACACACACACACACACACACACACACACACACACACACACACACACACACACATTGGTGGTCAATGCTGAAAGTGTAGTTTCTCTCCATCTCTTCAGATCATTGAGGTCATGAGTTGATATAGAAGTTGTCAGGGTTATGTAAGCTTGTTGAGGGATGTGTTTCACCTTACAGTCTCTGTTTAAATACCGACAGAATTGTCAGAGAAGAACACATTAGGGGTGTTCATTTCAGTTTATTCTCAATACAAATATTAACCGTTAAATATTAAATTGATATTGCATAAAAACAGTTGACCAGTGTCTATAACTGATAAAAATGTACTGGTTTACTTTAAAGTGCAAATGGCAACATACCTCATATATAAATGTATGCCTTGCAAAATAAGAAAATAATTGTTTTAACTCGATTTTTTGTTTTGAAGCTTAAATTCAAACTAAATGTTAGGATTAATTGTAAAGCCCTAATTTAGGTTCAATCCATTAAAAATTCTAAAAATGTCCCATCATAAAACACAGATAAATGTCACTAAGATCAGAGTTCATTCACTGTGTATACTAAATACATAAACTTTCAAGTTTATAGGACTGTCAATGTTTGGCTTTTAGAGTTTTTTCCAAACTGAAGCACTAGTTATAGAATGGTTTAGATGCCAAGCTGACATTTTATGCAACCTTGAATATTCTTTACAAATGCACCCAAAGAACCGAATCAACGAGGCGAAACCGTCACACAAAATAAAATCCTCTTTTCATTCATCATAAACTGTAACACACACACACACACACACACACACACACACACACACACACACACACACACACACACACACACACACACACACACACACACACACACACACACACACACACACACACACACACACACACACACACACACACACACACACACACACACACACACAGCACAGAAACAGCCCTTCGGTTCACACTGGTGTTATATTGTTCTTTAAATAGGATTGAAGCTGTGTGGAGGAGAGCTTTATTTATCTGTCTCATACAGATACACTCGACTGGCAAACTGCCACAGAAAGCACAAAACCTCCAAACACCGCTCACTCAGAACATGAATACATAAAACTCTATTACTAATGACAGTCAGTGATGCTGTCGAACACTTGTTTCCTCTTCTCTTAAATCAGTCAGATTAAGTGCCATAAATTAACATAAATTATGGGATGATGTGATGTTTCGCAAGATCATCATGGATAATCCATTCATCTGGAAAATATTACAAACGCACAACAAACCCAGCTTCAGCCCACAGGAATGAATCACAGATGGGAGGAATTCAAGTGTTTCTACATGACACTTCACATACTGAAATAATCCATGAAATTAAACTTCAGAATAACATCATATTATTATTGCTGTCACAGTTAATATTAACGGACCGGCTCTCATTTCCTATAATCTTACTCATTAACCAGTGAATCATTTCTCATATGAAGTTAATTTAACGCTCATTAATAAGAAACTTGTGTATGACCTCTGTTTGACCTCTGTTACATGCTTATGACATCAGCGATTAATGAACCCTCACAGCTACAATTTTATCCTCTAACCCATTGACGGAGCTGAGAGCGCTGGTCACTCTCTTTCTATTCACCTGCATCTGAAGATAAGAGGAGATAGAAGAGGAATGAGTTTCACATAAAGAATCATGAAACAGCGTGACATCATAGCCAACAAGCTTTGTCACACAGCAATGCTGGTGAATTACAGGTAACCTCAATCTTGTAACTCACAGGTAATCTCAATCTGGTAACTCACAGGTAATCTCAATCAGGTAACTCACAGGTAATCTCAATCTGTCAAATTACAGGTAATCTCAATCTGTCAAATTACAGGTAATCTCAATCTGGTAACTCACAGGTAATCTCAATCTGGTAAATCACAGGTAATCTCAATCTGTCAAATTACAGGTAATCTCAATCTGTCAAATTACAGGTAATCTCAATCAGGTAAATCACAGTTAATCTCAATATTGCAAATCACAGTTAAACTCAATCTGGTAAATCACAGGTAATCTCAATACTGGTAAATTACAGGCAATCTCAATCTGGTCAATTACAGGTAATCTCAATCAGGTTAATCACAGGTAATCTCAATCAGGTAAATCACAATTAAACTCAATCTTGCAAATTACAGGTAATCTCAATACTGGTAAATTACAGGTAATCTCAATCTGGTAAATTACAGGTAATCTCAATCAGGTTAATCACAGGTAATCTCAATCAGGTAAATCACAGTTAATCTCAATATTGCAAATCACAGTTAAACTCAATCTGGTAAATCACAGGTAATCTCAATACTGGTAAATTACAGGCAATCTCAATCTGGTAAATTACAGGTAATCTCAATCAGGTTAATCACAGGTAATCTCAATCAGGTAAATCACAATTAAACTCAATCTTGCAAATTACAGGTAATCTCAATACTGGTAAATTACAGGTAATCTCAATCTGGTAAATTACAGGTAATCTCAATCAGGTTAATCACAGGTAATCTCAATCAGGTAAATCACAGTTAATCTCAATTTTGCCAATGACTGGTGATCTCAATACTGGTAAATGACAGGTAATCTCAATCCGGTAAATTACAGGTAATCTCAATCAGGTAAATCACAGTTAATCACAATTTTGCCAATGACTGGTGATCTCAATACTGGTAAATTACAGGTAATCTCAATCCGGTAAATTACAGGTAATCTCAATCCGGTAAATTACAGGTAATCTCAATCCGGTAAATTACAGGTAATCTCAATCCGGTAAATTACAGGTAATCTCAATCCGGTAAATTACAGGTAATCTCAATCAGGTAAATCACAGGTAATCTTAATCAGGTAAATCACAGTTAATCTCAATCCTGCAAATTACAGGTAATCTCAATACTGGTAAATTACAAGTAATCTCAATCTGGTAAATTACAGGTAATCTCTATACTGGTAAATTACAGGTGATCTTAATCTGATAATTTACAGGTATTCTCAATCTAGTAAATTACAGGTAATCTCAATCAGGTAAATTACAGGTAATCTCAATCTGGCAAATCACAGGTAATTTCAGTCTTGTAAATTACAGGTAATCTCAATCCTGGTAAATTACAGGTAGTCTCAATCTGGTAACTCACAGGTGATCTTAATCTGATAAATTACAGGTATTCTTAATCTGGTATTCTTAATTCTTAATTAATGGTAAATAGACAAAAGAACATGCAAACACTTTTATTGATGACATGGCCGATGACTAAATGATATCGTTCTGGTCAACTTTGGACAAAACTACTGAAATTTAGGGCTGGAAATGACAGACTGGCGTTTACGAACATCTAAAGAAAGACTGATAAAGGCAACTTCCAGGTTACGTTACCGTTTTATACTGTATGTGTGAAAGGGGCTATTGAGAGAGGGAGGGAGAGAGAGAGGAGAGAGAGAGAGAGAGAGAGAGAGAGAGAGAGAGACCAGAGAGAGAGAGAGAGAGAGAGAGAGAGAGAGAGAGAGAGAGAGAGAGAGAGAGAGAGAGAGAGAGAGAGAGAGAGAGACCAGAGAGAGAGAGAGAGAGAGAGAGAGAGACCAGAGAGAGAGAGAGAGAGAGAGAGAGAGATAATAAACTAGAGGAGTTGATCAAAGCTCTTCTCTTCTATAAGTGATTCTCATTCATCTTTCCAAGGTCGAGCCGTCTGCTCGCTGCGGCACTGCTTCATACAGATGTTTGAACACTCATCCTCACCACACTCCACTCCATCATTAAAAATTCACACACACACACACACACACACACACACACACACACACACACACACACACACACACACACACACACACACACACACACACACACACACACACACACACACACACACACACACACACACACACACACACACACACACACACTCACCTATTTTGCATATGAATCCCAAAACAATATTAAATTCGAGGACTCTAAACACAAAGACAGTCAGAGTGATTTTGATCGCCAAGCATTATTATTCATGGTTGTATTATTTCTGACATTTGCCTATTTGCTCTTTTATAATATCTCATTATCACCAAAACATGAAATAATGTGTCAGAGATCTGAAATCATAAAGATCTTAAATCTTATTGAAATGTTGAAGAGTTTGATGTCTTTCTTTATCTGAAATCTGGAAATTCCACTGGGTTGAGAATTATCCACTTCACATTTCCCTTCTGCTTTCACAGCATTCTTACACACAACACAAGACTCTAATATAAAAATGTTTTTCATATTGTGTGTTTCCAATCTTGAGTTGAAGCTATCAGACCTTCAGGATACCGAATGTTGAACGACTGATCATTAGAACTCCATGTCTGCAAAACTAACATGGTTTTAAATAAAAATGTAATTGATATTGAATTGAATCAAACCATATTAAAAGGAATCAAATTAAATTGCCAAACCCAGCCCTATATATCATACAAATGAGATGAGATGAGATATACATTTTAATCTGCAGAGTAAATCTGAACTGTTCATATACAGAAAACTATTTCCACATCACAAAATATATATCCAAACAGAATCAGTAAAGAGGAGAATACGCAGAACAACTATAGATACAGAACGTAATGTTCTGTGCTGCTGAAAACTCTTGATGATCCATCTGTGAACTCAAGATACATTCACCATGTCTAAAAAAACCTCAAGTACCAGTTTCCTGGAACAACACAAACCTCTTTCCGACTAATAACTGAGCCAAAAATGCCAGCAAATGTTTTCATTACAGTGAAGTAAATCTCTTTAAAGACACACGAATGTAAAAGACAGAAGATACTGAACACGACTGCACAGCCGATGAACTTAAACTGCACCTATTGTGAGAATCTGTTTTTCAAACCGTGTTAAGTTTACAAAACTTGGTTTGTAGCTGGACTGAAATATTTTTATTTGAAAAACAATACAATTTATAATGCTCAAGATTCAATCAAGACGATGAAAATCAACTTGTGGTGCAAATCCATTCTTTAATGTTATTGATGTCTAAGATGAATAATATGCAGGTTAAAGCCTTTCTGAGTATTGTGTTCATAAAACTGTTCGTATAAAGCTCATAAAGACACTTTATAAATGTGGTTAGAAACTGCCCGGTTGATGATGTCATATAACCTGAAAAAAACCACAACAGTGGCCTGGTCTGATGAATCAAGATTTATTTTCCATCACATGGATGGACAGATGTTTGTAACATATTTAATTCCTATCAATCATGTTTCATGTCCATCCATTTCATCAGCTCCTCACTGTGCTATATGATCATTGTATATGTGTGTGTGTGTGTGTGTGTGTGTGTGTGTGTGTGCGTGTGTGTGTGTGTGTGTGTGTGTGTGTGTGTGTGCGTGTGCGTGTGTGTGTGTTTTATAACAGTGTATTTGCTCAGTTTTCAGACGGAGATGATCAGCCTGAAATCCTCTTCTCTTTCATAAGCCCATGGGTTTCATTCCACTGATCCCCGCTTTTAAATGTTCATTAAAGTCTATAAAGCTGTCCAGAGTCCTGCACATGTGTCATGAATAAAGATCTCAGAGAGGATGGATTTGTGTCTTTTGTTCTGTCTATCTGTCTGACTATTAAAGAGTTTTCTAGAATAGAGAAACAGTGGGGTTTCAAACTATCTTCTAACTCACGCAACAGTCGTTTGTCCCATAAATCCCGTGTACATTTCTGAATGTGCTTTATTCACGTTAAACAAATCTTGTAACATATCAAACCTATAATGACCAACACCGTGTAAAATAAAACAGTTTTAAGCTTACGCATGCTTAGACATTTGTATATAGACAATTACCCTACATTTACATTTATTCATTTGGCAGACGCTTTTATCCAAAGTATCTTACAGTATTATACAGTATACATCTATAACTGTAGAGTAAACAGAGGTAAGATGTCTTTAAGAACACTTCAGTTATTATCTGTGACACTGAGATTCAAACCAACAACCTTCTGATCACAAGACCAAACTCTCTCACCACCAGAACACAACTGACTTTATATACGCTTCATTAAAAGATTTCACTGTGTCATATTACTGTTATCATATAACCCTACATCAGCACATACACGGGTCGACAACTGATGTTATGCTCATCTTTATATTTTAATACATCCTAATTATACACTGTTACCAGATCTTTAATCATTTATATTCTAGACACATGCAAAACATCTCACTCAAAGCTAACATTTCATAAAGAACACTGTGAGTTTTCCGAGCTGTTAGGTGAGACTTTGTGAATATGAGAGAAATTGAATGTGCAGTTTTTCTATGTCTCAGTGGTGATTGTAGAATCCTGTTTAGAATTATTCCGAAACTGACCTCATTTCTCTGTATTCTGCATGCTGCAGGCTCGACTCGTGTCAAACTGAATAATTCATTCCAGACTCGTAACACTTATCACATAAAAAATACCTTAAAAACACTGCCGGAACCAATACTTTAAAGAGAATATGAAGGTAGATGACACGTACAGTATTAATACTTAAAAAAATATCTAGATTCTAGTGGGTTTAAAACTTTACAGAAAAAAATCATAAAAACTGGCTATAATGTGCATTTATAGATTTATAAGAACCAGTATTTAACATCTTCATCATTTTACATTTTTAAGTCTACTTACATGTCATTATTATTTCTACATTTTTGTAAAAGCGTTTTTTTCAATTTCAATACATGATCGACAGCAAGTCCCCTCAAACGATGAGATAAAATGCTCTCAGATTTGTTCTCAATATCCAGAACCATTAATGTATTTCTTTCATTTGTCTCTCAGTAGGTTAACCATTTTACAGTTAAATGAAAAAACGGTTATTATTTATTTATTCTCATGTTATTTCAAACCTGTCTGGTTTACTCTCTTCTGCAGAACATGAAAGAAGGTATTTTGAAGAATGTTTGTAACCGAACAGCATCTGTTTGTCATACAGCTTTGAAACAACTTAAGAATGAATTAATAGTAACAGATTTTTCTTTTAGGACAAATTTTCACTTTAAGATCATATAAAATATTTCCTGCTTTCATCAGCCAGAATAATGTTAAAGGTTAGAATTGAAATGCTGGTGAATACAGACAGGATGTGTTGAACTTCACCCGGTGCTGCGCCGACCCAATGTCAGGACATCACAGAATCTTGGGAAAAGCACGGCTTGACAAAGTTTTATTTTGGAGCGAATTTACCTTTCAATACACCAACACAAAGAGTCAGTCACGTCACTTACAGACGACACATTTGCATATATGTGGCACCTATCCCGACAAAAGCGAATTTATTATCACCTCCAACACATCCACACAGTCATTATTCCCAGTCCTTTCACATCCACAGCAAAAGAAATGTCTGAGCAGCATTATTCCCACATTCAGTATTAATGTGCAGAAGCAGTGAAGGTGTGCAGACATGCAGCTGGGTTTGTGTGGTGTTATATATGTGACAGTGGCCGTGATGAAAGGTTCAGACAGCTGGCACTGATAACAGTTTCTCTCTCTCTCTAATGAAGCCTCTCCAGCTGCCCGCGGTGGAAAACAGCTCATGCAGAAAGAAGCGCTGCTGAAATATTAAGACACCGCTTGTCAAAGTGCCCAAACACAGGTGAGCATCTGCCCGCTGCTCTACAACATCTTCATATGCTAAACCCCGGGCAGAGTCCCATGTATGAATATCAGAGATGTTGAGGTGTTCCACATGGCCGTACCCTTGAGCGTGTTCTTTAATGACTGTAACAGACGGCGTGAAACACACTTTGGTCTAATGGTGCAGTCTGTATTATTCATCAAAAACTACAAGCCACTGGCAATCTCCAACAAAAATATATTGTACATTTTTTTATTTAAGACGTTTGGGCATTCAATTAAAATCTCTACTTTACTGCTTGTTTGCACTTTATTAAAAATGTTTGTTTCTAAAGTTTCTACAAATTTAATTAAAAATACATCGACAGCATTCCCTCATAAACTATAAAAAACGTTTTGCCATTACTATAAACCATTACGTTATATCTTCTGTTGTTTCTTCTGCTCTTCTGCTGTTTTAATCTACTTACATTAAATCAACTATTTTCTACATCTCTTCAAGCAGTAACTTCTCTCAACTGAATCCATAAACAGCTATTGAAATCAACTCCACTTATTTTGTAGCAGAATAAGCTCAAGTGTAGATAAAAGACACTTGTGTTAAGCTATCGCATAAATGTTTTTTACTAAAAAGCATGCATAATCAGTCAAAACCTTTATCTTCTTTCAATGTAAAATGCAAGTGCACATGGGCAAATGTTTGCATATAAGCCTGGCACTGACTGCTCTGTCACTGTTTGCCACCAAGGGCTACATAAAGAGATAAAATCACAAAGAGTGCTACTGTTGAATATAATAAAAAAAACTCCCTTATCTTCATTTACTTTCATTCATTTAAATACCAACTTTACAGTCCTAAATTATTTTTTAATAAAAAAGAACACCCTCAGTCAGGCTGAAAACATTATCCACAATGATCAAACTTTTTTTAATTGAATTTGAGTATACAAAATGACTTAAACATCTTCTTTTAGTGAGTCAAAGAAACATGGCACCTAAAAGAGATCATACGGGCTTCTAGGTGCCCACGGACACCATGTTGGAGACCACTGCTATACGAGAAAGGACCGTCAGATGCACAAACATTCTTCTGTTCATTTATGCAAAGCCTTAACATCATCAGAATAATCGCAGTCGTCATGTTTCCTGTGCGAATACACCACACAACATTGAAATGTCTGGAGGTTATTTTTAATCATAAGAGGTCTCCAGGAAATACTTATCCTGTATATAAAGGACTTTTGTCTGCTTCACTTCGTCTAAAGAAATAAAATAAATGGAGATATCCATGACAATGTTGGAATAGAGTTCTGGTGTATAGCCATAAAATCGGAAGACTGTAACCGTATTGCATGTATGCCAAGGAACTTCAGATGAAATTCTTGAGAACTTTTCTGAAGTTAATGGAGAGACACTTGTGAAATGATTGACTCTTTCTTGAGAGACATCTAACCGCTCTTCACAACTAACACCAGTTAAGATCCATCACAACTTTCAAGAGCTGCTAGTTAATAAGATGTTATCATTTCTTACAGTCTCCATTTCATGTTAGTGGTCTCTGAACAAAAACATGTATCAAGTCATGATCTCTCATTTCATTATTCTGTGTTCTCTGACCGCACACAAGCCATAAAAGCGCTTAATATTTATAGATGCTGAATATCTGAGAGGAACTGCAGCTCATTTCAGTATCATAATCAACATTTTCCCAGTTATAATGTCTTCATCATTCATGTTTGTGTTGAGAGAAGCCATTAAAGAACAGCTTTACAGCGTCGAGCAGTCCAAACATTTACGAGCTAAAGAATGAACCTCATTGATCTTTTAGCGCCTATAGAGGTCCTGAAACTGAGCATCTGAGGTGGACACGTGAAAGAAACCCAGTAAAAGCATCGGTGTGAGATGAGTGACACATCAAAGGTTAATACCTGAGCTTAGTGAACAAACCTTTATTCTGAAGAAAGAGCAAATATCTCCGTCTTCACATGATCATGATGTAAGTCTTATAATAACTGCAGTCCTGTTGTGTTCTAACACTGACAGATATCATAATCTGTCATAATAGATTGTTATAATGATGTCATCAGTTCCTCATCACTCATATCACAGACTAATGCAGTATACTCGAGGATGTTCCAACCTCACATGTTTCATCAAGCCTTCGGATGGTTACAGTTTGTTATTGGCAGGGCATTGAAACTGAGTGAGACTGAATCTCTCATATCTGTGATATTCAGCAATCAATCAGCATATATGAATCATAAATGAAATTTATTTAAGCAATAGACTTCTGTATATCAATGCCACTAAACACCCGATTAATAGGTTTTATATAGCCTTTATTTCTTATACCAAATAAAAAATCTTGAAAATAACTAAACAAACTTATTTATGAACATTTCCTAAATCTACACATTTCATAAAAACCTCTAAATTGATTTGATTTATAAGGTGATTTCATTCAGGTACACTGATAATGAGTGCTCTAATTTTATATCTTTTAATATTTCATCTTAATTCGTCACTCTTTTGTGCTGGCAGGGACTTACAGGAACTCGGGTATTATCGCTTAACACTGTTCTATTAGAGTAAATGAAGATGAAGGGACTCAAGAGCTCTGGGTGAAGCAGTCTCAGTCTCGCGTGTCACACTCATGGACCATTGGATAAAAGTCTGATGCATAAGACACTCTTTTCTTTAAAAAAGATATTTCCCCAAAAATATTGTTGTATTCGATATTGTTTGCTCTGAAACATTCCTAAATGTACACGGCCTGTTACTACGAAGACTAAACATTCTACAGAACAAAACCAATAAGGTGTAAAATCTATCATTCATATAGAATCTAGGCCAATAACAGACACTACAGCTAAAGCAACTATGAAAAAAGTTTCAATCCAGTACATATCGTTTCAAATCAAAATGTTGCACCAAACATGCAAACATGGCTGCTGAACGGCACGACTTTATTAGATGACAGGAACCGAGGATTTTAGGAACTACAGCAGCTTTAGTACTATAATAGAAATACTGCGCTTGTATTCTCAGCAACCATACACATATTTACAGACTTTTATAAAGCACAGTTCTGTTAACAACCTAAGAAGGCACTAACATTATTACTCAGTAGCTATATTTCATTTAAAGTTGCATTTTACACTTGACCGCAAACTGGAATTTTGTCCAGCATTTCAGTCCAATGAGCTGAAAGGATCAAAATTCATACTTGATAAATACTGACCGATCATTTTTATTTGAAAAATACAAAAAAATACATAATAATGCTGGATGGAAACATAGCTACTGATAAATCAAGTTTAACTGATTCTGAAAGTTTCTGAATGTTGTTTCACATCTTCTGTTTTGTCTTCAGAATGTCAAGTTAAGGTTTGAAGCTTTAACTTCATGACACGTCCCACGCTTCATCGAACTGTGATGTAAAACTTTTATCTTCACCATTCTAAAAGATTTCCTTACAGCAGAAAACGTCTTTATCCTTCATGGAATATCACACAAAATACTCCAAATGACCTGTCAAAACTTCATAAATCACGGTTGAGACGATCAATTAGCTTGCATCATTTCAGCAAGAACAAAACTCATTTTAATGTCTGAATTAGATTGACGAGAAGGACATTGTGTCTTCATCTGTCAGGTATTGTGCACTGAACGCAGCCCTTAAACATTACCAGACACATACCACCAGAACGCCCTTCTTCACCCAAAATATTTTTCAGTGGATTTACACCATTCACATAGGACACCTGTTTGGGAATCAAAGCTGTGATTTTTGCCGAACAGAAAAATGTGGTGGATCTTAAAGATTCTTGAAAGCTTCATCATGTCTCATGATAACTGCTTTAATGAGTAGGATGATTTCCATATGTGCAGAACTCAGATTCTTCTGTTCATCCACACACAACACGAGCAGAAGAACACAACACATCACCAGAATCCTTCAGAAGACTTTATTCTGGAGAGATTTTCATTTGAGTGACAGTGTTCTAAATAAACTCAACTCAACTAGATTCACTCTCTTTAGTGCCATTCACATGACATCTCAATATAAACACGTACACTACACGACAGGGATTTCATTTCTGATAAAATATCCATTTAACCCGATTATTTGCCAATACTGCAACACACACACACACACACACACACACACACACACACACACACACACACACACACACACACACACACACACACACACACACACACACACACACACACACACACACACACACACACATCTGCACTCCAATCCCTTCCAAAAATGAATACTTCTTAATCCTCGTTAACAACTAGAAACTAATCAACACACTGTCATTAATGTCAATGGAGAACAGAATTATTCCATGTGAGCAACAGTTGCCATCAATGACAAGAAGGTGGCGAGTCCAGTAACAGGACAAAGTTCAGAATTCCTCGACTTTATGCAAATAACGAGCAACTTTCAGCAGCAACAAACAATAGAAGTCCAGCAGCGGAGCTCATGTCATCAGTCTTGCGGTTGTTACTGCAGAATTTGATTATAATCATTAATAAAGGAACTTCATTTGACAGTCTCTAGACTTTTGATATGGAGTTGTTAAAAGGCTTTTACTAGATTTGGTTGCTTTAGTAACAGTTATAAACCCTCAAATGGTTTCCATCTTTAATTTTAAGAAACAATATTTATTCTTAGTGCACATACATCAGAAAATATAATCTGTATTCCAGCTCTCGTCCAATAGCACATCTGCAATTTTGAAGTTGAATTTCTAGAACATTTTTGACAATTTAATTAATTATGTTTGAGTTGCCCATGATTAAAAATTTTTAAGTTTTAACTATAAGTAAAAGTTATATGAGTAAAAGTCATTCTAAATATTATTGTGTGGGCTTTCCTAATGTTATGTTTTTTTTATTAATTTAACTAAAGAGGGTTTCGGTAACCAGCATATCTAATTGAATCATGCAAAACCAGCCTGAGTTTATAATAATTTTTGTTTTCGTAATAAAAACTAATCAATATTGAATCAAATCGAACTGAAATTGACCATTTAAATAGGACTTGAATCTAATTGATAAACTGGTCTCAAAAGCCAGCACTCATGAAGACAGGACATTGAAGCTGAATGCTTTTATGTGATATAAGGTCCCAATCATCTTCTACTCATGTCCAGAGCTGCTTTTAAATGTACATTTACTGGAAATGCTCTGATGGGTCATAAAGAGGTCACATGTTCACTTTCTACAGTTAATATTGATGTTCTAAACGTAGATGTTTCAGTGTTATTTGGTGTGACTCTTTGATGATATAATGGGTTTATTCATTAACAAATATGAAAAAAATATAGCAAATAGTTAACATTTATTGAATTATGTAATAATATAATTCAATATAACTGATTTTTTTTGTTATAGAGCTCTCTGTTTGGTACAGCAATTCAATTCAGTTCAATTCAATTCAATTCAATTCAATTCAATTCAATTCAATTCAATTCAATTCAGTTCAATTCAGTTCAGTTCAGTTCAGTTCAGTTCAATTTAATTCGGTTCAGTTCAGTTCAGTTCAGTTCAGTTCAATTTAATTCGGTTCAGTTCAGTTCAGTTCAGTTCAGTTCAATTCAGTTCAGTTCAGTTCAGTTCAATTCAATTCAATTCAGTTCAGTTCAGTTCAGTTCAGTTCAATTTAATTCGGTTCAGTTCAGTTCAGTTCAATTCAGTTCAATTCAATTCAATTCAGTTCAATTCAGTTCAATTCAGTTCAGTTCAGTTCAGTTCAGTTCAGTTCAGTTCAGTTCAGTTCAGTTCAGTTCAATTAAATTAAATTCAATTCAATTCAATTCAATTCAATTCAGTTCAATTCAATTGAATAAAATTAAATATGAAATAAAACATATTACATGTTAAGTAAACCATCAGCTAATGTTGGACTGCGGAAAACTGTGAATTAAAGAGAAACTCTGTGCTGATAGAGACAAATACAATCTTTCAGAGAGAGAGAGAGAGAGAGAATTGTTGAATTTTAAACCATCACGCATTGCTGTGTCATCTTCATTACTCACAGTTACTGAGAATGACAACTCCACAACATAAAGGTCTTTAACTATTATTCACAATAAACAGAAAAAACTGTACGATTTTATGAGTACTCATAATGTAATCGCATCCTCATGCACATTATAAGTCAACAAACACACAAGATGACACTCGAAGTCCTAGATAAAGATTATAGATGTTAAAGTTGAAGATATTATTATTAAAGAGCGAGCGATTGCATACAGACTTGGACACCTTCAACACTTTACCTTTGTGTTCTATAGTGTTCTGGTCTCGATCAGCCATGTTTATAGCGCAGTCTTTCTCACTTAATATTCATTGCAGCTTGTAAGTGTTTTGAAGAGAGTTTTTCATGTGAATAGGATTCTTCCATCATACACCTGTAATCTTAAGACCATTTAACATGCAAAAAGCACGAGAAACACTTTTCCAATATGCCAAAAACACAGCACATTTCATATTTAATTTCCCTAGAAAACACTTCTTCTGGTGAAGATTGAGGGTGTTATCCATGGACTCTAAAACTAAAGTCTTAAAACAGGTCATGATAATATTTGTATTATCAGGAGTACAAACAGCACCTGTTTTTATTAATGATATTAATTATTTACTGTATTTCTCAGGTCATTACACAAGATAATAATGGCATTTTATGTTTAGTTGAGGGACCCAGAAAATAAAATCATGAATATGTTTATCACCATCTTTGGGGCACTTTCATAAGCAATAAGGAATCTCTTAATCTCTCTGGATTAAGAACACAGGCTGAAAGGCTCATTTACTTTCTTGAGATTGACATGTGTTGTCCATACGTCCTTTATCACACAATCTGAAGTAAGAACCGAGTGGACACTCCGGGTCAAGAGTCACGGGGAGATGCCAACACCGGTTACCATCAGCACATCTCACCACAGAACAAACCTTTACTGAAGTGACAATTACACACTCGTTAGAGTCTTTCAAGAGCTCTAAACAAACCTTCTGACGTAAGACTATTTCCAGATAGATGAAGAAGACAAACAAACAAACACAACTGATGTCATGCCACACAGTCCGTGGGCATCAGATGTCTCAGCTGGGTGTGTTATGGAAACACATTTGCAGGAAAATGCCACACTGGAGTGATTCTGAGAGGGGATTTGGTGCAGCCTGTCTTCTATGGTGATGTTCTTTGGGAAATGTCGGGGAACGGGCAAAGGTCCAGAGAAGACCCTCACCAGACTGGGCAGTGAGATTCAAACGCTTGGCACAGCCCGATGCTAAACCGATGCCAACAACCACACTGGCATCAGCTTATTTCTGAGGTTCAACAAGAGGTGAATCATCACTCATTCTCCCCCCGCGAGCGTCTACAGCGTCTAACCTGATTTCACAGCCTAAAAACCCTCGCTGTGTAAAACAGCATGAACTATCATTCAGAAAAATTAATGTTTCATTGCTACATAAAACCAACAGTACCAGAAGCAAGAGCTCAGGCTTACGCTGTGAAAACACGAGGGAGTACACCACAAGATATCAGCAAAAAAATTGTGTTATAATGTGAATGTGATAGATAAAATATGAAAACAAACACTGCCTAAAGTTCTTTCAGTCTTTAATTGTGCCTAAAGTGTCACAGTTTACCAGATCAATATTAAAAACAGTAAAGAACATTTCATAAATTATAATTTATACATTAATTAATCCTTTCATATGCCAAAACAGACCTATTATTATGTTAAGTGAACGCTGTCCACACATAGTATTTTATTTGTTATTCTAATAATTGAACTTTAAATCAGCTGCTGAATACCACAGTCTGACCGCTACATGTTATTAATGGAAGTAAATGAAGAAGCCTGACATGAAATGCTCTTTTTAACTAATCTAATGGACTTTTCCAATTCAGTTGAATATTCTGTTATGTGGGTTGTGAGATGTAAAGGTCATATAAAAACCAGATTCTAATTCACTGATGCTATAGTACTATAGTAAATGTTGAATGAATGCAAAAATGATGAAACAAAAACACATCAGTTTACGACATGGAAAACAAGGGATTCAAACACCTATCCCAAAACATGAAATTAACCCACATTATTGAAAACGATTTCTGCAGAGCTGCTGAATATTGGAATT
>CM065654.1:1741980-1759480 GCA_033220385.1 Triplophysa yarkandensis
GGAGTTCTTACTAATGAAATATTTGAGTACTTTAGCTTTTAGATGTTTATTTTAAAATTGTTCAATAGAATCAAATCTTTTGGTTGTATACTTGAAAAATCTGAAGTCAGTTTGAGACGTTTTTTAGAACTCTTCTGAAATTTGAGATGTCTCTTTCTCACTTAAGGTTGTATTTGTTGTCTGTTTAATCTCATCTCTGATTTTTCTCTTTTAAAAGACAGAAATAAAAGCACATTAATACTGTAGTGATGGATATAGCTGATTAATATTAATAAAAAATCTTTTTTTCACTTATTCAACTAAAAACTGCAGTTTTTTAGATTATCAATTGTTTGAAGCTATTATTTTATGAATAACTTTTTAGTTTGAAAAGTTTTATTTTGTTTTAAGTAAATTTTATACTTTGTAATGCAGATTCTCTCAGTTCAATGTAGAAGTTGTAGGTGATGTAGAAAACCTGAATTTTTCATCTGTATTTCTGGTGTTTCCCTGTAATCAAATGTTTTATTAAGCATATATATATATATATATATATATATATATATATATATATATATATATATATATATATATATATATATATATATATATATATATATATATATATATATGCTTAATAAAACATTTGATTACAGGGATATATATATATATATATATATATATATATATATATATATATATATATATATATATGTATATATATATATATATGTATATACATTTTGTAATGTTAAAGGTGCTTCATGACCTTAACAAATAATGATAAAATAACTTTTAGATGTTTTCTTTCTGTTAAAAAGCCATCTAGGGTTTAATATGGAGTTCTTTAAAAAGCAGAAACATGCACATGAACATCCAGACTGCAGCTTGTCATTTTAACTGTATATAAAGATGAATGACATCATGTTGAATGCCACTTAATTACAAATTAAAATTTTCTGAACATGGTCATTTTCTAGCTGCTGAATTAAGTGTAAGAAGCTCATTAAGGGCATTTCATTGGAAAAATAGCGGCTCATTTTCAAGGATAATGAAAGCGAAACACTGCGGATTAATGGCACTATTTATCTTTTTTAAATTTCTATCTTTCTCTGCTGATGTCTGCCATCCCTAAGGAAAATATTCATAAAATGAAATTGAAGTGGGAACTTAATAGCATATTAAAATTTTCTGAGTGCACATCACTACCACCGTCTGTAAATTCAATTTCTGTTTTTTTCCTTACTTGATGAAGGGACGGCGTGCATGAATCTTGTGTTGTGTGTGTGTGTGTGTGTGTGTGTGTGTGTGTGTGTGTGTGTGTGTGTGTGTGTGTGTGTGTGTGTGTGTGTGTGTGTGTGTGTGTGTGTGTGTGTTGTAATGAAATAGCACTACAGATTATCATGCAGACGTGTAGTTTGTGAGCAATGCAACAGTGAAAGGGATTTATTTAGAAATAAAGAGTCTGAATATCTGTTTATTTCAATCTGAAGTGATGAATCAGAGTTCAGACAGACATGGTAAGCCCTACCTGAAAGTACATTTACATTTATTCATTTGGCAGATGCTTTTAGCCAAAGGGACTTACAGTATTATGCAGAAGTCAATAATCACTACAGAATAAACAGGGGTAAGACGTCTTACTCAAGGACACTTCGGTCATTGTCTGTTGACACTGAGATTTAAACCATCAACCTTCTACTTACCACCAGACCACAACTGACCCCTCAAGTAACAGTTCTAATCTGATCAACTGCCTTTACATAACTCATACATTGTAAGCAAAGGGTCGGGTTTAGGATCAGAGGATTGAAACAGTCAGTATAAAACAATAGAAGTGTATGGCAGTAAATTTATGAAGGTCAGAGAGATAAATCTGTTGTCGTGATTCTGATGATGTTAAAGACGGTGTTATGCATTCATGACACGCTGTAAATAGTGTTGCGATAAATCAGCACTAGAGTGTTTTATTTGGCCTTCAAGGACACATCAGCATGTGTCAGTTTACAGGTACGCTCATATTAAAGATGACATGATTATCTTACGACATTTTTCAAAACAACCAAGAAACAAAAGTGTTTTGTTGTATGATGCATCTCGCTTAAGTTTATTTATGTTCCATTGCATCATTTCTTTTGAAGACCATTTTAGATTTGGGTCTTGGTGTCATTTTCTTTTGAAATGAGTAAACTTCTCTCCTTCTTTATTCTCATTAAGTGTTCTATCATTCCCGACGTGTTGACGTGCCAACCATCTTGAATTTTTAAGATGCCACAACATTGTATCGCCCTTGATTGGTAAGGCAAGATTGAATTTCCTGGGGGGGGAAATACAAAGATAAGACGCTTTTAAGGTAGCTAATGTGCATGTTCACAAAATTTCTGACATACAAAAACGCACAATTATTAGAAGTCATTTATAAGAAAGTAATGCAGAAGCTCCTTCCCTTAAGCCACCCTTTAAAGTAGTTTCCTGCGAAATTGTGTTGTAACTCATTTTGTAACTTATGATTACTTATAAATGTTGTAGACATTTCACATATAGCTCTTTATGATTTGTACATTTATAATACATCTGTACATGTTTTTAGCTCATCTGTCACATTGCACGTCTGTTGTGTGTTTAACTTACACATTTATTTTTATTTTTTACCATTTGTTTCACATGTTACTTGTCTTGTCACTTTCCATTGTGTTCTGGAAGCTTCTGTCTCTTAAACAAATTTAAGCAAACCTGGGAATGAAGCCCTTTCTGATAATGTTGTCCCAGTTTAATAATTAATGTTGTTAATTTTGTGTAACAGCGTGTAACATTTGATGTGTACGTGTATGACCTTTGTTGAAACTTGGCTTTGACTGTTCCAATATGGCTGACGACTTAAAACAGTTGCTTTTGACGCATTTGTATCTCCATATCTAACTGTTTTTTCATTTTATTTAGCTTTACATGCACTTTTTTAATCATAAAGGAAGTAATTAAAAGTGTTCCATGTTGAAGCAAAATAATTCCATCTCAAACTGTAGAAGTCATTTGTTGGTCAGACGTGTCCACACACATTCTGACGTTCTTTCATAAAAGAACCCTCGATGCCCACCGTCTGTCAGTTGTGTTACTTACTGTAGACTGTTGTGCGCCGCTCTCCCATCAGTTTGAAAATTAATAACATTTTGTTCACTCGGTTCAGGAACGGATGGCACGCAGATTCATCATTTCCAAGCTCAACGCTTCGTTCCCCCAAGGTTTGTCTCCTCGATCTCTGCTTAGAAATTCCACATGCCGAAAACCTTCAAGTAGAACATATTGAAGTGGCAAGCCGAACGGGCCGCGTTTATTCAGCAGGAAGCCGATGGGCTGTGGGACCCCCAGCGGGCAGGTCCTGAATGCAAAGGAACCATCCTTTAAACTGCCGAGCCGATGCTGCTGGATAATGTAGCAGATAAATCAGACAATAGACCTGAATATTTCATTTCACATCCATATTCCTCATGGGCAGAAATGATAGCCAAATGTAAAAACGGCGATTGCGGCTCCTCTGGAGAGGGAGCGTGCTGCTGTTTTCAGGTTTGGCGATGGAGATGCTTTGATGGTCCGACCGAATCACATCCATCTCCCAGGCAGCTGGAATCGCATGTTTTAATGCAATCGCATGTGATCGCTGTCTCTCGGCGTTTCTTTGTGATGTCTTACAGCATTTCCAGATGCATTAAAGGAAAAACGCGAATACAGAACAGATTGTGGATGTCAGGTTTTACTGGATTTCCAGAAAAAAACATTTGATTTCTATTTTTTTATTCATTTATAGAATTTTCAGCTTCGACTTTTTGTTGTGACTTGTGAATTTTACCTTGATTTCTTTTTAGGCCCATCATTCCCGAACCATTTGACATATTCCTCCTATGACATCACTACCTCTAAACCCTCTTGACTTCCTGTCCTGATTCTGTCCCATCTTGGGTTCACCTTCCCAGATGCCCTCCTGCCATCTCTTGTCTCCTCCTCATAAACTTCAGCTCATTTTCCACCATCTGCTTCAGCATCTGCTCAGGGGGCAGAAAGAGGAATAAAAAACGATCATGAAACAGAAAACATCTTCCTTCCTTCCTTCTCCTGGATCCTTTCCTCCTCTCCCCGTCTCTTCTTAATCCCGCTCTTTTCTCGGGATGGGGGTATGCTCTCGGCTCTTTTAATCCTCTTTAAAGTTTAATTCAACGCTTAAACCGAACCCCCTGCAGCGGGGGGCAACTTACACACGAGCAGAAAGAGATTTCTGTTGTCGGGGGGGAGTCACTTCCTTTCCGTGTCCAGTCCGTTTGCTCTGGAGACGCAGTCAACAGAACATCACAATAGATCAAAAAAGTGTTATTGTAATATTTGGACAAAGGCTTGGGCCGCTTTCAGATGGAGGGGTGAAGGAACGGGCCGTGTGGGCTTTAACCCCAATCCAAAGCTTCCTCTCTCTGTTCTCTTTCAGGGGGACAGACAATGAGACGGGACGCTTCAATGGTGAGGCCCCAAACCACCAGAATTACACATTCTTTGAGGCCCGGACTATCTGTAACAGCTCAGCTGTTCTCTCTGTTTGTGTAGATACCCAAACATCACACACAAGACAAGAGGTCACAATTACTGAAGAATGTCCTGTTTCACATACCGCACAAGCAGAACACACATTACCAAATCAATATTTGAAGAGATAAATCCATTTTAATAGTTTTCTGAAAATGGAGTATTTTAAACTGGACGGATACAGTTTTTTAATATTCCATTTATCCTCATAAAAATGTCGGTTTGCTCAGTCTGAACATGTTAAACAATGATTGTTACATGAGATATCATTATTGTAGATTGTAAATTCAACTTTTTTAATTTACTTCCAAATCCCTACACACCCTATTATCCTTTTGCTTTATGTCTTATAAAAATGAATAAATGTAAAATAAATGTAAATCAAATAAATGTGATGTCCGTTCTGCCGTAATTTAACCCCCAGGTAGATCTAACTGGCTCATCCAGGCCGTCGAAATCATGGGTTAATAGAGTTTAAAACAAATATTGGGAAGATTCAACACAAACCGACCCTTCAAAACATCGCAATGTTGAATTGCAGTTAAGAAATTATGATGCAGATTTATAGCGTTTTGGTAAAAACTGCATCTTACAGTATATTTAAGATAAGAAAATATAGATATATGGCATGAAACATTGATGGAGCAGAGAATAGGTTCACTACACAACAAAAATACATGAAAACTCCTATTTTTTTTAATGTGGTTTACTCGTTTTGGAAGTAAGCTCTTAGATTTTGTATCAAATTTTTTGAAACTGTGAATAAAGCTGGATCGGTGTTTATGCTGTGAAATGATCTATACCTCATCACAATAAGCTTTGTATATAATACGAATACGCTTTTTCTCTTGTGAAGAAGATTTTGTGTCCAATGGAATAACATTTGCATTTCTCCCAACAGCATTTCTTTATTTGCATTTATAGAGCCAATAAAATGGCAAAAGTCTACAAATATATTGTCTGCTAGTGTAACAAATGAATGTGTAATGATTTATTTTGATGTTCTCTTCCAGAAAAAATTCTATCTGATCAGATGTTCTCTAGAATGTGATCACTAATCTCATGAAACCACCTAAAGACATCTAACAGGTAAAGACTGTGAAGGTATTACATATATTGATTTCTAGAAAAATATCTACACATATGAATTGATTGATTTATTGATCTTTAAAATGCACTGTAGAAAGGTGATCATTTTCAGTTTCAAAGCTGAATTTATTAAGCAGAAGATCTTAAATAATGATCTTTACTGTTTTTTAATAGTTATAATCGAAGTTTAAAGACATTTTTTAATTATTTGTTTTTGGCCTAAGTGTAAAGTAAAATATACTACGCTATTGATCATTTAAAAGTATATTTTTACATTTCTTTGTTGACTGTTTAAATGTGTTGTTTTTAAATGCTTACATGACTTATTCTGCATATTTTGTGTTGCTATTTAAACATTAATTTAAAGTTTTATTTTTGTTCAGTTTCATATTGAATTGAATCATTTTGACTTTAAAATTGTACAGATGCAGGTAAAACATTTCTTTTCCTGTGAATAAGATTTTGTGTCATCTTCAATCTAACAACAATATTGGTTTTAGCATTAAAGGTGGTATAAATCAGGGATTCAAAAAGTTACATATATAATCAAAAGAGAAAAATGTCTGAAATAAATCATAGAAGCAGACCAATAATTGGGTTATTAGATTTAGATTTCTGTATTTGGCCGATGCTTTTAAATCCGCTTATATCTTTTCAATATACACTGTCCTGCTTTTATGATCGTTTCATCTCTAAAGCGTAGTGGCCATTTATGACCGTAAGTTTCTCTCTCTTTCTGTCTCTTGCCCGGCTACATAATGGTGATAAGGAGCAGATGCTCGGGGCTATTCCTGTGCAAATAAATAAAAGCTGACATGGTTTTTTCTGCAGATTCTCTCTTAGCCTCTGTGCTCCCTCATGAGATTAGGCCTGCAACAACAATTATTCCAAATGTCAGTGATTCATGCCCAAAGGGCCTAGGGCAAATGAGGATTAAATCTTTAACACGTTGGGGAATGAAAATATGCTGCTGTAAAACTTCATATCACACATGATTTTCCTGAGTCAGATGGGATGTGGAGTGGATCAGAACCACTCTTTAAGATACGGACAATGTGTTTGATCATGATCATGACTACATCTAATCTCACCGTCACATGACTTGGTTTGTTATAAAGTGCTCTGTTAGAGAAGCTGTTCGCTGAATAACATGCTATTCATCATTTAAATAACCTTCTAAATGATTGTGCATTTCTTTATCCTGCACTAAAGAAGATATTTTAAAGAATGAACACAAAACCACATTTCTCAAAATATCTTTTTTTGTTGTTTACTAAAGAAAGAGTAACATACAGATTTCAGATGAGTTGTTCTATTTCTATAACGATTCAGTGATCAGCGATGACCAACATCAGTTACACATGTTTTTCTCAAACAATTATTAGAAATATAAAACGCTTTAGCTTACTTATATAGATGTGACCATAGTTGATGTCCGGATTACACATTTGTACAATTTTTAATGGGTTGAACCCCAAAAAATTCCAAAAGGTAAACTACAATATATAGGACCTTTATTTAAATATACAACACATAGATAAACTAAAATCAATGCTTGTTTTGTCTTCAGAAGTCATATTTCTCACTCTTGACTTCTTGAGGAACTTTATTTTACAATGTTCAACTACATAACAATAAACTTAAACACTTATTTACATTTCAATGAAGAAGAACACTTGATACATTTATTTTCAGTCTTTTAGTCTAAAGTTATGTTAAACTGAAATGCATATTAATCAGACAATAATCTTTTATACTCACAAATAGTAATTAAATCTCTCTTTAATATACACAAAGTAGAAGAATCCTGCTGGTCAGCAAACTGTAGGGTTGAATGAATAAACGGGTAGTTGGAGCAGAATTGCCCAGCGGTCATAAACATTCTTAATTATCTTGCTCACCCAACCTGAGTTTAGACTTTAGTGTTTTCAAAGAAATCAAGGCAAAGGTGCGTGTCCGTGTGAATTCATCCAGCCACTGTTAGAATTACCTCAATTCCCAACAAAATACACACTTTTGAATATGTAGAGGGTTCAGTTTTGGCAATCATCTTTAAGAAAGAACTGACAACAAATTGAGAATTAAAGTGTGTCTCAGATATTTCTCAAGAAAATCCGAAACTGTCCAAATGTCTTAGATTTGTCAAGATAAGAATCAAACTCCATAATTATTAGATATCATAATATGAACTCAAATATTTCTCATCAAATACACTCAATGTCCAGATTATTTGACTAATCAGATATTTTACTCCATACGCTTCGTGTCTGGTTTATTTTAAGGACATTAAGCACTGGCGGCCACTGTTTTCCCTGATGTTGTTTCCCAGATTCAGACGTTTGGTGAGTGTCGATGAGGATGAATCAAGAGTTCAGGAGCTGTCAGTGGAGGTGGAACACTTTGTATATTGAGAATAAGTGCACGGCGAGGCCGGTTTTCCATTTTAATTGTAAAACAGATAAACGCTAAACACTCCTCAAGAACAAATGACTTGTGAGTAATTATTGTCTAATAGCTCTCCTCCCTCGAGAGCTGTTTACGTGGCCCAGATGGCTTCCAGAATGGGATTTAGGGAGAAAATTGACAACATTATTCACTCCGACATTATCAATTACCTGCGTATCAATTGTACTGTAATCAAGTTGAATATGAGGAGGGATTCTCAGAGTCAACCTAATTAAACCTTTTTCAGATGCCGGACATTCGGCTGTCGTTTGTTATTGAGATTTATACGCTGTCCTCGGACAGCCCTCCTTCTTTTGTAATGGATGAATGTTAAAGGGAAGACACGGATAGTCCATAAAGAACAAAGAAAATGGCTTTTATCTGGCGCGTACGGGCACCATTAACGCGGAAGGCCTCGGCAGGGCACGACGCAGCCGCTGCTATTAAAGCAAAGTACCCCAATTCCCAGCGAGCGCTGGCGAGAAGCTACATTAGACCCGGGTTTAGTAGCCTCATTAGAGAGGTTTAATTAACCTGATCAACTCGACTGTGACTTTCATTTCCCACAGACCTACATGCTTTATTTGGGCTTTATGCCGTGATCATAATGATCATTCTAACCTGTATGGAGGAAGCTAATGGCTTCGGTATGATAATGCCGGCGTTGAGATGAAATTCTCTGAGATTGACCGACCGAATCAATGCTTGCGTCTGCTTTCCACGTAATGCTGCTTTATTTTATTCAAAGAGGAGAGAAAGTACAGGTTTGGATAAAGGCTCAGCAGAAGTGTCAATGTTGGGCGAGCCGTCTCTTTAAGACTGAGGTCCAAGGATGTGTTTCCGTTTTATTCTTTATTTCATCGTCATTTGTAGATGTATCGGTCTCACCACTCCAGAGTTTGTTATATTTTAATACAATCAAACCTCGGGATTGACCTAAAGCAATGTGAAAGACAGCATGACGATAAACACATGATAGCTTTCAGGAAAATCACATGTAGAAATTTTATTTTTATATTAAAAGTCAATATAAAGTTCTGAGTTTCTTATTGCAAATAAATGTTTTAAAAAAATTTCTGAAAAACGCGGTTTAAAGTTCTCAAAACAATACAAAATAAATACAAGCTAAACCAACTTATAAATAGAAAATTAGACTGGCATCTCATTTGTTCCTCAGCTGTGTATATAATCTGAATCTATAAAGCATCCTTACCTTATTCCAGTTGATGTGCACCCTTATGAAATGTGTTAATCATGGTTTTATTACAGTAAACGCAGTTGAACTACGGTATATATGTAAACTATACTTTGATTGTGGAACATAAAGCAAGGCAATACAAATGTCGTTGTTACATGATTACTATTCTTTTACTATAGTCAAAGTTTGGTTAGTCTTCCTATGGCCAGGTTGGAGCATATAGAAGAGGAGATATAAACTAAATTTAATTGTATTTGTGTAATAATAAAAGATCTCAGCCAATAAAAAATATTAATAGTCATTCATTGTTTACAATCAAACAGAAAACCGTAAAAATAATCAGATATTAATTTTGGTATCAGATTTAATGTCGGACACAAACTAAGTAGAAATTCGATCATGTGTCTTGACCTGATGTCATCCGGTTCCCCTCAGTTGCTTTTGTGTTTTAATTCTTTAGTCAAACACAACCCAAACATTTTGATGACACTGATAAATGCTTGTAAAGGTAAATGTTTCTCATAAGATTTGTGAACCTGAGAGCACGATTAGACCCTGAGATCATAATTCCTTTTAATTTGTGTCAGTGACGTGAAGAGGTTTCTAGTTAGTTCATTAAAACCATGGCAGTGTAAATGATTTGTTCAGGCCATCTGACAGTGATGTATATTACAGCCTTCATCTTCAGCTGCTCCGACTGGATAATTCATCAGTTTTATTTATGCGAGAACATTACCGGTAATAACTTGATTTATCACAACAGTGTGTCTGTGGAATCATTAAAGGCATTTAGTGAAAAACTCTGGATTTCAAATGCTTCAAGTTTTTTTTTCTTTGGATTTCTTATTAAGTTTGAGAGATGATCTTGAAATGAAACTGAACCAATAACAAACACATATTATTTTGGACATATTTATCAATCTCATAGTAAACTTTAGTGTTTCCACTAGTAAACTGGTTAAATATTGTTATAAAGAGTACCATAGAAGATAGTAAAGTATACAACAAATCCACTACATATCGTAATGTTTAATATTGTTGTTAATACTGCAGAATACTCTTGTTTACATGATCAGATTTTAGTAAGTGCTTCATTATTATACTATATACGGATTACTATAGAAAATACTAAAAATACTATCTTGAGTACTAGTCTCTATAAGTTTCACTAAAGAATTCAGGAAATGTTAAACACAATACTGACGTTTACTGTAGTAAATTCTAATGAATACTGTAGTTTTTACTGTTCCCTTCAGTAAACAGCTCTACAGAATACTGTGATATGAATTCATTCAGTTTATTATACTAAAGTAAACAACACTTTATCACAGTTTACACAGTAAATACTAAAGTACATCGCAGAATTTGTCATTTGAGATTGCATAATGTGATGAGAGTAAGCATTTATATTCACTTTTTTTCATTTGAACGTCTAGAAGAGTAAACTGGGTATGATGAATTACTTAAGAACTCTTCAGTCTTTGTCTGCGGACACTGGGGTTCAAACCAACAACCTTCTGATTACAAGAGCAACACTCTAACATCCAGACCACGACTGACCCCAGATTCCACTTGAAGATGCTGAGGATTGAACCCAGGATCTCTTACATGCAAAGCATGCACCCTACCAATGTGCTATATACGCTCCGAGCTTCAAACCCCAAGAATCAGTTCGTTGTGACTGTAAAAGATAATAATATGATGAAAGCAACATGTAAGGAAACCATTTGACACAGAGAGGAGATTTTTCAGACGAAGGTCGTGAGGAGGACGAGCTGTTCAGCTGTCCGTGTCTGTAGTCCATGAGTCTCTCCTGCAGTGATCTTATCAAAATCTCACTTTGTCCCAAACTGTGACCAGCGGTACAAGAGATCCATCTTCATGATGTTTTTATTAACATTCTTTTTCATCTGATAATCGATATCTGGGTTTGTGCTTGCGTGTGTGCTTGTATGTGCATGTTTGTGTGTGTGTGTGTGTGTGTGTGTGTGTGTGTGTGTGTGTGTGTGTGTGTGTGTGTGTGTGTGTGTGTGTGTGTGTGTGTGTGTGTGTGTGTGTGTGTGTGTGTGTGTTTGTACTGATGTGTGTGTGTGTGTGTGTGTGTGTGTGTGTGTGTGTGTGTGTGTGTGTGTGTGTGTGTGTGTGTGTGTGTGTTTAGATTTGCATCGTCTCCTTGAGCACATGAACACATTCTCATTCACTCAGCAAGTGTTCACTTCTCCTGACCGCAGTGTATTGTCTCTTCTGCTGTCGGGTTTCTGAAAGATACCTTCAAGAACTATCGTGCGGTTTTGAATTGAAAAAAATATAAATATAACAATATATAAATATATCTTTATCTTTCCTTCTGAGATTTAAAATGTTGGATGAATGTCAACGTTAACCAACCCAAAAAATGTTGATCTGTCCTTCTGTTCATACCTTCATATGGGTATACTCAGTAGATCGGTGACTAATAAATCATTCTGAAATCACTTTCTCTGTCCTGAATCACTCATGCATACTCAACACCCCATTTCAGAGAGGTTAGGGTGACCCCCAAACTACATCTGACCCCCATCTGCACTGTAACCTTGTCTCAATGCCTGTAAATCAAGAACATATGATGGCCTTTGTTTCTGTGACAACAGATAGATTGGCATTGGAGAGATCATCAAACTTTAAAAGAATCTTAATGAGACTTGTGGGATTAGTTACCCGTTTCTAGCCATTAGTTTTCAGTTTTTCACAGATGCAAACACCAAATCAAATAAAAAAAGAACGACTGACAGGCCAGGTAAAATGCTGGTTTTTGGAGAAAATATATATATTTTTTAAGGTAACAAACTTTATTTTTTAAATAAATAAAAGAATATTTTACATTAATTTTTTGCAAAATACTTTTTGTATATTGTATCAAATTTTTTATAATTTTGGTAATAATTTATATTTCATAAAAGTATATTTTAGTACACTTGCACAAATAGCACATATGATGGTTTGTTTCTTCATTGTTGTCGCACCTTCATTTCTATGAACATAATCTTATTCATCTTTCTATGATTGTGATTCACATGAAACAAATTCATAAAGATTTTATATATGCTTGTTGTGATTACAGTATCTCTTGAATTTCAATAAACTGTGCAGTTTCTAAAAGAATCAAGTATTAAACTTTTGTCTAAACGATAGCAAGTTTTTAATTCTTTTTATAAATGTACCATCTGGCTGATGGTTTTGAGATCATTGGTGTCTGGATCTTTCGGTCATGTCATTATCTGACAGCTCTTGATAGAAATCAGTGACAGTCAGTGTGGAACAGATCACAGCTGGACAGGTATCAGGCCTTTAGATTAACTCCAAACCGTGATCATTTCTCTGTCACTTACCTGCAGACTGAGGGCTTGAAATGTCACGCTACAGAGAGAAAAGAGACCTGATCTCTATATTCAAGAGTTTCAAGACTGAACAATCTTCTGAGGACTCCATCAAGTCATTGGCTGGTTCGTGAGACGTTTTTACAATTGCTCAGAACTAGTCGTGCTTTTAAGATAGAGACGTCATTGTAATAAAGAATTCTAATGGGAAAGTTACACATATGTGTTTGTTAGAGTTTGATAAGAGATCTCAACAATGTCATAAACTTTTATTATTAAGTTATCAAGCTTTCAATCAGAAGACTTAATGTAAACTCAAATCTCAATGTGAACTCAAATCTCAATGTGAACTCAAATCTCAATGTGAACTCAAATCTCAATGTGAACTCAAATCTCAATGTGAACTCAAATCTCAATGTGAACTCAAATCTCAATGCGAACTCAAATCTCAATATAAACTCAAATCTCAATTTAAACTCAAATCTCAATGTAAACTCAAATCTCAATGTGAACTCAAATCTCAATGTGAACTCAAATCTCAATGTGAACTCAAATCTCAATGTGAACTCAAATCTCAATGTGAACTCAAATCTCAATGTGAACTCAAATCTCAATGTGAACTCAAATCTCAATGTGAACTCAAATCTTAATGTAAACTCAAATCTCAATGTGAACTCAAATCTCAATGTGAACTCAAATCTTAATGTGAACTCAAATCTCAATGTAAACTTAAATCTCAATGTAAACTCAAATCTCAATGTAAACTCAAATCTCAATGTAAACTCAAATCTCAATGTAAACTCAAATCTCAATGTGAACTCAAATCTCAATGTGAACTCAAATCTCAATGTGAACTCAAATCTCAATGTGAACTCAAATCTCAATGTGAACTCAAATCTCAATGTGAACTCAAATCTCAATGTAAACTCAAATCTCAATGTAAACTAAAATCTCAATGTAAACTAAAATCTCAATGTGAACTCAAATCTCAATGTAAACTCAAATCTTAATGTGAACTCAAATCTTAATGTGAACTCAAATCTTAATGTAAACTCAAATCTCAATCTTAACTCAAATCTCAATGTGAACTCAAATCTCAATGTGAACTCAAATCTCAATGTGAACTCAAATCTCAATGTAAACTCAAATCTCAATGTGAACTCAAATCTCAATATAAACTCAAATCTCAATTTAAACTCAAATCTCAATGTAAACTCAAATCTCAATGTGAACTCAAATCTCAATGTAAACTCAAATCTCAATGTGAACTCAAATCTCAATGTGAACTCAAATCTCAATGTAAACTCAAATCTCAATGTAAACTCAAATCTCAATGTGAACTCAAATCTCAATGTTAACTCAAATCTCAATGCGAACTCAAATCTCAATGTGAACTCAAATCTCAATGTGAACTCAAATCTCAATGCGAACTCAAATCTCAATGTAAACTCAAATCTCAATGTGAACTCAAATATTAATGTGAACTCAAATCTCAATGTGAACTCAAATCTTAATGTGAACTCAAATCTCAATGTGAACTCAAATCTCAATGTGAACTCAAATCTCAATGTGAACTCAAATCTTAATGTGAACTCAAATCTCAATGCGAACTCAAATCTCAATGTAAACTCAAATCTCAATGTGAACTCAAATCTCAATGTGAACTCAAATCTCAATGTGAACTCAAATCTTAATGTGAACTCAAATCTCAATATGAACTCAAATCTTAATGTGAACTCAAATCTCAATGTGAACTCAAATCTCAATGTAAACTCAAATCTCAATGTGAACTCAAATCTTAATGTGAACTCAAATCTTAATGTGAACTCAAATCTCAATGTGAACTCAAATCTTAATGTAAACTCAAATCTCAATGTGAACTCAAATCTCAATGTGAACTCAAATCTCAATGTGAACTCAAACCTTCTCATTAAATTTTGATTGTGTTTTTAACAGAAAGCTGATTCTTCACGATCACAGGATGGATATCTCGCTCATCTTCTCCTGCAAGACGTCTCTGGAAATCATCATCTTCATCACTTTAGAAGGTTTCAACATTCATTTACCATTCATCACATCTGGAGTTTGTCAGCGTACAGATGTCAACATACCAGCCAATGATGAGAACTTGTTGGGAGAGCCTCCGCCCCTCATTAAAAAGTCAAGGTGAAGATTTAAATATCACTCAAACGCCATTCCAAGTGTAAAAGAAAATATGCAAATGAGCTCATATCCATCAAAGAATGTTTGTGCCATGGCAGAAAGCTATTAATTTTTTCCCATCAGTTACTGACACTTGAACGTGTACATCACCCTCCGATCGCAAATGATTTCTCTCTCATGCTCGCGTTCTTTCCCCTTATTGACGTGTTTTATTTTCTTTGCGTTCGCATCTTGTTATTGTTCTAAAGTTTCCTTGTCTAGTGTGCATTAGTGCGGCCTGATTGAAATTTTACCCACAAACTGAAATATGAGTCTGTGTTTAATGGAAAAAATAATTACACGTCAGGTGAAACAAAGCATGACTCATAGTTACAGAGGAAAGTGACTGGAGACACGCGGCGGCAATGAGGTCAACAAGCGCACACACACACTTTACAATCTCCTCACTCACAATCTACTGAACGAACTAATTTCATTTCATATACATCTTCATGAAGCTCTTGTAAGCGTTTATCCTGTCTTTGGCGTCCTAATTTTCATTCCTGAACTATTGAATGCACTTAAAGTTTTTGCCGGGGAAAAAAGACACAAAACCTGTTTTTCTATAGTACTTAATTTTTCGATCTTTAAATTGAACACTTGTATTGTTAGACATTAGATAAAAGTTTTGTCTCTGGCTTCTCTCTGTCCTTCTCTCTTGACTCTCTTGAACCTTCACAATGATTGCCACTCAAGATGTTATTGCTCAGATGATCTCATTTAATCTTCATATAAACCTTTAAATTGCATAACGAATAAAAAGAGAAACACAAATGTTGAAACACTTGAAAAGTATGGGGGTGTAGATGAAAAGTTTGATTTGAGTATATGTGATAAGAAATATTTAATAATATTGACTTGCAGACTTGACAAATCTGAGCTCAATTTGAGACATTTTTGAGGTCTCTTTTCAAAACATTACATTTACATTTACATTTAGTCATTTAGCAGACGCTTTTATCCAAAGCGACTTACAATAGTCGAGGAGACAATGAAGCGGTAAATAGCCGATACAACAATAGGTCAACAAGTGCTACATTAATTGACATTTTGACATTTCTTACTCATTTTCCCAAGAGAGATATCCGAGACACAGGTGAGAGGTTTGTAATTCATCTCATTGATGTCATTGCAAAGTATCACTTCGTACATTTGAGTATTTTTTAATGTTGCAAATATTTCCTTTAAATGCACAGGTGTATAACTTCAGTCCTGAGTTCTGTGATTCTCTCTCACTTCACTTCATCACTTCTTCTATCGTGTCACTGTCTTCACGGCTCTGGGTTTAATTAGTCGTAAAACAGGATACACTTTCAGTGCCAGATGGCAGAATTATTTGATATTTTCCTAAATCGGCTGCAGAGCCTCATTGTTGCTCTTGATATTTTTAATTAAAATTGCTTGTCGAAAAAGGCAATTTAAGACTAAATTGATGTTACGCAAGATACAATTAATAAAATTTCCCAGACGTTCCTGTTAATTATTCTGAGCTGCAACATTTGTTATCGAGTCAAACATCAAGTCGAACTGAAAACCTTATCAAACATTACCGTGTTTGATTAGAAAATTAACACAACGCTACATGACACACGTGGATGTTTTTTTCACACCTTATTCCATCGTCTGACCCAGAGATCTCATCTGACGCAGAACGCTGTGCTTCAAATAGTTTGGCTGAGCAAGCAGTAAATATGTCCCATGGTGTGGTCTGTTGAACAATACCATCTCCGTTATTTCTCACAGACCTGAGCGACATGAAATTAGGTGCCAATGGAAAGTTTATATAAAGAATCTTATCTCAGATAAGTGTAATGAGAGTCTCATAAGAGATCTCAACAATGTCTCAAACTGAGCTCTCAACATTACTGAAGAACTCAATATTAACTTTTTTTATATTATATATAATATGTTGTAAGTGTAAGTGTAGTGAGTGTGTGTCTGATGTCTCAGTCGGTTGGTCTTTGTCAGTTGTAGTCATCTTCATTGTGTTTGTCCTTGCTGTGAAGAGCCGAGACATGTATTTGCTTCGGATCCTTTTCCTGCACGAGCATCTCGTTCTGTCTCTTTTGGCCGGTTTGAGCGATCATCGCTGTCTGTGAAGATTTACATTTATGAACATGCTTTAATACGTACGATGGAAGTCAGTTTCAAGGACAATCACAAGGATTGCTGGGGGAAAAATGACTCCGAAAATAAAGCGTCGTAAGACTGAAACATGACATTTAGATAAAGCATCAAACTTTCCGGAGGTCAAAGGTCAGTGTTTTCTGTCTGCGGTATATGAGGTTAAATTAACCTGGATGTATTTAACATCTTAACATCTTTCGGTCAAGATCAGGAGTAAGCGAGGAAAACACCCAAAAGTCGCAATCTCTCTTTTTTATGATCTCTTTTTATTTTGTCTTCCCGTGAAATTTGCAGATGCACAATTTTAAGAAATACGTGTAAAACCAAAAACTATACAGGTTAATTTAAATGTTAATATAAATATAAATATATAATCCCTTTCAAAATGTTTCCAAAGCAAGGATCCTTATTAAAAAGTTTATATTTATTGTTCTGTTTGTTTACAACGAAACTTCCAAAGGCAAAATTGTATCCATTTATTCTTAACATCTTGGACGTACCTTTTTTTGAAGCACTGCATTACGGGATTGTGTACTTG
>CM065654.1:1764480-1796980 GCA_033220385.1 Triplophysa yarkandensis
TAATGGTGTCTACTGGAGAAGAATAAATAAATGGTAGCCGCACACCCCCATCCTCACTTTTTAAGTCCGTCTCTTTGCAGTTTAAGATGGCAGAAAGGGATTGTGCATCTTCATTACGCCGTGATTTACTTTATGACTTCTAATGCTTGGGTGGTGAACAGGAATTGTGCCTAAACCCACAGTTCATTAGAGCCAACACCACAGAGCAATGAAACCGTGCCGTCGTATGGAGATGAGTTTTAAACATGCAAAGCATTATGGGCTGTAAGTGATTCCAGCTCCGATTGGAACACTTGCAATAAATGTGCTTCAAATGTGAAGTGGGGTGATTTTGGTGTAGTGGACGTAATCGTTGGTTAAACATTAAATAAATTATTCTCTTATGTGGGAATGTAGATTTTATACTTTAACAGCGTAATAGATATGTGAGAATAGACTAATAAGAATATTCAGAAGACATTTAGAGGACTTTGTGGAGAGAGAGAGAGAGTGAGAGAGAGAGAGAGAGAGAGAGAGAGAGAGAGAGAGAGAGAGAGAGAGAGAGAGAGAGAGAGAGAGAGAGAGAGAGAGAGAGAGAGAGAGAGAGAGAGAGAGAGAGAGAGAGAGAGAGAGAGAGAGAGAGAGAGAGAGAGAGAGAGAGAGAAATAAGTCATCTAAGTAACGTTAAGATATTTAATATTCTTATTTGCTATATCAAAGTTTTATTAGCCACTTACACATTAATTGTTTGCTCTTGTATAGCTCAGGATGAGTTTTCACATGCATTTCAATTAAGTTTCAGATAAAAAGACACACAAAAAATTGTGTAATTGTGTACAATGAATGTAAAATGTCAAATTATCTAAATTTAGTAGATTTAATAAAAAATGTTTGAGGTCATTGTGAGATTTTAACAACATTGACTTTTATTGTAGACTTTCATTGTAGACTTGATAAATGTGAGCTCAGTTTAAGACATTGTGGAAAGGACTTCTGAAACTCTAATGGAGACATGTGAGAATTCAGACTTTTTCTTGGGTGAAATATCTGAGACACAGAGGAGATTTAAACCAGAATTTCCTCTCTTGATTTTATCTCATTGATTTCTCTGAGAAATTATAAAGATGGAAAGTAATTTTAATTAATTTGGCGAAGACATTTTGTGAAAATGCTTTGCTTTTGCATAGACTGCAACAAAATAGAACTTTAACGAAATTAAAAAAACCATTATGAAATATATGTAGTAGAAAGAATTTACAACCCCTCCTTAATATATGGAAATATGTATGGACAGTGTGCTTGTTCCAATTTATTTAAAAGTACAGCTAATTATATTTAAACATATGTTAATATTGGTGTTTGGCGAATAGGATTAGATTAGGATTAGGGGCAGTCGTGGCCTGGTGGTTCGAGTATTGTACTTGTGATCCAAAGGTTGCTGGTTTGAGACTCAGGACCAGCATGAATACCACAACTGAGGTGAGTCCCTTGAGCATGGCACCGTCCCCCCCCACAGCTCCGGGTGTGTGTTCACAGTATGTGTGTGTGTGTGTGTGTGTGTGTGTGTGTGTGTGTGTGTGTGTGTGTGTGTGTGTGTGTGTGTGTGTGTGTGTGTGTGTGTGTGTGTGTGTGTGTGTGTGTGTGTGTGTGTGTGTGTGTGTGTGTGTGTGTGTGTGTGTGTGTGTGTGTGTGTGTGTGTGTGTGTGTGTGTGTGTGTGTGTGTGTGTGTGTGTGTGTGTGTGTGTGTGTGTGTGTGTGTGTGTGTGTGTGTGTGTGTGTGTGTGTGTGTGTGTGTGTGTGTGTGTGTGTGTGTGTGTGTGTGTGTGTGTGTGTGTGTGTGTGTGTGTGTGTGTGTGTGTGTGTGTGTGTGTGTGTGTGTGTGTGTGTGTGTGTGTGTGTGTGTGTGTGTGTGTGTGTGTGTGTGTGTGTGTGTGTGTGTGTGTGTGTGTGTGTGTGTGTGTGTGTGTGTGTGTGTGTGTGTGTGTGTGTGTGTGTGTGTGTGTGTGTGTGTGTGTGTGTGTGTGTGTGTGTGTGTGTGTGTGTGTGTGTGTGTGTGTGTGTGTGTGTGTGTGTGTGTGTGTGTGTGTGTGTGTGTGTGTGTGTGTGTGTGTGTGTGTGTGTGTGTGTGTGCACTGGAATGGGTTAAATTTAGAGCATACTTGTCCACACGTCACTTCACTACAGTGTGTGCCATGACCTTCACCGGATTCAACTTTTCCCAAACAAGACAACACAATTCAGTTTGGCATTTAACCAGAAGTGAGATGAGCAGTAAGTGCTTTATGACTTAAAGTAAAAATACTCGGTTTTAAGATG
Source organism: Triplophysa yarkandensis (assembly GCA_033220385.1). Classification (NCBI taxonomy): domain Eukaryota; kingdom Metazoa; phylum Chordata; class Actinopteri; order Cypriniformes; family Nemacheilidae; genus Triplophysa; species Triplophysa yarkandensis. Next base: position 1,766,776 of record CM065654.1, read on the forward strand.
GTACGACAACATATTATTAATAGTAATAGTTAAAAACATAGAGATCATTGTAAGTATATTTGTCCCCATTTTTTCTCTTGTAGAACAGGATAAGATGGTATATTTGTGAACGATATATCCATATATTAAATTTGAGATACCGAGTTTTGGTTTATGTGAGTTTAATAACACTAGTCTTGGTGTTGGTTTCGTCCTGGATGAATTTGTATATATTTTCTGGATAAAACTAGATTATATTACTTATATTAACATTGAAGAGAACCAGTGAGAGTTTTGATGTCACGGCAAAGTTTGAATTACATCTCAATGTTCAAGTTGAAATGAAATGCCAAGTTAAACATTATTTCTGTTTGCTGTGGGTTAGCTTCATAAACCTCATTAGATTTAACATTTAAATGTTAAATCTCATTATTGTCAGTTTTGTGATGGTTCTTTTTGATTCTAGTTCAAGTCTCAGAGTGTCTATTATCTTAAGTCACTTGGTTTGTGACTGACAAAAGCTGGACAGTACCAGTCAGTAGGTATCTTACACCTGTATTTCTGTCTCTTGTGTCTGAATGATTTCACATTAAGAGAAGAGTCTGTGGCAATCCATCTGTTCCTCTGGTGGATGCATTGATGTATCAGAGCGAGCACCGGAGCAGAAATGACCCTCATTTCTTTCTGTAGCTGATCTAATGACTCACACACACACACACACACACACACACACACACACACACACACACACACACACACACACACACACACACACACACACACACACACACACACACACACACACACACACACACACACACACACACACTGAGTTCTGATGTACAAACTCTGTGCTGACATAATCTAAATATGGATCATACACAGTCTGTCTCTCAGCTTTTCATTTTTTAAGGGTGACACTCCTTTTTGTACTTGACTGTGGATTTGTGGATGACATTTTCAGAAATAAATACTTATGGAATCTTTTATATGTAATGTTTTATTGTACTTGTTATTATAAAAAACACTTTAAGATGATCATTTTTAATTAATTTGCATAATATTTTATTATATTTACCATTACAACTACGATACTTTTTGTACTAGCTGTGCTTTTGAAATATCATGATTGGAAAGAAATATAATTCTCTCATATTTCATTTTATTTTACTTGCAATTTACTAATTATTTATATATTACTTTTTCATATTTTGACTAACCATTCTTTGTCATCGACATCGCATAACATGAAACATTTAAAAACTGTGTGCTCATGTGTGTGTGTGCTGATGTATATAAAGTATGTAAATATTTAATATGAATATTAATAATGTGTTTGTTCTTCCATTGCATTAGGGGCTAATCTACATAAATGTGTGTGGTTGTGTGTTTAGACGGCATTGTAGTGAGCGAAAGAGACAGAGATGAGACTTCCGGTCATCTGTCACGACTCATTATATTTGGAGTCGATTTGCATAATGGAGAAAGAAATCAGATGATATTAACATAATGTATTTCATTAGACTTGTTATTGGTTTCGAGTGACATTGATTTAGTAAACATGTTGATTTAAGGTTAATAGTGTCTGTCACCCAACATTGAGTATTTTAACAAGTTTCTATCTTCTCGCTTCCCTTAAATCTGAGTGTGCAAACACAAACAAATAACCCTGTAACATTAGCTATATAATATAAAATCTATATTATCTGGACATTTTCGTTGTTGAAACAACCCATAATATATGTTCACATTTGCTATATTGTAAAAATGTTCTTTTACCCCATCAGCCTTGGTCAGTGGTAGAGAGTTGATCTTGTGATCGGAAGGTTGTTGGTTTGAATCTCAGTGTCAACAGATAATAACTGAAGTGTTCTTGAAGACATCTTACACCTGTTTACTCTACAGCGATCATTAGACACTTCTTAATACTTGTAAGTCGCTTCAGATAAAAACATCTGCGGAATGAATAAACGTTAATGAAATTGTGTTTTTAAAGAAAAGAATTGTATTTCACTGACCGGGCTCATGCACACAGGCACATTCATTCACGATAATTGCTTTGAGAAGAGCGAATAAAGCAGGGCTAATGGTCAGCGTGATTATCAGTTTCCCTCTGGAACGCTTTACATTTCTAAAAAGGAAGTCTCTCATTCCTGCTCTGTTGACTGGGATGTCCAGTTTAGTGTAAATTAGCCCGTCCTTCAGTGGCAAAACATCCAGAGAAATCATTGAAGCAAATGAGACTGTTAACATTGTAAAGAGAGTTTACATGAGGATCAATAGAGACGGGTCTTCTTTAGAGGACCCTGCCGTGTCCTAAAGTCTTAAGAGAGAGATTATGAGTCTGATCATTCATTACACACACACACACACACACACACACACACACACACACACACACACACACACACACACACACACACACACACACACACACACACACGAACACACACACACACACACACACACACACACACACACACACACACACACACACACACACACACACACACACACACACACACGAACACACAACATTATAATCAACACAACCCACGCTGATCATTAAACTACACTTTCATTTCCTCAGTGGTTATTTATTTTAAAATGTATACTTCATGTTTATGCTGTTGTAAAAGCCGAAATAGTGTGTTATATGCAAGTGCACATCAGAATGCAAACTATATCTCAGAAATATCTCAATTATTTATTCTATACATCAATAAGATTCAATGGAAAGCAAATGGAAATGTGTGCTGATGTCTCATTTGTGTCTCAGATATTTCACATGAGGAAAAAGTATGCTTACAAATATCTCCATTAGAGTTTCAGAAGCGATCTCAACAATGTCTCAATCTGAGCTCAGATTTGTCTGCAAACATTTCTCATCACAAAAAAACGTATTTACACATCCAGACCCTTCATACGTGTAAAATCTCATTTGTTTCTGTTTCTTTTAAAGTGCGTTTCTCTGAGACTGAAACGAACTGAGCCGTAAAAGAGAAACCTAAGAGCAAAACCAATTTCTTGCATTTATTCTGAGATCTTAATGAGAAATTCTTTGCTCATTTTGTGAGTCAAGTCTGTTGTTTTGTAAGCTCTCCTGTAATCATTTTCATTAATGATTTATGATTTGTTGTTGTGTTTTGTTATTAAGAACACGTGTTGTCACCTTGTTAAGACAAATCACATTTCAACAATCGTCACACAACAAAAGCTGTCTGTGCTGTGTGTGTGGAATTAGAGAAATAAATAAATTATGTTTTCATTATCTCGTGTTATTCTCCAGGCCACCCTGGACTCAATGAATGCTCCGTCCGCCCGCAATAATGCCTTTAAATGAGAATCAAATGGCTTTTCACTTTCGTTTGTTATTATGCTAAAGCTCTAACCCTAAAGTGACCGTGGTGATAGGGGGTGTCGAGAGGAGGAGGGGGCGTATGACCAAATGCTGAATGAGAAAATAACAGCCGTCTGTTGTCCATATGGCTGTATTGTGTTGATAATACTGCACGCTTCAGGCCCACAGCTACAGAAACAAGTTCTGTGTTCATTCTTACACACACACACACACACACACACACACACACACACACACACACACACACACACACACACACACACACACACACACACACACACACACACACACACAAACGCACGCACCCACACACAAACACACACGCACGCACACACACACGCACGCACACACACACACACACACAAACGCACGCACACACGTACCCACACAGAGACACACACTCTCACACACACACACACACACACACACACACACACACACACACACACAAACAAACACACGCAACACACACACACACACACGTCACTCACATACATATGCACAAACAGTCTTGTTCGTCTGTATTATCTGTGTCCATTAAACAAATATAACTTGTTTTTATTTATTTCTTTCTACTTTCTTGATATCTTTCTCCCTTTCTTTTTTTTCTGTCATTCTTTCTTTTCTTTCTTTCTTTCCTTCTTTCTTTATTTTTTTCTATCCTACTCTCCTTCTTTCTTTCTTTCTTTCTTTCTTTTTTTCTTTTTTATTCCTTCTCTCTTTCTTCCTTTCTTTCTTTTTTATTCCTTCTCTCTCTCTTTCTCTCTCTCTCTCTCTTTCTTTCTTTTTTTCTTTCTTTCTTTTTTATTCCTTCTCTCTCTTTCTTTCTTTCTTTTTTTTCTTTCTTTCTTTCTTCCTTCTTTCCTTTCTTTTTTCTTCTTTCTTCTTTCTTTCTTTCTTTTTTTCTCCTTTCTTTCTTTCTTTCTTTTTTTCTCCTTTCTTCTTTCTTTTTTCTTTCTTCTCTCTTTCTTTCTTTCTTTCTTTCTTTCTTTTTTTTATTCCTTCTCTCTTTCTGTCTTTCTTTCTTTTTTTCTTTCTTTCTTTCTTTCCTTTCTTTTTTATTCTTTCTTTCTTTCTTTCTTTCTTTTTTATTCCTTCTCTCTTTCTTTCTTTCTTTCTTTCTTTTTATTCTTTCTTTCTTTTTTATTCTTTCTTTCTTCTTTCTTTCTTTCTTTCTTTCTTTTTTATTCCTTCTCTCTTTCTTTCTTTCTTTCTTTCTTCCTTCTTTCCTTTCTTTTTTCTTCTTTCTTCTTTCTTTCTTTCTTCCTTCTTTCCTTTCTTTTTTCTTCTTTCTTTCTTTCTTTCTTTCTTTTTTTCTCCTTTCTTCTTTCTTTTTTCTTTCTTCCTTCATTCTACCTTTCATTTCTTCCTCTTCTTCATGAACTCTTCTTTGGTGTATGTATATAGTAAATGGTTTGGATTGCTCTGTTCCCGGCAGCTCTGAGGGGTCACCTGCTCAGTGAATATGAAGGTGCTTCCTATTACAACTCTGTCAAAGACAAATAACAAAGGAGGGCTAAATGAAATGCTACATTGCACCATTTTGTGGAGGACAAGAGACATTTTCAGCTTGGCTGATCTCGCACTCGCCTCATGGCGGACCCGGGAAAACCACTTTGTTTGACCCTAAGGAGTGAGAATTGACAAAGTAAGCCGGGAGCATTTGTTTCGTCTGCTAAGTCAAAGATTGAAAATGATTTCCCAACTTGCCGTCTGAGGATCTCGTGAAGGGGGTCATCAATTATTTCCTCCAATGTGTCGGAGAGCTGTAGATGTTATACTCCAGGGGATAGAAGTGATACTGAACACTTTACCTTATTAAAGAAACAAAAAACAAAGAGCTTCTGTAGTCACAGACGTGTAGTTTCATCTCATCATTTATATTACTTTTTTTATAATTAGACACAATTGGGCCTTTTAGAATTCAAATTTGTTAATCATTGCATTTCATTGTTTGAAAATATTGTAAAACCTGGTTATTGTACAGTGGTTTTTTTTATTAAAAACATAAAAAACAGAATTATTATTATTATTATTATTATTTGATTTAGTAATATTATGCATACATATTTACATTCATGCATTCATTGACATGTATATATTTTGCTGACATACTGAAATTCAGATTATTGCCTTCATACTCTTTATGGACCTAATTTGTTTCTACTTTTCTAATTTTAGGGAACACTTATGAGACTCTATTGAGAACTCAAATCTCCTGAGCAATGAAAGAGCCTCCTCTGAGCGATGTATATAAATACAATGGATAATTTGAAGAGAGTGATCCATTAACGGCCTTTTCTCTATAGAAATGGGTTTTTAAACTGAGTCTTTTTTTTCATGTAGGAAGTTAATTTGTGGATCTCAGACTCGGTGGCCCGGTCTGGCAGTGATTTATAGCCTGCTCCAGACACAAATTGACTTGTATGCAAGAAATGTAAATGGAAGTGGGACATTTGATGGAGAAGCTTGTTCTGTTGCTTTAATGTTTTAAATGAAGCACAGAAAGTTGTGCGATAGAAGGTAAACGCTGCCGTGGCTTCCCTCAGCACGAAACGTCAGATGAATCATAAGTCAATTTATTAAACAAACTCGTATTTCTCCAGATTCACAAGGATCAATGAGTTTGATGAAGAGCTTTCATTTTGAGAAATAAACCTGTGAAATTAGCCCTGGAGAGAGTAAATATTCGACTGATTTATGGAAGATGTAGAACTGTGTTCACAAAACTTTAACAAAACACTGAAAAGCAGGTGAGATAAACCTAATGATTATTACATTTTTATGTAAACACAGATTATAAAAGAGAATTGCTTGAATAGTACAGCTTTCTAAAATTAACATGTTATATTGCAATTGAAAACATGTTTGCAGTTCATATTGAGCTCGCTTTCATTGGTCCATTCAGAAAATCTGAAGTTGGTTTAAACTCAGAGAATAAAGTGTCTTTTTAGGACGGGTTTCTGTGGGATTTGAAGGAGCAGTCGGTGGGGAATTAACCCTCTCAAAATCCGTCTGTGTTCCCTCTGGACCCTCATTAAATGTTATTCCATCAATGTACAGACACTCTACAAGCTGCTGCTTTTGTAATGTTATCGTGTTCGAGCGTTTGTGTCGTTCGCTGCTGGTGTTTGAAATACTCAGCAGGGATGTTTGATGTGTTTAGGATGAGAAGAGATGAGTGTGAAGGGCCCGATGACAGAGAAGGGGTCCCGTTATGCACTAAACGCAGATTGGTTTTGTAAGAGAGTTTAATGATTTGTTAGGAACTAAACATTTGAGTTTTCTGTGTTTACACTTTGACCAAAGAATTATACAAATATAATAAATATGTTTTTTAATTATATATTTTTTAATTTAGAATTATATAAATGTGTGTGTGTGTGTGTGTGTGTGTGTGTGTGTGTGTGTGTGTGTGTGTGTGTGTGTGTGTGTGTGTGTGTGTGTGTGTGTGTGTGTGTGTGTGTGTGTGTGTGTGTGTGTGTGTGTGTGTGTGTGTGTGTGTATGTGTGTGTGTGTGTGTGTGTGTGTGTGTGTGTGTGTGTGTGTGTGTGTGTGTGTGTGTGTGTGTGTGTGTGTGTGTGTGTGTGTGTGTGTGAAACGAAATGAAATTAGTGTATATGATGCTCAATGACAAAGTTGTAAACACACACACTTTATATGACAATATTGTATACAATATGTTTTATTTTAAAATGAAACGTGATTGTACAGAATTTTAGAGACAAGCGTGGTTGTAGCTTAGTTGAATTAATGGAGTTATCTGTCATGTTAGACTTTAGATTTTATCTTAGTGCATTGCTAATATACAGGGAAACATCACAAGCAATATAAAAATCTAACGTTAACTTCTATTACACGTCCGCACAGAATAAACTTTGAAAATAAAGACAAAGAGATGACAATAGCTAGCTTGTATTATTAGTGTTGGACATAAATGCAAAAAAGGTACACAACCCAATAAACAAATTATTTATTTAATATAGCTATGGAAGAAATTGCAACAAGTATTTAAATTGTAATTTAAAATGAATATATAATGAAACACAGTTTCAGACCAATTAACAAACACACACGGGAAGACAACTTTATCTTTTGATCTGTTCTGTATGTAATTAGTATGTTAGTATAGTATTGTGCTATACACATATGCATATAAACATGAGAGAGAATTTACATTTTATCCTCTGTAACACAACCAATATGTTTCTCATACTGAAACCAGACCTTTACTAATGCACTGCCCCAGGCAATGAGAACACACACGTGCACGCGTGCACAGACACACACACACACACACACACACACACACACACACACACACACACACACACACACACACACACACTCACACACACTCACACACACACACACACACACACACACACACACACACACACACACACACACACACACACACACACACACACACACACACACACACACACACAAAGACAGACAAATAGATTTGGCATCACAAAAGATGCTCTTCTGGATGCATCAGGTATATTTCCCTCGTGTAATTTCCCAGAGAAATCTAGTTATTACAACCAATGTGAAATGTAGAGTAAAATAATCTGAGTTTGTGTAAATGTGATGAGAAATCTTTGAGTTTATATTGAGATCTTTGCAGACTTGACAAGCTGAACTCAGTTTGAGACATCGGGAGTCATTTGAGTTCAGATGTCTTATATTTTGACGTTCGAATGATTCTTTGTGAAACCAGAAGTGGTTCTTCAATGACATCACTGTGAAGAACCTTCATAAACACTTTATTTTTAAGAGTAAAATTCAGTTTCTTCGATGTAAAACAAAGTAGATTTACCAGTCGACACAATCTTTACATTGATAATAAGAGAAACTCAATCCAAGCTTAACCGCTGATGCGTTAAACGTCTTCAACTAAACACACCCCAGGACTGCTCCAAAACTAACTTTTCCATCCAAACCCCAATAACCGCGCGACTCCCGCTGTGTCTCATATGCACTTTAATGGGCTCTTATTTGAGCGAAACTTTTCTGTCAATAGAAATAAAGCTACAGGGATCTTCCTCGTCTTTGGCACGGGCCCATTGAGATAACCATTAAGCAACACGCGCTCTCGCTGTGTCCGGATCACGGTAATAATAATAATCCAGAAATAAGTCCTGGAGTTTGGGCCGGTTAATCGTGAGGCTCCTGGAGGGGGCCACATTAACAGTAAGTGAGTGTAAGTGACAGAGATTGTCCTAAGTACAATCCCAGCGTGAGTCCGGTTTTTGGCTCTGATTCACATCTGAATGAAACAACCCCCGCTAAGATCTCATCAGTGTTATTACCACCGCGTTTAGCCGGCATTTATACTGATGTCCGCTAGCTTTCGCAGGATGTGTGTCTGGGCCTGAAGACCTCAGCGCTTGATACTTCACTTAGTTCTGATGAGACCTAATGTTGGTTCGGGGGATTTACTTAGGATTGAAGTGTGGAGGAAATCGAAATTGGATTAGTCCAATGTTGAATTTTTAAAGTAGATATCATTATTTTGTTCAAGTTGTTTCTTATCATTATTATTATTATATCATTTCATTAAACTTTAATGGTTTGAAAAGAAAAGATTTTAATTCAATTGAGCTGAGTTGAGTTAAGTTGTTTTGTTTAGTGTAGTGGACTTTAGTTTAGTATAGTTGTTGTGTTAAGTTTAGTTCAGTTTGCTTTACTTGAGTTGAGTTGAGTTGAGTTTAGTTTAGTTTAGTTGAGTTTACTTTAGTGTAGTTTAGTTTAGTTTAGTTTAGTTTAGTTTAATTTATTTGTTGAGTTTAGTTTAGTTTAGTTTAGTGAAGTGTGGTGTAGTCTAGTTTGGTTTAGTTGTTGAGTTAAGTTTACTTGAGTTTAGTTTAGTGTAGTTTAGTTTTTCAGCTTAGTTTAGTTGAGTTTAGTTTAGTTGAGTTTAGTTTTTTAGCTTAGTTTAGTTTAGTTTAGTTTAGTTTAGTTTAGTTTAGTTAAGTTTAGTTCAATTTACGTTTAGTTTAGTTTAGTTGAGTTGAGTTGAGTTGAGTTGAGTGTAGTTTAGTTTAGTGAAGTGTGGTGTAGTGTAGATTGGTTTAGTTGTTTAGTTTAGTTTAGTTTAGTTTGGTTTGGTTTAGTTTGGTTTGGTTTGGTTTGGTTTGGTTTGGTTTGGTTGAGTTGAGTTGAGTTTAGTTTAGTTTCGATAAGTTTAGTTTAGTTTAGTTTAGTTTAGATAAGTTTAGTTTAGTTTAGTTGTTGAGTTTAGTTTAGTTCAGTTTGACTTACTTGAGGTTAGTTTAGTTTAGTTTAGTTTAGTTTAGTTTAGTTTAGTTTAGTTTAGTTTTCATGTTGTGTTGTTTTCTTTGTTGTATTTTGTTTCGTTTCACTTCTTTTTGAGCCATTTTTAAACATATAATGATGGCACACACTTGTTAAACTTTAATATGTTATACAGTAATCAGAAGTTAATGTAGGCAGCCTTTTTCTTTTTAAAACTGATCGCTTAATACTACTAGTAGGGAAATATAGTACTTACTAATATTATGAAGTTTTAAAGACAGCATTAAGACAAGAGTACATACTGAAGTACATTACAACATTCTTACCTGTGGAGATTGTCAAATAATCGGCTTGGCATCTTTACATCTGTTAAGGTATTTAACCGTGGTAAAATCACAATATTTCTGTTTTGTTAGCCTAGTAAAATTCATCTGAGAGCAGTAAGGAATGAGGTTTGAAAGCCCAGAGAACATCAGGGCTGTGTTTGACTCCAGGCCAGCACTTAAACTCGTCCGTCCTCTCCAGTTTATTTAATTCATTCTTTGATAAAGAAGCCTCTCGTGGATAAATTGATCTGTTGGGTCACCTACGGCTCCGACTCCTAACGGCGGGGCAAACGGAGAGCTCAGAGCTCTGTTACCTCAAAGTAATATCAATAAAACTCTACAGTACACACTCGCTGAGCTGTGTATACACCGGGAGAGAGAAAGCCCTCAGCTCAAATGAAATTGTCGTGCAGAATCGTCGGGCCGTGACCGACAAAATGGGGTGTAAATGTTAAATACAGTCAGATATCGCACATGAATGCATTAGAGGAGCGCTGTGACAAACAAACACAAGCCAACAAACTGCCAACAATCATCGTCTGAAAGCAATAAAATCATCCTGTCTGCCAAACAAATATGTAAACACTGGAGAGTTGATAATAAGACATTATTGAGAATATGTGTTGAATTGAGATATTTAGAGAGTCTTTTGTCTGAACGTGAGGGTCTTGTTAAACTTCATGTGACGCGACTGTGGTCTTTAGTGGAGTTTTAATGACAGTTCTGGCCTTTAGAAGAACATCGTGACACTTTCATCGGGTTTGTTGCAGCTCAGCAGTACATCTACCGTTAATGAAGTTTTAATATCCTTAATGACAGCAAAAGAATGATGTAATTAAGGATGCCAAGTTTGGAAAAACGCTGACCGACACTCTTTTCAAAGAAAATCTTAATAGCACTTCCAATAAATTAACATATTATATTAATGAAGCGATCACCTTCAAGGAAATGTTCATGAGCTGGTTCAGATTCTAAACTAATTGAGCAGAATAATATTTATATGTGTATATATATATATTATATATGAACATAAATATGTATTCTGTATATATCTGTATAGGTGTTTCATTCCTCTCAATTATTGTTTAAAATCACAAAATGTGGCATAAATTACTAAACTTAAGGAACAATGTCTATTCTTATATTCCAGGATTATATTCCGAGATAACATCTATTCTTAGATCATATTCCAAAATAGGATCTGTAATATTTTAAGATGTGACTTATTCTAGTGTTATATTCTCAGATGTCATCTTGTTCAATTGTGAGATATGATCTGTTGCAGGATTATATTCTGAGATATGATGTAATTTAGGGTTATATTATGACATATATTCTGTTCTAGAATTATATTCTGAGAGTATGATATTCTAGAAGAATAGCATTGCATCGATTTGACTATTATCTAAACTATTTATTAATTTTACAGAAAACATACTGGCAGCACATTACTGCCACACATTCGGTTTTTTACTAGAAGCTTATTTACATAAAAGAATATTTTAATTTAGCAAATAATTCAGTTCGTGCTCTATCACTTACAACAACACATGCACTCGTGTACATAGAAAAATACATTATATTGCAATGTGTTAATTACCATTGTTATCACGTTATCTATACCTGTGCATAATTTTATTTTAGATTTTTGTACTCAAAAACTTTTATACATTTAACATAATCCATCCAGACCTTAAAACATATTGTGACAGTTTGTGTTACTTAACCTTGTGTTAATTGAACTTAAATTTAGACACAAAAGGACTCAATGTGCAAACAATGTGTTTAAATCCCAAACGCTTCTATAGATGAAATCACACTTAACAGATGTACGGTAGATTGGGTACGTTGCAGGTCTTTTGACCCGAGCAGATAAACCCAGAGATAGAAGATGTCCTTAAACAGTTTGATCTTCCTCAGAGAAGGAGGAGACTTTGTGTTATTGATTCAAAGAGAAGGAAGAAGAATCCCACGGGCACTAAAAGGAACAGGCAATGATTAATGTCCCTCTCGGAAAGAAGAAATTATATGGAATAAATTAAACTACTGCAGCAGCAAATTGAAAAATAAGAACGCAAATGAGGTTTGAATACTTAATATCTTATGAAGAGAACTAGTCAATGGAGCACAAAAACGTCGAGGGATTGGGAAAGAAATGTGATATTAGCACTAAGGACCGGTTTGTGCGTCCCATCAGAATTCACCTGTCACATCGTGGTGAAATAAATAAGCATCAAAATGCTTCATGCATTATGTGTTGTTGATATTTTATAACATTTGGTTGAAAATCTGTCACAAATGAATGCATAAAAACCTTTTCATTCATGAAAAACAAACGATCAAACAGCGTGCAACAAACATGATTAAAACTGTAATCTCTGTTTATGAGTTTAGTTCAATACGCCGTGATATAAAGCTTGATGTAATAAATGCTGTCGGTTTTCTTTAACATTTCTGAATGTAAACAGATTAATCGATATCTCTCATCAATCTCCAGAACCTTTAAGAGTTCCTGCTGTCCTGACGCATGTGTGCCGTTCGTAACAAATGATTTCCAATGCAAATGATTTATACAACACCGCAATAACTTATAACAAATGATTCATATTTTATCGACACTGATTCTTTTTGTCTTTAGTGAAAAAGGTCAGACGGTTAAAACCGGCTTGCTATGCATCACGCGCTGTCGGCGTCTCGCACCATCATCAATTCAATGCTGCTGATGACGTGTCTATCCCACAATGCACCTGTGACGCTGGTTACAGAAGCAGCACTTCTCCGGTGAGCCATGAGGCCCGGAAGTGTTTCAGTTGTTGGTTGGAGGTCGCTGGATGGCCAAACCATAACCCGAGACTGATGTGAAAACACCGATCGACCACATGGAAACTTGAATCTTATTCTTAATTTTAATTTTAATTTTAATTTTAATTTTAATTTTAATTTTAATTTTAATTTTAATTTTAATTTTAATTTTAATTTTAATTTTAATTTTAATTTTAATTTTAATGACTTACAGTACAATTACCGCTAGACTATCTGTGAGACATGCAAACACACATCTTCAGGGTTTGCATATAGATTTTTATAGGTTTCATCTCAAATTGGTTGTGTCCTCTTCACCGGACTTAAACACAGTTTATTATCATAAAATCCTCTGGACCAGAGAGCAAAAACAAACACGTAACGTTTTATCTCCTCTTAATGCCTTGTTATGGGGGGATTTTAATACGTATAAAATCTTTCAAAATGACCATAACTTTAATTTGTTTAGAGGTTTTAAACATTTCATTGCTTCAGATAGAATTAAAAGAGTCGATGGACGAGTTTAATAGTTTATCAGCAGCTCTTGTGTTAGATTGAAGTGATGTGATAGTAAAAGTTCATTAGAAAGCGTCTGACGAAGGATTCTGTAGTTTATGTGCCAGCTGACTGTTGTATTAAAATAATCATAAAGAGTCTTATTAAAAACTCTTCTGTGCAAAAAGAGGTTAAACATAACTCTAGGTTTTCTTGATATGATTTAAACGACTTCTTCTCACAGTCAAATGAAAGTCTCTCTCTCTCTCTCTATCTCTCTATCTCTCTCTCTCTCTCTCTCTCTCTCTCTCTCTCTCTCTCTCCATCTCATTCTCTCTCTCTCTCTCTCTCCATCTCATTCTCTCTCTCTCTCTCTATCTCTCTATCTCTCTCTCTCTCTCTCTCTCTCTCTCTCTCTCTCTCTCTCTCTCTCTCTCTCTCTCTCTCTCTCTCTCTCTCTCTCTCTCTCTCTCTCTCTCTCTCTCTCTCTCGCTCCATCTCATTCTCTCTCTCTCTCTCTCCCGCTCTCTCTCTCTCTCTCTTCTCTCTCTAGTCTCTCTCTCTCTCTCTCTCTCTCTCTCTCTCTCTCTCCCTATCTCTCTCTCTCTCACTCTCTCTCTCCTATCTCTCTCTCACTCTCTCTCTCTCTCTCTCTCTCTCTCTCTCTCTCTCTCTCTCTCTCTCCCTTTCTCTCTCTCTCTCTCTCTCTCTCTCTCTCTCTCTCTCTCTCTCTCTCTCTCTCTCTCTCTCTCTCTCTCTCTCTCTCTCTCTCTCTCTCTCTCTCTCTCTCTCTCTCTCTCTCTCTCTCTCTCTCTCTCTCTCTCTCTCTCTCTCCCTCACTCATATGATTGGAGTGTTGTACAGTGCCTGATTTGGTCTACATTTCAGTTTTGCCCCATTGGTCTTCTGAGGTGATGGAAAAATGTCAAAAAGACATGCTGCAATTTGCTTGCACAAAATAATCATGTTTTACTCCCAGAACAAGGATTGAGGATATTAAAACGGATGCAAGGACAATGTTTTAAAAAGAACATTTCCAAGTGAAAGGAGTGAATGACAACGGCATGTTTATTTCTGTCTCGTTCACTGCATTTCTTTCTTCCCAACAAACATTTAAAGATAACATTTAAAGAAAGAAAAAGTGTTTCAAACATATCATGAGTTCACTGAATGTGTAAAATAACCACTAAAGGGTTTTATTAGTGGGAGAACATGTCAGGTATTTTCTGTGTGGATGTGCAGTTCAGACCTAGAGTTTGTAAAGTGATGCATTAAGCTTTTTGTGATTTATGTTATTTCATTCATCAGTGTCACACACACACACACACACACACACACACACACACACACACACACACACACACACACACACACACACACACACACAAACACACACACACACACAAACACACACACACACACACACACACACACACACACACACACACACACACACACACACACACACACACACACACACACACATAGTGAGGACATTCTTCAATGTTCTCATAGTCCAACAAAATTCATGCCCTATTATTTTATAATGTTGTTTATATCTTTTATACATAGTTTATTTCTTCTAACTTATTTAATGTATTTTTTAATTAATGGCATAAATTAAGTTATAATTTAAATATACATTTTTTCTCGTGACAATAAAAAGTATAAGACTACTTGGATATTAAGTTTAATATTTAATGTAAAGACTGTTAGGTTTTAAATGACTCATTTCTTGTTTAAATAAAAAAAGAATAGGATAAATGTTTTTACAGGTCAGCAGTAGTATTTCCTTAAAAATATTTAAAGTCAATTATGCTCATTAGGACCTAGGAAACCTGGTGTTCTCTTACAAATATAAGTGTACCTTAATGTCATTTAAGCATTCTCAAATGCATTCAATCTTTAATGTTTGACACTTCATTTTTACATGAATATGCTTTATTTAGTTAACTGATTCTACAATTATAACATATTACTACTATTTATGAAAGTGTACTTAAATGTAATAATTGTAAACTTTGAGAGGAACATATGGATTGAAGTTATGTTGAAGTTCATTCATAAAGACTGATAATCATGTTTTTTGTGCATTTCAATTAATATCAAAATCTTTAACTATAACAAACACTTTTTTTTCAATAGATTGATTTTTAATAATAGGCAACATCTAAGTTTTAATATGAAAATAGGTTATAAACGTTTTCTCATTTTAGTTGAATAGAATTTTTCTAACATCACTCTGACTTAAAGAAGCATTCTTATAGCACACATAAAAATATTTTTGTAAGTGGTTAATTTGCCAGGACACATTAGTTGTAATAGTACAAACAAATGTATAAAAAGTATAAACATACAGACAGTATATAATTAAATCTTATTCTTTAAAATGATAACTAATGTATAGAGATGGTGGTGCAGTCCAGAATTCATAAATCATGTCAGACACAGGGACACATCATTGACTCTCATGTCTGTGTTAGGTGTGCTTACGACTCTTTGTGTTGTGTGGTTGTGTAACAGATGATACAGTGATGTTCTGGACGGATGTCCACCGAGGAGGATATAAATCAATAAATCTCACAGCGTTGGAACTCGGTGAGATAAATCTGACCTGCTCTTCTGGCCACTTGTACACTGATGATAAAGACATCTGCTGATTTATTATTTATTACCTGACATGTTGAAGCAGAGACAAACAAATAACTCTTGTGCTCTGGATGCAGGAATAAAAAATAACATTAAATTACATTACAGCATCTAACCAGAACTAAATGTGTGTATAGACATCTTCTGACATGATTTTACTTAGGCTTTAAATTCTTCCTATAAGACAAATATGATAATCACTTATAATAGAATGTTTAAATATCTGACATGTTAAACATGTGATTTTAAACATGTTCCAATTATTGTGTCTGAATTATTCACCTCCCAATTTCTCAGACTTCTGACTAATGAGAGGTTTCATTATAACAGCTTATGTGTTTCTGCAGAATATTTCTGTCTGTCCTTTTACATTTATTTCAATGTTTCACTTAAGAGAACAATTACATGTAACTTCACACATTCACAGTCAGAAATATGCAAATGTTCCTGTACTAAAGGAGGATTGTGTGAAACTGTAGAAGCTGATCAAAACTATATTTACATACAATAAAAACAGGCTGTGATAATGCACACAAGAATGTTATATCTGTCATCATTTACGCACCTTCTCATCACTTTAAGCGTATCTGACTTTCTGTTTTCTGCAGAACACAAATTGAGATATTTTGAAGAATGTCAGAAAGTGGCAGTCATTCACTTTTTTGTTTGGTGTCCTTTTAATTTAAGAATGACATTCTTCAAATGTTCTTTATTTTCATTTGTGTCTGCAGTATAAAAAGGTCATACAGGATTAAGATGACAAGATTGTGATTAAATGATTTAACAATTTTCTATTTTAATACGTGAATTTATTTAAAGGGAAGATTACTTTAGACAATTATTTAGAAGTCATGCGGCTTAAAACTTTGTAACCAAAATAAATGTAAATTCTAGAAAAAGAAACACAGTATTTATGGTATATTTATGGTTTTCATTGTAGCAACTAAATTAAGGTATTACAGTAATAAATGTGTTATAATCAGACTGGCACTGCCATCTTGTGAGAAAGATGTGCCATCACAGAAAACTGTCCCCATGTACAGATCTCTTCTGCTGGTAAAACTGTATATGACTCTTCAGTGGAACAGAAAAGAAGATTTGAGAAACACTTTTGACTCTATAAAATTAGTATTCAGTGTCATTCCTCAAAATATCTTCTTTGTGTTCTGCTGAGGAAAGAAACATTTCATACAATGAAATATCATGAGAGTCCAAATGTTTTCTGTCTCTGTAAGTCTAAGCATGCTTTTTATCTTTATTCGGGCAATATGTAACATACACACTTTAAACATATTGCAAGTGGTTTAATAATTATTAGTATAATAGTTTTATTAACTTCTTTTTAAAACATTAAATCGATTTTAGTTCATCGGAAAATATATAATTATTGGTTACATTTAAAATTAAGTTTATGTAATAAAAAATAATCAGACTTACTTAATGTTTTACTGACCCAAACAGAAATTTTTATATTATGTTTGCATGATTTCAAAGCTTTTAAATGTACTCATTTCTATAAGTAAATTGTTTGCTGTTCACGTTAAATTAATAAGTTGAAGTATTAATATATTATCCAGAATAGCACATCATACTATTCAAATAATTGAGTGTGTTTGCATGTCTCCACATATAGAGAAATGAGGAAAGCTCAGGAATACAACTGCCACAGTTTTATACACACTAATAATTCGTTTTATTATTCATTATTATATAATAATGAATAATAATTTCATTTGTGATCAAAATATCATAATATTTTTTCAATAATTTTATCATTATTATTTTGGATATGAAAAGAAAGGAATTTGTTAATTTTTGTACAGTATTAATAAGTGTGGTTGTTGTACATTAAAAGCAATAAAATTCAAATTGCAATAATAAGTCATTTTCCTCGTGAGACGTCAATATGAATTCAAAGTACATTGTGTAGAGATAAATCATTTTTACTGTTTATGCAGGTGTGATTATAACAGGATTGTTTGATTGTTTGGAGGTCTTCTCTCAGTGTATGGTCTCGAGTCCAGAGAAGATCCGAGTGAATGCACTGAACACCAGATCTTCTCTTTCCTTCTTCAGATCCATCAGCTTCTAAACAGTAAAGAGTTTCCTGAAGGACCATCATTGTGACACATCACTGAGAAAGAGACCATTTACACATCAGATCTGAAATATCAGGTCAAAACCATTATCATGTCGATGTTGTGTGAGACATCCGGCTTCCCTTCACAAGCATCGCAACATCCTTCTCCACCTCTTCAAAAGGACAATGATGATCATACCTGAAATATAGAGTCATGAGAGAGATTCTTGTTTTATTGGTTGACCAAAAAGAAAAGTAGAAAGTGTGTTGTGCATGTTCGTACCGTCTGTAAGGAACTCCATCTGCTGTGATGAGAAACTTCTCAAAGTTCCATCGGATGTCGTTCACTTTCATGGGAGACCAGTAGAGTTTCTTCATATCTCCAAGCACAGGGTTCACAGATGGAAGAGATTCCTTAAGACAAACCAACTGAACTCTTACTGTTTCACACTCACAACATCTACATTGAATTGAATTTCATTCCACCGAATTGATATTATCTGTGCCACAGCACACGATGACATCATAAGAAAAATCAACTTTCATTCCAATCTGCTCGCTTCACTGCATTACGGCCAAAACTTCATTAAATGAAGTGAATGTCAAGAAACGTGCCAAGAGCGTGTCAACGTCAGATTTTACCCCAAATCAATATCATGAAATCAATTACATTTGCTTAAAAAACGTGTATTGTGAGATCAGTTCGATGTATGAGTTACCTTGAGGAAGACGTAGAGAGGATTCTCATTCTCTCCGTTCACTTCAATCTTACTGAAGACGGGAAACTGAGGCGTGTAGCCGTCTCCAGGCCTCACACACCTCAGAACATTCAGAGTTTCATCATTCTCTTCTGAAAATACAGAAAGCTGGAATTATGCTGACCATCACTTTAAGAATATGTTGACATTAAAATATTTATTTGCTTTGAAACAACAGTAAAACAACAGTGATAGATAAACGATTTATAAAAAATCAAACAGTTTAATCCGATGATAAAATAAACAAACTTCTGTTTTATAAAGACATTTGGTCACTTTTTAAGCCGGTATTTCATTTCGTGCATTAAAAAAATATGTTAGAAGAGTTTCAAAAACACAGATTGTTTATTTAAATTAGTATTTAATATTAATTAGTTTTTGCATTTCAAACTAATCTCAAACTACAATTATGAATAATAACAAATAACTAATTAATAATAACTAAAATCAATACAATAATTAGTTTGGTGCTAATACACTTCAACATTTTTCTTCTTTGTGTTTTCTTGACATGACAATAAATGAAATGTTAAAGTTAAGCAGACGTTATACCAGGAGACTGAAGTCCAAACTGATTGCAGGGGAAACCGAGGACGATGAAGTTCTGATCTCCAAACATCTTCATGAGTGCATTCATCCTGTGGAACTGATCAAACCAGATCAATACATCACAAACACCATCACTTCATTCTTTCAGAAGCACGTCTTACTTTACAGAACATTCTGACAAGCCGTTAAATATCAGCACACTTCTTTAAATCAAAACTTTCATAAGTTTGGGTTATTCTCATCGTTATTAGCTGACATTAAAAAGAAGTCCCAGTTACCTCTGGGACGGTGGACCCTCAGAAGGTGGCCACGTTCAGGATGAGAAGAACTTTTCCTTTAAAGATGCTGAGTGGAAGAGTTCTCCCGTCCAGAGTCTCTATGGAGAAGTCATGAACCGAGTTTGCTGTCATATCTCTGGTTGTATGAGATGACTCTGTGGCTCTCGGCTGCGTTTCTTTACTGTTCCGTATATCTCTGGACTCAGCAGGAATTCTGCATGAGTGGATCTATTGTTCCTCTATACTTCAGTGAATTCAGCTCGTGGGTTTTGTTCTACAGTCTCAACATAGGCCCCAACGGCTCATGTGAATTCTTTAACGGTCAACAAAAAACTACATTCACATTTACATTTAGTCATTTAGCAGACGCTTTGATCCAAAGCGACTTACAATAGTCGAGGAGACAATGAAGCGGTAAATAGCCGATACAACAATAGGTGAACGAGTGCTACAACAATGTTACCGAGTTACACAGAGAGAGAAGTTACAAAAGTTTTTTTTTATTTTTTTTTTTGATAGAGTGAGTAGTTAGAAAAGAAGTGAGTTATATATGTATTAATTTTCCTTTTGCATTATTGATTCATAATCTCCTGTATGAATATTTAGCCTAATTGTGTTTTATAAACTCTAATTGATGCAGGCATCAGGTCTGCAGTGTCGCAGTTCTGCCAGCAGGCCGCTGGGTGGCAGCAGTGAGCAGCGCACGGCCTCGTGAATCCATCTGTGTGAGCGCAGAAGCAGAACCCGGATGTGATGGTCAGCTGGACGTCAATGATGACAAATAATGAAGAGAATCCCAGCATGGATCGGAATTATGACCACAGGTATATTAATACTTTATAAACACAGATGTTTAAACGTGTTTTAAAACAATCAATGACATCATAATGAGATGTCATGCAGTCAGTATGCAGAACATGTGTTTATATGACACAAGTGTCAGTGTTGTGCATCAATCTTCATTCATAAAGCTGAACTTCTCAAGTTTATTCTCAAATAATACAAGTTTCTGATCATTAGAATGTTAACTTCTTATTGTGCTTCTTATTGTGACATGTGTTCTGTCAAACACACACATGTAGTGCAAATAAATACACAAAAACAGTTTTATAGAGAAATATAAATATGATAAACACTTATGCAAAGATTTAGAAAAAATAGGAAATATATGAGAAAAAGTGTCTGCATGTGTGTGTGTTGAATGCATTGTGTTAGTGAGTACACACACAATTAGTGCAAAACACCAAAACAAAAAAGTTTAGATATAAATGTCAGATGTCACCTGAGAGATGAAAATGTGAATATACATTAAAAAGTGTGCTGTAATTTTACATTTACATTCATTCATTTGGCAGACACTTTTATCTAAAGTATTTTACAGTATTATACAGTATTATACAGTAACATTTACATTTAGTCATTTAGCAGACGCTTTTATCCAAAGCGACTTACAATAGTCGAGGAGACAATGAAGCGGTAAATAGCCGATACAACAATAGGTGAACAAGTGCTACAACAATGTTACCGAGTTACACAGAGAGAGAAGTTACAAAAAGTATATATATAATTTTTTTTCTTTTTTTTTTTTGATAGAGTGAGTAGTTAGAAAAGAAGTGAGTTAGTGAGTTAGATGTAGCCGGTAAAGATGAGTTTTTAGGAGTTTTTTGAAGATAGAGATCGAGTCTGACAAGCGTGAGGCAGATCGTTCCACCATCGAGGAACTGAAGCAGAGAACGTTGGAGAGAGAGAGAGAGAGAGAGAGAGAGAGAGAGAGAGAGAGAGAGAGAGAGAGAGAGAGAGAGAGAGAGAGAGAGAGAGAGACAGACAGACAGACAGAGAGAGAGAGAGAGAGAGAGAGAGAGAGAGACAGACAGACAGACAGACAGAGAGAGAGAGAGAGAGAGAGAGAGACAGACAGACAGAGAGAGAGAGAGAGACAGACAGACAGACAGACAGAGAGAGAGAGAGAGAGAGACAGACAGACAGACAGACAGACAGAGAGAGAGAGAGAGAGAGAGAGAGAGAGAGATTTCTTACCCTTTTGAGCTGGTACCACAAGTCTCAGCTCATTTGCGGAGCGCAGAGATCTTGATGGTCTATACCTTTGCAGTAACATACAGTATTATACAGTATTATACAGTAACATACAGTATTATACAGTAACATACAGTATTATACAGTATTATACAGTAACATACAGTATTATACAGTAACATACAGTATTATACAGTAACATACAGTATTATACAGTAACATACAGTATTATACAGTAACATACAGTAACATACAGTATTATACAGTAACATACAGTAACATACAGTATTATACAGTAACATACAGTATTATACAGTAACATACAGTATTATACTGTAACATACAGTATTATACAGTATTATACAGTAACATACAGTAACATACAGTATTATACGGTAACATACAGTAACATACAGTATTATACAGTATTATACAGTAACATACAGTAACATACAGTATTATACGGTATTATACAGTATTATACGGTAACATACAGTAACGTACAGTATTATACAGTAACATACAGTATTATACAGTATTATACAGTAACATACAGTATTATACAGTAACATACAGTATTATACAGTAACATACAGTAACATACAGTAACATACAGTATTATACGGTATTATACAGTATTATACGGTAACATACAGTAACGTACAGTATTATACAGTAACATACAGTATTATACAGTATTATACAGTAACATACAGTAACATACAGTATTATACAGTATTATACAGTATTATACAGTAACATACAGTATTATACCATAACATACAGTAACATACAGTATTATACAGTATTATACAGTATTATAAAGTATCATACAGTTTTATACAGTTACATACAGTATTATACAGTATTATAGAGTAACATACAGTATTATACAGTATTATACATTAACATACAGTAACATACAGTATTATACAGTAACATACAGTAACATACAGTATTATACAGTAACATACAGTAACATACAGTATTATAATGTAACATACAGTATTATACAGTAACATACAGTATTATACAGTATTATACAGTAACATACAGTATTATACAGTAACATACAGTAACATACAGTATTATACAGTAACATACAGTATTATACAGTATTATACAGTAACATACAGTAACATACAGTATTATACAGTAACATACAGTATTATACAGTAACATACAGTATTATACAGTAACATACAGTAACATACAGTATTATACAGTAACATACAGTAACATACAGTATTATACAGTAACATACAGTAACATACAGTATTATACAGTAACATACAGTATTATACAGTAACATACAGTATTATACAGTAACATACAGTAACATACAGTATTGTACAGTAACATACAGTATTATACAGTAACATACAGTAACATACAGTATTATAATGTAACATACAGTATTATACGGTTTTATACAGTATTATACAGTAACATACAGTATTATACAGTAACATACAGTATTATACGGTATTATACAGTATTATACAGTAACATACAGTAACATACAGTATTATACGGTAACATACAGTAACGTACAGTATTATACAGTAACATACAGTATTATACAGTATTATACAGTAACATACAGTATTATACAGTAACATACAGTATTATACAGTATTATACAGTAACATACAGTAATATACAGTATTATACAGTATTATACAGTATTATACAGTAACATACAGTATTATACCATAACATACAGTATTATAAAGTATCATACAGTTTTATACAGTTACATACAGTATTATACAGTATTATAGAGTAACATACAGTATTATACAGTAACATACAGTATTAAACGGTAACGTACAATATTATACAGTAACAAATAGTATTATACAGTAGCATACAGTATTATACAGTATTATTCAGTAACATGCAGTATTATTCAGTAACATACAGTATTATACAGTATTATTCAGTAACATACAGTATTATTCAGTAACATACAGTATTACACAGTATTATTCAGTAACATACAGTATAACACAGTATTATACAGTAACATACAGTAACATACAGTATTATTCAGTAACATACAGTATTATACAGTATTATTCAGTAACATACAGTATTATTCAGTAACATACAGTATTATACAATATTATACAAAAACATACAGTATTATACAGTTACATACAGTAATATACAGTATTATTCAGCAACATACAGTATTATACAGTATTATTCAGTAACATACAGTATTATTCAGTAACATACAGTATTATGCAGTAACATACAGTATTATGCAGTAACATACAGTATTATTCAGTAACATACAGTATTATACAGTAACATACAGTATTATGCAGTAACATACAGTATTATACAGTATTATACAGCAACATACAGTATTATACAGTATTATGCATTAACATACAGTATTATTCAGTAACATACAGTATATTACAGTAACATACAGTAACATACAGTAACATACAGTAACATACAGTATTATACAGCAACATACAGTATTATACAGTATTATACAGTATTATACAGTATTATACAGTAACATACAGTATTATACAGTAACATACAGTATTATACAGTAACATACAGTATTATACAGTATTATACAGTAACATACAGTATTATACAGTAACATACAGTATTATGCAGTAACATACAGTATTATACAGTATTATACAGCATTATACAGTATTCTACAGTATTATACAGTAACATACAGTTTTATACAGTAACATACAGTATTATACAGCAACATACAGTATTATACAGTATTATACAGTATTATACAGTATTATACAGTATTATACAGTATTATACAGTAACATACAGTATTATACAGTAACATACAGTATTATACAGTAACATACAGTATTATACAGTATTATACAGTAACATACAGTATTATACAGTAACATACAGTATTATGCAGTAATATACAGTATTATACAGTAACATACAGTATTATACAGCAACATACAGTATTATACAGTATTATACAGTAACATACAGTGTTATACAGTAACATACAGTATTATACAGTATTATACAGCATTATACAGTATTCTACAGTATTATACAGTAACATACAGTTTTATACAGTAACATACAGTTTTATACAGTAACATACAGTTTTATGCAGTAATATACAGTATTATACAGTATTATACAGTAACATACAGTATTATACAGTAACATACAGTATTATACAGTAACATACAGTATTATACAGCAACATACAGTATTATACAGTAACATACAGTATTATACAGCAACATACAGTATTATACAGTAACATACAGTATTATACAGCAACATACAGTAATATACACTATTATACAGTAACATACAGTATTATACAGTATTATACAGTAACATACAGTATTATACAGTAACATACAGTATTATACAGTAACATACAGTATTATACAGCAACATACAGTATTATACAGTAACATACAGTATCATACAGTAACATACAGTATTATACAGCAACATACAGTATTATACAGCAACATACAGTATTATACAGTAACATACAGTATTATACAGTAACATACAGTATTATACAGTAACATACAGTATTATACAGTAACATACAGTATTATACAGTAACATACAGTATTATACAGTACACATCTATCACTACACAGTAAACAGATGTAAGATGTCTTCAAGAACACTTCAGTTTTTATCTGCTGACACTGAGATTCAAACACACAACCTTCTGATCAGTCCAACTCTGTCACCACCAGAACACAACTGAACACAAATATATGTGACAACAGTAACAACTACATGTTTAAAGTTATATAATATTATCTATATATCATCATCGATTCAGAGATGCTGTATACACTTTGTTTTTGGTAGAAAGTGTCTGAATATCTTTGTGTATTGTGTATACTTTTAGAAAGTGAAGCTCAGTTTCAAATTTGTGTCGATCACATGGACACGACGTCTCTTCATGTGACACTGATGTTTTCTTGTGTCTGCATGCCTTCATGTGTGAGCTCTACTAACATGAATTGTGTAACTCGACTGTTGTTGTCAGGCTGTTGATTGAGGTGTGTTTTATTATTGTGTTTTATGGCAGTTGTCAGCTGTTGGATTTGCCCTGGGAGGATGTTTTAGTCACACATGTCTTCTGTTACCTGCCGCTGCGTCACCTCGTCAGCCTACAGCGTGTCAGCAAGAGCTTCCGCTCTCTCGTTCAGGTGTACCTGGCCAACTGCCACACGTTCGACCCTTCACAGGTGAGACACTTCTCAAACCTGGATTCAACTCTAACCGCTGTATATAGATGCATTCGGAAGGACTTTATGCCACTAAATTGTTTCCCCTGCATTTCTTCTCAGACCGGACCTCACATTCCTAAAGAAGCGTTCTGCTCCATGCTTCACAACAATGAAGTTCTCCATCACCTCTGCATCCATAACTGCTCCGACTGGATCACAGATAAAGAGCTGCTGCCCGTGATCGGTCAGAATCAGCACCTGCTGCGTGTAGACATGCGCGGCTGCGTTCACCTGACCCGTCACGCTCTGGTAGCCGTGTCTCTCAGCTGTCCACGTCTGCAGCATCTGAACATCGCTCACTGCGAGTGGGTGGATGTCTTGGCGCTCCGCAGTCTGGCGGATCACTGCTCGGACCTGCGCTCGCTGGACCTGACCGCCTGCAGACAGCTGAAGGATGACGCCGTGTGTTACGTGGCGGGGAAGTGTCCGGCGCTGCGCTCGCTCTCTGTGGCTGTGAATGCGAATATTACAGACACGGCCGTGGAGGAAGTGGCCAAACGCTGCAGAGATCTGGAGATGCTGGACCTCACTGGCTGCTTACGAGTACGAAATGAAGCTATCAGGTATGTTAGGATCTAGTTGTGCAACTACAGTACAATGGTCGTTGTTCAGACACAGCTTGACAATTGTTTGATCTTTTTGTGTCGCAGGACGCTGGCGGAGTACTGCCCAAAACTCAAATCTCTGAAAGTCAACCACTGTCACAACGTCACAGAGTCCAGTCTAGGTGTTCTGCGTCGACGTAATGTAGAGATTGATGTTGAACCTCCGCTGCAGAGGGCTCTTGTGCTCCTTCAAGATGTAGTGGGATTCGCTCCATTTATTAACCTGCAGATTTAATCAAAAAGTAACATGGAGTGAGTTACTGGATCAGAACATCGACACACACGCAAGGCACATTTCAGATGTTGATTTTATGTTTCGCTGACCATTATTACAAATGACAGTAAAATTGTTTACTGGTTTTGTCTTATAGAAAAACAGCCTTGAGCATGCAAATTTTTACACGGATACAAATCTACAGTAAATCCACAAGTGCTTGAGTGATTTGTCTATTTTAGCATTTAGACTTTTCCAGGATCATGGAGGAATGTTTGAGAAATCATATTTATTGATGCAGAATTCTTTGTTTTGAGGCAGATACCAAATGCTGTATCATTTTGCACTCATGAAATAATTGCACTTTTGTTTAATAGATCTTTTGGACATCATCCCCCAGCATTATTAAACCAACGCCAGAATATAATACTAGTAAACAGAAAGGCTATTTGTTCAAGAATAAATCCAGGGAACAATAGAGTTACGTTTTACAAAATGCAATCCGTTAGATTTTGTGTTGTTTTTAGCTTCATTCATTTAAGAATGAAAAATTATGCACTACCACTGTGTCAATAAAGACTTCAAAAAGATCTTTAAGTGATACAAAGAAAAAAATTATCATTTGTTTTAATGATTCTAAATTGAGCAGTTTTATATATTTTAAACTGCTTTATTGCAAATCAATTTGTTTGAAAATGTTCAATGGTTTCTTATGTGATACAAATGAAGATGCAAGTTCTCAGAGCAAATTAGTATGTGTAAAAAAGCAAATTATATTGTATTTTGTATCTTTTTTGTTGGTTTTGCTCCATTTTTTGCATTGGTTATATTTCACAAAGACCAAAAATGAACAGAAAATCTTTGAGAATGTTGAGCTTATCACAGTGGGCTTATCTTAATTGCTGGGGGTCTTTTAAAGCACACTTTAATTTTCAATATTATTCAGAGTATTTCAATAAGTATAAAGACGACAGGATCTTTATTTTGTTTTCATTTGTATTTTTTACTTAGTGTTTACAGTGATATTTGCACTTCCCGTAAATGCTTAAATGTTTTGTTTTTTGTTGCTTTTGTACAAATGTGTAAGCACTTGTTACAAATGGGCGATTGCACATTTTGAAGTTCATAATTTATGCAAAATGTTGAGAAGTATAAAGTGTTATGTTAAATGGTTTGGCATTTATTGTGGGAAACTATAACAATTGGACAAGTCCGCTGTTTCAGAGGGAAGATGTCGTTTCCACCGATCTGAATTATAGAATTATTTGTCATGAAACTCATCCCAGAAATCACACATTTGTGAGACGTCTGCTGGAGATCTGGAGATCTCTAAAACATCTGCGAAACGTCTTAGAAAGAGTTGTTGTCTAAATCATAAACATCTTACAAGTCTACATATCTGACAGAAGACGTCTCAGAGATGTCTTGTAGATGGAATGCAGATCAAACAGATGTCTGCCAGTTTTATGTTTCAAATGCAAAATCAAGAATAGATTTATGGAATGAATAAAGGAAGTGTGAATGTTTGTGCGTACGAATGTTTATGTGAGTAATAAATTAAGTATAATATTAAATCTAAATACACAACTCAGCTTAGTAAAGTATGTACAACACTATATTTATATTTATTTATATTAATAATTTAAGGTGTTTTTTAGTTCAGGAAATAATTTACAGTTATTTAATATTCCTTTAATGTCTATTTTAATAAGATTATTATTATCATATGTGTGTGTGTTGAGATTACACCTGTCAATCATCTCAGCACACGAGCAGAACTGCGCATGCGCGCGGCGGGATTAGAACTCGAACGCAGTGCTTACGTCATACTTCAAAATAAATTTGTGTAGACCGGAAATGATCATGAAGCAGGTGTGTCGAAATGGGCGGGACTTATCGTACCGTAAGTAATGTAATAGCCACAGAACATTATATAAGTGTCGTTTACAAAAATACATATATAATTTGAATGTAATCAAGGTACTATATTTCTTTATATACTGAAGATATTTATAAAAAATCAATTGTAAAAATTATATTACAACGTAGATGTCCCAGATAGATAGAATATTGTTTACTAACAATCTGCTGTGTGAAATAATCTACCAAACATTTTAAAAGTAGCTATTTTAAATCCATTTTAAATCATAAACATCTTAACGACATCTTCTAAAGGTCAATATGACATCAGACGTCTTGTAGATATACAAACAATGTCTTAAAATATCAATGTCCAAAGAATATCGCATCTTTAAAATAAAGTGTAATTGTGTTAAATAAATGTAACACAAATTTCCATTGTGCTCAACATGTTTGCATTTATGCAAATCATCCCAATAAAGAAAAAAAAACACAAAAAACATATAATTATTGCCTTTTTATATAGTTTAATTCCTTTATTCTGCACAATTTGGAGATCATTATAAAGTCTCTTTGAGCCACCAAGCGCCTTCTGCATGAAAAACTCATCATCTATTAGAAGTATTATAATTAATTAATTAATTAATTAATGCGCGAGAATTAGAGGCAGTACGGTAGTGCGTCATTAAAGACACGCCCAGTGGGCGGGGCGAGTGAGAGTATGTGTGTGCGCTGTGCACGCTGATGAGCAGATCTGTGAGTTACAAACACTCAGTGCTCTCCTCTCCATCACCTTCCATAGAACACACACACAGCACAGTGGATCAGTCCACATCAGACTGGACTCATCACACAGACCGGGTTACAGTGTCTGGTGCTGATGCTGAGGATGCTGAAGATGCTCTGGTGCTGATGCTGAGGATGCTGAAGATGCCGAGGATGCTGAAGATGCTCTGGTGCTGATGCTGAGGATGCTGAAGATGCCGAGGATGCTGAAGATGCTCTGGTGCTGATGCTGAGGATGCTGAAGATGCCGAGGATGCTGAGGATACTGAGGATGCTCTGGTGCTGATGCTGAGGATGCTGAGGATGCTGAAGATGCTCTGGTGCTGATGCTGAGGATGCTCTGGTGCTGATGCTGAGGATGCTGAAGATGCTGAAGATGCTCTGGTGCTGATGCTGGGGATGCGGTGCGCACGCGGACTGCAGTAACAGACCGCATTCCATTCTCCATCTCTCTACCTGAGATCCCAGTGAGACTCTATCTTTTTTCTCTTGTTTCTCTCTTGTTTCTCTCTTGTTTCTCTCTTGTTTCTCTCTGTTTCTCTCTGTTGCTCTCTTGTTTCTCTCTGTTTCTCTCTGTTTCTCTCTGTTGCTCTCTTGTTTCTCTCTTGTTTCTCTCTGTTGCTCTCTGTTTCTCTCTGTTTCTCTCTGTTTCTCTCTGTTTCTCTCTTGTTTCTCTCTGTTTCTCTCTTGTTTGTTGGGTTATTTATAGGTGCTGGATGTCATGCATTGGTGATGCATGCTGCATGCAGAAGGCTTTTCAGCGGACTGTCCTGTGTTGATTTACGTTAGATGTGGCCTGTAGATTGCATGTCCTTTACAGGTTCATTCGTGGCATTTCAGGCAGCAATGAAGGATTGTTTCAGTGCTGTTGTG
>CM065654.1:1799480-1809480 GCA_033220385.1 Triplophysa yarkandensis
AATAATGACAAAGTATTTGTGTTACAGCAGGTTTTGCGTGACTGTCCTGTGGCGCCTAGTTAAATGCATAATTGTGTTACTTTATAATTTAATCCTCATGATGTTCACTTTAGATTGTAACTGTTTGTGTTTGTCATTTCTAAACATGATAGTTTTCTGTTTGGGGTTTATTTATTGTGCTGACGAATCATTTTCTTCTTATTATTTAACTACATTCATTGGTACTCGTTCTGCGATGCGGGTCATGTTTTGATTGTTTCTGTTCCTAAGAGAGATGAAGATTATTTAATATGTGTCTTAAGTATTTCTGTATGTGTGAACCCACGAGACGTGAGAGAGGAAGTGTTACTGATAACCATTATTTACTCTTCCTCTTGTCATTTAACTTAACTTTCTTCTGCAAAACTCAAAAAAAGATACGAGTGACATTCGTTTACAACGACAAGACCGATTAAGGGATGACAGAATTTTCTAGTTTGTTTGAACTATCAATTTAAGAACATGGTTTAATTGTTGCCATTGTATAATATTCACTCAACCAGAAGCTCTATTGATTAAAACCCTTTAGGAATTCTTTTTATCAAAAATGGTTTTGGAAAAAAATGTGAGGAAGTTCATTATAAAACAGTAAAATAAGTAAGCTTTATTTTTTCAAACATAAACATTTTTTCAACGTTGTTTTTGGGATTCATTTTTAGTAGGTATTGAGAAACAGAAGGATATGAAGGTGTGGATAAGGTGTGTGTTTGCTCATGGATGGTCTCAGATTAGTCGTGTTAATGGAAGAGGTTGGCACAGACCTGCAGGTGTGTGTCTGCGTATCATGGACTGGAGAATATAAATCCTATTAACTACAGAAGGAGAAAGTAGGTCTTGAGAGAGAGAGAGAGAGAGAGAGAGAGAGAGAGAGAGAGAGAGAGAGAGAGAGAGAGAGAGAGAGAGAGAGAGAGAGAGAGAGAGAGAGAGAGACCCACAGTAATAAGACATCTGACCACATCAGCACATGCTATTTTTGGCTTTTTATTTCTAATCTTTGGCTCACACACACAAACACATGCACACACTCTTACATTACAGCGTTTTTTTCAGTTCAGAAGTTATTCATATCTAAATGTCATTCACAATCCGTTTGGTGTTTTGTATTTTGTTTTATCTTACTCATACAGGATAGTCCGATAAACCTCAGACTTTATTTGATCCGTAAGGACCGGCCTGGATTGTGAGTCTGGTGGAAAGTAATTGATATGCTGTACACGGCATCAGCAGATAAAAATAGTTTCAGAAGCAAAGGAATAATTATTTTTCTTAACCTGTATTTGGCGTTTTTTTGTGGAACACAAAGAAGATATTTTGAAGTGTGTCAGCTGTTTTGTGACTATACAGTGGAAGTGAATAGGGTACGGGGTTGTTTGATATGTTTTCAAAATTCTTCAAAATTTATTCACATTTTTGTTCATTTCCACCTGTATGACTTTCTTTCGTCCTCAGAACACAAAAAGATATTTTGAAGAATGGTTACTAAAAACTGATTGTCCTAACTGACTTTTTTGTTTCGTGTCCATAGAAAAGAAGTCGATTGGAAATTTATTTTGGTTTTTCGTAACATTCTTCAGAATATCTTCTTTTGTGTTTTGTGGAAATCATACAGGTTTAAATTGACTAGAGTGAGTAGAATAGAACATACTTGTAATTTTGGCTTGAACTACTGTATTACGAAGTCAATTCTAGTCTCTCAAGTTCTTCTACAAATAGTGCGCACCGTCATACAAAGCACAAACTTCACACGCCAAAATAAACAGGATTTATTCACCCTCATGTGTTTGTAAACTCTTATGTGACTTTTTTTTTCAATGTTACACAAGAGATATTTTGAGAAATGTGCTAATATAAGTAGATATGTAATGCATTTGTTTTTTTCACACCGTTTTATAATCATGTGGATTCAGACACATTCAAAGTTAATATCTGTAAAATATCCGGAATGCCTCGTTAAGAATTAGCTTTTAAGCCTGAGAAAATGACATGGGTGGTTTAAGAATCAGTTTGTGAGATGAAGGCTAGTTACGACACGTTCATGATGACACATCTTCACATTTTCTTCCCTAGAGAATAAAGGCAATAAATAAATGACATGTGCATTCATGAACATCGCCTGACCTGTCAACTGCACGTCAATCCTTATGTTAATAATGTATTGTGCATACTGATACATTACAGTTTCACAAGATAACATGTTTGTGTAGTTTTGTAGTATTCTAAAGTCAGGTGTGTTTTATGTGATAGACACCTCCCACATCACGTAATAACCCGTTCTATTTGAAATTTTGTGCTGTGTGTGTGTGTGTGTGTGTGTGTGTGTGTGTGTGTGTGTGTGTGTGTGTGTGTGTGTGTGTGTGTGTGTGTGTGTGTGTGTGTGTGTGTGTGTGTGTGTGTGTGTGTGTGTGTGTGTGTGTGTGTGTGTGTGTGTGTGTGAGAGAGAGAGAGAGACGCAGAGAGAGAGAGAGAGAGAGAGAGAGAGAGAGAGAGAGAGAGAGAGAGAGAGAGAGAGAGAGACGGGGAGAGACGGGGAGAGACGGGGAGAGACGGGGAGAGACGGGGAGAGACGGGGAGAGAGACCAGATAGAGAGAGAGACCAGATAGAGAGAGAGAGACGACAGAGAGAGAGAGAGAGACGACAGAGAGAGAGAGAGAGACGACAGAGAGAGAGAGAGAGACACCAGAGAGAGAGAGAGACCAGATAGAGACGACAGAGAGAGAGAGAGACGACACAGAGAGAGAGAGAATGAGAGAGAGAGAGAGTTGTCTCTATGACTACAGATGTCTGCTCGCTGTTCTCAACAAAACAGCTTTTTATTATTCAAGGCAAATATACTCATACATCCGTCCATAAAAGTGCTAAAACCATGTGGATTAATCTGCTGACTTTTTCTTGTTTGTTTGTTGGTTTTTTATTTGAAAGGAAGAAATAATAATAAATAAAAAGACAACTTTTTCAAACATTTGCATACATTTAACACAAATATTATATTATGTATCTTAATTATCAATAACGTTGGGTTCATTACAAACTTTTATTTAGTTATCTTCATTGACACGGAGCTGTGGGATATGTTTATAAATCTAAGCAGTTGAATATGGCCACAACAGATTGTACTAACAGACCTAAAGTACTTATCTCTGAATAACGAGAATCATTTTTATCCCAATTTGGCCACATTTTATGTAAGGAGGAAACTACAAACGTTTCACTAAATTCACTAAAAAACTAAATCAGAATTTGTAGTCAATTTAGCTATTAAAAATGTGGTTTTATTTGACAGAAAACGACATATTTGGAATAAAACTGAATCCATAAGAAAAATGGTTGTACAGTATGTCACAACATTTGTAATTGTGAAGCGTTCTTCTTTTCTAATATAAATAGAATCAGGTTTCATGTTGTCTTGAAGCAGTGATGTGTGGAAGATCTGTGTGTGTCTGGTAGTGTGATGAAATGTCAGGTCTGTGGTCAGTCGGTCACGCTGTATACACTATTATTAGCAGACTTACTCTTCTACTTTATAAAGAGATATAAATCACTTTATTCTCTCTGTAAACATGCTATACAGACACTCCACAGAGACCCTGCAATCTTCTCAGTCTTTCCTCTGGGACTCTTACTACAAGGGTTTGTGTAAATGGTTCAGTAGTTATTGTTGTTATGGTGAGATAAACCTAAAACATTCCTGCTCAAAGCCAAGCTGGGAGACCGGACTGTTTTTGACCATTCGTGAGCTTGTCCAGCTGATTTTAAAGGGTCAGGCTGAGATGAGACCAGTTAAAACCTGCATGAGACAAGCTTAAACCTGCAAGAGACCAGATAATGCATTAGACCAGATAAAATCGACATGAGACCAGATGAAACCTACATGACACCAGATTATAAATGCATTAGACCAGATAAAACTAGCAAGAGACCAGATAATGCATTAGACCAGATAAAATCTACATGAGACCATATTAAACCTACATGAGACCAGATAATAAATGCATTTGACCAGCTAAAACCTGCATTAGACCGGATAAAACCTGCATGAGACCAGATAAGAATTTTATTAAAGAGTTACAAAATAAAAGCCCTCCGTGTTTCTGTAGAAACGGTTTGATTGATATTTAGTGGAATGATTTATGAAAAACTTGTCTTTTAAATCCAAGTTATCTGGTTTTGGATATCAACTCAATTACAGAGTGGGAAACTATAATCTTCTATGTTTAGTTTGTCACAAAACAATAGGTTATGTTATAAATCAATAGATTATGTTATAAAACAATAGATTATGTCATAAAACAATAGATTATGTTATAAAACAATAGATTATGTTATAAAACAATAGATTATGTTATAAAACAATAGATTATGTTATAAAACAATAGGTTATGTCATAAAACAATAGATTATGTTATAAAACAATAGATTATGTCATAAAACAATAGATTATGTCATAAAACAATAGATTATGTTATAAAACAATAGATTATGTTATAAAACAATAGATTATGTCATAAAACAATAGATTATGTCATAAAACAATAGATTATGTTATAAAACAATAGATTATGTCATAAAACAATAGATTATGTCATAAAACAATAGATTATAATCAGAGTTATAACTGCTGGGTGCTGAAACTACATCATCATTGATTATGTCATAAAACAATAGATTATGTCATAAAACAATAGATTATATTCAGTTATTTCAGTTTATTAGTCTGCCTCTGTTGATGGGTGCTGAAACTACATCATCATTATTCTGCAAAATATGTGTTCATCCATCATTAGAACTAATATAAATATTATTTGATATCTCTCTTCAGGAAAAAATGATCTTTGTAAAATTCAATTTGTCCTTAATAATAATGTAAACATTCAAAATTATTCATTTAATCATAATCTCTGTTTGGGATTACCATAACCACTACAGCAAAGTCAAGAAGACGTGTGTGTGTGTGTGTGTGTGTGTGTGTGTGTGTGTGTGTGTGTGCGTGCGTGCGCGCGCGCGTGGTGTGTGTGTGTGTGTGTGTGTGTACATAAATTATTGGGTTTCTCAGATGCTTCGGGAAACTCTTATTCTCATTTCTGAATTAATAAAGCACAAATGTGTTTCACGTGTTAGTTCTGTAACACATGATTCTTGTTGGTTAAAGTGACAATGCTTGTTATCACAATGTTATTCATAGCAGAATTATAATTTTTGTCTGAATAATTCCTTTAACTGTTGTCTCTGCACTCCATTAACAGTTTTACTTCACAGTCTCTCTCTCTCTTCATGATCAAGTCATTTCAACACAAATATTTCATATCCACTTGTTTGGTAAATAGTTATGTAAAGGTTAATAAAGGTTATAAAGAATGACAGGTTTATTTTGTCATTGTATATTATTCAGTATTAAGTTCAGATGAGATCAGATTGTATTTTCTGCCTCCTCATCTCTAAAGAGAGACAGATCTGTTGACTAAGAAAGTCTTGTGTTTGTGTTTGTTATAGATTGTAGCTAAACCATGATTTATTTTACATCGACTGTATTTGGCAGATTTGGCCATTTTTACTGCCATGTTTTTTAACAAATATGCGGCAGTATTCTTTCCCATATATCCACCCTGTTAAAATTCTTAGTCCTGAGTATGGCTTTATCGTATGAGTCACAAAGAATTAACACATGATATAATGGGCCTGTGTGTATGAGAGAGAGCCCTTTTCTGTTTTTTATTTAATTTGCCTGTCACTGAAGGGTTGAATGATATATTGAAGGATAGAATCTCTTCCTCTGAAATTCATTTTTCTACTGTAAGGTCAAGACCAGAACTAGACATTAGTGCTCTTCCGCATTACATTATTGCAGCGTTCCCCGTGCAGGCACATTCAGAACGTTTTAAGATCTACTATTTGAGTCCAACCAAAACTCAACATGTGTTACTGTTGCAATCGGACATATTGAATATATTATTGAAATAGAAAGTATATTAAGGATCCACAATGAGTGGATTGGTTTATTCCAACGTAGACTTTAAAGAAGTAGTCTTAAAGAAAAGATGTTTAAAGATATTTTTGTGTGGTTGTTTGTAATTTACATCAATATGACTGATAAAAGGCTTTAGGAATTCTTTATAATGCATTTTAATGAGCATCTATCTTTCTTTCTATGTTTCTCAGGTGTGAGGTACTCTAAGACAGAAGTATCTTCTCTGGACACAGATTTTCCTAAAGGCAGAAGCTGTATGAACTTCAAATAAGCTTGCACAGAAGCCAAAGGGATCGACACACTGGCCAGGATCTTCTTCTAAATATAACATATTGTTTTCATCTGTTTGTAGCCTATTTCTTTTCCTTCCGTGTCACTTTATATTGGCTATGACGTTATGTCTCAAACTGGAAAAGTCCTTCATTTATATGTGGAGGTGAGGTCACCACCCGAGCATGCTGGGAATTGTAGTTCCTGTGAGACTTCAGCGGAGCAAGATGGTCCGGTTGAGACATTAACAAAACTAGCGCAGACGGCATCGGGATTAACCGCACCTGATACTAGCTGTGGAACATTCAAACCAAACGTTAGCTTCCAACTACAACACTCAAATGATTCCCCTCAAAGATGCAACATTCCACAACAGGAGCCATTCCAGCAGGTGTCTACCGGACTCAATAACAACATTGACAGTAAACAGTTGAGACATGTCCACTCTCTATCATACTCTGGACCAGGGACACCTTGTCATGCCTGCAAACATCACCAGAACACCAAACCAGAGGCTGGGCAGAGATCGGTGGTCACTTTCAGATACATTGAGAAGCCTCACATTAAAACCGTGGAGAGTCCTTGTAAGATTCCCAGTGGGAATGAAGACAGTGTTACACGCAAGACGTGTATTGATCCGGTGTGGTCTAGGGCTGCTGAATCCTCCTACAATAATAATCCGTTGTACCAGCACATCAGTTCTTCAGGATTTAGTCATTCCACTTTGGATCCTGTTGGCCAAGCTTCAACACAAAAAGCCTTGAAAGAAATTTGCTCCCCCCAGGTGAGGTGTAAGTTTGCTCCGGGGTCAAACTGGAGTTCGGAGTATCACCAGCAACAGAGAGCACGTTGCCAATCCTGGGAAGGTTCATCTGTGCCAACTTGCAGAACTTATCGGCATTATACTGATTCAGGAAGGGTAAAACCTAAGTTAGACGGACCTCAATGTTCAGGGCCTGATGGTGCCTCACCTCACTTTGCACACACCAACCAGCAGCAATCAAAATCCAGGATGCAAGGATGCAACAACCAGAAAGATTCTTCAAAACAGGACTGTTCCACTCCAGTCAGTCAAAGTTGGGGAACAAGTACAAAAAAGCTTGAGCAAAGGACTGTCTTAATCAACTCACCTACAGATGGATTGAACCAGTTAAGTGGAAGCAATATTTCTGCTCCCAACAGTCCTGAGGTTTCTCGAAGGATTGCAGAGGAAGCCAACAAGGTTTCTACCATTTTCAATGAAGTACAAAGTTCTCCACCATCTGTTGTGTTTAGGGAATCTCGCCTCAGCAGCACAAACTACGGGTTCCAATCTAGAGAAATCCTCCATAATTCCCCACAACAGAGTCCAGTGATTAAAATGAACATACCTGTCCATGAATCACACGCACTTGACTGTCTAACAAGCAATGGGGTCCCTTCCCATCTACCTGAAGAACCAGGTACCCAGAGTTTGGGCTTAGTTGAAGACTTGGACAATGATGCATCTGTTACTATTCCAGTGTGCAGTGGCCCAGATTCTCCTGCGCTCCCTTCCCGTCTCCTTCGTTCAAGTCTGACCACATCAGAAATGTGTTCTCCACTGCGAGACCCTCGTCAGCTTAGACCCGACCTGCTGGTCACTGATAGCCCCACTCCGCACCGTCACAAAACCCCACAGTACACTGGAGAGGAATGGAATCCCATTGACCCATGGTTCCTAGAGGACGATGACTGGGCTGATGAAGTCATTGCAGAAAGCGTGGAGATATCCCGGCGCTTGTTTATCGGTCAGAACGTCAATGATTCTCCAATAAGCTGGACATCCAGACAACAGTGGAAAGAGCAAGCTAAGACAGAAGTAGGGAAGTTTCATTTGGAAGAGCCACACATAAGAAGTGAGAAGGTCACAGAAGTAGAAGAGAAGCATGTGAGTCATTTGGTAAGTGAAACAATCCAGAGCTCAGTTGACAACGAGATGACTAAACAAACACAACAACAGAGGCAGACTGAATGGAGGAGAAGGCAGGCTTTGCTTCTTGGACCAGTGGTGCTGGAGGACGGCGATGGGGAGGCCGGAGAGCATCAGTGCTTGGCTGGGTCATCCCCGAGTTCCAGCGGGGTCACAGGGAGTCTAGGAGAAAGAGATTGCATCTCACCTGAGTCCAGTCAGAACAGCAACCAATCAGAACACCCCTCCTCTGGAATACAGGTCAGATGTGTTCATGCATGGGGTTTTTATTGTAAAATGTGAACAGACTAAGATTTTTTTTGTCTTCAGAGGTGTTTGCAAGAACACTCCTTCCATTTACAATCCCTGCTGGTACTGAGTATCGAACCAGCGACCTTGGGATCTCGAGTCCAGCACTCGAACCACAAGGCCGGGACTGCCCCAAGTTTCGACTCAAACAAACCAAATTAATTTAGGTTTAGTTTTTTTACCCCACTGGTTTAAAATGATATACTTTTGATATTTAACTCTATTGTACACCTCAGGTAAAAGAGTAGCTGTTATGAGAAATGGAAATCTAAAAAAACTTGCGATCTAACTTGAGTCTGTTTTGGGTACTTGTTGCAGTCTGATGGCGGTTCCGTGATTCCAGGGCCATCTCTGCACTGTCTGAAAATTGCACGTGCCAAATGGGAATTTCTATTTGGCACTCCTGCAGAAAACCCTGCCAGCGGAGGAGAAAAGAGTCAGTAGCATTCATTTATCTACTTTACGCACATTAAAGAACCAGGGCCAATGAAAGGCCATTAGATCACTTAAGACTGTTTTAAGAACACCTTTCTCAGTATGCATTTATTTCATGAAAATCAGCTTTAAAAAACACTGCAGTACATTGAACCATGTGTAGCTGTTATCAAGATATTCATTTTAGTGAACTTGCTTTGAAGTGTTTACCGGCAGGCTTTGACATTTCCAATATGGCTTGCATATATTTATGATTTTTTCACTCAAATTTGTGCCCATCCAGATGTTCCGGAATCATGTACGGCTCCCCCCAGTGCCCACTCCACCCCCCTCCCACCTATGTATCTTCCTTTAGAGGACCTTGCTCTCAGAGCCAATCATGATGTTCAGCAGGTGGAAGTAGAGCTTGTTACTCCACCCCCAGCTGCACCCGGTTCCTCACCCAAAACTGGCATCATTAGACGGACTTTAAAGTACTCTGAGACAGATTTGGATGCTGTCCCGTTGAGATGCTACCGGGAGACGGACATAGATGAGGTGCTGTTAGCCGAACAGGAGGATGCTGATTCAGCGTTTGGGAGCAACCGAAGTGTCATGGGAACTTCCTGTGCCGGGAGCAGCCCGTTGCCAAACGAGAGAGCAGATGGACAGGAGGAAGAAGAAGAGGAGGAGGAAGAGGATGATGTTGCGAGCTGGGTGACTGTCAGGATGCAGGGGGACGTGAGGAGGCTGTTGGCGGATCAGGAGGGAGATAATGAAGAGGAGTTTTACAGCATCATGATGAAGAGGTGTAAAGCAGAGAACTCATGTACATAAATGTCCACATGCAGTCTTAAAGGGACAGTTCACCAAATAAGTAAAAGTTGTATTAATTTACCAGAATGAGTAATGATCAAAAGAACAAAAAAGAAAAACTTTTAAATATAGTGAATATAGAATAATATAATATAGAATAAAATGAATATAGACAAGTATATATATTTAAAATTTAATAACTGAAAAGTAAATTTTTCTTTATTGATTATATATTTTTTTTCTGACAAAAGTAAAAATA
>CM065654.1:1814480-1821977 GCA_033220385.1 Triplophysa yarkandensis
GTGCACTGATGCTGCTCAACACAGACCTGCATGGACATGTGAGTTTAAACACACACACATTCATATCATCATCACATCGTTATACAGAAAGATCCAGACACCAAACATTTCATGCCTGCAGAGAATAAAATCATCACTGTCCTTTCCAAAACATTGGTCTGTTTTTTAGAAAATGAACATAACAATGAATTATTTAAAGTACAACATTGACAAACACTTTTCAAAATATTGTATTGGCATTTATACTTATTTATATGACCATTTATACTTACATGTTTGTGACACCATTTATTCTTATGGCACTCTTAAAATACAATATTTATTAAAATACGTAAATTGCTATATCAATGTCAAATGATATTGAAACATTTTATTCCATGTATCTTTTTTGCCATTTTAAACGTCTTCATCAATGCAATATTTGAGCGAAAAGCTGTGAATGAAATGTTCTTCTTTTTCATCCGCAAGCTCTGGTTACAATTGATTGAGAGAGTTTTTTTTGTCTTAAATAGATCTTGACTATAATTATAATGATCATTTCTCGGTTCGTCTGCCGTCTTCGATGATTTCCACTGAGCTCAGCATATACTGCAGTGCATTATGGGATCGCATTCTCCTGTGTGTGACCCATTCTTAAAATGAGATGGAAGAATAATTATGTATCAGTAGTCTTCAGGCTGGAAGAGTGTCAATGATGCTTTAAGATGCTATAGACAGCTCACTGGGATGGCGCTCATAAATATTCAGTGTGTGTGAAATCCCTTTACAGGAATATTAAGGTTTAGCTCTATTATATCTGTGGCACACTGTCAGTTATTACAGACAATGGTTTTTGCAGCACAGAAAGTGAGGGAGAATGGGTTAGATTTAAGCTGGAGCGAGAGATGATGGGATGGCCGCCCAGCGGGACCTGCATCCTGTCAATTTCTCTCTCTGTCTGTAAACACCAATATTGTCTTTTGACGTTGCTCCAGTGCTTTTGTGGAAGGCTTTGGAACCGTCATCTAACACATGCAGGCTGTTATAGGCCAGTCTCGCTGTCGCCATGGAAACAGGTTTACGGTCCTGATGAGAGCTGTGAGAGATTCTTCCCTTCTGTCGAAACTGCTTAGAGGTTCACATTATGGGAGTATTATGTATTCAGAGATCTTTCTGCAGCTCTAAATATTTATATATTTTCTGCACGGGTCTCGCAGCTTAAATGTAGGACAGCTCATGTTAAGTTTCAGTGATGTGCTCAAAATGGCCGGCTTTTGAAAAGATGGAGTTTTACGAGTAGGGTTCATGAAAAATCCCCTTGCCACGTTTAACCACAAACTCAAACGACATATTGTGAAATGCTTGAAATGACAATTAATAACCGTTTGAAATAATAAAAATCATTTTTGTTTGTGTGTTTCTTTTGGCAGAATATTGGCAAGCGGATGTCATTCACACAGTTCATCGGGAACCTGGAAGGACTCAATGGCGGTCATGATTTTCCTAAAGATCTACTCAAGGTATTTTTCCCTTTAAGCACAAACACAACCTGCTGGCATGCATACCGGGTTAGTTATCAACCATGAATGACAGTTGTGTTGTTTACACCTGTAACTGTATGTTTGTGCGTGTGTACACCTACATAAACATCTGTCAGATACACAAGTGTGTTGAGAGCCGCTTGTTACGTGAAGCGGGACAGAAGCCTGTCCCGGTGGGAGATGATGAATCTTTTGTAGGTCATTTATTGGTTTATATTATTAGATTAGTGCTGTAATGTCATTGGAAGGAAAAGAGGAATGTTTTGCTTCCTTTCATTGAGCCTGCAGGCAAATTCAGCATCTAATCTGATGAGTTCTTCAGTTAATACTAATGAAATAAATCAGCTTTCAGTCACTTTGAGAGTAAATGTTCTGTTTGTTATCGATCAGTTCTCAAGCAAACATATACATAAATACATATTTTTATATAATTTTGTTTGAAGTGGTGATATTTTTTATTTTCAATTAAGTTAATGTTCATTATTTTTTATTAATATTATTTATGTATTGGGCATTTGAATAATAAGTTCAATGTTAAA
Organism: Triplophysa yarkandensis; assembly: GCA_033220385.1. Lineage (NCBI taxonomy): Eukaryota > Metazoa > Chordata > Actinopteri > Cypriniformes > Nemacheilidae > Triplophysa > Triplophysa yarkandensis. The sequence goes on from CM065654.1 coordinate 1,816,540, forward strand.
TAAATGTTTAACTCTGCCAAAGAGGAAAAAGAGTTAAAACATAAAACTCCTTTCTGTTTATTTAATTGCATTTTTCTCTGGTTTACAGAAGACAGACTCTAGAATGTTCAGTGTAAAGGATAACATAACATAACAGTGTTACACATTATATTAATTACAAATTAATCATCTTGTGCAATACTATTTCAACCAAATGTTGACATTTTAAATTCCAAAAATATAATTAAACCATAAAGTTAACTTACATGTGATGTCTTTCATTTATATTATTTTATTAACTTCGGATTCTCTCTCGAACAGCAACGGCACAATGGAGCAGATTCATTTACATTTACATTTAGTCATTTAGCAGACGCTTTTATCCAAAGCGACTTACAATAGTCGAGGAGATTCATTGACACTTTGTCATATACACCAAAGCTGTTATTGTGGGATGTTTTACAGTTCATACAAATGAATGGTGTGACTTGTAGACGGCTTATTACTGTAATATAAATAGTTTCGACTTTTGAATCTGATTTGCAAATTAAGCACATCATTCAAGTTCTATATTAATGTGATTAGTTGTCATAACACTAGAAAGTGTTTTACGACTTTATGATGAACTGGAATATTAGTTTACATGTCATTATCGTTGTTAGTGTCAGTAGTGAACCTTTCTTGTCATATAATTGTTGAAGGAAATATTTATTATTTATATTGTTCAGAAATGAATTTATTTGTCGAATAGATTTTTTCTTTAAATATGAACATTGTAATTTCCTACGATTTTCCAAAGTGCTTTATTTTGAGAGAATCCACCACAATCCCATTTTCAGTAATGCATGCTGAGATTCTTTATCTCTAGACACATATGGACTTAAAATTATTGTTAAAGTCATATCTGTGAGGGAAATAAATTGAAATAGATTGTGGGTCTGTGTCCTGAATGAAGTGTTTATTTATATCCTGATGGGTTTACATATGCTGCTGAGGAGAGCTTGATGTGTTGTTGTCATGGAGATGGAGAGGCGGGATCTAAGCCCTGATAGGCTGTTTTTGAGTGGACTTCTGTTTGTGTGCGTTTGTTTTCGTGTGTGACGAGAAAACGGAATCTAAAAATTTGATTGTTGCCTGTTGATCAATCGTCTCTGTGTTTATTCTCTTAACCCGTCATGCGTTCAGAGCATCCTATACAACACATCATGTCTTTGATTGACAGATGTCTAATGTTTCTGCATGATGTTACCATCAATCTCTGCATCTATATATTGACCAGACTCTTACATGTTAGTTAAACACTACAAGCTATATATATTTAAATATTTAAATTTATGAATTTAATAGTTATTCTTGACCATATATTCAAGTTTTAGTTACGACAATGGAAAATGGTTTTCGGTTGTAGATGTTTCTCAAATTTGTTGTATTTGTATTCTATATGCTAAATGCTTTTTTTTTGTACTGGGCCATATACTTGAGACACATCACATATTTATTTAACCAAATCTCACACAAACTTATTCTTTTACACGTTAAGATTTTTATGTTTAAAAGTGGGACTTATTTCCTTTTTTTCATTTATGATTCAAATACCAAATTAAAAGTTGTATTATGGTCCCCATCAACATTTTTGGGTTTCTTTCTGTGACCTGTTTTCATCAGATTCACCTGATCTCATTTTCAGCAGACTCGCATCGCTCCATTATTTTTATAGACTGTTCCGCCGTCACACTTTCAGCTTTATGATGTTCTATGTGAACCTCATCCTCCCGTCATTCCATATTTCTTTATTCTTCATCTCTGTGTGTTTCACCTTTGAGGACAAGTGCTGAATGTTAATCAGCGTTCGAAGTAAAGCAAGCCATGTGTGTGTGTCGCTGGAGCGCTGTGATTGGCTGCCTCAACCTGAGAGAGAGAAAGAGAGACAGAGCGGATGAGAGAGAGCTCGCAGCATCCGTCGGGTATCTCTGAGATTCAGACCAATTCTGTCCGCAGAGTCTGAGAGATACAACAGACACCAATGTTCGCGGATGGTACATGGATATTCTCTGGGTTTGGCCTTGAGGAGATAGTGACCACAGACAGATTTCAGGACTGAGGGATGGATGCCGGATGCAGAAAAGGAGGTGAAAGGAATGATGTGCATCTGAGGGTTGAAGAATGAACGCACGCTGAGAGGATCAGAGAAGCAACAGGCTTGCAGATCTCTTTAGAGAACATTAATTCGTCTCTCTGGTTTGGATCTGGTACAGGTGTGAGGAGTCCTGCGTGCCGTGCGAAAGACGCACTGACCGCTGCCTGCCTGCTTTCCGTGTGTGTAGGTGTGTCTTCTGCGAGGGCGTGCGCGTGTGTTTTCTCTCCATTTCCGTTCGCTTCATTCCATCTGTCGGTTCCTGGCTGTTCTTTCACACCTCTGAAAGTGTTATCTACCATCTGTGACATCTCTGTGTATGTGTGTCTGGCCACTCGCTGGTTTTTCGGTGAAGTTGGCTGGATGTTGTGTACGAGTGCTGCGTGTGTTGTGGAGTCTTTGTTTTATTCTGACACTATCTGAGTTGCGAGCTCGTTTTGGATCAGTGGACCAGTTCCATCCCCAAAGTAGAGTCTAGCCGTGGATTTCTTGTCATTTAAAAATCAAGGATCAAAGCTTGGGATCTCCTCAAAAATCAAAAACTTGGATTGGATGACGTACGAGTTGGAATTACAGCACATGTCGGGCTTCACTGTCTCTCATTTTTATTGAATGCTCTATGACAGACATTGGTTAGGTATTTTTTTCTAAAGTGCGTTTCGTTTGGCTGGCATGATCGGGGTGAACAGCCTTCACTCGGCCGGGCGTTTACGCTCTCGCTCTCTCTGCTCGGTTCGATATGGCAGAGATTTTCGTATGATGGATCCGTTCCGTTACCCACGAACGCCACGTTCTCGATCTCTGAAACCTCTGGTGTTCCCCGACCTCCTGGGTAAAGCTCAAGATGGGAAGAATCACCCACAGGCCCGCAAGAGAAAAAGGGTGAGCGGGGACATATCACTCACCTGATGGAGTTTCTCAAACCTGTTCATCGATATAAGCCTCATCTTTCGGCTCTTTGAACTCTATTTTCTGTTGTCTTTTAAAACAAATGTACAAAAAATATTCTAAAGGGATTTAGAGAAAAGAGTAAAATTCTTAAAATATAGTAATACATTATAATCAATTTTATTAGTTTCAATTACTGATCAAATGCCTGCTTTATATATGTGTTCTTTGAACATTTAAAATATATGAATATACATTTTTTTAAGTAAAATAGTACAACATTTTTAGAAAAACGGTAGATTTAATTCCATACTGTTTTCGACAATTAAGCAGTTACCAAGCAGCTTGAAAATAACATTTATTAGTACAGGCGTAAGAAAAAATATTATTACTATAAGTAAGAAAAATAATGATGGAATAAAACAAAGTAAAATAAAAGAAAATATATTTTTCCTGCTAATTTTATAGTTTATTTGATTTAAATGACTGTATTATTGTGTTAATTATTTACTAATGCTTAACTTTTCTTTTTATCTGTATATTTATGTATTTCTATTCTTTGATCGAATGAAAGTTGTTTATTTTTGGCTTTGAGTCGTCTATCAGACAGAAAGTTATTCTGATGACACTGAGAGCACACTGTATGATGCAACCTAGGTGACACACACACACACACACACACACACACACACACACTGATATACACCAGTTGTGTGTGTGTTTCTAACTGTGTGCTGTTTCTCCACTCAGGCGCTGTACAACTCCATAAAGAATGACAAACTGCAGTGGACAATGTAAGTGTGTTAATAATGTCCTGATTATGTTTTCATTACCAGCTCCTGAAAGATTTAAACCCAATCGGAAAGTTCTGTAGTGATCTACAGTGTCAAAAAAAGGAAACCTTCATATGTTCTGTTGCGGGGGTTGTACACTTTTTGTAGATTTACAGGTATAAAACACATTAAATGTGAGAAGCTCTTATACATTTTACATTTGCTACATGCTTTTATCAAAGGGACTTATTCCATACATATGTTTGGTGGGTATGTTGGGTACATTATTGTACCTTAAGGACCTATTGCGTACCATTTAAATATAAGAGGTATAAAACATTTAAGGTTCACATTAGATCCTTAGGATGAAATATTGTGCAAAAATGATATAATGATTTTGTAAAGGTTAAGGTACCACCCCAGCATCCGAAAGCTTTTTTCCCAATGTACCATCCTTTTTCCCTTCCTTCTCCCTCTTTTCAGTTCTATTTGAAACTTTATGATTTGTGAAGTGCATTGATGTTTTTTGTGTTTTTATGTATGTTGTCATGCAGTAAGATGTTTCTTTCAGTTGCTGTAATTTCGGATACTTTGATGAGATCTGCTGGCACATATAAACCCTGAGAGCCTTTTGTTTCTTTGCACACGTGATTGTTCACCAAATGAGTGTGCTTCGACAAACCAATCGCAGATCTCTCCTCTATAAAAAGTTTATTTAGATTCGTAACCTGGAGCATAAGCCACTGTAATATCCAGCTCTAATAACTCCTGTGGTTTTTGGATGGAAACTATGGTAACCGTGTTTAATATTTCATACAGATTCAACATTTAGAAAGAAAGCGAAGTTTTCTTCGATCTATTCTTTTTTTGTACCGTGTGCATGCGTGTTGTTTGCCTGAAACAATAATGTGTCACGGCTGGCCGTTCTCACCCCATATTCACATTCGGCAATTAAAGACCCTGGCTTCCCGAGCACCGTCGCTATGGTTACGGCTCCATGGATACAGCTGCATAGCTACCGCTCAGCAGCGCTCTGCCGATGTGATTTCACCCCCTCAAACACACACGGTCCTAACCTCGTTGTCATGTATAACACTCATACATGCGCCCACATGCGCTGTTCTCAACGTCCCGTTACTGAACCCACATCAGACTCCTACAGCACACCTGAAAATAACCACATCTGTCCCTCCACAAACTCACACCGAATCCTGCACTCCATCACTCTCGACTTTAGGACTTTAAAACCAAAGGAATGATTTGTGTCTGAAAACGGATTGGTGAAATGTGTTATCCTTCTTCCAGCAAAGGAGTGATAGGACATGTGAACCTGACATTTAAAGAAAAATAAGAAGTTAAATTACTTTTCTGTGCATGTGAGCACACAGTGAATCGGTTCTAAAAACATATAAAATACCTTCTTAACAAAAACAGAAGAAAGAAAAAAATACAGTATGTGTACAGTATGTGGACGTGAATTCTCTCTTTTTTTATTCTCATTGATGTGATGTAAATATTTCATCATATCGATCTCTGTGAAGTCGTCCTCTTGCGTCTCATGTGCATCATCAGTCCATCTGTAATGACTATCTGTCTATATTTATTCTTAAGGTTTTATCAGTCTCTCTCTCTCTCTCTCTCTCTCTCTCTCTCTCTCTCTCTCT
>CM065654.1:1822477-1914977 GCA_033220385.1 Triplophysa yarkandensis
AACCCTAACCCTAACCCTAACCCTAACCCTAACCCTAACCCTAACCCTAACCCTAACCCTAACCCTAACCCTAACCCTAACCCTAACCCTAACCCTAACCCTAACCCTAACCCTAACCCTAACCCTAACCCTAACCCTAACCCTAACCCTAACCCTAACCCTAACCCTAACCCTAACCCTAACCCTAACCCTAACCCTAACCCTAACCCTAACCCTAACCCTAACCCTAACCCTAACCCTAACCCTAACCCTAACCCTAACCCTAACCCTAACCCTAACCCTAACCCTAACCCTAACCCTAACCCTAACCCTAACCCTAACCCTAACCCTAACCCTAACCCTAACCCTAACCCTAACCCTAACCCTAACCCTAACCCTAACCCTAACCCTAACCCTAACCCTAACCCTAACCCTAACCCTAACCCTAACCCTAACCCTAACCCTAACCCTAACCCTAACCCTAACCCTAACCCTAACCCTAACCCTAACCCTAACCCTAACCCTAACCCTAACCCTAACCCTAACCCTAACCCTAACCCTAACCCTAACCCTAACCCTAACCCTAACCCTAACCCTAACCCTAACCCTAACCCTAACCCTAACCCTAACCCTAACCCTAACCCTAACCCTAACCCTAACCCTAACCCTAACCCTAACCCTAACCCTAACCCTAACCCTAACCCTAACCCTAACCCTAACCCTAACCCTAACCCTAACCCTAACCCTAACCCTAACCCTAACCCTAACCCTAACCCTAACCCTAACCCTAACCCTAACCCTAACCCTAACCCTAACCCTAACCCTAACCCTAACCCTAACCCTAACCCTAACCCTAACCCTAACCCTAACCCTAACCCTAACCCTAACCCTAACCCTAACCCTAACCCTAACCCTAACCCTAACCCTAACCCTAACCCTAACCCTAACCCTAACCCTAACCCTAACCCTAACCCTAACCCTAACCCTAACCCTAACCCTAACCCTAACCCTAACCCTAACCCTAACCCTAACCCTAACCCTAACCCTAACCCTAACCCTAACCCTAACCCTAACCCTAACCCTAACCCTAACCCTAACCCTAACCCTAACCCTAACCCTAACCCTAACCCTAACCCTAACCCTAACCCTAACCCTAACCCTAACCCTAACCCTAACCCTAACCCTAACCCTAACCCTAACCCTAACCCTAACCCTAACCCTAACCCTAACCCTAACCCTAACCCTAACCCTAACCCTAACCCTAACCCTAACCCTAACCCTAACCCTAACCCTAACCCTAACCCTAACCCTAACCCTAACCCTAACCCTAACCCTAACCCTAACCCTAACCCTAACCCTAACCCTAACCCTAACCCTAACCCTAACCCTAACCCTAACCCTAACCCTAACCCTAACCCTAACCCTAACCCTAACCCTAACCCTAACCCTAACCCTAACCCTAACCCTAACCCTAACCCTAACCCTAACCCTAACCCTAACCCTAACCCTAACCCTAACCCTAACCCTAACCCTAACCCTAACCCTAACCCTAACCCTAACCCTAACCCTAACCCTAACCCTAACCCTAACCCTAACCCTAACCCTAACCCTAACCCTAACCCTAACCCTAACCCTAACCCTAACCCTAACCCTAACCCTAACCCTAACCCTAACCCTAACCCTAACCCTAACCCTAACCCTAACCCTAACCCTAACCCTAACCCTAACCCTAACCCTAACCCTAACCCTAACCCTAACCCTAACCCTAACCCTAACCCTAACCCTAACCCTAACCCTAACCCTAACCCTAACCCTAACCCTAACCCTAACCCTAACCCTAACCCTAACCCTAACCCTAACCCTAACCCTAACCCTAACCCTAACCCTAACCCTAACCCTAACCCTAACCCTAACCCTAACCCTAACCCTAACCCTAACCCTAACCCTAACCCTAACCCTAACCCTAACCCTAACCCTAACCCTAACCCTAACCCTAACCCTAACCCTAACCCTAACCCTAACCCTAACCCTAACCCTAACCCTAACCCTAACCCTAACCCTAACCCTAACCCTAACCCTAACCCTAACCCTAACCCTAACCCTAACCCTAACCCTAACCCTAACCCTAACCCTAACCCTAACCCTAACCCTAACCCTAACCCTAACCCTAACCCTAACCCTAACCCTAACCCTAACCCTAACCCTAACCCTAACCCTAACCCTAACCCTAACCCTAACCCTAACCCTAACCCTAACCCTAACCCTAACCCTAACCCTAACCCTAACCCTAACCCTAACCCTAACCCTAACCCTAACCCTAACCCTAACCCTAACCCTAACCCTAACCCTAACCCTAACCCTAACCCTAACCCTAACCCTAACCCTAACCCTAACCCTAACCCTAACCCTAACCCTAACCCTAACCCTAACCCTAACCCTAACCCTAACCCTAACCCTAACCCTAACCCTAACCCTAACCCTAACCCTAACCCTAACCCTAACCCTAACCCTAACCCTAACCCTAACCCTAACCCTAACCCTAACCCTAACCCTAACCCTAACCCTAACCCTAACCCTAACCCTAACCCTAACCCTAACCCTAACCCTAACCCTAACCCTAACCCTAACCCTAACCCTAACCCTAACCCTAACCCTAACCCTAACCCTAACCCTAACCCTAACCCTAACCCTAACCCTAACCCTAACCCTAACCCTAACCCTAACCCTAACCCTAACCCTAACCCTAACCCTAACCCTAACCCTAACCCTAACCCTAACCCTAACCCTAACCCTAACCCTAACCCTAACCCTAACCCTAACCCTAACCCTAACCCTAACCCTAACCCTAACCCTAACCCTAACCCTAACCCTAACCCTAACCCTAACCCTAACCCTAACCCTAACCCTAACCCTAACCCTAACCCTAACCCTAACCCTAACCCTAACCCTAACCCTAACCCTAACCCTAACCCTAACCCTAACCCTAACCCTAACCCTAACCCTAACCCTAACCCTAACCCTAACCCTAACCCTAACCCTAACCCTAACCCTAACCCTAACCCTAACCCTAACCCTAACCCTAACCCTAACCCTAACCCTAACCCTAACCCTAACCCTAACCCTAACCCTAACCCTAACCCTAACCCTAACCCTAACCCTAACCCTAACCCTAACCCTAACCCTAACCCTAACCCTAACCCTAACCCTAACCCTAACCCTAACCCTAACCCTAACCCTAACCCTAACCCTAACCCTAACCCTAACCCTAACCCTAACCCTAACCCTAACCCTAACCCTAACCCTAACCCTAACCCTAACCCTAACCCTAACCCTAACCCTAACCCTAACCCTAACCCTAACCCTAACCCTAACCCTAACCCTAACCCTAACCCTAACCCTAACCCTAACCCTAACCCTAACCCTAACCCTAACCCTAACCCTAACCCTAACCCTAACCCTAACCCTAACCCTAACCCTAACCCTAACCCTAACCCTAACCCTAACCCTAACCCTAACCCTAACCCTAACCCTAACCCTAACCCTAACCCTAACCCTAACCCTAACCCTAACCCTAACCCTAACCCTAACCCTAACCCTAACCCTAACCCTAACCCTAACCCTAACCCTAACCCTAACCCTAACCCTAACCCTAACCCTAACCCTAACCCTAACCCTAACCCTAACCCTAACCCTAACCCTAACCCTAACCCTAACCCTAACCCTAACCCTAACCCTAACCCTAACCCTAACCCTAACCCTAACCCTAACCCTAACCCTAACCCTAACCCTAACCCTAACCCTAACCCTAACCCTAACCCTAACCCTAACCCTAACCCTAACCCTAACCCTAACCCTAACCCTAACCCTAACCCTAACCCTAACCCTAACCCTAACCCTAACCCTAACCCTAACCCTAACCCTAACCCTAACCCTAACCCTAACCCTAACCCTAACCCTAACCCTAACCCTAACCCTAACCCTAACCCTAACCCTAACCCTAACCCTAACCCTAACCCTAACCCTAACCCTAACCCTAACCCTAACCCTAACCCTAACCCTAACCCTAACCCTAACCCTAACCCTAACCCTAACCCTAACCCTAACCCTAACCCTAACCCTAACCCTAACCCTAACCCTAACCCTAACCCTAACCCTAACCCTAACCCTAACCCTAACCCTAACCCTAACCCTAACCCTAACCCTAACCCTAACCCTAACCCTAACCCTAACCCTAACCCTAACCCTAACCCTAACCCTAACCCTAACCCTAACCCTAACCCTAACCCTAACCCTAACCCTAACCCTAACCCTAACCCTAACCCTAACCCTAACCCTAACCCTAACCCTAACCCTAACCCTAACCCTAACCCTAACCCTAACCCTAACCCTAACCCTAACCCTAACCCTAACCCTAACCCTAACCCTAACCCTAACCCTAACCCTAACCCTAACCCTAACCCTAACCCTAACCCTAACCCTAACCCTAACCCTAACCCTAACCCTAACCCTAACCCTAACCCTAACCCTAACCCTAACCCTAACCCTAACCCTAACCCTAACCCTAACCCTAACCCTAACCCTAACCCTAACCCTAACCCTAACCCTAACCCTAACCCTAACCCTAACCCTAACCCTAACCCTAACCCTAACCCTAACCCTAACCCTAACCCTAACCCTAACCCTAACCCTAACCCTAACCCTAACCCTAACCCTAACCCTAACCCTAACCCTAACCCTAACCCTAACCCTAACCCTAACCCTAACCCTAACCCTAACCCTAACCCTAACCCTAACCCTAACCCTAACCCTAACCCTAACCCTAACCCTAACCCTAACCCTAACCCTAACCCTAACCCTAACCCTAACCCTAACCCTAACCCTAACCCTAACCCTAACCCTAACCCTAACCCTAACCCTAACCCTAACCCTAACCCTAACCCTAACCCTAACCCTAACCCTAACCCTAACCCTAACCCTAACCCTAACCCTAACCCTAACCCTAACCCTAACCCTAACCCTAACCCTAACCCTAACCCTAACCCTAACCCTAACCCTAACCCTAACCCTAACCCTAACCCTAACCCTAACCCTAACCCTAACCCTAACCCTAACCCTAACCCTAACCCTAACCCTAACCCTAACCCTAACCCTAACCCTAACCCTAACCCTAACCCTAACCCTAACCCTAACCCTAACCCTAACCCTAACCCTAACCCTAACCCTAACCCTAACCCTAACCCTAACCCTAACCCTAACCCTAACCCTAACCCTAACCCTAACCCTAACCCTAACCCTAACCCTAACCCTAACCCTAACCCTAACCCTAACCCTAACCCTAACCCTAACCCTAACCCTAACCCTAACCCTAACCCTAACCCTAACCCTAACCCTAACCCTAACCCTAACCCTAACCCTAACCCTAACCCTAACCCTAACCCTAACCCTAACCCTAACCCTAACCCTAACCCTAACCCTAACCCTAACCCTAACCCTAACCCTAACCCTAACCCTAACCCTAACCCTAACCCTAACCCTAACCCTAACCCTAACCCTAACCCTAACCCTAACCCTAACCCTAACCCTAACCCTAACCCTAACCCTAACCCTAACCCTAACCCTAACCCTAACCCTAACCCTAACCCTAACCCTAACCCTAACCCTAACCCTAACCCTAACCCTAACCCTAACCCTAACCCTAACCCTAACCCTAACCCTAACCCTAACCCTAACCCTAACCCTAACCCTAACCCTAACCCTAACCCTAACCCTAACCCTAACCCTAACCCTAACCCTAACCCTAACCCTAACCCTAACCCTAACCCTAACCCTAACCCTAACCCTAACCCTAACCCTAACCCTAACCCTAACCCTAACCCTAACCCTAACCCTAACCCTAACCCTAACCCTAACCCTAACCCTAACCCTAACCCTAACCCTAACCCTAACCCTAACCCTAACCCTAACCCTAACCCTAACCCTAACCCTAACCCTAACCCTAACCCTAACCCTAACCCTAACCCTAACCCTAACCCTAACCCTAACCCTAACCCTAACCCTAACCCTAACCCTAACCCTAACCCTAACCCTAACCCTAACCCTAACCCTAACCCTAACCCTAACCCTAACCCTAACCCTAACCCTAACCCTAACCCTAACCCTAACCCTAACCCTAACCCTAACCCTAACCCTAACCCTAACCCTAACCCTAACCCTAACCCTAACCCTAACCCTAACCCTAACCCTAACCCTAACCCTAACCCTAACCCTAACCCTAACCCTAACCCTAACCCTAACCCTAACCCTAACCCTAACCCTAACCCTAACCCTAACCCTAACCCTAACCCTAACCCTAACCCTAACCCTAACCCTAACCCTAACCCTAACCCTAACCCTAACCCTAACCCTAACCCTAACCCTAACCCTAACCCTAACCCTAACCCTAACCCTAACCCTAACCCTAACCCTAACCCTAACCCTAACCCTAACCCTAACCCTAACCCTAACCCTAACCCTAACCCTAACCCTAACCCTAACCCTAACCCTAACCCTAACCCTAACCCTAACCCTAACCCTAACCCTAACCCTAACCCTAACCCTAACCCTAACCCTAACCCTAACCCTAACCCTAACCCTAACCCTAACCCTAACCCTAACCCTAACCCTAACCCTAACCCTAACCCTAACCCTAACCCTAACCCTAACCCTAACCCTAACCCTAACCCTAACCCTAACCCTAACCCTAACCCTAACCCTAACCCTAACCCTAACCCTAACCCTAACCCTAACCCTAACCCTAACCCTAACCCTAACCCTAACCCTAACCCTAACCCTAACCCTAACCCTAACCCTAACCCTAACCCTAACCCTAACCCTAACCCTAACCCTAACCCTAACCCTAACCCTAACCCTAACCCTAACCCTAACCCTAACCCTAACCCTAACCCTAACCCTAACCCTAACCCTAACCCTAACCCTAACCCTAACCCTAACCCTAACCCTAACCCTAACCCTAACCCTAACCCTAACCCTAACCCTAACCCTAACCCTAACCCTAACCCTAACCCTAACCCTAACCCTAACCCTAACCCTAACCCTAACCCTAACCCTAACCCTAACCCTAACCCTAACCCTAACCCTAACCCTAACCCTAACCCTAACCCTAACCCTAACCCTAACCCTAACCCTAACCCTAACCCTAACCCTAACCCTAACCCTAACCCTAACCCTAACCCTAACCCTAACCCTAACCCTAACCCTAACCCTAACCCTAACCCTAACCCTAACCCTAACCCTAACCCTAACCCTAACCCTAACCCTAACCCTAACCCTAACCCTAACCCTAACCCTAACCCTAACCCTAACCCTAACCCTAACCCTAACCCTAACCCTAACCCTAACCCTAACCCTAACCCTAACCCTAACCCTAACCCTAACCCTAACCCTAACCCTAACCCTAACCCTAACCCTAACCCTAACCCTAACCCTAACCCTAACCCTAACCCTAACCCTAACCCTAACCCTAACCCTAACCCTAACCCTAACCCTAACCCTAACCCTAACCCTAACCCTAACCCTAACCCTAACCCTAACCCTAACCCTAACCCTAACCCTAACCCTAACCCTAACCCTAACCCTAACCCTAACCCTAACCCTAACCCTAACCCTAACCCTAACCCTAACCCTAACCCTAACCCTAACCCTAACCCTAACCCTAACCCTAACCCTAACCCTAACCCTAACCCTAACCCTAACCCTAACCCTAACCCTAACCCTAACCCTAACCCTAACCCTAACCCTAACCCTAACCCTAACCCTAACCCTAACCCTAACCCTAACCCTAACCCTAACCCTAACCCTAACCCTAACCCTAACCCTAACCCTAACCCTAACCCTAACCCTAACCCTAACCCTAACCCTAACCCTAACCCTAACCCTAACCCTAACCCTAACCCTAACCCTAACCCTAACCCTAACCCTAACCCTAACCCTAACCCTAACCCTAACCCTAACCCTAACCCTAACCCTAACCCTAACCCTAACCCTAACCCTAACCCTAACCCTAACCCTAACCCTAACCCTAACCCTAACCCTAACCCTAACCCTAACCCTAACCCTAACCCTAACCCTAACCCTAACCCTAACCCTAACCCTAACCCTAACCCTAACCCTAACCCTAACCCTAACCCTAACCCTAACCCTAACCCTAACCCTAACCCTAACCCTAACCCTAACCCTAACCCTAACCCTAACCCTAACCCTAACCCTAACCCTAACCTAACCCTAACCCTAACCCTAACCCTAACCCTAACCCTAACCCTAACCCTAACCTAACCTAACCCTAACCCTAACCCTAACCCTAACCCTAACCCTAACCCTAACCCTAACCCTAACCCTAACCCTAACCCTAACCCTAACCCTAACCCTAACCCTAACCCTAACCCTAACCCTAACCCTAACCCTAACCCTAACCCTAACCCTAACCCTAACCCTAACCCTAACCCTAACCCTAACCCTAACCCTAACCCTAACCCTAACCCTAACCCTAACCCTAACCCTAACCCTAACCCTAACCCTAACCCTAACCCTAACCCTAACCCTAACCCTAACCCTAACCCTAACCCTAACCCTAACCCTAACCCTAACCCTAACCCTAACCCTAACCCTAACCCTAACCCTAACCCTAACCCTAACCCTAACCCTAACCCTAACCCTAACCCTAACCCTAACCCTAACCCTAACCCTAACCCTAACCCTAACCCTAACCCTAACCCTAACCCTAACCCTAACCTAACCCTAACCCTAACCCTAACCCTAACCCTAACCCTAACCTAACCCTAACCCTAACCCTAACCCTAACCTAACCCTAACCCTAACCCTAACCCTAACCCTAACCTAACCCTAACCCTAACCCTAACCCTAACCCTAACCCTAACCCTAACCCTAACCTAACCCTAACCCTAACCCTAACCCTAACCCTAACCTAACCCTAACCCTAACCCTAACCCTAACCCTAACCCTAACCCTAACCCTAACCCTAACCCTAACCCTAACCCTAACCCTAACCCTAACCCTAACCCTAACCCTAACCCTAACCCTAACCCTAACCCTAACCCTAACCCTAACCCTAACCCTAACCCTAACCCTAACCCTAACCCTAACCCTAACCCTAACCCTAACCCTAACCTAACCCTAACCCTAACCCTAACCCTAACCCTAACCTAACCCTAACCCTAACCCTAACCCTAACCCTAACCCTAACCCCTAACCCCTAACCCTAACCCTAACCCTAACCCTAACCCTAACCCTAACCCTAACCCTAACCCTAACCCTAACCCTAACCCTAACCCTAACCCTAACCCTAACCCTAACCCTAACCTAACCCTAACCCTAACCCTAACCCTAACCCTAACCCTAACCCTAACCCTAACCTAACCCTAACCCTAACCCTAACCCTAACCCTAACCCTAACCCTACCCTAACCCTAACCCTAACCCTAACCCTAACCCTAACCCTAACCCTAACCCTAACCTAACCCTAACCCTAACCCTAACCCTAACCCTAACCTAACCCTAACCCTAACCCTAACCCTAACCCTAACCCTAACCCTAACCCTAACCCTAACCCAACCCTAACCCTAACCCTAACCCTAACCCTAACCCTAACCCTAACCCTAACCCTAAACCCTAACCCTAACCCTAACCCTAACCCTAACCCTAACCCTAACCCTAACCTAACCCTAACCCTAACCCTAACCCTAACCCTAACCCTAACCCTAACCTAACCCTAACCCTAACCCTAACCCTAACCCTAACCCTAACCCTAACCTAACCCTAACCCTAACCCTAACCCTAACCCTAACCCTAACCCTAACCCTAACCTAACCCTAACCCTAACCCTAACCCTAACCCTAACCCTAACCCTAACCCTAACCCTAACCTAACCCTAACCTAACCCTAACCCTAACCCTAACCCTAACCCTAACCCTAACCCTAACCCTAACCCTAACCCTAACCCTAACCTAACCCTAACCTAACCCTAACCCTAACCCTAACCCTAACCCTAACCCTAACCCTAACCCTAACCCTAACCCTAACCTAACCTAACCCTAACCCTAACCTAACCCTAACCCCCCAGACAGTATTTAAACTGAACAGAGATGACATCAGCACATTCAATAATGAAATGCCTTTAACTAACCCTTAACATTATTGACACATTTATTTACTGACCATTGTTGTTCAACTGCTTTGATGCAATGTATTTTGTGTAAAACGCTATATAAATAAAGTTCACATTGACATTAATCTTAATTGAATCGTTGATGAAAGGTAACGCATCTGATTAACCAAACGCTTTTTGAACCATACGGTCTTTAGGACCTCACGGCTCGCCGTAGCGCTGACAGCTGAAGGATGTTTTTAAAGTGTTGTTGAGCCTCGGCAGTGGAAATAAAACTTCTCATCTTCGGTAAGAATGACGAAATTTCACGTTTATCGTTACTTAAGATACATATTTGTAGTCCAAAACGTCAAAATTTGTTGTAAATGTGAATAAAAGACAGACACTGATAGCATGCTAACAGCTCTAGCTGCTCAGATAAATATTTTAACAACAACATGTAACAAAATCTCCTTTAACACATCATCATCGGTTCTGGAAATGTTTTCAACAAAACATAAATATGTTATAATGTATGTTGTTAACTTACTCATGTAATATAACTGAAAACACTTACACACAAGTATTTGACATGTAAGTTTTAATGGAATATTGCCAGGTGTGCTAACACACAAAAGAATTTAACTTGACAGAAGTTTAGCATTCATGAAAAGTGTTCAAATGTAAAACATTTAGAGCCCAACCTGCATGAGTATTAATGTGATAGGACAGAGAAGATTGACATGAGATATGATCAGAAGTATTAAACATATGCAAGCTATAAGGTTCTATATGCAAATAGTATAGGGCTCAGTATTTAAATGTATTAAATATGAATTATTGTATTAAGAGAAATAAAGCAGAAGAAATCCAGTTAAAAAGAATAATCTCGTATGGCCGCCGATGCTTTTTTGGTGCTTTGTGCTCGGCTGATTCTCACTTTTCATGCCATGTTTCACTTCTAACCATTTCTCAATTTATGCATTTTTGGATGTGTAAAGTTGCACTCAAAACTGATAATGCTGTCTTTTGGTCAACCCACTGATATAAAAACCTGTCGTGCACAAACAAAGTTCAGCATGAAAAACTGTACAAAGTGTTTGACTAAAGACTCTTTCTGGCTGGATGAAATATATTCATTCAGTGATTTCACAACCCAGAAGAAGATTATGGCTCGAGTAAAGACAAAGTCATGGGTTTGATCTCAGGAGATGCTAATCTAGAGTCGGATAAAAGTGTCATACAAATGCATACACTTTAATTGAAATGGGTGGCATCCATTTAAAGATTGTTTCATTGCTGCTGCTGTGATGGTTTTCCTTAAAGACATAAGAATGCATGTAACCTCTTACTGTTGCTTTGTCTTAATACATGTCTTGTTATGAATCAGATCCTACAGTCATGGGGAACACCAGTGATCGAGTGTCTGCTGACCGGCAAGGGTCAAAGCCACAGCGTTCAGACAGTGGGGGCGGCCATAGAGATCTGGAGCCCAGCAAAATGATGATGGACAGCACCGACGACCCAAATATCTTCAATACACATGGATCAGAATCTAAAGTATGTACCTAATCCTTTCTGCTTTTGTTCTCATCAAATATTACCAATTAAATCAAAACATAACAGTATTGTTGTTACTATCCAAGTAGCTCTGGTCGTTGAATAGTTGCTGAACATATAGTTTTAAGCCATTGACCGTAGGCCTAGTTGAAGAAATCAACATATTTGGGTCCTACTGACATTCTCAGAGAAAAAGTAACTTATTTTTCAGGGCAAGTTATTATAAATAAGGAAATATTTATTGATTTTAAATCTGTCATCTATTATTGACATTTCAAACGTGTATGACTTTCTTTCTTCTGGAGAAAACAAAAGAAGAACATCAATATCCAGCACTCAACTTGCATTTTCTTTCCATACAACATAATTGAATGGGTTCCAATACTTTCTGTTTAGCAGCATTGGTCAAAATATCCTTTTTAGTGTTTTGCAGACAAAAAGAAAGACATCAAGTGGGTCTCTATAAATCCGAGCCAGTGTACCGTGTAATCTTTGTAGTTGCCTAGGGTTGTGCGGTTAGTTTAAAACCATTGTTATTTTGTAAAATAAGAAACTTTAAACAAGGGCATTTTTTTTAGCTTCCACTCCATTAACATATTTCTCAGTCAGTTGTTGTATGGGAGAGATTTAGACTTGTAAGCAGAAGGTTGGCGGTTTGAATCCCAGGGACCCCTGTTTACTCTACAGTGATGTTTGACTAGTGCATAATACTGTAAGTCACTTTGGATAAAAGTATCTGTCAAATGAATAAATGTAAATGTATTTATAAAAAGTGTCACTGATCGAAAATGAAAATCAAATATTCTGTGTTCATGTGATATACGTGACAGACGGGTAAAGTTTATACCATCATCCATGTCGGCTTCTGTTCAGTAATCACAAGACGTTTAGTCCAAAAATTAAAGTATTATGGAAAAAAAATATTTTATTCTAAGACCCCATTCTGCTATTAAAAGCCCTATAATTAAATCTATTATAGTCTGTATGTTTCTTTCATCCATCAACTACAGGACCCCATTTCTCACGACACACTAAGCTGATTTGCGGATTTATGTTATGTTTAATTGACTGTCTTCAATGGCAGAGGAAAGGTTTTTAAAAATTATCCCTGAGATGTCAATTCCTTCATGCTTTAAATGCTCCACCATCATCCCAAATCCTAAGAAATCAAAGATCCCAGGACTCAATGCCTACAGACCTGTGGCTTTAACATCTGTAGCCATGAGGTCATTTGAAATACTGGTGTTGGCATATTTTTAGGACATCACTGACCCCCTGCTGGACCCCCTGCAGTTTGCCCACAAAGCAAACCAGTCTGTGGATGATGCAGAAAACATGGGACTGCATTATACCCTACAACCTCTGGAGAAACCAGGGACTTATGTGAGGATTCTGTTCGTGGACTTCAGCACTGCCTTCAACACAATCATCCCATCACTGCTACAGACCAAACTGACCCAGCTGTCTGTCCCTAGCTCTGTCTGTCAATGTATCACCAGCTTTCTGACAAACAGACAACAGCTAGTTGGAATGGGCAAAATCATGTCCACCAGCCTGACCCTCAGCAACGGTGCCCCACAAGGACGTGTTCTCTCCCCACTGCCCTTTCCCTGTACACAAACGACTACATCTCTAAAGACTCCTCCTCTAAAGACTCAATAAGTTGCTGAAGTTTGCGGACGATACTAGTGTTAACAGACTCATCCGGGACAGTGACGAGTCTGCGTACAGACAGGAGGTGGAGTAGCTGGCTCTATGGTGCAGGTACAACAACTTGGCTAAACACGCTCAAAACAGTGGAGATGATAATGGACTTTAGGAGAAACCCCCCTGCACTCCCCCCACTCACCATCATGAACAGCCCTTTGGCTGGAGTAGAGTCTTTCAGGTTCCAGGGCACCACCATCTCTCAGGATCTGAAGTGGAATGCTCACATTGACTCTATTGTGAATAAATCTCAGCAGTGATTTACTTCCTCCGACAGCTGAGAAAGCTCAACCTGCCACAGGAGCTGCTTGTACAGTTCTACTCAGCTGTCATCGAATCCATCATCTGCACTTCCATCACCGTCTGGTTTGACTCAGCCTCCAAAACTGACCTCAGTAGACTACAGCGAGTAGTCCGGACTGCTGAACGAATCATTGGCACTAGTCTTCCCACCCTTTTAGAACTGTACTCATCCAGAGTGAGTAAAAGGTCTCGTAAAATTACTTTGGACCCCTCACACCCAGCACACTCTCTGTTTGAACTGTTACCGTCTGGTCGGCGCTAAAGAGCACCAAGCACAAAAACATCCAGACACAGGAAAAGCTTCTTTCCACAGGTCATCTACCTCATGAACAGTTGAATGTTCGTCTTGTGCAATAAATGTGTGCAATAAACTACTTTTCATCAGACTTTCGTATATAGCACCTTAATAATTTGTAATATGAACATTTGTGGATTTCCTTACTGTGATCCGGTTGTGTGCAATACTCTACCTCAGACATTCATATATAGCACCTTATAACTTTCAAAAACTTTATATTTCTAAAACATCAGTATATACAATATTTCATCCATTGCTCTTTTGTACCATTGCATTTCCCCCACTGTGTGTTCAACTGACATATATATTTTTATAATGTTACTTGTTTCTTGTCTTGTCACTAACGTTGTGTACTGGAAGTTCTGTAACTAAAACAAATTCCTCGTGTGTGCAAGCAAACCTGGCTATAAAGCTCATTCTGATTCTGATTATTTGACCTATGCATTTAACTCATCCAGTGAGTAGTGAACACACACTGCAAGTCGTGAACACACTCACCCGGAGTAGTGGGCTTCTATCACAGCAGCAAACAGAGAGTTAGGTGCTTTGCTCAAGGGCTTGTCAATCGTTACCTGTCGCCAATGGGATGTGAACCATGGACCTTGTGATCACAAGAGCGACTCAATGTAATGTAAATGACCTTTGTTATACTTGAATAATCCTCTTTGCATATGAAAGTCCTATCAGGTAAATATATTGTATATATCAATTAAACTCCCCGCCCACGAATTTACCATAACTAGTGATGGCAAGTTTCTGATCACTACATGAAAATGTGGGCAGTCCTTTTCCTCTGTACATGTCTATTTTTCGTAATTTCCTCCTTATATTAATTCTTGCATTTATTGAGGCTCTATAAACATGAGATGAAATGTTTTATTTAAACTTGTGATAGGCTCCAGGTGAAAAGGATGCTCCAGATTTAGATGACATGGTCAAGACAAGTCCTCAAGCCCGACCCACAGTGATCCGCTGGGCAGGAGGAGGGAAAGAGGTCTACATCACAGGCTCCTTTAACAACTGGTGCACCAAGATCCCACTCAATAAAAGGTTGAACAGTTCTCTTGCCATATCATTTACGTCACATTTTCAAATACATATCATCTATTGTTTTCTTTTAAGCCATAATGATTTTGTAGCAGTCTTGGATCTACCCGAGGGTGAACATCAGTACAAATTCTTTGTTGATGGTCAGTGGCTCCATGATCCCTCTGAGGTAAAAATGTTTTGATCTTCATTTAAACTGTTATACATCCACCACTGGATGAAAATTCTCTTAGGAATTACTAAACACTTAGGTTGTGCCAAACCTGTATAATGTTTTTTGTACAGTTGATCACAAAGAACCATATTTACATATATTACATATGGCAGAGGCTTTATCCAAAGCTCCTCACATTGCATTAAACTATTCATTTTGGATTTCTGAGTATGTGAAACGACTGTTGCCAACTCCACAGTGAGAAAAGTAGCTATTTGCTGACCTAAAAGTCGATAGAAGTCACTAAATGACGTCATAGCGTGATTTGGTAGATGCATGTAATTGTGATGGACGCTGAATTAATTCATTTAGCTTAAAACAGTGCTTGTAGCAAGTACTTTTAATACTATATAATAAATGAAATGAAATAGAATAGTATAGAAAAAGAGTTTAGTTTAGTTTGTGTGTTATTTAAGATTTTTTATTTGAAATGTCACAATTCCAACCCTCCTCCTTTATCCTGGCTTTGGACAAGCAAAAGTGACCCAAAAAGAGGCTTTTTGTATCAAATGCAGTGGTTTTTAATTGTGCAGTCAGTGATTTATATAACAGTATAAGAACATTATATTGAGAAACAGATTTATTTGTTGTACAAACAGTACAGTACAGACACTTTACAGTCTCCAAAAGGAGGGATCTGAACACCCCCTAAATATAGCGACTTAGTCACTAAGTTGGCAACACTGTGTTAAACCCATAACCCCTTCCTAAGTGACAGAA
Organism: Triplophysa yarkandensis; assembly: GCA_033220385.1. NCBI lineage: Eukaryota > Metazoa > Chordata > Actinopteri > Cypriniformes > Nemacheilidae > Triplophysa > Triplophysa yarkandensis. The sequence goes on from CM065654.1 coordinate 1,838,464, forward strand.
AAGCATATTTGGAAGAATGTTAGCAATTGAGATATGACAAGATCATTGATTACCATATTTTTTTGTCATTATTGGGTGGAGTATCTCTTTATAAACAAATTATTTTTAACAACAAATAATTATACCATGATTATAAAAAATTAAATCTCAAAGAAAGCGTATCTTGTTCCACATTATACCAGATATGTAACTTATTTCTAGTGACAGTAAAGCATCATTTTTTATTGTTCATAGATATATACTGTTATACAACAGTTCTTTCTGGTTCTCGAATATAATTGGTTGCGATTCACCATGTTAAAAGATGTAGAGATGTAGCTGATATAGAACACCGTCACACTCCTTGTAGAGCCAAATTGCAGAATTAATGCATGTCATTCAGTTTTATTGATGTGATATTCTGAATTATACAACAGTTCTTTTTGGTTCTTGAATCTGAGTGGCTAGGAGCCATGAGATATTTGACCAGAGACATCACAGGAACCATTTCACTGTTCGTATCATTCCACCACTCAGCACTTACACAAGACTTGTGTCAATGTGCGACTATTACACAAGGTGGCATTACACACCGGAACAAGTTGGTTGTGTTAAAGGCAACTTTATTTATATAGCATTGTATATATTTTACTGTGGAAAGTAAAAGTGCCTTACATAAGAAGAAAGTTAAATTACCAATAAAATAAAAAAGGAATTTTTTTAAATGATGTAAAACCAAAAAAAGGGAAAAAATGGAAAATCAGTTTCCCTTAATTCTCTGTATTTATTTGAACAAGGCGACGGTTTAGAATTAGTTACAGAGGCTTGTATTACAGTTTTGCTGCACTGTTTGGGATTTATCTACACACTTTTGCCGTTAAACAGTTATACACTGTGTGCACTGTTTCTTACTCCAAGCTTTATAAACCTGAATGGTTCAAGAATTTAATGAATTTTAATCAGGTGATGTGTATTTGTGTAAGGATTGTAACCTAAGGTGATCAACATGGCCAAATTAAGAAAGGCAGAAACCCCACCACCACTGAACAAGTCATATAAGTCCAAACATAAAGAACAGTTCAGGAAATATCTTAAGATAGAGTTTTCAAAGTTTATGTGGATTAATGAGATAAAAGTGACTTTTAACGTACCCAAAGGATTGGCCTGTGGATCAATAACACGCTCAGAGCTCCACTACGCAAGGTGGGGCGGGGGTACTGGTATGGGCAGGCCTTAAAGATGAAAAACAAATGAACAGTGTCTGACAAGCTGTGGTTGCTGTTGAACAAAAAGTTAATTTGGGAAAAGAAGGCTTGTGACTGTAATCAAAATGAAGGCTGGATATATTGGTCACTTCGTTTTTTTTAAATGTAAACTTTTTATTTTAAATTTTGAAAAACAAAGATATGCTCTTAAGATAAAAAAGCATCTTGCCTAATAGTTTTGCTAACAGTGTATAAAGCATAATGGCAATGTAGTTGTATGATAGTGCTTTATATCAGCAGCTGTGATTGTCTCCTTAACTCAGCCTGCGGCCTCGTGGCTCTGACCTAATCACAGCCATGCTGATATAGACCACCATCACACTCTTACTCAATCCATATTGCATTACTCTCGTGACAGCCATAAGAATAAATGTGAACAGTAATGTTATTGCAATGTTTAAAGGGACTTTTATTAGAATTTAGTACTTTCAGCTAGTTTGTTGAAATAAAATGTTCAATAAAAATTCCTACAAATGTATAGGATAAAACACTTATGATTCTCAACTTCTTTACCTTAACTCTTCTTTATTGTTTTGCTAATAATAAGACTATTTAGTGGCAATGCTGACACTATGATATGTGCACAAACTGCAAGAACTTCGGTTTATAAGTTAATAAATAAAAGAACTACAGCTCATAATACCATCACACTTACATTTGACTGACCTTTCTCCTGCTATTTGTTACTGAACTGTCATTAAATCACCCACAAGATCATGTGGTGATAAATAACAAACAGGTGTGAAAATATAGCAGAATCTGTAGCTCCATTTGTGTAGGTCATTGTGTTCTGATTAAAATTGGTTTAAAATCACAAGAAATAGGCACCATGTAAACATATCAAGGCAGTTGTTTCCATCAGGTGAATAATTATCTTAATTTCATCTTTTGTTCCAAAAGGTAAGTTAATATTATGTACACTGGCCTCTTAGATTGAAACAACTGTGTTTTTCCTCAGCCCGTGGTCACCAGTCAGATGGGCACCATTAATAATCTGATTCATGTGAAGAAATCCGATTTTGAGGTGTTTGATGCGCTTCAGGTGGACTCGCTGGAGTGCTCCGATACATCTGGTAAGATCTGTCAGAATATTGCATATTATTAAATAAAGAATCATGTTATTATGATCAACATAAAAAAGTTCAGTTCTGGATGTTTCTCCTGAGCTGCTTGTATGGACATTTGTTTAGATCTCTCCAGTTCACCGCCAGGTCCATACGGACAGAACATGTACATGTTTAAACCTGAGGAACGCTTCAAAGCTCCACCCATCCTCCCACCTCATCTTCTACAAGTCATCCTTAACAAAGACACCAACATATCAGTAAGACTCTCTCCCTTATAAGCACCAATAGCTATGTGGTTAATGAGCCTACACATTTGTTCTCTGCATTTAACCCATCCCAGTGTACACACACACAGTAAGTGAACACGCACACACACACACGCGAGCGCACACACACACACACCAGGAGCAGAGGTCAGTCATGCTGCGGCGCCTAGGGAGCAGTTGGGAACGGTAGAACGGTATCTTGCTCAAGGGACTCACCTCAGTCGTGGCATTCCCACTGGTACCGAGTATCAAACCAGCGACCTTTGGATCACGAGTCCAAGACTCGAACCCTTAGGCCTTGAGGGCAGTACTCTGGGATGGGTTAAATGCAGAGAATAAATTCAAAATATGGGACACCATACTTGGCCACACGTCACTTCACTTCATGTCACGTCACTTCATAAATAATGCACTAGCTAAGAAAAGACAATGATGTGGAGTCAAGGCATTTTAGTAGCAGGTGCTCAAAAAGAAAATATGGAAGCCCTTTTTCGTTATTAATAAATAAATATGAATAATTTGGATTATTTTAAGGTCAGAGTTTTGCAAATATAAAACTGTTATTGACTCTCCATGACTTTGACTTTGATATAAGTAATAAAAACTATTAGAAACTGCTTGTCAACTTTCATAACAGTATTAAATCATTTATCTTAATCAGCCTATTTGGGCTTGTGTTCAAGGAAGGACATCTTCAATAAGCGGTAAGCAGATTAATTTATTTATTAAAAAATGTTTTTAGATGGTGACTGAATTAAATGCGAGCTTAGTGATTTCGAAATTACTTTTGCTTGTAAACATACATTTCTTGGACCCAATTTACTACCATAGTTGGAAAACCCGATTTTTTTTTTAAAAACATCTCATTTTGTGTTTTACCAAAAAAGTTGATTTCTAGGGTTATCAATGGTGTACACTTACTGTTAAGTTACAAGCATTCTTCCAAATATATTCATAAAAGCAAAGAAAAGTCTACTACTCTAATGTCTACTTTTAGTAGAAAATAACTTTTGATTCATATGGATACAGTTAATTTGTGTACATTTACATTTACATCACTGCAGAGCAAACAGGGGTAAGATTTCTTATTCAAGTAAGCGTCAGTCATTTTCTGCTGGCACTGGGATTTGATACCCGCAACCTTCAGCTTAAAAGTCCTACTCTTTAACCACCATCCCACGACTGACCCTAAAAGCTGAGAGTTGTGTAATGCGATTTTGTATTGTCTGTGTTTCAGTGTGATCCTGCCCTGCTGCCAGAACCAAACCACGTCATGCTGAATCATCTGTATGCACTCTCAATAAAGGTTACAGAACTTTATAATAGAAATTTGCTCTCAACTTTACTCAAGTTACATAAGCTGTTGTTCACAGATTGATCAACACTGTTTCAAACACTGTGTCGGTTTCTTTTTTCTGCATGAATCTGTCTTCTGGCATTTTTTTTATACTTTAAACATAATAGTCAGAAGTTTGTCTTATTTTAATTGACCCATTGTCCTGTTCTATTGACAAATTTTCTAGAGATTTAATGTGATTATTGAACTAATTTATTGATTTTTTTTTACTAATCATTTTCTCTCCTAGGATGGTGTGATGGTTCTCAGCGCCACTCATCGCTATAAAAAGAAATACGTCACCTCTCTGCTGTACAAACCCATTTAAGGAGTGCATTTGTCGACTTGTTCGTCACCACTACAAACATGTTATGGGTACAGTAACTTTGTCGGCTTGACACTTTAACTTCAGTGAGTGTGAGTGTGTTTTTCCTTTTTCATTGCACATCTTGCCTTTTTCTTATGAGACACTCATCTACATGTTGGTTTTTATCACAGATCAAGCATTTTTGAAATACCATCTTGAGGTGTATTATGAGCTGTACAAGGCTAAATACTGTTAACGGCAGTCTATCAGGGTTCACATGTTATCACAGCGGGTTCTTTGATTATGTGTGACAGGGTTTATAATGTACCATTTTATTTGCAAGTATGCTCTAGTGTCCTGCTCAATCTGATCAATGGGTGAAAGACACTGATCTTTAATGGGTAATTTATTAAAAATAACTAAAGTTTCCGTCTAAAACAACAGACTGGAATGTTTACATCAGCTTTGTTGCATTAGATTGTTACACAAAATTTAACGATTACAAGGGTGTGTGTCGGTATGTTGAGGAACCCTATTTTAAATTATAATATTATAATATTTTTTGATCCTGTTAAAAGAGTGTGGCATTGTATTTATTCACTGGGGTCTGTTTTAGCCTACAAGTACCACAATGTTTGGTTCTGTAATTATAAAAAAAACATGCACTAAAGATATTTATGCAACCCTTTTGCATTAAATTTTTTTGCTTCATTAAATAAATTAACATTCAGATACCTTGAGTTTTTCTTCTTTTTTTACAAAGCTGTAATGGTTCAATACACCTGAAACACACACAAACGGAACATCAATGCACTTGATTTTGTATTATATTTTAATTTTAAAAGCAGCTTTCATAATACAACATAATAGCATCAGACACAGAGTTGTGTTGGCTCTTGTGTCGGTACCTTTTTATTACATCACTCAATTTTATGTAACAGAGGTCATATTTAAGCTTTAAAGCATTATGTACATACTATACTATACAACCAATAACCCAGCTCATATTTTTAAGTTTTTTTAACTGGTATGTTTAAATCTTTTTCATGTTTTCCAAAAAATCATATTATTAAAACTTGACATGACTTTTTAAATTCATTTGGCAAGTTTGTTATTTTTTGTCTTTGATACAAGGCCAAAACATGAAGCGCTTACACAAGCCTGTAAATTGATATTGCTTTTCTCGCTAAAGAGTGTTTTCTTACATGTATGGCTGTTGAACGGCAAGCAGAACTATCTAGAAATTACAATGCAACTACACAATATTTGAGGTAACTTCCATAAGTTAATTATTGATAGGTGCAATAAACAGACAGTACTTAGTGTGTGAATTCATCTTGCATGATCAATTGAATGTTGTATAGGCTCCCATGTTTTGCCAATTGACAACCATAAATGGTTGTGAACCACACCACAAACTAATACAGCAGTCAACTTTATATATCTATGCAAAACAGTAAATGTACAGAGACTACCATTGGCCTTGTTATTGTAATATAAGAAACTGGTCCCACCAACATCATGCCAAAGTTTGTCATTTCTAGAAACATTGAAAACACTGTCATCAATTAGATTTGCACAAGGGATGCCATATATTAATGACCACTTATTCCGAGTATACATGTAAAAAGTTTTGGTGATTATTTGCAGATTTCAAAAGTATGATCTCTTATCTACCATAAATTAATTCACTTAAGAACAGATAATGAAAAAATACTTCAACCCAAGCAAGATGTTAAAATGGTTTTTAAGTCATGTGTTTCAGCAATGTCACGGTTAAGGCAAAACCTAGGGATTAACCATCGAAACTTTGGCACGATCTGGTGAACTTTATTTTTATAACACTTTTTCCATGCAAATACTGAGCATACGATTTTTGTCTTACAGAAGAATACAATCATCTTCATAATAATAAGAGTATCAAGCAAGTGAAAGTAGGAACATCATTCAGCTGAAACGCACACATCAAATTGCACATGCTCTGCTGATGTTGATCAATTTATGTGTTCAAGCAGAACTACAGCTCAAACCAGCAGGGTCTTTTTCTTTGTTATTGCATAAAATTACTAAAGATGGAAGGAAATTAAGAGCAGTCTCTTTCTGTCGCAGAGTTGCAGAAGTGCAAAGATTTTAATAGGACATCAATACTTGTGTCTGTCGACCATGGCAACAAGAATGTAAAATATAATTCAAGGCAAGAACTCATAATTTATATTCTGAAGGGATAGAGGTCACAATGAAAGTTTAAAAGAGGAGAGGTCATGTTGGGCTGACTAATTTAATGTTACACACCCCTGGTGAATTTTTTTATGGGCTGTTGATTGGCTGTTGTCATGGTGATCTCTGGATGTAAGGGGGTCACATGATCCCAATCAGAACGCCCTGAAGAGGTACCAGTGACTCTTTTTCCTGCATAACAATTAGAGAAATGTTTTAAAGCCAATAAAAAAGTGCATTTCTTAGATTCGTCCATTTCCACACACATACAGGGTATGTTTTAAATGCAACTGACTTCATTCTTTTGCAGTTAAACTGTCTATTTTCGACTTGGCCTGCTTTTGACTGTTCTACAACAACCTTGTTGGTCATTCCTCAGTGTTGCTATTTCTAGCATTTCTTTATTCTTATAATGGGCTTTTACTACACTTTGACCTTGTACTTGACTTGTAAAAGAAATAGTACCAAATAATTCTGCACAGGTGAAAGTGATTATTGAAAAACATGTATACGCCTTGTAAAGTTTAAAAATTATATGATGGAATAAGCCTTTCTTTCTGTCGGTTTGTCTCACTGCTAAGATATATTTTACATCATGTCACTTTCATTTCTAGAATAAAAATGTGGATGGGGTGCAGAAAACTAAAAGCAGAATGGAAAATATGAAATGTAGTCTGTTCTTTAGCCTGTATTTAAACAATATTACAAAACCCTCTAAAGATTTAGTGTAAAGGTGACTGTCTAGCAGTAAATTCGTTGTATTAGTCTGCTACCAAATTTCACATCCAATAATTTAACACAAAGTCACAAGCAGCATGAGCTCTGCACAAGCAAAACTGTTACCTTGGCAAAGGGCTGAAGAGGAGAAGCTAAGTGTAGAAATCCTGAGATCATTCTTCTAAATACATTTAGAGAAAAAGGGTAAAAGATGATTGAACACAGAACACATGAATGAAATCATCATAAGAGATTTTGCTTCTACCGTATAAAGATACCAGCAGCATCTGTTACTTAAGCTTATACACATTCATCTCACCTCTAGATTGGCTCTGGCTTTTTTCAAGACATCTCGAGTCCTGCACACTGTAACAAAGATGAATCAAAAGAACATAGAAACTTATTGATAAAAAAATGTTAACCTAAACCTCCTCAGATCAATAATCAATGGAATTCTCTTTAGAGCCTTAATATTAATATCTAATTGAGAGAAGTATAGTTAATTTTTACTGTTTCGCTGATGACACTCTCACTGAGCTTTCATCAATTCACTGAAAAGATAAATGCATAAAACTAGATGGCAAGAAAAGTTTTAATTTTTGGACGAAAAACTTAGACTTAAATAATGTCTAAATGTCTGAAGTCTCTATCTACAGTATGTTCATTCAAGTTTGTTTGTATCTTAGAGTCTCTTACTATGACCAATATTTTTACTCACGCTGGTTAACAATGAAAGCCTCCATGCTCTCTTTAGTGCGGTTGCTGTCACGCAAACACTGGATAGTTCCTTGCAAAACCTCCTCCTGTTCAGCAATGCGTAGACGCAGCGACTGGATCTCATTATGCATGCACTGTTCCTGTAACAAATTAACAGCATATTTATATACAATCTATTTATAGTCATCAGTAAATGTGACATTAATTCTAAAAAAGTAATTCTAAAGTTTAACTTATGAACCTTCTGGATGAGATTGAGTGGGTCTTCGGTGCTCGGAAGTGCTGCCCGCCAGAACATCTTGAGCAGAGAAGCAGATTCCTTCAGAATCTGTCTCAAAGTATTTGTGTCAGACAGCATCGTCTTCACTGCATTATATTCCAATGTCTAAAAGAGACAGAATTTGTAAAATATCCACTGCTTGTCAAATCATTTTCATTTTTCAGCGGCCCGTCAGCATCACCTTTTCCAACAGTGTGCTGTTAAGGCAGGACTGAAGTGCAGCCTCCATCCGCCGAACCAACCCGCTTCCCTCCAAAACCTGCTGCTGAAGCGCCCTGTAGTCATCGATGTGACTGATCGCATGCCGCCCATTATGGTTTGCAAACGAGCCATCCGGAGCATCTCCTTCAAGATCCCCATCACCAGAGTCTGACGTAAATATTTTGTGGTTACATCGCAGTTCTAACCTCAACAGGTACTTCACAGGTTTTCCATCCATACTGAAGTAAGTACCTCTGCTATTTGGCGTTCACTTTTTTATCCATCTTAGATTCCATTTAACTATGTGTTTTTACTCCAAAAACCAACAAACTCGTTCAACAAGGAGGAAAAATTCTGCTAAGAACATAAACAGTTTTGTAGAAGTAGGATTCTTAATGAGTAGCTTTACTTTAAAAATACAGTGTTAAACTGCTTTCTAACACTGTTTTACTCCATTTATAGCAATATCGTTGCCTTGATTGAAAATGACTGCACAGACACTATTTAATATGAACAAAGATGACATCGCTGAACTCAATGATGAACTATCTTTAACTATCACCTTGCACTATTGACACAGTCTTTTACTAATCTACGTTGTTCAGCTGCTTTGAAGAAATGTATTTTGTTTAAAGCGCTATATCAATAAATAAAGGTGACTGTTTCAGTTGGTTTTAAGTTACACGGTATGGACACACATATACATACCAATAGGGTTCACAGCATTATCCTCCAGCTCTGAGGATGAAGAATACAAGGGTCCAGATGGAAGAGGACCAACATCTCTGACCGGAGGAGAGGGAGATGGATCTTTGGAAAACACACACATGAAAACACATCACACACCATATTGTAAAATTATCAGCAAGAACGCAGTGTTCACATAACACTTTTAGAACAAAAGAAAGAAAAAGAGTGATTGTTACCATGCAGTAACTGTCTGCGATAAAGCAACTCTCTTAGAGGGCTGACTGGAAGGATTGGAGATGGACGCATCTCGGCGGACTGATCCAGCTGTTTCTGAAGCTGAACTCGCAGAGCACTGTTTTCTTGGATGCTGAGCTCCAGCTGGGCCCTTAGAGCCTGAACCTCCATTAACAACTCCCGCAATTCCACTGACGGGTACGGCACCTCACACATATATCCTACGCAGACAAGAGGAACTTTATTCCTGATGACTTGCACAAATGTTTCACACTTTTCTTGTTTTTCATAATATCACCACCATTTATCTGTCAGGGATAATATGTGTTACTTTGAAGCTGCAATACACAGTTGTTTAAAGTTCTTTATATTGTAGCTATAGAGCAGTGTGTCACCTGTAGAGGCGTTCTTTCTCTCCCCACACGCGCGATCATACAACGGTAGTTCACACTGAAGAGAGTGAAGCAGTTGTCTGCTCTCGGAGAGCTGTTGTTGAAGTAAACTCACCTCATGCTGCAGTCTGTGACAAAACAAACAGTTTTTCTTTTCTCAATCTGATTAAGAGACTGAAAGTCAACTCGTCTGGAGAACATGGTTTTAACTCTTACATAATTGGACCCACATACACACAAAAGATTTATAACAGTTTTCTCAATTGCTAAAACACAAAACCCTTTTGTCTAAACCAAATGTTCAGTTTCCTGTTTTTTTCCTTTCGGCAAAACCATAAGCACTTTTCACCTGTTTAGACACAACTTGCCATCACATTGTTATCTGCATAATGGTGGGCACAGAAAACAAAGTAACAATCTAGAGGTACAGTGGGTTTTAAGGATGGTCCGGACTTACCAGCTCTACCTACGGTACCACAGTATACCTAAAGTAAATATATGTTTTAGTACATCACAGTACCAATGTATTATAATGGAGGGTTGGTTTAACTGTTTATCTCCATCTTCAAAAAACACCTCAAAATTATTTTCTGTTGGTACCTAACCCACAAAAAAACCTACAACTAATTATCCTCCTTTAATATCCTCACTTTTCTGAACAAAAAAAAACAAAATACAAAAATAAACTTAAGTTTGTATATTGTGTTTGGTATGTATATTGTGTTTGGTATGTATATTGTGTTTGGTATGTTTATTGTGTTTGGTATGTTTATTGTGTTTGGTATGTATATTGTGTTTGGTATGTATATTGTGTTTGGTATGTTTATTGTGTTTGGTATGTTTATTGTGTTTGGTATGTTTATTGTGTTTGGTATGTATATTGTGTTTGGTATGTATATTGTGTTTGGTATGTTTATTGTGTTTGGTATGTATATTGTGTTTGGTATGTATATTGTGTTTGGTATGTTTATTGTGTTTGGTATGTTTATTGTGTTTGGTATGTATATTGTGTTTGGTATGTATATTGTGTTTGGTATGTTTATTGTGTTTGGTATGTTTATTGTGTTTGGTATGTTTATTGTGTTTGGTATGTATATTGTGTTTGGTATGTATATTGTGTTTGGTATGTTTATTGTGTTTGGTATGTATATTGTGTTTGGTATGTATATTGTGTTTGGTATGTTTATTGTGTTTGGTATGTTTATTGTGTTTGGTATGTTTATTGTGTTTGGTATGTATATTGTGTTTGGTATGTTTATTGTGTTTGGTATGTATATTGTGTTTGGTATGTTTATTGTGTTTGGTATGTTTATTGTGTTTGGTATGTTTATTGTGTTTGGTATGTTTATTGTGTTTGGTATGTTTATTGTGTTTGGTATGTTTATTGTGTTTGGTATGTTTATTGTGTTTGGTATGTATATTGTGTTTGGTATGTTTATTGTGTTTGGTATGTTTATTGTGTTTGGTATGTATATTGTGTTTGGTATGTTTATTGTGTTTGGTATGTATATTGTGTTTGGTATGTATATTGTGTTTGGTATGTATATTGTGTTTGGTATGTATATTGTGTTTGGTATGTATATTGTGTTTGGTATGTTTATTGTGTTTGGTATGTTTATTGTGTTTGGTATGTTTATTGTGTTTGGTATGTATATTGTGTTTGGTATGTATATTGTGTTTGGTATATTTATTGTGTTTGGTATGTTTATTGTGTTTGGTATGTATATTGTGTTTGGTATGTTTATTGTGTTTGGTATGTATATTGTGTTTGGTATGTTTATTGTGTTTGGTATGTTTATTGTGTTTGGTATGTATATTGTGTTTGGTATGTTTATTGTGTTTGGTATGTTTATTGCACTTGGTATGTTTATTGTGTTATTCTTGCTAGGACTGGCATCATTTAGCTTATGATAGCGTTGTTATCGCCTGTTGTACATGCTTCTTTTTTAAACCTCATTTGTAAGTCGCTTTGGATAAAAGCATCAGCTAAATGACAAAATGTAAATTTAAATGTAATGTAAAAAAAATTTTGTAGGCCTAGTATTCCATGTATATTTTTTGTAACTCCAGGATCTCTTTTAGTAGAATTGAAAGACTGCCATATGGGGGTGGGAGGGGAGGTATGCTCTCCACACTCCAACGGACCCTAATGTCAATGTCAATGTCACCTCTATTTATCTATCACTTTAGACAAAATACATTGCATCAAAGCAGCTGAACAACAATGGTTAGTAAAACAGTGTGTCATTATGCATAATGATAGGTAAAGGCATTTCATTATTGAATTCAGGATATCATCTCTGTTCAGTTTAAATAGTGTCTTTGCATTCATTTTCAATTCGGTGACGTCCTCTTTGTTCCCTCTAAAGAGTGTCTGTGCATTCATATTAAATAATGTCAACGATATCACTGCAAATGAAGTGACCCCAACTGAGCAGGCCAGAGGCGACAGCGGCAAGGAACCAAAACTCCATCTGTGACAGAATGGAGAACAAACCTTGGGAGAAACCAGGCTCAGTTGGAAGAGGCAAGGTCTTCGCATGGGATTGTTATCATGGATGTACTTGTCCTGTTTTTCGCTTTGTTTGAGGGCTGTAAAGGGCTTTTCTAGTTCTGGACCCAGCATCTGGTCCAGATACAAACTGACTCCGGCTTAATGCAGCGTCCCTCTGATCCGAATATAGCCTGGCTCTAGAGACTCGGGGGAAAGCTAAGCGCAGTTGGGGAGCAAGTTCTCCTGTGGCTACATCCAGATGATAGTCCTTCCGGTCGCAGGGGTCTCCACCATCTGGTCTGGCCAGTGGCCCCAACGAGCTCGGAAGAAGAGAGAAACAGACCAATTATAGCGTATATGCCATTCCTCTAATGATATAACAAATATATTGTATGTTGTGGAGAGTGTACCCTGTTCCGTTTTCTTAATCAATGCAGTCTAATAATCCTTTAACGGATTTGAATATTAGAAGCATGTTAATATTTTATGTGTAAGCCAGGTTAAAGAGATGGGTTTTTAATCTAGATTTAAACTGCAAGGGTGTATCTGCCTCCCGAACACTATTAGGGAAGTTATTCCATAGTTTAGGGTCCAAACAGGAAAAGGATCTGCCGCCGGCAGTTGATTTTGATATTTTAGGTAGTATTAAATTGAGTTTTGAGAACGTAGCGAACGCAGAGGATAATAATGTAACAGGATGTCTTTTAAATACTGAGGTGATAAACCATTCAAGGCTTTGTAAGTTATAAGCAAGATTTTAAAATCTATACGATGTTTGATTGGGAGCCAGTGCGGTGTTGACTGGACCGGAGTAATATGGTCACGCTTCCTGGTTCTCGTGAGAACTTAAGGTCATAAATGCATGGATTAACATTAATTTTCATTCATTTCATTTAGGCATTTAGCAGATGCTTTTATTCAAAGCGACTTACAATAGTCGAGGAGACAATGAAGCGGTAAATAGCCGATACAACAATAAGTGTACAAGTACTACAACAATGTTACCAAGTTACACAAAGCGAGGTAAAAACCTGTAGGTCGTTTTTAAGTGTTTCTTAAAGATAGAGACAGAGTCCGCCATTTAACATTTCTGCATTTGACATTGAGAGCATAGGCCGTATTTAAATATGTTTTTGAGGTGAAAAAATGTGGTTTTAAAAATGCTCGACAGGTAGTTTCTACGGAGTTTCTTACACCTCAAATAGCACACCTAAGTTCCTAACTGATGACGAAGAGTTTACAGAGCAGCCATAATTGGTCTATAATTAACTAGGTCTTTGGGGTCAAGTTGTGTTATTTTGATGAGAGGCTTAATAAAAGACAGTTTGAAAGATTTAGGCACATATCCTGAAGATAATAAGTAGTTGAAAGAGTCAGAAGATGTCAGAAGAGGATCTATGACTTCTGGAAGCACCTCTTTTTGGAGTTTAGATGGAATAGGGTTATTGTTGCTTAAGATGATTTTACAAGTTTACATAATTCTTCCTCTCCTATAGTGGAACTATTCATCATGGGTTTAAAGCAAACTGTCTCATGTGATACAGTAGCTGACGGATGAATGGTTATGATTTTATGTGTTGATTTTAGAAGTGAAGTAGGTCATAAAGTCATTACTGCTGGGATGCTGGCAAATGTCAGCACTTGTTGAGGCTATATTTTTCGTTAATTTAGACACCGTGTTGAATAAATACCTGAGGTTAGGTTGTTTCTCTTCAAAAAGGTTAAAAAACTAATTGGAATTAGCAGTTTTTAATGCTTTTCTGAAGGATAGGTTACTTTCCCGCCAAGCAATTTGAAAACCTCTAGTTTTGTTTTCCTCAAACTGTGTTCCATTGTTCGGGCTGCTGTCTTTAGACTGCGAGTATGCTCATTATACCACAGAGTCCAACTTTTTTCCTTGACCTTTCTTAAGCTTAGGGGAGCAACGGAATTTTCAATGCTAGAAATGAGAGAGTCCATCGTTTTGGTTACGTTATTGAGTTGTTCTGGTGTGCTTGAAATGCTATGGAATTCGAATACATCAAAAAACTTACAAAGTAATCTTTTGTAGTAGAAGTGATGATATATTTTTAAAAAAGAAGTAGTATTTACAATTCTGTCAATAATAAGTTTGCACAAAACTAAATTGCATAACTTCAACATCCCCAAGATCAATTCCATGTGACAATATTAAATCTAGGGTATGATTTCGGCAGTGGGTGGGTCCTGAAACATGTTGTCTAACCCCAATAGAGTTCAGAATATCTGTAAAGGCTGATCCCAATGCATCATTTTCATTGTCAACACCTTGAAATCAAATTGAAAATATTGAAATCACCAACTATTAAGACTTTGTCTGCAGCCAGAACTAGCTCGGATGTAAAATCACCAAACTCTTTAATAAAGTCTGTATGGTGCCCTGGTGGCCTGTATACAGTAGCCAGTATCAATCAAAGGGGATTTATCATTCACATTTCATTCACATTTGTTTCTCTGGGTAGTGTTATATGAAGCACCATTACTTCAAGGGAGTAATACTGAAATCTGCCCTCTGTGAAATAAAAAAAATATAGGTATATATTGAAGCAACACCTCCCCCCTTACCTTTTGACCGCTGCTCATGTTAATAACAGTAATATTGTGGGGTGGACTCGTTTAAAATAATATAATTATCAGATTTTAACCAGGTCTCTGTCAAACATAGCACATCTAAATTATGATCAGTGATCACTTTTTTTTACAAAAAGTGATTCTTAGAACGGGATCAATAAGCCAAGCTTTATAATTTGTTTATCAGTATTGCATCTGTTATTTATTTATTGAACTTCAATTAGGTTTTTACTTTTAAACACGTTTGTAAGTTTTTTGTATTTTCTAGTTCGGGGAACAGTCACAGTCTTGATGGAGTGATATCTAGGAGAAAGAATTTCTATGTGCTGAGAATTAACTGAGCTCTGTGATGTGAGACAGCCAGCAGACAGTGGGTTAAAACAGTTTGTCTGCTTCCTGACCTTGCCTTCAGTTAGTCATGTATAAACTCTAAGACTATATTCCATATTTCTAGACAGAAAAATATTTCTTTTCAACAGGTCTACCCCAAAAACTTGTCCAGTTATCAATATAAATTCTATTGTTCTTTGGGCACCACTCAGACACCCAGCCATTGAGTGATGACAATCTGCTATGAATCTCATCACCACGGTAAGCAGGAAGAGGACCAGAGCACAACTACAGTGTGTGACATCCTGATTACAAGTTCAAACACCTCTTTAAAGTTATTTTTAGCGATCTCCGACTGGTGAAGTCGAAGATCATTTGTGCCAGAATGAATAATAATCTTGCTTTATTCAGGTTTGTTATTTGCAAGAACTTAAATTTGATAAAATGTCAGGCGCTCTGGCTCCCAGTAAACAATTGACTATGGTGGCTAGTGTCTCTTTAGGCACATTCCGTACAATAGAATCACCAATAACTAGAGCACTTCCATCAGGTTTCTTAGTGTATGTATCACTTAGTGGGGAGAACCCGTTTAATGTTTTCATCGGAACAGAGTAGCGGTGTTTCGACCCACGACTATGCCGTCTCACAGTCACCCAGTTGCCCTGCTGCACAGGCTCTGTTACCGGTACCGAAAGATGTGTAATAAACCCAGAGCTAGACGCATCCAAAGCTGTATCTTTAACATTCTAACTATCCCTAAATTTAAGTTTGGAGCAAAGAGCAAAGATTCCAGTATGTACAGGTTTGCATATATCCAGACACATTCAATCTTGATTACTCTAAGTAGTGATTACTGAATCACTTTTTCCATATCACTTACAAAACTATATCTTTTTCTACAGAGGGTTTTTCAACTGGTTGCAATGGAAAGACCCCATGTATGAAGCTGGCTTCTCGTAATCTCACCAAAAGGAGAAGGAGAGGCCGTAATGTGATTGGCAATCGGACCATTGTTGGTGTTCCTGGGCAGCGTGGTGGCAATGTCACATTATGTGCTGCATTCGGCAATCATGGGGTTGTCCCCCATTATGCCAACCTGGGGCCTTGCAACACTTACCAGCTCCTCATTTTCCTCAATTAGTTGAGAGAGGCTCTGATAGGGCAGAATGATGAGCATCCCACCTATGTTGTTATTTGGTACAGTGTGAGTTTTCACAGAGCTTTCCAGGTAAGAGAGTGGTTCAATACGAACCCTAGGTTTTATCAATCTTTGCCTTCCACCGTACTCCCCTTTCCCAAACCCAACTGAGGAATACTTTCTTCTCATGGCGATAGAAGGTATATTAACGCTAACCTTCCACCAGGGTAAATCCCCTGCAAGCCATATTACTTGCCTGTGGTATATATGCATTGACTCGCATATGAACTCAAGGGACATCCTAATCCATAGGGTTAATATGATGTTGGTCCACCCTTTGCAGCTATTACTACTTAAACTCTCCCTGGGAAAGCAGTCCACAAGATTTATGGGAACTGTTGACCATTTTTCCAGAAGTGCTTTTGTCACAGATGTCAAACACTGATGTTGCACGAGAAGTCTTTGCTCTCAGTCTCCGCTCTAATTCATCCCAAAGGTGTTCTGTTGGGTCTAGGTCAGGACTCTGAGCAGGCCAATCAAGGTCATCCAAATCAGACTGTCATCCATGCCTTTGTGGACCTTGCTTTGGGCACTGTTCATGTTGGAAAAGGAAGGGGCCAGCTCCAAACTGTTCCCACAAAGTTGGGAGCATGGAATTGCCCAAAATGTCTTGGGTTGCTGAAACATCCAGAGTATTTTGGATTATTGAAACCTCTAATTTAGATTTTTTGGATGTTTTTTTTTATCCGTTGTCTGGCCAGACAAAATGTGGCCTTTGATGTGGTCTGTGATGTGGATAAGTCCTGTGGCCTGACCTAGTATGGAGACATGATGCTGTGGTTGAGTACTGCACTTATTTTTTATAATTGTGCACTTTATTTTTACATGGGCTTATTGTAAACAAGTGGCAAACGCATAAGATTTTTGTTTTGTCTTGGGTCATGGGTCGAAACACCTCTTTTGTGTTCTAATCAAAACAAAAAACAGGTTCTCCCCACTCAGTGATGCACCCACTGAGAAACCTGAAGAAAGTGCTCTAGTTTTTGGTGATTCTATTGTAAGCACAATATCATTATAATATGCTCTGGTCCTCTCCCTGCTTGCCATGGCAGATAGAACAGCAGAGGACTCCGCCAAGACAAGTGGTGGTGGATTGTGCATTTATGTCAACAAAGCTTGGTCCACAAACACGGTCACCCTTGAAAGACACTGCTCAGCCATGATGTACACCTTTTTAACTACCGCGGGAGTTCTCTTCCACCATAATAACAGCAGTCTATATTCCACCGAATGCTAATGCCAAGCTTACTTTGAATGAACTTCATGCAGCCATTAGTAAAACAACAGACTGCTCAACCGGAAGCTGCCTATATTGTTGCGGGTGATTTCAACCACTGCAAAAACAATGCTCCCCAAATTCAACCAGCATGTTTCCTGCCACACCAGTGGAGAGAAAACTTTAGATTATGTTTACACAAACATTGATGGAGCTTACACTTCAACCACCCTCCCACACCTCGGACAGTCTGATTACCTTTCTTTGTTTCTCACACCCAAGTATTCACCCCTCATCAGCCGTGTGAAGCAATAAGTAAGTACCATTAAAGTGTTGACAACTGAAGCAGACTCTTTACTTCAACAGATTTCACAAACGGACTGGAGTATGTTTGCTTCTCAGGCTGCTGATGGCTCTCAAATGGACATTGATATCAATACCTCCTTTGTACTGGATAACATCACCAACACCATTGACGATGTAACAACAAAAAAACAAATAACAATATACCCCAATCAGAAGCCATGGATGAACAAGGATGTGCGACTTCTGTTGAAAGTCTGCAACTCTGCCTTCAGGTCAGATGACGCTTAGGCCTACGGTACATCCAGGGCTAACCTGGAAAGGGGCATCAAGAAGGCTAAGTACTGCTGCAAGCTGAAGATAGATGAACACTTCTCCAACTCTGACCCCCGACGCATGTGGCAGGGCATCCAGACCATCACCGACTACAAAACCAGCAACACAGCTACAACGGTCACGGACGTCTCCTTCCTATAAGAGCTAAATGACTTTTATGCTCGCTTCAACAACGACAGCAGGGAGACGGCCACCAAAATCACACCCTCAGCAGACCACCAACCTCTTAAACTAACTTCCACAGATGTGCACACTGCACTGAGCCAGATCAACATACATAAAGCTGCTGGCCCAGATGGTATTCCTGGACATGTGCACTGGGCATGTGCAGTGGTCTTCATAGACATTTTCAATCTATCCCTCAATGCTTTAAGTCCACATCCATTGTACCAGTGCCGAAACACTCCTCCCCAATGTGCCTGAACGACTATTGCACTCACACCCATCATCAGGAAGTGCTTTGTCCTAACACACCATAAAGACTGCCTCCCACCTACACTGGACCCAGACCAATTTGCCTACTGCAGAAATAGGAGCACAGAGGATGCAGTATGCAGTTCTGCACTTGGCGCTCAGACACATGGACAATAACAACACTTATGTGCAGATGTTTTTTGTTGACTTCAGTTCAGCATTTAACACCGTTATCCCCTCCAAGCTGACCACTAAACTTGGAGACCTGGACATTAACTCTTCCCTCTGTAACTGGATCATGGGATTTCTAACCAACAGGCCTCAGCATGTTAGGTCAGGCAACACCCACTCCACCACCATCACACTTTACACCGGCGTACCACAGGGCTGTGTGTTGAGCCCATTCCTCTACTCACTTTACACCCACGACTGCAAACCCTTGCATGGATCCAACTCCATCATTAAGTTTGCAGACGACACCATGGTGATTGGCCTCATCAGTGACAACGATTGGACTGCCTACAGGGAAGAGGTACAGCACCTAGCCACATGGTGCCCTGACAATAACCTGCATCTGAACACCACTAAGATCAAAAGAGCTCGTTTTGGACTTAAGGAACAAGAATGACCATGACCCCATCCACTTTAACGGGATGGCTTTTAAGCATCTCCAGATGGCAACCACCATCTCGAGGACCTGTTCTGGAATACTTACACCTCCAGCCTGGTCAGAAGGCTCAACAGCGCCTCTTCTTTCTCAGGACACTTAAGAAGAACCAGCTGTCTACAGCCATCCTGGTGAACTTCTACAGCTGTGCGATCGAGAGCATCCTGACCAGCTGTATCACAGCCTGGTATGGGAACTGTTCAGTGGCTGACCACAAAGCACTGCACAAGGTGGTGAAAACTGCACAACGCATCACAGGGACTACACATCCTGCAATTGCGGACATCCAGAGGAAACGCAGTCATAGACTGCTTAATCCCCTGCCCTGCAGAAGGGGCTTCAGGAGCCTCTGGACAGGAACAACAAGATTACGGAACAGATTTTTCCCTACACCTGCCCCACACTGAACTCTGCCCTCTGACACCCCTTAACATCAACGGCATAATTTGGCCAGCCATCAGTTTCCAATATCAGAAACACATTTCACATGAAGACACAATTTGTAAAACATAATCCTCCATTTCATAAATCTTAACACATTTTTCCTTGCTAAAACAGCAGTTGCAAAAGAACTCTGCTCATATTCTCAATTGAAAGCTCATGTGATGTAAAATGCTTTCCACAGTCAGCAATATTTGAACACAATGAACACACATGGCATCATTCATTACACAAAAAGAGCCAAAATTGACCCTTGTTGCTAATGCTGTGACCACTTGTATATAAGCAAGTTCAAAATGCACAGTTTGCTGAACATTCGAAACAAACAGAATTGATTAAGTCAGAGTCAGGGAAAGAGGAATTTGAGTCAGAGGAGGGAGAAGAGCTGGCCATAGAAAAAGAGGAGCAGGCCAACAAGGGAGAGGAGGAGGCCAACAAGGGAGAGGAGAAGGTCAACAAGGGAGAGGAGGCCAACAAGGGAGAGGAGGAGGCCAACAAGGGGAGAAGGAGGCCAACAAGGGAGAGGAGGAGGCCAACCAGGGAGAGGAGGAGGCCAACCAGGGAGAGGAGTAGGCCAACAAGGGAGCACCATCATTACTGAAAAGATACGAGCAACAGTCTTTGACCATGTCATTGTCCATGGCTGACAATGGCTGAAGTAGGACTAAGAGTCCGTCCAAGCCTGAGTAGGTTCACTGTGGCCACAATTATCAGGGCCTTCAGACAACACAACAGGTATTGTACTCTATTTTTTTCTTTGTTATGATACAATTTTACAAGCCTGTGGAAGTAGTCTATTGGTTTCAAATCAGTTGTTTTTATATTGTTAAACATGTCAATTGACGAAACATGTTTCTGTCTTTGGAGTTGAAACGATGCCACATAGTATTGGGAGGGTTGCCATATTTACAGCGGCACAAGAAACCCTCTTTGTGGATATGGATCGTAAGAACAACCTCATCAGACTCCAGGAGATCAGAGACAAAGTCATTGCCGATAATGTCAACTTTGAGAGCATTCATGTCAGTTTGGCCACAATAGACCAATAGTTCTTCAGCGCCAAAAGATGCGGATGAAACAGGTCTATAGGGTTCCCTTTGAACACAACTCTGCATGACACAAAGACCTACGTTACGTGTATGTGCAACTAAGTATACATCCATGTTCACAGTACAGTTAGTGGACATACTGTGTTGCTCAGTGGCCTACATGACTTCTGGAAAATACTGTGCTACCTGATTGACTGTTGCTCTAAACACTTGTGCACTTCTCTACTCTGCGATGGCCAGACCTCATGAGTACCTCTAGCTGGATGAGGCTGGCTTCAACCTGCAGAAAGAAGGTGAAGAGGCTATAACATCATTGGTCAAAGAGCCATCACTGAGGTTCCTGGCCAACAGGGGTGGATATTACTCTTTGAGCGGCCATGGGTTTGGAAGGGCCTATCCACCAGCATGCTGTCCTTGGGTCTTACAACACCCAATATCCCCTAACCTTCTTAGAAGAGCAAAAAGACATCCTCCTGGACCGCCAACAACACCATCCTGGGCCCGTACATCACATTTATGTGATCATTTGGGACAATGTCCATAGAACAAACAAAATCAGAGAGTGGTTCACCACTAACAGTAACCACTTTTTAAAAGTCTGTCTGCAACTCTACTCCACATTCCTGAACCCTATAGAGGAGTTCTTCTCAATCATGGAGATTGAAGGTTTTTGACAGACAACCATGCACTAGAGAGGAACCTCCTAAGGGCAAGGGAGTATGCCTGTGTTGACATACCAGTGGATGGATTCCAAGGATGGATTCGCCATTCCAGGGCATTTTTCCCATTGTGCCTGGCAAGAGACAATATAGCCTGCGATGTGGATGAGGTGATGTGGCCCGATGAGTTTTGAAGTGAGAAGGTGTGGTTGTGTTTATGTAGCTTAAGAAAAGGGTGTTGTGTTTAGACATTGGGGAACATGAACGAAACGTTTGTTAAATGTGTTTTAGCATATGAGGAAAAACTGTAACTTCTCACTGTCATTAGGATGTGTCTCCAAAAAAAAGCCTCTCATCAAAAAAACACAACGTGACTCCAAAGATCTAGTTAATTATAGACCATTGCTTTAGACCAATCATAGTCACTGTTATGCTGATGACACTCAGCTCTATATATCCTTGCGGCCCGGTGAAACACACCAATTTGCAAAACTCATGGAATGCATGGTCGTTATAAAGAACTGGATGACGATTTATTTCTTACTTCTTAACTTGAAAAAACAGAGGTGTTAATTAAAGTACCTTAAAACTCTGCATGTAACAACCTAGAACACTGTCTAAGTTTTTAATGGCTACTCTACATAATTAGTTAGGAACCTAGGGGAGTTATTTGATATACATTTACATTTACATTTAGTCATTTAGCAGACGCTTTCATCCAAAGCGACTTACAATAGTCGAGGAGACAATGAAGCGGTAAATAGCCGATACAACAATAGGTGAACAAGTGCTACAACATTGTTACTTAGTTACACAGAAAGAGAAGTTACAAAAGATATATATTTTTTTTTTTGATAGAGTGAGTAGGTTAGAAAAGAAGTGAGTTAGTGAGTTAGGTGTAGCCGGAAAAGATGAGTTTTTAGGTGTTTTTTGAGATAGAGACCGAGTCTGACAAGCGTGAAGCCAGAGGCAGATCGTTCCACCATCGAGGAACTGAAGCAGAGAACGTTCGAGAGAGAGATTTCTTACCCTTTTGAGCTGGCACCACAAGTCTCAGCTCATTTGCGGAGCGCAGAGATCTTGAGAGTCTATATCTTTGCATTAGTGAGTTAAGGTAAGTGGGTGCTGAACCGGTGGTGGTCTTGTAGGCAATGAGAAGACATTTAAAACTTTCCTTAAAAAGACATTTAAAACTTTCCTTAAAAACCAACGTTTCTAGAATTTGTAAAACTGCATTTTTTCCATCTCAAAAACATGTAATTGATGCCCTAGGCTCTCAATGCCAATTGCAGAAGTGTTAAATCTTGCATGTATGACCTTAAGGTTGGATTATTGTAATGCCTTATTAGGTGGTTGTTCTGTATGCTTAGTAAACAAACTACAGTCCAACATGCTGCAACAAAAGTTCTTATAAGAACCATGAAGTATGGCCATATTCCTCCAGTCCTGTTAACACTGCACAAGCTCCCTATCAAACATCGCTTATTACTTTTAAAACTAACCTAAAAGTGTTTGGGAGGAAGATACACTCTTTCAGTTTAAATCTAGATTAAAGACCCATCTCTTTAAACTGGCTTACATACATACTAACTTGCCTCAGACTGCCATTGGGATAAGACCACAGGAAACAGATGATTCTTCTCGACTTCGCTGCAGCCTGGAATTGACCTGCTGTTTTCATCAGTCAGTGGAGAATTGGCTCCCAACTGCGCCTAGTTCTCCCTCAAGCCACTAGATCCAGGATATAACCAGATCAGAGGGACATTGTAGTCACGCAGATTGGGTATGTATCCAAACCAGATGATGTTTCGGAACCTAGAAAAGCCCTCTACAGCCCTGAAAGAAAGTGGAGACCAGGACAACTAGAGCCCCAGATACAGATCCCCTTCATAGACCTTGCCTCAGAAGACCATCGCGATAAGACCACAGGAAACAGAGTTTTCTTCTCCATTTTGCTGCTGCCTGGAATAGAACTCCTGGTTTCATCTGGTCAGAGAAGAACTGGCCCCCCTACTGAGCCTGGTTTCTCCCAAAGTTTGTTTTCCATTCTGTCACCAATGGAGTTTTGTTTTGTTGCTGCTGTCGCCTCTGGCTTGCTTAGTTGGGGTCACTTCATTTACAGTGATATCGTTTACTTGATTGAAAATGAGTGCACAGACATTTTATAAACTGAACAGAGATGACATCACCGAATTCAACGATGAACTGTCTTTGATTATCATTTTGGATCACGGACATAGTGCTTTACTAATCACTGTTGTTCAGCTGCTTTTACACAATGTATTTTGTTTAAAGCGCTATATAAATAAATGTGATTTGACCTGACTTGTTTTGCAACATGCATTTAGCCTACAGTTAACAAAAAACTTAAAATTTTTCAGCTTCATGTCCTGAGCATTGGGTTTTCTATTTTTCCAGTGATTGACCCTGGGCACGATTTGACAACGTAGTTCAGTTTTGAGCAGAGATTGAACTGTTTGGTGGTAAAAGTTTGGGTTTGTGAATGTAGCTTGAATATTGTGTTTTGTGTTAACAGTTCAGAGGAAAGGTGAGCACTTTCAAGAAATGTGTCTAAGCAAGAAAAGCGATCTTATGTTTTTGTCGGATAAGACTTGTACAAACTGAAAGGTGTCATTTTTTAAAAGATGAACTCAATGTGTCTGTGTGTGCGTGTGTGCATGCGTGCGTGTGCTCATACCTGTTGCTGTGCTCCTGACTGTTCTGTCTGTCATGTCTGAGCTGTTGAATTTGTTGACTTTGACCACAGATGTGGGTCTGCAGCCTTCTTAACTCCTCCTTCCATCTATCCGCCTCTAACTCTGCCTGCTTTAAACGAACACGGCCCGAAAGCACGACCTCCCGAAGTTGCTCCACCTCTTCACTGCTCTCTGTTATATAACATATTATCATCATCAGGTCATTATGGAAAAATAAGTATCAGTGTTTGTGAGTACCTTTGCTGCTTTGTAATCTGATCTGCAGTGCTTGATTTTTCTCCTGCAGTGCTCTAATCTCATTGGTTAGTTTTTTGACTTTATCATGACCCTGGATGTTGATGTTTGGAGGTGCCACTGTAGAAACACACACAGTTGATGCACACACACACAGGTGCACACACACACAGGTGCACACACACACATGTGCACACACACACACACACACATGTGCACACACACACACACACACACACACACACACACACACACACACACACACACACAGGTGCACGCACGCACGCGCACACACACACACACACACACACACACACACACACACAATTGTGAAATTGTTAGATACACACGATGTAGATTTTGATAATATCTGGTCACTAAAGCACAATACACACATGCAAAAAACTAACAACCCGATCAAACTGCATGTATGAGCAAAGTTTTAGTTGCTCTGCTCACGTGTGCAGTGTGAAACAAAGTGTGAAACAAAGTGAGATAAAATGAAACCAATCACATACACTCACGAGCGAGCACACACAATCACAGATCCATACACACCTGATTGGTTGTTTCCAGACTGGAAATAAGATGACCCTTCAAAGTTTTGAATATTTGCCATATCCCACAATGCACTGCTGCCCATCAGGAAAGTGTGTGAGGGCTCACCACTGTGTCCTTGTTCATGATAGGATACAGGTGTGTAACTACAGGAACGCGGTGTCTGTGCTGTGAACTGACAACTGGAGAGCGAATGCGGGGCACTGAAAGCTGTTTGACAAAAACAAAGAAACTCATTTGAGAAGTGACAAATGGGCTGTGTAACGGCACTGCGTCGACTTGTGAGGCCAACTGCTTTCCTTCTGATTTCTCAATATTCATTGCAGTTAAACTATACACAATAAATTTACTTATACACACAAAACATTAATTTGCATGTTACATATTTAGTTAGTTCCAAAATCACACACATGCTGAAACATGCGTCCTCACATCTCATTGGCATGTGACCTTTCACATTCCTGCTGTTTATAGCTTGGTATGAGTTGGGGTCAAATGGAAGGTTGGCAGACCAACACTGGTTTTGACTGAGGGCCCTGGAGCTTGACAAGGCTCCAAAAAACCAACCTGT
This sequence comes from Triplophysa yarkandensis, assembly GCA_033220385.1. Lineage (NCBI taxonomy): Eukaryota > Metazoa > Chordata > Actinopteri > Cypriniformes > Nemacheilidae > Triplophysa > Triplophysa yarkandensis. The sequence goes on from CM065654.1 coordinate 1,863,908, forward strand.
ATATGTTTGAGCAAACAGTGAATTCAATGCACGATAGTCAGTAGAAGTCAGTCTTTAGTTCCTATAAAATACATCAGTCCATCTGCAAAACCATAACTTGACTTTTATGTACATTGTATGTGTATGCCTGTCTGTGAGTTCGTATGTGTGCGCTCGTGTGTGCGTGTGTGTGTGTGTGTGTGTGTGTGTGTGTGTGTGTGTGTGTGTGTGTGTGTGTGTGTGTGTGTGTGTGTGTGTGTGTGTGTGTGTGTGTGTGTGTGTGTGTGTGTGTGTGTGTGTGTGTGTTTGTGTGTGTGTGTGTGTGTGTGTGTGTGTGTGTGTGTGTTGTACCTCTGTCTTCTAGTGCATAGTCAATGGCCACATCCCTTTCAGAAGACACTTCTAAATCCTCATTGGTGGATGCTCTGTCATCAGAGACAAATGAAGTATGATCTGATTGGTCTGTGGATTCAGAAGGGACATGGCTACTGGAGGGCGTGTCAGCTCGAAATTTGGAGAGGATTTGATCTTTCTGTTGAACCTCTTTCCTCAACCCCCTAACATCACAAAGAACATTGTCATTGTGGTGTAACAAAGTATATAATAAAGAGGAAAAAGCTAATTATTCCACAGTAGCACACGAACACATGTTTATTTACAACTTGTTCACCTATTGTTGTATCGGCTATTTACCACTTTATTGTCTCCTCGACTATTTGTAAGTCGCTTTGGATAAAAGCGTCTGCTAAATGCCTAAATGTAAATGTAAACTCAAAATGTTGCTCTCACTCCCTCCCTCCCTCTCTCCCATACACAATCAGAATAGCTTTGGGTCCTTAAAGGGAAAAAGACTCGCTCAAACTGAGCGATAAGCAAACAAAGGATTGTCACTGTGCAGAAAAGGGATATGTACAACAAATTATTAAGTGTGTTATAATGTATCTGTCACGAGGTTTGTGATGACAGAACCCAATTGCAGACAACTCTCAACAAAAAGTTTATTTACACAAAAAATACATGACAAAAAATCCCTCAAGGGGGTAAACAAGATCAAAAGAAACTTAACTTGACAAAAAACTTCACGACAAACCACAGACAGGTAGGTATGATCCAGCACAGGACAGAAAACACAAGGACTTTATAAAGGGAAACATAACAAGAGATAAAGACATGAGGGCAGGTGTGGGGAATGAAACAATGGCGGGAAGATAGACAGGATCACAAGGGGGCGGGGTCAAGAGATGAGACAAGAGAGCACATGGCATGTCATAACGAAACAATGTCATGTGACACTCACAAAAAACACAGATCTGCCATGATTCTGCCAACATCAGAAATCATGACAGTATCACCACATACAATTATTTTATTACAGAAAAATCACTCACCTGGAGGCTAGAAGCTCATGGTGGGTTTTATCCCCCTGCCTTTGCTCAGAACCTAAATAAACATCACATCATTTAAAGATCTGAGTAAATGTGAAATTGACATGCAGGTGTAATGTTAAAGGCTGGGTAGGCAAGTATGTGTGTCATAAATTTGAAAATGTTGGACAAAAGATTCAAACGTATAGGAAACTTGTGTAACCCCCGTTTCCTTATGGTGGGAATGAGACATTGTGTCGAAGACGACAGTATGGGGTTTGAACTTGAGAACCTATCGACTCTGAACCTGAATTTGAAAGGCCAATGAAATTGGCTAATTAAATTAGCATGGAACCAGGGTTACACTAGTAACCTAGATGTTTCCTTTCTGTCAGTCTCTAGACGTTATGTCGAAGACGACAGTATGGGGTTCCTGTGTAACATGCCACGGTGCTGTGCCATGTCAGGATCTCCAGCAGAGCGACACTGACAGGCCTGAGTGGGTCAAAGCTGAGCGCTTCTATGCGAAAACGTAACCATCCAGTGGGAAAATGGTAAGACAATACAGAGCTTTAAAAAGATGACAGGCCCTTCACATGGAATTGATCTTGATGGTGTTGAAATCAAACAGCAAAGTGATGATATTTCAGATCATTATTTAGTTTAGAGCAAACTTCTTATAGACAAATTTTTTAATTCTACTTCTTGTGACAAGTAGGGTAGAACCATCATCTCTTCCAAAAAAAAACGACTTTGTAAGTTGTCTTCCTAATGTATCCGAATTCCATAGCATATCAAAAACTTCAGAACTAGCATTTTACATTCTGTTGCTCCCTTACGTTTAAAGAAGGTAAAGAAAAACAGTTTGACACCATGGTATACTGAGCATACTCGCAGCCTAAAGAGAGCAGCCCGAAACATGGAACGTAGCTGTAGGAAAACAAATCTAGAGGCATTTCACATTGCTTGACGGGAAATAACTTATCCTTTTAAAAAGCTTCAAAAACGAACCAAAAATAAAGCCTCAGCAAGTGCCGACATCACAGCAGTAATGACTTAATGAACTACTTTACTTCTAAAATCGACACTATTAGAGATAAAACTGTAACCATAAAGCTGTGAGCTACAGTATTGCCTAAGACAGTGTACTTTAAACCCTCTGAGGAAAAGTTTCACTCCTTCTCTATTATAGGAGAGGAAGAATTTTATAAAATTGTTAAATCCTTTAAAGCAACATGTATGTTAGACTCAATTCCATCTAAGCTCCTAAACAAGGTGCTTCCAGAAGCGTTTTCTCTTCTGACTATTTTTAACTTCTCATTTTCTTAGGATAGGTCCCCCAATCCTTCAAACTGGCTGTTATTAAGCCTCTTATCAAAAAAATACAACTTGACCCCAAAGATCTAGTTAAATATAGACCAATCTCAAATCTCCCAATCTTGTCCAAGACACTAGAAAAGGAAGTATCCTTACAAGTATACTCCTTTTTAGAGAAAAATAATATCTGTAAGAATTCACAGTCAGGATTCAAACCATATCATAACACAGGGACTGCTCTCCTTAGAGTAACAAATGACCTGCTTTTTTCATCGGAATGTGGTTGTATCGCTCTATTAGTGCTATTGGGTCTTAGTGCTACCTTTGATACTATTGGCCACAACATTCTTTTGCATAGACTTGAACAAATTGTGGGCATAAATGGAAGTGCATTAGCATGGTTTAAGTAGTAGTTAACTGACCGTCATCAGTCCGTAGCAGTAAATGAAGAGCTATCATATCGATCACAAGTGCAGTATGGAGTACCTCAAGGCTCAGTTCTAGGGCGCTACTCTTCATGTTATACATGTTACCTTTGGGAGTTATCATCAGGGAACATGGTGTTAGCTTTCACTGTTATGCTGATGACACTCAGCTCCATATTTCCAAACGGCCATGTAAAACACACCAATTTGAAAAACTCTGAAGATGAGTGTGAGTCTTCGGTATGGGCACAATGGTAGATGTTTTGAAGCATGAAGGAACCACAGACAGACAGAGGGAGAGATTGAAAATGTCTGTGATAACTACTTAAAGTCCCCCATAACAAAAACGCTGCCTCTGGGTGCAAGGTTTCCTACTCACTTATATTCTGGTACAGTTCCTTGAGTGCCTGGTCTGTGTTGGCTTGAGGAGGAATGTAAACAGCTGTGATTGACAGCTGTAAATTCCCTCTGTAGCCAGAATGGTCTACACAGGAGCATGTGAAATTCAAGATCAGTGGAGCAGAAGGATTTAATAGAGTGTAGGTTCCTCTCATCACACCACAAATTATTGATAAAGAAACAAACCCCTCCATCTCTGCTTTTCCCTGCGAGCTCTTTTGTTCTGTCCGAGCAGAGCATGTAGAACTCCCTCAGCTTGATAGCTGAGCCTGGAACCTCTGCAGACCTCCAGACGTCCCTTGTTTCTCGTTGATATGGGGTACATGCCCGCAGTTCACAGAGTTTGTTGTCCAGTGACTGAACGTTAGCCAGTAGAATGGTAGGGAGAAAAGGTCGGAGGGGATGGCGCCTAAGTCTGATAAGGACGCCAGCTCTCATCCCTCTTTTCTGGCGGAGTTTCCTCAGTTGGACCCGTGCAACCCAGACGAAGGGTTCTGATGCGGTGTCTGTAAACAAGGTGCCAGTGTTCAAAAACTCAAACTCCGGTTTGCGATTCATGACATAGGAACCTCTGTTTAGAAGTATGTGTCTGTCATAAACTGTGATACACAGGTGAAGGTCAAGGCACACACTGTAGTGAAGTGAAGTGACGTGACGTATTACCAAGTATGGTGTTCCATACTTGGAATTTGTGCTCTGCATTTAACCCATCCAGTAAGTGAACACACACACACTGTGAACACACACCCGGAGCAGTGGGCAGCCATGCCGCGGCGCCCGGGGAGCAGTGGGGGGGACGGTGCCTTGCTCAAGGGACTCACCTCAGTCGTGGTATTTCCGCTGGTTCAGAGTCTCGAACCAGCAACCTTCGAATCACACCCAAAGAAACCAAAGCTCAAAGGACTCTCTGACTACAGACCTGTGGCTTTAACATCTGTAGCCAGCAAATGGCATCTATGCTAATATTGGTCTGTTTCTCTCTTCTTCCGGGCTCATCTGGGCCATTGGATCCAGGTGTTATCCAGATCGGATGGCATTGCAGTCACCAGGATCCAGTGTGTACCCAGACCAGATGGTGGAAAAAAGGACCCACACGCCCCGGAAGGACAGCGGAGACCAGGCCGTCTAGAACCCCAGATGCAGATCCCTTGCAAGACCTTGCCTCAGATGACCATCGGGATGGTACCACAGGAGACAGATGATTCTTCACGATTTCGCTGCAACCAGGAATTGACCTACTGGTTAAAATCTAGTCAGAGGAAAACTGGCTCCCCATCTGTGCCTACCTTTCACCCGAGCCACTACAGCAAGGCTATACCGGGATCAGGACATTGCATTAAGCTGCAGTCAGTATGTATCTGGACCAGACGGTAGGTCCGGAACTAGCCCTCTACAGCCCTCGAACAAAGTGAAGACCAGGACAAGATCACCACGGTTACCAATCCCCTGCAAAGACCTCATCTCTGAAGATCATCGGGATATGACCTCAGCACACAGATGTTTCTTCTCCATTCTCCTGCAGCCTGGACTTGAACTGTTGGGTTTGTGTGGTCAGAGGAGAACTGGCCCCCCAACTGAGCCTGGTTTCTCCCAAGGTTTGTTCTCCATTTTGTCTCAGATAGAGTTTTGGTTCCTTGCCACTGTTGCCTCTGGCATGCTTAGTTGGGGTCACCTCATTTACAGCAATATCGTTGACATGATTGAATTTGAACGCACAGACACCATTTAAACTGAACAGGGATAACATTCCGAATTCAATAAGGAATTGCCTTTAACTATCATTCAGCATTATGACAAACTGTTTTACTAATCATTGTTGTTAAGCTGCTTTGGCACAATGTATTTTGTCTAAAGCGCTATATAAATAAAGGTAACATTGACATTGTAGCCATGAAGTCAATTTGAAAGACTGGTGTTGGCATATTTGAAGGACATAACTGACCACTTGCTAGACCCTCTGAAATTTGCCTACAGTTCAAACCGGTCTGTGGATGATGCAACATGGGATTGCATTATACCATACAACATCTGGACAAGATCCAAATCAACCTGACCCACCTCTTTTTCCCTAGCTCTGTCTCTATATGGATCACCAGCTTTCTTACAGACAGACAACAGCTGGTCAGAATGGGGAAAATCATGTCCGACAGCCGTACCATCAGCACCAGTGCCCCACAAGGATGTGTTCTCTCCCCATGGCACTTCTTCCTGTGCACAAACGACTGCACCTCTAAAGACTCCTCCATTAAGCTCCTGAAGTTCGCAGACGACACTACTGTTATCAGACTCATCCGGAATGGTGACAGGTCTGTGTACAGATTTTTTTTTGTATAGATTTTTAACACACCTTAATAATTTGTAAATTTGTTAATTTCCTATAGCAATACGCTTGTGTGCAATACTCTACCTCAGACATTTCACATATAGCACCTTATAACTTTTATAGTAAAAAAACACCAGTATATACAATATTTCATCAGTAGCTCTTATGTGCCATTGCATTTTCACCACTGTATGTTCAACTTACATATTTGTTTTTATTATGTTACTTGTTACTTGTCCTGTCACTGAACACTGTGTACTGGAAGCTTCTGTAACTAAAGCAAATTTCTAGTTTGTGCAAGCACACCTGGCATTAAAGCTTGTTCTGATTCTGATTCTAAATCTGATGGAGGTAACTATGAGTGGCTAAGCATTTGAAAGAGAATGACAATCTTACAGTGTTTAGTTTGTGCTTCCTTTATGCTTTATCTCAACATAAGCAAACCCAGCGTATATTCGGGGACTGTTTACATGTTTTCAAAGTTACAAGCAAAGTGGCAAACTACAACATTCTCACAGCTCACATTTAGATAGGCATGGCGTTAGATGGTGATTCAGGAGAGGGAGGGAATGCAATGCTTGCCAGCAGATGTTAACATTTTACGAATAATACTGTGTATTTAAAGGCCAGTTGAATTTATGTTCATGTATGGCTGCTTAAACACTTACGTCCACTGATCTTGCTATTGACTCTCTGAGCGAGCAAGGAACTCTGGGAAAGCTGTTCTCTAAAGCATTGGCCCATGTAATAATCAATGTCATTATCACGCAATAGCTCTTCAAAGGCTTTAGTGGTGTCGCTGAGGTGATGCGTGAGGATGTGACAGATGCCCCGTCCCTCTCTCATCTTCTGACGCAGATGTGAAAGTTCCCTTGCCTGGGCCTGAATAAGTATACTGTACTTCCTGTTTAAAAGTTAGAGGAACGTTTGAGGTACAGGCTGTGACAATTACATTAAGAAATGCAGTTACGAATAATGATCACATATTTCATGCAGACTGAAGAGATTTTACACATACACTAATTCATTTGGCAAAAATAGGGTTCGTTTATTTTACTCACTTGGTGCCTTGACTTGACAAGTCTTACACTTAAATATTTGATAACATTTTACATCATTTGCTGTGTATTAAAGTTCTTGCATTCAGTGGATACTGAGAACTGTGTGATAAATCTGGAGTGGAGTATTGGACTCACCCAGGCCAGGTGGCACATTTGTCCTCTTCTGGCCTGCCCTTCTCCTCCAGCTTGGAGTGTTTCATTTGGGTCTCCAGCAGAGCCACACGACTCACCAGCTCCTGAAGTTCTTGGCTGGGTTTTTTTGGCCCTGCATCAGATTGCCAACCTTCATCTTCATCTCCAGCACTCTGAAACTCCAAGTTTAGCTGATGGAAGTATGTCTGATGGTTATTTCTTGAGTAAATGCTTGTTTTCAATTATCAATGACTTCTTCACTGACGTGCGAGATATTTTAGCTCTAACAGAACGTTACCTTACGTGGCTTCCGCTCCAGACTAGATCCGTAGTCTGAGGTGGCCGAGAGTGATCGCACACGCAGCTGCAGGCCACGGATGACTTTGTGGCAATGAGAGAGCTGTGTGCGCAGATCTTGCACCAAGTGATTAAGAGAAGATGAGTCGTCCACCTGAGTACCAGCACTGTCACCATGTCTGCTCACTGCACCTGAGAGAGAGATGCATGTCTCCAGCTCATCCAGTTCTGCACAAGAAAATATGTGGCATTAAACGCATGCACAGAAAGCAGTAGATATATTTATTATATAATTAACTTGGCAAAACCTTTAAAACCCATCTGTGGACCCTGTGAGGTTGAAACAATTAAACTCAGAGTATGAATTTACACCATCAACTAAACACTGTCAGTATAATATAAACCATATATAAATTAGGTGAACTTGACAGAACTGACGAATATCAACTCTAGACTCTTGTTTGGTGTTAAAACAATAATTAATTGTATTGTTTGAGTCCTAAACTATACATTAATGCCATTAAATCTTCAAAGAACACATTTTGAATTGTACTTTGTTGCTATGTGTCTTTCCTTGTATCTGAAAACTCTCACATTTAGTTCCTGAATTTTTAAGACCTACTTCCCAGTGTACTCTGATTGGTCAAAAGGTCTAGTCTACTGTCATTGGTCGAATCAGCCTTCAGTTACTGGATCAAAACCAGTGATGACATGTCACATGAGAATCCAGTTACTTCTGTAATGGCTCTCTGACAACACATCACTGAAGTAACTGAATGACTAAAATCCTGACGTTTACAGTAGTCAAAGACCACTGATTTCTATAAGAGATAACTCTTATCATGTGGTAACCATTATTCATCCTTTTCAAATGATCTTTGTAGTCATGTATCACCCCCAGGTCAGCTTGGGAATTTTTGGAGGAGTTGGATGTGATCCTCTCCTCTTTTCCGGAGGATGGAACACCTCTTATGATCCTCAGAGACTTTAACATCAACCTTGAGAATTTTGTTCCACTGACTGCACAACCTCACTGCATGTTTTGACCTAAAGCGCCTGCCCACGCCGGCCACACACAAGTCTGGTAATCTTCTTGATCATGTCTACACATGCTACTGCTCCACATATCACACTCAGGTAACATCCCTGCACACATCTTTTCATTTCGCAACCTAAGCACACTTTCTCCCCACACGCTATCCTCTGCTGTTTCCTCTGTGCACCCTCCGCCTGACTAGCTCACTTTACTTAACACTGAAAGTGCCACTCACTCTCTATGCTCAACACTAACATCCTGCTTAGACAATTCATGCCTGCTTACATCTCAAACAGCTCTTGCCGACCCATTGGGTTTCTGATGTCCTCCGAGAACACAGATCCAGGCTCAGGTCTGCTGAGTGAAAGTGGCACAAATCTAATGACCCTGCCGATTTCTCTCTCTATCAGCCTCTTCTTTCTTCTTACTCTCTGGATTTGGCCGCTAAGACTCTACTGCTACCTGCTAGACCCCACCCATCTCCTGCAAGATATCTCTCCATCGGTTGTCCCTGCTCTTAGGTTTCAAGAAGGGATACTCTACAGAGATGGCGCGGCTTCTAGTTTTCAGGCTATAAGTATTATTGGGAGGTGAAGTTGCGGAATAGAAACATCCTTACACCAGTGTACCTCAGGGCTCAGTTCTGGGGCCATTTCTCTTCTCTATCTACATGGCATTATGAGATTCGGTATTCAAAAGCATTGCTTCTCCTATGACTATTATGCCGACAACATAGCAGCTCATAGCAGCTCTCGTTGATTTTAAAGCTCTCCTTATAGCCTACAACACCACCACAGGTTCAGCACCCTGCCATCTTCCCTCGCTGATTCTCAGGTATCCCCCCAGATCTCTGCGCTCCGCTAATGAGCAACGTCTTGTGGTTCCATCCCAAAAGGTTAAGAAATCTCTCTCTCGCACCTTATCTGCATTGGTTCCTCGCTGGTGGAACAGTCTGCCCCTTACAACACCTTTGGCAGACTCAGTATCTATCTTTTAAAAATGCCAAAACAAATCTAATCCTTTCTGTCTACTCCTAACCCACTAAAACATTCCTAACATACTCACTCTTTAAAAAAAAATGAACCTCTCCCCCCTCCTAAAGTTTTTATCTTGCCTTTTGTAACAAAGTAACTTTGATGTACCACATTTTCACCTAATGTTATGTTTGTTATTTTCCGTGTCATTGACTTCTCGATTCTTTATAAGTGGCTTTGGATAAAAGCTCCTGCTAAGTGCCGTAATGTAACTAAAAGACTTGTGACTTCACAGGTCGTTTACAGCGCACAAACACACCAACACATAAAAGACATTTAAATTGAGGTTTATAGTCCGAGAGAAAGTGAGCAGGTAGGTAAGGGATAACATTTAAAGACGCAGAGAGTCTAGACACTGGTTAGCATTTACCCTCCAATTAACCCCCTATTTCAAAAAGTTATTGAGTTTTGCATTGCAATGTTTGATCAGACAGGTAAAAAAGATAATTTTAATTAGTTACAGCTCACCAGATTCAGCATAAGATGACCATGGTCTAATGTAGTCTATTGGTTAATTAGCATGACATATGGTGTATAGGGGATATGTTGTATATGAAAGGTGTAATGTACCCGGGCTGCTGGCGTTCTCTCTCTCAGCTTCATTCTCACTTCGCCCACTAGTCTCATAACCCAAATCCTGAAGATCCACTTGAACTTGTTTATTGTCCTTCTGAACAGCACTTTCCGCTGAAACAAAGATAATATATAAAAATAATAATTTCCAAAAGTTAAAATGAAATTAAAAATAAGCACTAACTTACTTAAAGGACTTTTACAAGCCAAAGCATGTGTGTTTATTGTCTTTTAGTGTGTGTGTGTGTTCCTGTTAGGTAATAATTATGTTCAGGGTAAGAGTTAGGGTCACACACAGGCACAAATACATGCACCCACACAAAGACACACATGCATACGCACACATGCACACGTGTTGTTTTGTTTTGTGTGTCTCACTGAAGAATTCTCTGTAGTCTTTCCACTGGACACTGTGCGTGTCCGTGTGCGCGCGTGCGTGTGTGTGTGTGTGTGTGTGTGTTTGCGTATAGGTCTACTAAATTTTGCCAATCAATCTATTATGAAAAAAATTATAATAAAGTTACTCCACTACTTATGGGTTATGCTATGATAAAAAAACTATCTCTGTAGAGTTTATCAAGCACCATAGATTAATGCAACACATTTACAATCAGTGAAATGTAAAAACCCAGTAATTATAGCATGACATTAACCATAATTTGTAACAATATTTCAGCTATACGCATATTGTAATCTTAACATTAATATCCCACTTTTCCACAAACAAACATCCCTTCATGCTCAAATGTCATAAAGATTCGACTGGTTCGGTTTGAACTGTATAAAAAAACATTTTTAACACAGTATTGTTTTGTGTGATTTATATAATCTTCATAAATGTGTAGCACATCCGTATATGATATAAAATCACTCAGGCTTTTGTGCAGATAGGGCTGCGTTTTCCGAAACCACCTTACGCTGGGAGGTTCTTAAGTTGTACCTTAAGTAATACCTTATCATAAATACGTGTTTTATGATTCCCTCTATAGTTAAGTATACCTTCTGTAAGTCATTTATGTTTATAGTTGGTCTGACTGCTTACAGTTTATAACAAGGCAAACAGTACGCAAAAAAATTAACAGTGTAGTTTCATTTCTAAGAGAACTATTTTTGATAAACATGTAATAAAGAATTTTATATAGTTTGACGTAATCATTTTCACTTTAACTTATTTTTAATTTCTCATATAAAATACTTGTATACTAGTGTATAAAGTGGTTTTTATAATAAAGTTACCATACACTGATATTGCACAGACACTATTAAAACTGAACAGAGATGACATCCCCAAATTCAATAATGTATGGCCTTAAACTATAATTAAGCATTATTACAAACTGTTTTACTAATGAATGTTGTTCAGCTGCTTTGATGCAATGAATTTTGTCTAATATATTTTCATTATTTATGTGTGTCTGTGTGCATTTGTGTGTCTGTGTGCGTTTGTTGTTTTGTGTGTTTTCTCACTGAGATGTTGTTTGTAGTCTTCAAGTGGTCATTGAGCTTGTGTTTGTTTATGTTTGTCTGCGTGCGTTTGTGTGTGTGTTTGTTTATGTTTGTCTGCGTGCGTTTGTGTGTGTGTTTGTTTATGTTTGTCTGCGTGCGTTTGTGTGTGTGTTTGTTTATGTTTGTCTGCGTGCGTTTGTGTGTGTGTTTGTTTATGTTTGTCTGCGTGCGTTTGTGTGTGTGTTTGTTTATGTTTGTCTGCGTGCGTTTGTGTGTGTGTTTGTTTATGTTTGTCTGCGTGCGTTTGTGTGTGTGTTTGTTTATGTTTGTCTGCGTGCGTTTGTGTGTGTGTTTGTTGTATCGGCTATTTACCGCTTCATTGTCTCCTCGACTATTTGTAAGTCGCTTTGGATAAAAGCGTCTGCTAAATGACTAAATGTAAATGTAAATGTAAAATGTTTGTTTTGTGTGTTTTCTCACTGAGATGTTGTTTGTAGTCTTCAAGTGGTCATTGAGCTTGTGTTTGTTTATGTTTGTCTGCGTGCGTTTGTGTGTGTGTTTGTTTTGTGTGTTTTCTCACTAAGGTGTTGTCTGGAGTCTTTTAGCAGCTTATTTAGCGTGTGTCTGTTTATGTGTGTTTGTGTGCTTTTGTTTGTGAATGTTTTGTGCGTTTGTGTTTTCTCACTGAACAGTTCTCTGTAGTCTTCAGCTGGCCATTGAGCGAGTGTGTGTTTATTTGTGTGTGTGTGTGTGTGTTTGTGTTTGTGTGTGTATATTTTGTGTTTTCTTACTGAGGAGTTCTCTGTAGTCTTTTAGCTGGTTATTGAGGGTGTGTGTGTTTATGTGTGTGTGTGTGTGTGTGTGTGTGTGTGTGTGTGTGTGTGTGTGTGTGTGTGTGTGTGTGTGTGTGTGTGTGTGTGTGTGTGTGTGTGTGTGTGTGTGTGTGTGTGTGTGTGTGTGTGTGTGTATATTTTGTGTTTTCTCACTGAGGAGTTCTCTGTAGTCTTTAAGCTGGTCATTGAGCGCGTGCACTGTGGCCTCTGACACCATCAGTCTGTCCTGAAGCTCATGGTTCTCTAGACGACAAACAGCAAGGTCTTTACGTAGATGCTCGGCCTGTTCCCAAAGACTCTCCTCCACATGCTGCCAGAACCCAATGGCTTTAATCTCTCTGGGACTCGAACCCTCGCAGTCGCACTCACACCTCCTTGCCACATCCTAATTCAGAGAATGAACACAACACACTGCTTTGTTATACTGTGAATACCGGATAGCTTGTTCATGAAATGAATGCTACAGTAAAAGAATACAGAGACAACATTTTATTTTTAAGATGATGGCGTCAATCAACTTCTCCAGAAAAAGTTCTAGAGGCAATTCTATGGGTGTTAAAATCAACTTAAAGTATAAATAGGTTTGAATATTTTTCACTGAAATAGGTGTGAATATTTTCAAGTAGACTTCATCTAAATGAATGCCACTAAATAACAGAGATAAAATCAAGACAAATGATTTTTTTAGTGTTTGATTCAACTCCTGAAGCCTCCTTTCTTTCTGAATTCATCTGTGTCAAAATCATTAATGAATGACTGTAGATTGGTGATTGTCCTTCCCTAGAATGACAGATAACATTTGTGCATTTTTTTTAAATAATCGAAATTTATGGTCTGAAAATAAATTTTCCTAAAAGTAATTACTAAATACTATAAATATTATATATGATATTTATAAATTCTAAATGTGTGTCCTTTATTGTTCACAATGGTAGGTCTTTATTATGCTTCCTACTGCCTATATATATGTAAGCTGTTTTGTAGCAATGAAAAATTGTCAAAAGTGCTAGAGTAAAGAAATGAATAAAATGATACTTTGTTCAAAATATCCACTAGTAAAAAATATAAAGGCAATGTGAATATGAATGATATGAGTCTCATTAAAAATTGTCACAGATCAGTGAGCAGTTCAACATCCTCACTTGTATTATCTGAATTACATTCTGCCAATGTAGTTTTGTGTGTTGTTGTTTTCCATTGTGTACCTGAGCTGTGTGATGGGCTGTTGGTTTGTGTGACAGCAGCACTCCGAGGTCCAAAGAATGCGGTCTTGTGCACCTCCTCTTGCATCTGCCCTCTCTTAACTTCACACACGGTGGCCTGCGCTTGCCCTGATAGGCAGGAATATTTTCCTCCTCATCTTCCTCATCATATTCTTCCTCTTCATCCTGATCACCCCTCTCAAGCTCACGCTTCTCCAACAATCCGCACTTCACAGGTACTTCATCTACTGCTCTTAATCCAAATTCTGACCCAGATTCTGTATCACATCTCAACTGTGATGCAGTTTCATTATGTTTGAGCGCTGCTCTTTTTTCATGCAGACTGGAAAGAGTGTTTCTATCAGAGAAATTAAATCAAAGCACAGAAGAAATGACAAACTTAACATAAAACAAACTGGTTTTCAGTGTGTGAATGATGTTCATACCTGCTGCAAGGTGGCTTGGTCGGGACCGTCACCTCGACATCACTGTGAGATAAAAGCCTCATGTTCACCGGTCCATTAGCCATCCCAGCATTCTTAAAGAGAAGCACAGTGATCTTAGAAAACATTTTAAAAAATGTGGCTATCTTAGGGCAAAATTACCATTCTGTAGAAATATGAGTGCACAATAAAGTAAAAAAATCTAACTACAGCCAAATCACAGTATTCATCATTTGGAAGGTTTAAAGTTGTGTTGTAGTCAAGACCACCTAAATCAAGACCAAGACCGCGACCAGAGGCTATTGAGACCAAGACAAGACCAAGGCAGGCGGAGACAGAGTAAAAACCAAGACTATCACAAAACACTAAAAGTCATAAAAGGTGTAACTTGATTTATGGTTCAGGAATGGATGTGTATGATGTTTTTATGTTCCATGTTTTATCGTACACCTACAGTTACATAAACATATTTTTAGAGGTTAAAATTGTACATCCACTAACACAAAAGTTCATTAGTAATTTAGTTCCCAAAAGTGTGGACTTGACCAGTCTTGAAACAAAAACCAGAGAACACTAAGTCTGAGTCCAAGACGAGATTGAAAGTCCAGATTGAAACAAGACCAAGACTGATATGGAGTACTACAACACATGTTTAAAGTAATAAAAGGCGATGTGGCCTTTTACTTAAATGTATGAGCTGTTTAAGTTTTATGGTTTTGTTGAAAGGATTGGAATTAACTCTCTTTTACAAAAACAGACAGAAAGAAATGTGTCTAACATTTCTTTGTGTCTGTGCGGAGATGATGTCAGGTTACCTGTGAATCACTCAGAATCTGAGCAGTAAGTTTGATCTCATCATCCTCGTCATCAATGGTGTCTGTGAAAGCCTCACTACTGCTCTCGCGTTCATCTTCATCACTGCTAGATTCTAAAGAAAACAAACACTTTCCTCATCTATACATATTGATTTCCTTTCATGTTTGTATCAAGGTTTGAAATAATTTTTCTTCACTTTCTTTTATTTGATGTGTTATCACCTAAAGTCAAGCACATTGGCGCTTGTACATGAACATGCAACAAACCAGAACAATCACTGTGAATCCTCAGACTGACCTTCATGCATAGAAATGTACATAATTTTCACTGAAAGACTTGTGTTGAAAATCATGCATGTAACTAATTCTTTTTAAACCAAAGAGCTTCACTTAAGACCACAAAGATTTACAAAGATTCAAAGTTCAGGATTAACATTTTGTATAATGGAACTGACAGATCATAAAAAAAGGCTTAATGTGATAGGAGTTCTTGTCAACCATTCATTCATCCCAGTCTATGTGAAGAGTGTTAGTTATAACAGAGAATGAAGATGTTTGTGGTTTCACTAAAAATGACACGGTTACATGCGGACGCATGATGCAGAAACACAATACATGCAGAACTAAATCTACTTTAGCGTTACTTCCACATTAAAAACAATTGACTTCCAAATATAAAAATCTGAGGAGGGATGGAATACTATGTCATTTACACATTATTTCAGTTTTAATACTGAATAAAACACTTACCTGATTTTTTTTATATCAAATGCATGCAGTTTTCAGGAAAATCTACAGAAGGAAAATGTGTCGGTGGAATCTTTATCTAAAATTTTTTCCAAAATGATTTCTTAAAGACAACAAAAATGACAAAGCGGGTGACAATGAACAAAGTATGTTTAGATTTATTTTTTGTTTGAAATACATGAAATAGATTTTTCCATGAACAGGGTGAAACATTAATTGTGTAGTAAGATCAGCTTCATTATTGGCATTAAAAGAAAGTCATGTTGTTAAAAATGAAGTGGAATTTGTAGTTTGTTAATGCACAAAACTACTGAGATACCACGATAACAACTACATACGTAAAGACTAAAAGTGCAGATTCTCCTCAGTGAGATGAGTGTCTCTATATTAATGGGTGAGTTGATGAGTAAAGAACAGAATAGATGCTGTATTTCCACAAACACACTTTACTTAGAAGTCAAGATAACAAGCATTACACAAAACAAGCCCAAAAATGCTCTGGCAATATGCATAACACACAAACACACACATAAGAAATAAACAGTTTACAAGTTCTCCTTAGCCAATAATTTAAAAAAAGGGGAAGAAGGGTAAGTTTTGTTTGCCATGCTGTCCAAAAAGAGGGCTCCGAGGTTGGTATTCTTTACCAAATTCAGAGCACTCCCCTTGTCTAGGGGAAGGGCTCCAAGCTTGGAATTTCTTGACAAACCCAGAACACTTTCAGGCTAAGGTAGGAAACCATAAACACGGTAGAGTTGGGAAAGAAGGGGGGATGCGGAAACCGGTCAAGTGAATGAAGGTAAAAGAGGATGGCTATATTTAAAGATGCTGATAAGATAGATGATATAATTACTTATGACGGGAGAGCCGGATATAATTTGTATGTTCTCCTCCTGAACTTTGCTACGAAAACTTCATTTATTGTTTTGATTGAAGCTCATGCTCAGCATCAGTTATAAGCACTGACTGCACTGACTGTCGACGTCTGCTGTGTCCCACCTCCATAATCCATCTGTGTGAGAGCAGCCCGGTCCAAAGTCAGCGCCATCACTCGGGTCCTCACCAGAACTTCTTCTAGCTGTCCTCGCAGCACCTGAAGTGAGTTTAGTTCAGTGCGTAGAGCATCATCGCCCTTTTCCCTGTTGCTAGTGTTAGGACGGCAAATAGACAAAGATTTACGAATCAACACCTTACCATCACATGTCACCACTTCACAACAGAATCTGTCACTACTTGTACTGTCATGGCTGTTTTATAACACAAGTGTTGGAAGTGACACAAATGCCATGTTTTGCCTCCCAAGATGTCAATCCCACATAGAGAACCAGGTCAATTCTGAGGTTAGGGGAAACAACATTGGGCTTGACATTGTAAATAATTGTCTCTTTGCGTATTTTATATTTTGGGCAATAAATATTTTTGAAACTCGTGATACGCTAACTTAAGATGTCCAGTATACCATAAATACAGAAAAATAATTTACAAATACAGAAGCAGCAAACTTTGAAGACAACTAAATTGATGTCACTACCAATGATTTTGGACATGACTGTATGAATACAGATAGTAAGTGTGGGACATCAGTGGCTGTGTTCTGACCTGTCTCTCTGACTCTGGATGTGTGTGAGGTTCTGATACAGCTTTATCTCTGACCTCAAAGATTCGTTCAAGATCTTCTGTTCTGACACAAGCTGCTGTATAAAACACTATCACATACAGACATCACAAACACGCACACACAAACACACACGTCACAATTATATATATGTCTAATGTTTCACATTAACCTGTAGTGTAAGAGAGAAACACAATACATTTTTACATTCTGTTGAAACAGTGTGAAGTACACTTACTTCATTAGAGAAATCTGTTCAATTGCTAAGTAACATAAATCGTTAATCAGCTACTCACGTGGCATCAACTCAATGCATTTAGATGTGGTAAAGGTTAAGCATCAGAATGGGGAAGAAAGGGGATTTAAGGGACTTTGGTACCTGATAATCTGAGAACAACGAGCCATCATGAGCAGCTGCCAGAGCAGAACGCAACTCTAACACCTCCAACTACACCAACACGCACACACACACACACGCACGCACGCACGCACGCACGCACGCACGCACGCACGCACGCACACACACACACACACACACACACACAGATTTGGTTTGGGGTTAGAAGAAAAAGTATACAGTCTGTACAGTATAACATTACATTCATCCTAAAACTAAATGTGTGTGTGTGTGTGTGTGTGTGTGTGTGTGTGTGTGTGTTCGCGAGCATTTGCTGTGCGTCACCTCAGTCTGCTTGTGTTTCTTCAGAGTCAGCTGTAATTCCTCTCTTACAGTTTGTATTTCAAGATCATCTCGGGTGCATGTACACACTCCTGCTCATCACAGAAACAAACACATTTATTCAATGAACAGAATGAATGACATCACACAGTGTTGAAACTCACCCTTCATCACAGCTTCATCTGCTGGTGTGGAGCTCATAATCACTTTATTCTCATCCTGCAGCAGCTCCTACAATCACACACACACACACGCACGCACGCACGCACACACACACACACGCACGCATACAGGTGATAACAGGTTGTCTAGTTATTATAGTGCATTGATACAAGAACAAACATCACATTACCTGTGTCAAAGATGTGTTGTCAGATATGCTGAAGATTCACATGTGTATTCATTATTAGATTAGAGTCTTAACCCATCTATTACAAAATCCTTTTTGGTTCAAGTGCTTCATTGACAGAATGTTGCGCTTGCGTGCGTGCGTGTGTGTGTGTGTGTGTGTGTGTGTGTGTGTGTGTCACCTGTATTAAGTTATCTTTCTCTTGAAGAAGACTCTTGAGTGTCTGTAACTCTCTGAGTACAGGAACAGTTGCATCCCTTTCTCTCTCTCTTTTCACTTCATTTAGCTCCTGTTCCCGTGACAACAGCTGCTGGCGCAACTCCTGCACGTGCATGGAACGCTCAGATATCACCTGCCCCAGCCTTACCCCATAATCCTGACAGGCAGACAGACAGACAGACAGACAGCGTCAATCACTAGAGTACCACAAACACCCAATAATCAGCTGATTGTTATGATGACAACACTCTCAAAGATCATTGTCATAAATGTTTTTAGTTCATTTGAATGTAAACACACAATATGTGTTGGTACCATTGTGTGTTGATCTCTGGTGCTGATGGTGTCTAACATCTCTGCCATCTGTATATGGTGTTCCTGCAACTGTCTACTGTGCTGTGACATCACTTCCTGTAACATATGCTCTTTGGCAGACAGATGAGTCTGAAGCTTGTGTATGACATCAGAAGGACTGAGTGACACCTTTTCTTCCAGGACAGACCTCAATTCCTACACACACACACACACACACACACACACACACACACACACACACACACACACACACACACACACACACACACACACACACACACATACACACACACACACACACACACACACACACACAATATGGTTAATGGAGGTTTTTAGAGAAACTGTTAATACTAAAGCCACAGACATTAAAATATTATTTCAGTTTTGTGAGACGGTGGGTGTATTTACCTGTGTGTGTATGTTGTGTGTGTGTAGAGCAGTCTGCAGCTGGTGGATGATGTTGTCTCGCTCTTGTATCGCGTGTGTACTTTTCTCATCACTCTGCTGTTTCAAGCACTTGAGTTTCTGCCAGGATTCCTGCATTCTCTCCAGATCCAAGTCTTTACTCCGCACCAGACTCTCTAAACTCTTGACACACACACACACGCACACACATAAGCACGCTTCGTAAAAGGGAAGCAGACAGTTTGTTTGTGTATTATGACACACACCGCAATGGTGTCATTGTTGTTGTTCAGGATCTTGTTCAGTCTCTCCAGGTCTCGATCTTTCTCACGGAAAGCCAGCTGCAGTCGACGCAGCTCAGCGTCTTTTTCCTCTAGACAACGGAACTTCTCATCGACTGAGCCCTGCACACACACACACACACACACACACACACACACACACACACACACACACACACACACACACAAAATGCATTTCAGAAACGTTCACTGTATCTACTCTGTTAACAGAAACAACTTAATGTGCCACAGTCAATGAATGAGCGTAAAACAGCATTTTTAGGGGCAGAGCAATTCGTGAAAATTGACATGTAGTATTACCGAATGACGTTTAATAATGTTAAAACAGAAAAAAAATGTAAATGAAAAGCACTTTACTGGGCACATCCCTGTTTTTAAAATACAGTATGTGACATGAGAGAATGACTTCTATGAGCACATATATGCAAAAAACATCCGATCATTTGTAAGGCGCTTTGGATAAAAGCATCAACTAAATGACTAAATGTAAATGAGAACACTGAGAATAAATTCTGAATCGTGTTGATTTTTATGTTAGATTGTGTCATCTTCTCTAGAAGTGGTTCTCAAACTCATTCCTGGAGGCCCCCACACTGCATGTCTTAGTCTCAAACACCTGTTTTAGATATTGGGGACATTGAAAACTTCTGGGCATATAGTTGGGAACGACTGGTCTACAGTACTACAGTCACACACCTCTAGCGCTCTGTCTCGGTCCCTAATGCGACTCTTTAGTGCATCCAGTAATGCGTCTCTCTGCTGGGTGTCCGAGGTGTCAGCTGAGCGATCCATCAGCTCCGAATACTCCTGCAGAAATACACACACACATAGTTTAGAGTGATTTGGGTGATTCTTTTCAGTGAACGGGTAATTACGGTTCGCCAAATCAGACTGAATTTCTAAACGTTCTCATCTCTACTAAGCACTTAACAACAAAATACTTGAATTACTCACTTTTAAACCGTCCATTTGACTCGAAATTAACCATTATCATTCACTTACTCACACAGTACTGAATCGAACTAGTGAAAAGAAGAGAAACTGTGTGGTTCTGAGCCGTCCGATTGAGAACAGATGAACCAATGACACTGCCCATGTATGTAGGGTTTTATCAGCAACTATGTCAGTCAGATATTGTGTTTACATTCACAGGTGTTATTCTATAAAATACATTATAAATAAGTTTATGACATGATAACTGCATTATAACTTTTTATACACCTTTCTGCAGTTTGTATTCACTTTACTGATAGGGCCGTTCTCAATCTGACTAATGAACCGCTGGCGGCAGCTTTAGGGTCTTCAGTACACTGAACCGAGAACCATTGCTTTCGGACATGTCCGATTGAGAACTGATGAAGCAATGGTACTGAGCATGCATGATTCACCATGAATCCAATGTTCTGTCTGGACAATATATTGTGCTAATGCTACGAGTAACAGGTGAACCAAGGACTTAAATAAGTAGAAGTATCTTGCAAAATGTAAGTTAATTATGATAATAAATACATTGCATTAGTTTATGCATGCATATCATTGTTTCTGAAGTACTCCATTTAATGTGTTTACTTTATAGCTTTAAGACTTATCATAGTTTGCACATTACTTTGCCTATATTTGGTTGTTTTAATTAAATTACTGATTTGTGTTTGCGCTGAACTGGATGTATTTTCATTCTGGCCCGCCAAGCCCGAGATGAAGACTGAACACATTACTTCACTGCAAATGACATCATTATGCTAGGACGTAAAAGAACTGATGAACCGGTCTTTTGAACCGGTTTATTGATATTAACTGGTCGAAGAAAAGGTTAGCAGAATACAGTTCCAATCACAAATAGTTGAACATAAAGACGACTTCTGTCCAACAGTTCATTGTACCAGAAAGAATGTGTGTATGTCACCTGCAGGAGAACCTGTTTTTGATGCAAGCGCTGCTGGAGTTGTCTGATGGTTTTGTCTCTGTTTGTGATCTCTGATCTTGTGTTCATATCATGATCATTCAGCTCACGTGTTTTTAACTGGATCTCAGACCGCAGCCTTGTCAGCATCTCATGCAGCTCCTGTCAGTTCAAAATATACATACAACAGAAGAATTAAAACTGGTTCATAAAATGCTCAAGTCATCAGTTCTTCAATGTTTCGTCCTCAAAATAAATCACATCATCCTGAGAGAACCAAGAATCATTCTCTGATGTCATGTGGAATGAACAGGGCAAAAGTCAAGACCTGATTGTGTTGTTCTGTTTTATCTTTGTGTTGAAGTGTTTCTTGCAGATGATCCTGCAGTCGGTCTCGAGAGCGTCTCATATCCTCCATGCGTCTCTCATTCAGTTCGTGTTCACACTGACATGATTCCAACTGTAGTTGACACAACAACAGAGAACTCTGCAACAAACCGTCTTGAGCCTTCAGTGAGAAATAAATGGATGGAAAAAATCACTCTCCTTCCTGATAAAACGTAGTGTTTAAAACACAGTAGTTTTAGTTTGTTTGTGGGAGTACCTGCATCACGGGCCTGTGGTGGATTTGTGTGAGTTGACTCATTTTTCTGTTCTGACTTTCTATAACTTGATGCAGTTCTTGAGTCTACACACATACACAGAGGGTAAGAATGTTTAGCTGTGTGATTGTGTTGATAGTACAATAGTAAGATAATAAGTCTGGAAACATGGAAATACAAGCGTGTATCTATTCACCTCAGAATCTTTAGTACTTAAACTGTCTGTAAGGTTCTGGATGGTTCTCTCTTGGTTTTGTGTGGCTTGTCTGATGGTCTGCAGTTCTGTTGCCATCTCACAAAGTTTCTCCTGCAGCTGCTAAACCACAACAATCACAAAAACAAATCTAACGATACATTTCCATTCATTTTCGTCTAAATATATCTATATTTTTTAAACACGTTTCAATTTCAATTCAAGGTGCACAGCTGAATGTTTTTGTATTCTAAGACAATAGCTACAAGGGCTCAAACAGTTTATAAAAAATACATTTTACATTTGTATTTAGGCATTTAGCACGACACTTTCACAAAAAACATTCACAAAAGCGACTTACAAAAGTGGAGGACACAATGAAGCAGTAAATAGCAGAGACAACAATAGGTGAACAAGTGCTACAACAATGTTACTAAGTTACAAAAAGCGATATAAAACCTGTAGGGTATGAAAAAGGTTACTTGTTTTATAATGAGTGAAGATATATAATGAGGTTGGAAAGACGTTTTTCTAGTGGGTTAGGTGTAGATGGATGAGATTAGTTTTTAGACGTTTTTTTTAAGATAGAGACAAAGTCTTCCAGGCGTGTTGTAAGAGCCACCATCGAGCACCACGAGACGTTGCTCGTAAGCTGAGTGTAGAGATCTGGAGGGCATATACCTTTGAAAAACATAAATGTATAAAACGGAATGTAGATCCTCTACCTTGTTCACATCCTCACTTTCATGGATCTTCATCTGTAGCGAGTGAACCTTCAGCTGCGCTTTCTGCAGTTCACTGACACACTGACCAGCAGCGGATTCATATTGACCCAACTGTGATTGCTGTTCGTCCATCAGACTCTAAAACACAAATGTGAAGTATATTCTGATGAGGATCTTGTCAACACAACATTTGTGAAAATCGCAGCTCTCTTCCAATACATCCTTATAATATAACAAAAAATACAGACATCCGAGGGAAAAACATTTCTGTGTGCATCTTAAAAACCTCCGAAGAATCCGAGATCCACTAACGGTACCTCAGTGTTTGTCTGCAGGGTTTTGTAACTGATCTAGGCCAACAGTGGTTCTACCATCTCCATGTTAATGTACTTAAGTTAATACAAGTAAGTATTTTCCTCTTCGGGTTAAAGAGAGAAGATTTCAGTGTCTGATGTCAATCAGAAGTGAATCTGTGTGTTGGTATGAAGAGAAAACTATTTAAAACAGGACAAACAAACCTGTGCAGCGGAAATACTAACATGAGAAACCACTTGAGTACTCCCGTTTTTTTTATTTACTGTGACAAATGTTAACTCACATTTAAGCCCTGTCT
Organism: Triplophysa yarkandensis; assembly: GCA_033220385.1. Taxonomy (NCBI): domain Eukaryota; kingdom Metazoa; phylum Chordata; class Actinopteri; order Cypriniformes; family Nemacheilidae; genus Triplophysa; species Triplophysa yarkandensis. The sequence continues at coordinate 1,887,254 of CM065654.1, forward strand.
ACACTGACAGCAGAATTTTTGGGTGTTTTCAAAGAACACATTTTAAGCTTTGAGAATAGAAATAAAAGTGTTGTTGAAACATGTTGTTTTAGATGCGTTTCGGGTGAGTTATGAATGAAAAAATATTTCCTAAAACTTTGTTGAAACAACATTAAAACGACCTTCACCACTGTAGGTTGCCAGACACACAGGACCATGTACTCGTCCTCCCAGAGTTCCTCAAGCCGGGCCAGTTCTAATGCTGGATCCGGCCGAATGGGGGGCACCTCACATGAACCATCCTGCTGAGTTCTGTCATTGAAAAACTTAGTCTTTATCAAAACAGGAAGTTTACTGCCGCGAGTGCTCCGTAGCGGTCTGTACCAACATTTCTGAACTAGAGCCTGGGCAAGCTTTCTTTCAGACTCAACATGATCCTCATATTCTAAGCTTTTCACATCTATTTCTTCATTACCATGAAGACGTTCAGTCAATGAAGCCCTCAGGGTCTTTTCCAGAGATTCCACTAATGTACCGAAGCTCTCGCTGTGTCTGAGAATTCCATCAGCCTCGGATGATTGTGATGTCTGCAGTTCTGGGCCCAGCGTCTTTTCCTCAACACACATCTTTATCATGGCACTAGCAGAATAACGGGCTGAGTGGCTGCAGGACACGCTTCTCGCCACCGTCCTGGGCACCTTACACACGGCCTCGTAGTCCGAGTCGGCCACACGTAGCACTCTGCATACCCTACACCTTCGTGAATGGAGGCACGATGCTTGACATTGAGAAAAGTGGATGCACGCTGGAGTTTGGTCCCCGTCGTCCACCCAGGACTCATACATGGAGTACACCAGGTCATCCTGCAGAAGCTCACCATACTTTGCATCATCCATTGTGTGTGCCGCTGTCTTCACCAGCGTGTGCTTATTGTTTTTGTGATAAAGCACCCTAATACACTGGCGTAGACTCTCTTTGCCCTGCAGGAGTTTGTGCAGCCGCTCAATAGAAAGAGCCTCAACACGGGCCATCACAGTATCAAAGCGGTACATTCGCTCCAGTGTAAATGCACACTTGCTGCAGATAAATTCGCAGTGGCCATCTCGCTGGACATCCCAACACAGTGCATGAGAAAGGAGCACCTGAAGGTTCAGTTTTCCAGCTGGATGAAAGATCCATCTCCTCTGGTTCCCACACAGTTCATGAGCACAGATCCGACACATTTCCTTCATTTTATTCATGATGTAGTCACTGAAACAACTGAAACTGTCCTTTAATAGAAATTATAACGATGTTATGTTTAAGTTTTTTTTCTATCAATAGCATATGTATTAAAAAGTAAATATGATCAAATAAAGATATGCTTGATTGAGATGGGTGATCCTACATTGATTCCGATGTGTGTTTGTCAGAATGAGTTTTAATCCAGAAGCTGAGCGCGAAGTCAGATGAGATGAAGTCAAACGTGTGCGTCTCAGCAGAGAAATGCAATGTGTCCTGCTGATTGTCATGAGTACAAACAGCAGTGATGTCTTCAGTATTAATACTCTTCAGTATTCATCATTGCGTCACGTTTAATGAACTACAACACGTCGCGCTGCACTTCTGACTTTAAACAAGAGATCAAAGCAAAGCACCATCACACACGAGAGGCGGGTGAGCTTTATATTCACTGGCATTCATTTAGTAATCCACAGACTGACATGTATAAAGCCAAAACATCTCCAAATGATACCGTACATGATACTGATAATAATGTTAAAGGTGGAACAGTCAAAATCCTACTCTTACTAGTACACACAAAGAAAAACGAAATCATGTGACATCAATCATGTCAGATTAGATTAATAAGAGTGAGGAATGAGGAAAAACTAAAAATCACTTTAAATAACACAATGTCACAGTCAGTATCTGTGTGCTTGCGTGACTGTCCATTAGTTTCATATTTGAGCTTTCACAATACACAATATTCTTTCCAGAACATCAAACTGCTGTGTGACTTTCATCTTCTGCCATTGATGTTAATGCAAACACACAAACACAAAGAGTTTGTCTATGAGACACGCACCCTGTTCACTACACAAACAACAGTGACCACATCCAAACTCTGAATTTCAGTTTTTTCATTTTATACTTTAACGCACTTAACATACAGATGAGTTCAAAAATGAAAAATAAGTGTGCTCAAATGTATAGAAAATGTCAAGAGTCAAGAGAACTCAGTCATGTAAAACTTTAGTTCCGACCACATAAGCTTCCACGCAGAATGGAGGAGACATTAATTATTACCTGTTTATATATTAATATTTTCTGTTATACATGAATATAAATAGGGGCACGGATTAAACGAATGATGTTTGAATCCAAGTGACTGAAATCTTGAGTTTATAACTTGAGAATATCTACATTATGTGTGTGCGTGTGTTTGTGTGCAAGAACACACAAAAGAGTGTTGCAGGTGATAAATATTTAAATATATGAGGACAATTTAAGTTGTACTTTTGCATTTAGTCTGCACGTTTAAATAGTTTGCTTTGCGACTCCTTTAAATAAAATATAAAAGACCCGGCGGCAGCGCGTCAGAGCGTCAAGAAGCTTTCTGCTCCAGCATCGGCGCCAGGCCGGTCAGAGCGTCGCATGACTCTCGCGCCGCTGGCGGTGTGAATGTTGTCAAGAGAGGGATGATATGGAAACAAGTAAAGCCAATTTATTGAACAGTCAGGATGAATAGAGAACACAATGACCAGGATGAATGAACAGGATGAACCTCTCAGATGGACGGTGACACAGGGACAAGATGGCCAGAGGGATGAAAGAACGAAGAATGGTGATGAGTCCAGTGATGTTTAATCCAGTGAAGTCATTCAGACACGAAACGACTGACAAGACAACGACCAGGAACTTCTAGACAAACGAACACTGAAGACCACATCGAACAATCATCTGACAAAGGGAAGAGAATTCAGTGAGATTATATATGGTGAGACAATGGGCATCAGCTGGTGATCGATGAGCTCAGGTGGACAAGGGTGGCGTGGCAACAGATAACAAGAGGCAGGACAAGGGGAGCACATGGCAAACATAAACAAAGACACAGCCATGTGCTGACACACACACAACAATTACACGTGACATGAAGAACACAGTGGATTTCATGAAACATGACAAACGTTATTGAGCAGGGTCACATGACTTCCACACGCGATTGTGTTTTTAAAAGGAAAGTAATCGAAATAATCGACCTGGGAAAAATTGATTGATTATAGGTGCTGAATGTCGATATTTATTACTTTTCGATTAATCGCCCAGCCCTACGTCCAACTCTCAATAGAGTTCAACATAAAGTGCCAGTCAACAGTCAAGTGCAATCCAGGGAGCCAGGCCTTGGTATTTTTTCTTAGTTACCCTAGTCTTCTGACTAAAACCAGTCATCTGGTGGAGTATGGGTTGGGCATGGGGACTTATACTCGGAGAAGGGCTAACGTCCAGGCTAGCTGCTTTATGTTTAGCATTAAGGTGATACTTGAGGCTGGGTGTGATATGGGAACTCCTTTTTGCATAGCTTGCACACAACCATGCTCTGGTCGAGGCTTCCATCTTTTCGTTTTTTATAACAAATTTCCCACCAGCCAAAGAGGCCTCATCAGCTTGTTCATTCATGTTCACATGGGGTTTGTTGTTGTCTGAAGGAACACAAGTTGGTGTTCCAGTATAATCGGTCTGCTGAAACTCATACAGTGATGCACTCCACACATCAGTCATTGTCCGGGCTCGTTCCTATGAAGGGGACTCATTGTGACGCTCTTTACGAGATCGCAATTGGCTACATTGGGTGACACTTTCTCTAGAGAAGTTCGGACTGTAGGAAATATGATCAGTTCCATCCAGATGCCATGTCTACTGCGCTCCTCCGTCCGTCAGAACCTGTAAAGGGGGGTCATCAACTATAATTGTCAGAGGGCCAGAGATTTACCAGACAGTCTCCTTGGGGGCCGTACTCCCAAAAGATAATCTTATAAAATCTAATTTTGCCTTAACATCATGCTTAAATTTTATACTTTTTCTATTTCATTACAAAACTGAAGTCATTTGATTCAGTTTCCTATCACCTATACCAGGCTTTCACACATTTTTTGTCCTGGGGCCCAGTCATGTCTGGCTTTGGGGTTGCAGGACCCTACGGTCCCTTCAGTTGTGTTCTGTTTTCAGGCTGAAATTTCACAGCTAAATATAAGCTGTAAGATTCCCAAAGGATCTGTTTAATGATATCTCAGATTCATCAGATGCTACAGAGGCACACGAACTCACACACGCACACACACACCCACACACACACACACACACACACACACACACACACACACACACACACACACACACACACACACACACACACACACACACACACACACACACACACACACACACACACACACACACACCCACACACACACACACACACATACACACACACACCCACACACACACACACACATATATAATATGTGGATAGATAGATAGACAGACAGACAGACAGACAGACAGACAGGCAGGCAGGCAGGCAGGCAGGCAGGCAGGCAGACCTACAGACCTACAGACAGACAGACAGATAGATAGAGTTGAATCTGCATCGTTAAATGAAGTCAAGACTTAAATGGAGCATGCCATGCTTACTAGACTAATGCCGTGTTCACACCAGACGCGTTTAGAGCATCAGACACGACAATTCGCAAAAATTTGCAAAGCATCTTGCTTTAGCTAAAACAAACATGGAGGAGAAAGTCATCAGGCCTTTATATAGAAACACAGAGCTTTATAAATCCACATCATACTTTTATTATACTTTAACAAAGACAGGAATGAAAGTGACATTTACGCAAGAAATTTAGTGAAGAAAAAAATGATCTTTACTCAAGTTGAGCTTTATACACATATTGAGACTATAAGTAAAGCCGTCACGTTAAGTTAAATTACTGTATTTTACAATAAAAAGACTTTTCCTCTGACAAGTTGATGAGTTCCCCTGACAGAAGCCCCTCCCCCCTGCATGAATGAAGCTAATGAACTTAAATGTTCAAGCGTCCAACTACACGTGTGTAAAATTCACGTCTGTTGTGAACGCGTCATAACTGAGTGTATAAAACACTGGATCACTCTCTGAGTGTAATTGAATGAATGAATCAATGAGTTGTGGACTGAACAACAGAGAACAATACTTACGCAGGCGGGAATGCTTTAACATAGAATATTAAAACAAGTTACGGTAAGGGGGCGGGGCCAAGTGACACAGAGGCACAGAAAGAATATGATGTTGACTGCTGCAGGAGCAGAGCAAAACTCCACGGACCGACAGTAACCTCATCACAGACCGGTGCCGGTCCGCGGCCCATAGTTTGAGAAACACTGATGTAAACCACAGTCAACCACTAGGAGTTGTAGATAGATGCTTTAGTAGTGTTGATCAAAATTTGGGAATCCAGTCGCGGGCCGGATAGTGCGACACAGCGGGCCGGGTTCAGTTAATGATCAGTGCTGTAAACCCTCCAGAACCAGAACCCATGATCCTTGAGTCTGGTAAACTTACCGCTGCTGAGCGACAGAGGAGGCTGACCCGGGGTCTTTGCATGTATTGTGGGGCTAGCGGGAATGTAAGACTGAACTGCCTGCTCCGTCCAATTCGAACATCGGTGAGTGTTATCCATTCAGATGTAGAGAAAATGCATCCTCTCTCTATCAATGTTCAGTTATCCACCCATGCTTTCTCTGTTTCAGCCAATGCTCTCAGCGCCATAGACCTTATCACAAACGCTGTGTTACCCAGAGGTAGGATCTACCCGTTGTCACTTACAGAAACTAACGCCATGGAGGAGTACATTCACGAAGCTCTCAGTCAAGGATACATTCATCATTCCACTTCTCCCGCAGCATCCAGTTCCTTTTTAGTGGCCAAAAAGAATGGAGGGCTGCAGCAATGCATAGATTATAAATGTGAGACGGTAATGTTCAAGGCTGCAAGGAGTGTGTTATGTCCAAAAGTCCCCATCAGCTACCTGAAGGAAAGTTCCATCTCTTGCCAATTCCTTACTGCCCCTGGTCACACCTAGGAGTTGACTTCATTACGGACCTTCATCCATCAGATGGAAACACCTGCACCTTCGTCATCGTGGATCGATTCTCCAACATCTGTAGATTGTCATTAAAAGGTCTTCTAGATTGTCATTAAAAGGCCTTCGCACTGCTCTGGAGACTGCCAAGCTTCTCTATTGCCAGATAAAGGGAAAGATCCAGGAACTGGGGCGGCCATCAGAAGTCCTGGAACCAGTTTCTGGGATGGCCAGAGTACGCCCAGAATTCTCTGCGGCAGTCCACCACAGGCCTCACCCTATTCCAGTGTGTTCTTGGATTCCAGCCCCGCTGTTTCCCTGGAAAGGTCATCCATCAATAGTCCCGCAGTGGATTACTGGTTTTGGGAGAGCGAGAGAGTCTGGGATGTAGCTCATTATCACCTACAGAGTGCAGTTCGCAGATCCCAAACCGTCTCCGATTTGAAAAGGATATCCGGTCCTATCTACGCTCCTGGTCAAAAGGTGTGGCTCTCTACCCACGATATACGTTTGCGACTGCCCTCAAAAAACTCTGTTTCAGCTTTATTGGTCCCTTCACAATCCTGGAACAAGTCAACCCTGTCACCTTCACACTGCCGAACTCCCATCACAACAAAGAATCCACCCCACATTTCATGTATCCCTACTCAAACCCTTTCACCAACCTCTTGTAGCACTTTTTAACCTGTTGTTATGTCTGCTATTTACCTCTTCATTGTCTCCTTGATTATTTCTCGTATATAAAAATAATAATAAAATAATGTATGTAATAAAGCTAAACCTTTATATTTTTTTAAATTACTCAACAAGGGGTTGTTCCAAATTTGATAGAGAGTTGTGTTACTACAATAACCTTTATGGGTTTTGAGTGTAAAAAGATTTTTTTATCAAATGTATTATTCATTTGGCAGACGCTTTAATCCACAATGACTTATAGTATTATGCAGTTGCAAATTATCACAGCAGAGCAAATGGTCGGCTGGCCCCGGGATTTGAACCCACAACATTCTGCTTACAAGTCCAACACTTTAACTACCAGACCACAGCTGATATATTTGATAAAAATAAAAACGATTTAGTTTGTCTAAAAAAATTTAATTTAATTTTTAATTTACATTTAAGTGAATGTTCAACCAAAGTCTAGCTCAAATTAATTACTTATTAATACATTTAACAATACACTTTAATCATACTTTACACACACTATACACAGATTTTAAAGTACATGTTAAACTGTTTCTTAGAACCACTTATCTGTTCAATTTACTCAAAAGCTCATTTAATACATAAAGTTCATTCTGTTATTTTAAATAAAATTGTGATGTACTTGAAATTAATAACAAATAATGCAGAGATAGCACGGCGAAAACATTACAATTAATAAACACTTAGGTACGCTGTTTAATAGTACATTATTTACCAAATAAGTATCATAAAAAGTATATCAAGGTACCTTTTTTTTTAAAAAAACACGCGCATATGCGGGCACACACAAAAACAGACACACAAACACGCACGCACGCACGCACACGCGCACGCACAAACACACACACACACACACACACACACACACACACACACACACACGCACACACAGACTTACCTGCATCTCTTGTTGAACACGCAGCCTCTCATGACCCAACTCCTCCTGAAAAAACTACACAAACCGAGAAAACCAATGAAACTATACAATAATATATTTTACATTGCACACCATAGAGTTTAAAGCTAAATCAGATTCATTTAAAAAAAGAGTGTTCTCACTAGACATGCCACAATCAAGATTTTTGTCACGATAAAGAGTACAGATGTTTTGTCATGGTGATCGGATGATACCAATGCTGATTCTGATGCTTAATGTTTCCATAACTGAGTTGTAAGCTCTCCAATTGTGTTAACCTTTTTCGGATTAAGTCATACTATAGCTGTTTCCTTTCTTATATTTTTATATTATTGTTACATTTTATAGTAAATATGTAATGATTGTAATGTATCTATTGAATTAACAGAGTCCTTAATGATTCCAAAAAAAGGATTCCTTATACAGTGACCATTTTAAAATGCCTTTACAATGGGCTTGCAGTGCCAAAACATTTCCCAACAAAGATCCCCACTCATCATGTATGTCCTCACGTTTTAACGTCAATTGAGATCCGTTCATAAGATTGGCCAAGTGTAGCAATCGAGTCACAGAATGGGATCTTCGGCCGATCGATGGGAGCATGCAGAGTGCTCACTACTGAGGGGACATTTGATGCCCACAGCATGCAGCACACACATTCTTCCAAGGTGAAAGACTTCATAAGGTATTTATAGTCAGTAAAGTATTTACGATTAACTATTGATTTGACTGACAGACCCGCACAAACTCAGACCTGAGCATCTTTCTCTTCCTGGCGCAGAGAGTTAGACAGCGTCTGCAGCTGATCTTCCATCTGTTTCACTCTCTCTTTCAGATCTTCCCTCTCCTCCGTCAGGTCTTGGATAACTCGCTCTTTACAGCACACAGCAGCGCTCAACTCCATGATCCTGCACACATGTTTTTATAAAGTTCTTTTAGTCTTAATCTTAGCCTTACTTTTTATTTTAATATCATGCAGTCGTTTTTTTGTTAAGAAATGTACCAGATTTACTAAAGTACTGTTCATGTTATGGTTTTAGAGGATGGATTTTGTCCAAAAGATTCTTTCTGCCTCACCTCGCTCTATCTCTCTTTTTATCTTCATTGGACTGAGGGCTCTGGCCTCCACACATCTCTGTTGGAACTGTCGGATGCTGTGAGAAAGATTCTGTTAGATTGGCATCCTCTCCACATTCCCACCAATAATTCATCCTCCTGCCATAAACTTCATCAAAATCACAATCACCATGGACACACTTACACCCTTACACAAGCGCACGTGCACACACACACGCACGCACGCACACACACACACACACACACACACACACACACACAAGAGTTTGTAATGGCAGGAGGGTAAGTGAGCGTTAAAGTGTGTGTGTAAGTGTGTCTCATTTGTGTTGTACCTCCTGTAGTGTGTGTATGTTGGTCTCCAGCACCTGCTGCATGTCTCTAATCTCCTGCTGTCTCTCTTTACAGCGGCGCTGTAGCTGTTCCTCATTGTGATTGGTCAAAGTGTCAGCTGTAGTCCTATCACACATCATATTAGTCCATTGCTATCAGTGTGTGTGTGTGTCTCTGTGTGTGTGTGTGTGTGTGTGTGTGTGTGTGTGTGTGTGTGTGTGTGTGTGTGTGTGTGTGTGTGTGTGTGTGTGTGTGAGTGTGTGTGTGTGTGTGTCTCTGTGTGTGTCTCTGTGTGTGTGTGTGTGTGTGTGTGTGTGTGTGTGTGTGTGTGTGTGTGTGTGTGTGTGTGTGTGTGTGTGTGTGTGAGTGTGTGTGTGTGTGTGTGTGTGTGTGTGTGTGTGTGTGTGTGTGTGTGTGTGTGTGTGTGTGTGTGTGTGTGTGTGTGTGGATGATTTGACATTACTGACCTCTGATCTAGTATCAGTAGTATCAGATCAGACTATGAAAAAGAGAGAATGTACTTACAGAGCTTTATCCAGCAGTTGTTGTTTTTCCAGCAGCTCTTGTTTTAAACTTTCAACCTCCACCTTCAGCTCAATGTTCTGGAAAAATAACACACGTGTACATTTAAACACCCAGAAACAGATGGAGATCAAGAACCTGCAATGAAATCACAATAAACCACCCTAAAATCTCCAAAAAACAAATATGCATGTGTTTACAAACGTGTGTGTGTGTGTGTGTGTGTGTGTGTGTGTGTGTGTGTGTGTGTGTGTGTGTGTGTGTGTGTGTGTGTGTGTGTGTGTGTGTGTGTGTGTGTGTGTGTGTGTGTGCGTGCGTGCGTATCTGTTTGTGAGATATCATTTAACAGATCCTTTGGGAATCGTACAGGTTATATTTAGCTGTGAAATTTCAGCCTGAAACCAAAACAGAACTGAAGGGAACAACTGTCAACTGTTTACCTGCTGTAAAACACACTCACAAACACATTTTGATAGATAAGTGTCATTAGAGCCCCTCAAAAATATTAATTTTAAATGTCAATGTCAATGTCACCTTTATTTCTATAGCGCTTTAGACAAAATACACTGCATCAAAGCAGCTTAACAACAATAAATACATTTATTTCACACTAATTACAGTATAAGTGTATAAACATATTAATATGATTTAATATGACATGATTTACTGATGAAGAAATGACGATAATAACTTTATTTGGAGTACTACTTAAACAAAATCCACGTTGCTAAATATTAAGGCTGTGTTTTAATAAAAATATGTTTTATTGTCACTTTTGATAAGAATTTTATGACCTTTAAATCCAATAGATTCAAGGTGTAATTGCAGTTTGTGCCAAAACAAAAAGATAAGAAATCACTCACTTGCTCCTTTTTTTATCTCAGTTCCACAGTGGTGAAACAATCTGCCCTTTTGCTTTTTAATCTCTTTTACATTGCGTCTTTTGTGCATAAAAGTGTCAGCTAAATGACTAAATATATCTGTAAATGTAGTATACTTGCAATAGTTCCAATAGAGCAGAGTCAAAAACCTTTAAATATATCTAAAAACCCTTAAAAATATAAATTATAGACTTCAGTAAAGACTTCAGACAAATTAAAATATATTAAGTATGAAAGAAGTTGTTCCATTTTAGCAAAATTTTAAGTGTACCAATTTAGTATACCACAAATACAAATTTTCATTAAATACATAAGATCTTACAACATTCGCTGTTTATAATATATAGTAGTACAATAACGTAAAGTTAAAGTTTTATATACACTATAATTGTTATTTCTCACTAGGGTTACATAAATGAACCCAGAGCTGTATGTTCTCTCTCAACTTTTCGACTAAACCACTGTAACACAACGGATAATTGCTTAATTACTGTTAAATACATAAAACATGTGCACATTCTTAGAAATAAGTGCATACAGTTCTAAAAAAAGTAAGCATTAAATTAAGTCATAATACAGTTACTGTAAAATATTAACATTGATATATATATATATATATATATATATATATATATATATATATATATATATATAGCAAAAACAAAATGTTAGAAACACCTAATCTTAAATTGCTCTTCAATCTTAATCTTAAATCAAAGTGTTAAAACTGTAAATTAATTGTATAATATTGTCAAAATTATAAGTACAGTTTACAATGTTTTAAAATGCATTACTTGGGAAACTGATAAAAATGTATGCATGATTCATGAAATAATAATACGTGACATGTAAAACATTCAAAAGTCCAAGTTATTTCCAATCAGATGATTAAAAACTGGTAATAGACAGTTTCTCATGTCATACATTTTATTATACTTTAATCAATTCTGACCAAAGTGCTGATTAATTTTGTCCACAAAACTTCTAAGGCTTTGTCCAAGCATCGATGTGAGGACATGTTGTCCCGTCGTTTGCTGATCTCATTTCCCTGTAAAATGCTGTCCTGTCTCCTCTATATTGTCCTTTCACATTAAAAACAACAGACTAAAATATGTCTTAAAAAACAACGTCTTGAAATAAGTCTTGAAAAATAACCGACAAATGGGACACTTTCACACAAACCTAAACTAAACTTTAGAATTTGTGTTATCAGAAGAGTCATCCACAACTCAACACTTCACACAGACACTAAATATGGGGCAGAGACTTAAGAGAAGTTCTTACAAATCCCTCGTTTTCTCCGATTCCTTTCATGAATTATGATGCATTATAGTCTTCAGCACTACACAAACACTGAGTATTACTGACTGATCACAGACATACTTTTGTTCAATTTAAAAGCATGTTCTCTGAAAATGAACATTTACTCGAATCCAATTAAAAGAAATAAGTGATTACTTCTGACCCATTCCTTGAAGTCTGGGTTATGTTAAAAATATAAAACCTTTAAACCTCTTTAAAGAGTTCATGAGCCTACCCATATGAACATGTTCTTGAGCATCATCAAAAGATTACAGATACTTTATATTTTATTAAAAAACAAAACCATAAAAGATGAATTAATAAAAAAAATATATGTTACTGAGTTATGCAACATGACAGGAAAGTAAATGTTGTCACCACAGAGACACTTTTGTTAGCACTGCCCGGACACATCTGACATTCAAACTCTACATCCCACGTGTGTGTGTGTGTGTGTGTGTGTGTGTGTGTGTGTGTGTGTGTGTGTGTGTGTGTGTCTGTGTGTGCGCGCGCGTGCGTGCGTGCGTGTGATCTACAAGGTTGACTTCTTTTTGAAATATAGAAACACACTTTTTAAGAACCAAAGTTCATTTTAAAATCATTTCATGAGCCTTGATTCTTGAATGTACAGTCCTCTGTTTGGCTTTCTCACCGTTCTGTAGACATCCTCAATGCTGTCCTCAAACTTCTCCTGGATTCTCTCTTCTAGGAAGTAAATGCGGAGTTTGAGGCTAAAGTTTTCCTTCTTCAGGTCATTGAGATGCTGTGAGAGAGTCCGGTAAGTGTTAGACATATCCGCTCCGTGTGATGAGGGCACCACACACGGCCACAAGCTCGGCTAGAACATCGTGCTATTCAAATAAAGAAAAATAACGAATAACAAAAGTTCTTGACTGTCATGACTGCCGATATTTACACGGCCAGCTGAACGCCGGGCCAGGAGCCACCAGACTCCGTCCACTCACTCAGAGTCCATCATAAACTTTATGACAGACCCAACTGGAGTCAAGCCGCTTTTACCCAGACAAGATATTTCAGGATTCTGTGACAGCCAATCAGGACGCAGACTCCAGCCATATGTAAAACGATCGCCCACCAGAGTGAGAGAGACATGGACGGTTTACTGAAGAATAAACCAAATCTAAATCTAAATATAAATATAAATATAATACTGCTGTTTGTGTGGGGATATAACCCACCTCACCTGTAATCACATCAACCTTCAGATGACAGATCAGAACTTCCCATTATCAATCTTAACAAGATGGTATTTCAGTTACATTTACCTGCAGCTTTATACAAAGTTACATACAAAAAAGCATGCAAAGAAATCATGCATATGTTGCTTAAATAATTGAATTTCTCCCAATTCAACATGAATTGAATAACCAGTGTGAAATAATGTTTAGAATACACTAGCACATGCAGAAAGTGTGAGATACTTTTATAAATGTCACCTGTTCAAATTCTCTGAGTGTGTGAGCTTGTAGTGGAATTGAATCAGAGCTCTCGCTTACATAATCTACAGAGAACATAAACATCACACCCGTCACACATTTGTCAACTTAAACGTATATCAGTCAATCATGTTTCATGTAGAGTTTGAGTGTTAAACATTATATAAATCTATGCTGTGTCTTTGTAAGTGTGTTACCTGCCAACATGGCATAAGTTCTGCCCACACGTCCATCTTCATCTACAATACATCTGAGAAAACACAAAGATACACGAGGGTTGGGCATGACAAACACAAAACAAAAGATGGTTTTCTGCATTAAAGGTTTGATTGAGCTCTCCGGAGGAATTTTTAGAATTTCAAAGTAAACACAAAATATCACAAACGTTACAGTCTAGACATTATATATTATGTTCCATTCCAATGGTGACTCACATCAGAACTTTGCCCTAGCACATTTGTAAGAAATTAAATGAAATTAACAATAAAACCAAAAAATATAACAATGAAAGTAGATTTGGAATATGATGTGTTTTTCTTTCTTCAGTAAAACACAAAAGGTTTTGTGTTTACACAATAGAAGTTTTAAGTTGCAGTATTTCTTTTGAATTTCTTCTTTTGTGTTCTGCAGAAATCCACGAAGATGAATAAATGATGAAAGAATGATTACAAGGTGTAATCTGAGCCTTGTAATAATAAACCTAGCTCTTATTCGACAGTTCTTTCTCTTAGAAAGAAAGAGACAGATTTATTTTAATATAACACTTAAGTGAGATGTGTTATAAAATATATCAGATAAAATATAAAACCTGGTGCTCGTTAGGCCTGATGCAGAGAGTAAATAATCAATGTACAAGAAATGCACATCATATGGATTCAATAAACATTTTGAAGGATTTATAGATACATGCATCATATAGATTCAATAAACATTTGTAAAGGATTTATAGATACATGCATCATATGGATTCAATAAACATTTTGAAGGATTTATAGATACATGCATCATATGGATTCAATAAACATTTGTAAAGGATTTATAGATACATGCATCATATGGATTCAATAAACATTTTGAAGGATTTATAGATACATGCATCATATAGATTCAATAAACATTTGTAAAGGATTTATAGATACATGCATCATATGGATTCAATAAACATTTGTAAAGGATTTATAGATACATGCATCATATGGATTCAATAAACATGTTTAAAGGATTTATAGATACATGCATCATATGGATTCAATAAACATGTTTAAAGGATTTATAGATACATGCATCATATGGATTCAATAAACATTTTTAAAGGATTTATAGATACATGCATCATATAGATTCAATAAACATTTGTAAAGGATTTATAGATACATGCATCATATGGATTCAATAAACATGTTTAAAGGATTTATAGATACATGCATCATATGGATTCAATAAACATGTTTAAAGGATTTATAGATACATGCATCATATGGATTCAATAAACATGTTTAAAGGATTTATAGATACATGCATCATATAGATTCAATAAACATTTGTAAAGGATTTATAGATACATGCATCATATGGATTCAATAAACATGTTTAAAGGATTTATAGATACATGCATCATATGGATTCAATAAACATGTTTAAAGGATTTATAGATACATGCATCATATAGATTCAATAAACATGTTTAAAGGATTTATAGATACATGCATCATATAGATTCAATAAACATGTTTAAAGGATTTATAGATACATGCATCATATGGATTCAATAAACATTTTGAAGGATTTATAGATACATGCATCATATGGATTCAATAAACATTTTGAAGGATTTATAGATACATGCATCATATAGATTCAATAAACATTTGTAAAGGATTTATAGATACATGCATCATATGGATTCAATAAACATTTTAAAGGATTTATAGATATATGCATCATATGGATTCAATAAACATGTTTAAAGGATTTATAGATACATGCATCATATGGATTCAATAAACATTTTTAAAGGATTTATAGATACATGCATCATATAGATTCAATAAACATTTGTAAAGGATTTATAGATACATGCATCATATGGATTCAATAAACATGTTTAAAGGATTTATAGATACATGCATCATATAGATTCAATAAACATGTTTAAAGGATTTATAGATACATGCATCATATGGATTCAATAAACATGTTTAAAGGATTTATAGATACATGCATCATATGGATTCAATAAACATTTGTAAAGGATTTATAGATACATGCATCATATGGATTCAATAAACATTTGTAAAGGATTTATAGATACATGCATCATATAGATTCAATAAACATTTGTAAAGGATTTATAGATACATGCATCATATAGATTCAATAAACATTTGTAAAGGATTTATAGATACATGCATCATATGGATTCAATAAACATTTGTAAAGGATTTATAGATACATGCATCATATGGATTCAATAAACATTTGTAAAAGATTTATAGATACATGCATCATATGGATTCAATAAACATTTGTAAAGGATTTATAGATACATGCATCATATGGATTCAATAAACATTTCTAAAGGATTTATAGATACATGCATCATATAGATTCAATAAACATTTGTAAAGGATTTATAGATACATGCATCATATAGATTCAATAAACATTTGTAAAGGATTTATAGATACATGCATCATATAGATTCAATAAACATGTTTAAAGGATTTATAGATACATGCATCATATGGATTAAATAAACATTTTTAAAGGATTTATAGATACATGCATCATATAGATTCAATAAACATTTGTAAAGGATTTATAGATTCATGCATCATATGGATTCAATAAACATTTGTAAAGGATTTATAGATACATGCATCATATGGATTCAATAAACATGTTTAAAGGATTTATAGATACATGCATCATATGGATTCAATAAACATTTGTAAAGGATTTATAGATACATGCATCATATAGATTCAATAAACATTTGTAAAGGATTTATAGATACATGCATCATATGGATTCAATAAACATTTGTAAAGGATTTATAGATACATGCATCATATAGATTCAATAAACATGCTTAAAGGATTTATAGATACATGCATCATATGGATTCAATAAACATTTGTAAAGGATTTATAGATACATGCATCATATGGATTCAATAAACATTTGTAAAGGATTTATAGATACATGCATCCTATGGATTCAATAAACATGTTTAAAGGATTTATAGATACATGCATCATATAGATTCAATAAACATGTTTAAAGGATTTATAGATACATGCATCATATGGATTCAATAAACATTTGTAAAGGATTTATAGATACATGCATCATATGGATTCAATAAACATTTGTAAAGGATTTATAGATACATGCATCATATGGATTCAATAAACATTTGTAAAGGATTTATAGATACATGCATCATATGGATTCAATAAACATTTGTAAAGGATTTATAGATACATGCATCATATGGATTCAATAAACATTTGTAAAGGATTTATAGATATATGCATCATATGGATTCAATAAACATTTGTAAAGGATTTATAGATACATGCATCATATAGATTCAATAAACATGTTTAAAGGATTTATAGATACATGCATCATATGGATTCAATAAACATTTGTAAAGGATTTATAGATACATGCATCATATGGATTCAATAAACATGTTTAAAGGATTTATAGATACATGCATCATATAGATTCAATAAACATTTGTAAAGGATTTATAGATACATGCATCATATGGATTCAATAAACATTTGTAAAGGATTTATAGATACATGCATCATATAGATTCAATAAACATGTTTAAAGGATTTATAGATACATGCATCATATAGATTCAATAAACATTTTTAAAGGATTTATAGATACATGCATCATATGGATTCAATAAACATTTGTAAAGGATTTATAGATACATGCATCATATGGATTCAATAAACATGTTTAAAGGATTTATAGATTCATGCATCATATAGATTCAATAAACATGTTTAAAGGATTTATAGATACATGCATCATATGGATTCAATAAACATGTTTAAAGGATTTATAGATTCATGCATCATATAGATTCAATAAACATGTTTAAAGGATTTATAGATACATGCATCATATGGATTCAATAAACATGTTTAAAGGATTTATAGATACATGCATCATATAGATTCAATAAACATGTTTAAAGGATTTATAGATACATGCATCATATAGATTCAATAAACATTTGTAAAGGATTTATAGATACATGCATCATATGGATTCAATAAACATTTGTAAAGGATTTATAGATACATGCATCATTTAGATTCAATAAACATGTTTAAAGGATTTATAGATACATGCATCATATAGATTCAATAAACATTTGTAAAGGATTTATAGATACATGCATCATATGGATTCAATAAACATTTGTAAAGGATTTATAGATACATGCATCATATAGATTCAATAAACATTTGTAAAGGTTTTATAGATACATGCATCATATAGATTCAATAAACATTTGTAAAGGATTTATAGATACATGCATCATATAGATTCAATAAACATTTGTAAAGGATTTATAGATACATGCATCATATAGATTCAATAAACATGTTTAAAGGATTTATAGATACATGCATCATATGGATTCAATAAACATTTGTAAAGGATTTATAGATACATGCATCATATAGATTCAATAAACATGTTTAAAGGATTTATAGATACATGCATCATATAGATTCAATAAACATGTTTAAAGGATTTATAGATACATGCATCATATGGATTCAATAAACATTTGTAAAGGATTTATAGATACATGCATCATATAGATTCAATAAACATGTTTAAAGGATTTATAGATACATGCATCATATAGATTCAATAAACATGTTTAAAGGATTTATAGATACATGCATCATATAGATTCAATAAACATTTGTAAAGGATTTATAGATACATGCATCATATGGATTCAATAAACATGTTTAAAGGATTTATAGATACATGCATCATATGGATTCAATAAACATTTGTAAAGGATTTATAGATACATGCATCATATGGATTCAATAAACATGTTTAAAGGATTTATAGATACATGCATCATATGGATTCAATAAACATTTGTAAAGGATTTATAGATACATGCATCATATGGATTCAATAAACATGTTTAAAGGATTTATAGATACATGCATCATATGGATTCAATAAACATTTGTAAAGGATTTATAGATACATGCATCATATGGATTCAATAAACATGTTTAAAGGATTTATAGATACATGCATCATATGGATTCAATAAACATTTGTAAAGAATTTATAGATACATGCATCATATAGATTCAATAAACATGTTTAAAGGATTTATAGATACATGCATCATATGGATTCAATAAACATTTGTAAAGGATTTATAGATACATGCATCATATGGATTCAATAAACATGTTTAAAGGATTTATAGATACATGCATCATATGGATTCAATAAACATTTGTAAAGGATTTATAGATACATGCATCATATGGATTCAATAAACATGTTTAAAGGATTTATAGATACATGCATCATATGGATTCAATAAACATTTGTAAAGGATTTATAGATACATGCATCATATAGATTCAATAAACATGTTTAAAGGATTTATAGATACATGCATCATATGGATTCAATAAACATTTGTAAAGGATTTATAGATACATGCATCATATAGATTCAATAAACATTTGTAAAGGATTTATAGATACATGCATCATATAGATTCAATAAACATTTGTAAAGGATTTATAGATACATGCATCATATGGATTCAATAAACATTTGTAAAGGATTTATAGATACATGCATCATATAGATTCAATAAACATTTGTAAAGGATTTATAGATACATGCATCATATAGATTCAATAAACATTTGTAAAGGATTTATAGATACATGCATCATATAGATTCAATAAACATTTGTAAAGGATTTATAGATACATGCATCATATGGATTCAATAAACATGTTTAAAGGATTTATAGATACATGCATCATATGGATTCAATAAACATTTGTAAAGGATTTATAGATACATGCATCATATGGATTCAATAAACATTTGTAAAGGATTTATAGATACATGCATCCTATGGATTCAATAAACATGTTTAAAGGATTTATAGATACATGCATCATATGGATTCAATAAACATGTTTAAAGGATTTATAGATACATGCATCCTATGGATTCAATAAACATGTTTAAAGGATTTATAGATACATGCATCATATAGATTCAATAAACATGTTTAAAGGATTTATAGATACATGCATCATATAGATTCAATAAACATTTGTAAAGGATTTATAGATACATGCATCATATGGATTCAATAAACATTTGTAAAGGATTTATAGATACATGCATCATATGGATTCAATAAACATTTGTAAAGGATTTATAGATACATGCATCCTATGGATTCAATAAACATGTTTAAAGGATTTATAGATACATGCATCATATAGATTCAATAAACATTTGTAAAGGATTTATAGATACATGCATCATATGGATTCAATAAACATGTTTAAAGGATTTATAGATACATGCATCATATGGATTCAATAAACATGTTTAAAGGATTTATAGATACATGCATCATATGGATTCAATAAACATTTGTAAAGGATTTATAGATACATGCATCATATGGATTCAATAAACATGTTTAAAGGATTTATAGATACATGCATCATATGGATTCAATAAACATGTTTAAAGGATTTATAGATACATGCATCATATAGATTCAATAAACATTTGTAAAGGATTTATAGATACATGCATCATATGGATTCAATAAACATGTTTAAAGGATTTATAGATACATGCATCCTATGGATTCAATAAACATGTTTAAAGGATTTATAGATACATGCATCATATAGATTCAATAAACATGTTTAAAGGATTTATAGATACATGCATCATATGGATTCAATAAACATGTTTAAAGGATTTATAGATACATGCATCATATAGATTCAATAAACATGTTTAAAGGATTTATAGATACATGCATCATATGGATTCAATAAACATGTTTAAAGGATTTATAGATACATGCATCATATAGATTCAATAAACATGTTTAAAGGATTTATAGATACATGCATCATATAGATTCAATAAACATTTGTAAAGGATTTATAGATACATGCATCATATAGATTCAATAAACATGTTTAAAGGATTTATAGATACATGCATCATATGGATTCAATAAACATTTGTAAAGGATTTATAGATACATGCATCATATAGATTCAATAAACATTTGTAAAGGATTTATAGATACATGCATCATATAGATTCAATAAACATGTTTAAAGGATTTATAGATACATGCATCATATAGATTCAATAAACATTTTTAAAGGATTTATAGATACATTAGATGCATTAGATTAGACAGACTGGATCTCACCGCGCATGCTCAGATCTGCTCGGGTCTTCCTCTCTCTCGCTCCAGTCCATGGTGAAAACATGAATATATTCAGATCATTGAATCTTGTGTGCTCATGTCTTTATTTATAAAAGAAAGAAGTAAAGAACATGACGGAGATGATGCGCTCAGCAGCTCCACACATGAAGATGAGGGGGGGGGGGGGGGGTTGCGCAGTCTCAGCTCGGTTCTGTTCGAATATTTCTGTGGTCTCCTAAATTCTTCTTATCAGACTGACCTTTGACCTCAATCAGCAAGTCCTAATAGTTCTGAGCATTAAACATTTGTAAAGAACATCTATAGAACAAAAATGGTTTTAATGTCTAATGGTGTGGAATAAAAATGATATAATAAAGAAAAAGTTACTGTTATTACAATATATATATATATTTGTATTTATACATTTGACATTTTATTGACATTTCAGAGATGGAGAACATTTATAATCAACAGCTTATAAAGAGCAAATTCTCCATCTATTAAACAACAAATAGACCGTTCTTTACAACAATAACCAAAGTGATGAAATAATAGAACAATCAAGTGTGTGTATGTCTGTTACACAAACATTCCGTGTTACATAGAACCTTCATGAGTTCCATATAGAATCTAGGTCTATACATTCTTTCCAAAGGCCACACGTGGGCCCGAGCGCGGTACTCTGGAAGGTTCTATCCCATCAGAGATGACCCAGATGGCCGGTGTGTGTCTGTTACCCTCCATAATCACCCGGACCTCCTCGGCTCGGGCCATCTCCTCCAGCTCCGGACTCGTCTCCGGACACCAGTCTAGCCTGAATTTATCTCTGGTCTCACACGGGTTGATCTGGACCTCATCTGGCTGCTTTCCAAACAGATAATCTGCCAAAAACATCCATTCAGAACATTATTCTGAATCTTGTCGTATCATCATTGTTTATCATTTCCATCACTTTCACATTTTTCTAGGATGAAAATGATAAATTTGATTATGCTATATGGATTTTTTTAAATTAAAGTTGTCACGTCTTCAACCACACAATATCACATCACCTGCTATATCATGCACAAGGTCCTTGATGAGATGACCAATGATGGCGTAGAGGGTTGTTACTATGACGACAGAGGCAAGAATTAGGTAAAAAATATGAATGGGCAGATGGATGGCATCTCGAGCGGGTGGAACATAGCTTTTAAAGAAGAGATCTTCCTCCTCACTGGGGATCAGGGGGGCCAAATCCAAGTCTTCTGCCATCAGGAACTACAGCACACCTTTGAAATACATTTCATATTACTGATTATTTCTGCCCATTTTATAGATCTATTGAAAGATGCTGGTAATTCAATCGAACAAGTATAAATTAAGGTAGTACGGATAATTACTAAATAATACACTGTTTGGTCTATTAAAAATGTAATTTTCATATTTTATACACAAGAAAAACATACCGTTAGATTGAGAGTTTGTTTAGTAGCTCCGATGGGACAGATGGAATCCAGAGGCTGTTAAAAATAATATTCATAAAAACACCTTTAATAAGTTCTGCACACACTCTGCACATCTACAGATGAGATGTGAATGGACTGCTGGGATTGGCTGAGATTCTGAAGGTCAAAGGGTTTATCAGTGGTTATGATCCAGCTTTTTAAAGGCTTACATGTTCTGACACTGAACAGGATTTCCTCATAAACACTTTTGTGCTAAGGGCTGTAAACCTTCTCCTCCTTGTATTCAGTTTATAATCAAACTTCAAAATCAACGTAACAACTGATTGTGTGCAATGGTTTACATCCTGTCAGTATTTTATTTGTGTCTTGTGTAATAGTGATATTCTCTCAGTGGTATTAATTCTGACAGCTTCAAAGCTTACAACAATACAACGATATGTCTCTCATCTTGGGTTTTCCTCAGATCAGTTCACATTGACAGAACCACGGCATGTATAAGATGTCAGGACTCTCTTTAAGATTTGATAGCAGTGTTTGTATTTTTCGTGTAAGGCCTGTTTTCAGTAGTGCGTCATCCATAGCCCTACACCTACCCCTACACAGGCATTAAAGTAATGTAATGAATTTCACCTATTCTTCATGTCAGATATTATTGATTCGCGTTCGCCCATTTTAACTCGCAAACATCTTAAGAGGTTTGTTATCTCCCAATAACTGTTCTTTTGTGTCACATCCATAGCGCTGGTATATTTATCTTTTTTAAATAGAAAGCTTTTGCATAGATAGATTTTTTCTGGCGTTTAAAAACAATCAGGAACGCATTGTATCACATAAGCAGTTGGTTCAGTTTATTGGTTAACAATTATAGTTTAAGAGTGTTTTTATGTCACATCCATAATGCTGGAATGGCCCAAATGCATGTTTCTTTTCTTACAATGGTTATAAATGTAGTACCCATGCTTCTTTTGTTTTAACTGTAGAAGAAGAAACACGAACCAACTCTTATCTACATTCCTAAAACAACAAAAAACATTACACTGTTTAAAATACTAAATGTTGCTTAGCTTTAATGACTAATAAAATACATTTGGCTGTGAAGGAGTGTAAAAACACTGTGTCTTTTTATACAAACTTTTTTACTCTTTGAAAGAGAAGATTCTCTATAGTTATTCTAATACACACAATTCTACAGCACAAAGAGTAGAATTATCCAAGATTTACGAACAGATTAGCTAGAGTTTAGTGTTTTAGGATTGTGATGTCGTCAGGTTTTAAGAACGTGCTGAGCCATCCTGATGTTGAATTTCTTTCCAGCTTCTCCTCCATCAGCACCATCGCATGATCCACAGCCTGACATTCAGTCTAACACATACAAAGAAATCAACAGATATGACAAGACTGTAGAGAAACAACATGCCACCATTTATATCCATCCCCAAAACCATCCTTTTCCTGCTCACAGATACAGTTTAAAGAAAACTTCAGAAAACTTCACCACCCTTCTTTTAAATGAAAACCAAATCACTTTAAAATATAACTGAAGTTAAAAGAGCACACACTCTATTATATGTTGCTTTTGTTTATATTTTTATTTCTATTTATAGTGCATTATAATAATAATTTATAATTTTAATAAATATTTTTTTTATTTGTTTCAATTATTATTATTATTATTATTAGTTTTACAGAGCATTTCATCTCTTACCATGTGTGTTTGGACAATGCGTGTATTTTTTTCTCAAATTCCTTTATGTGACAGTGAAACTTAATATGTATATATGTGTGTGCATATTTATTTGTGTTTTTTCACATCTAAACCCACTGGAATATCTCCTGTTCTTCAGCATCTTCTAAATTTAACCTTGTGATCTTGTGCATTAGAAATGTAAAACACGATTGTGATAAAAGTGTTGAGGAAACGTACGACTTTACCTGAAACATGGGAACGTGGAAAGCTACGATCCAAGACCTCTGCATCTCAAAAACAAAATAGTGCAAAACATCTCACAACAGCTTTCCTTAATCGTTACTAGAATCTTACATTAGGAAAACAGAGTTTGATGTAATGTTTGCTATAACAATAAAAGCGTTACAAATGACCAGATAAAATGTCTCTTACCAGAAACCCCATCAGTCTCTTTTTTACCACAGCAACAATAGACAAACGACACCTAAAAGACTGAGGGAAAAAGCTCTATGAAGCAAGCAAACAAGAGCTGCGTGTCATCTACATGTGGACGGCTCTACACCGGTGTTACGGCCGCCGTGGCTTTGGCTTCCTCAGATTCAGCCTCTTTGAAGAAAATCTCTGACAGCAGAAAGGCCCAGAAGAAGATGGTCATGGAGGTGTTGGTAACCACGATAGCGATCATCAAAGGATGCAACATGCTGATGTCCTGCTGCGTGTGGTTTAAGATAACTTCAGAGCTGATGTGACTGCAGCTGAAGAAGAGCGAGTCAGTAATCTTTCTACAGACACAGACAGCTAATCCCACCGTACATCATAATCACATACTTTCACAACGGTTAGGTTATATGGTTATACATGTGACCATCACAGTATTATTTCATGTCTGCAGAAAAGATCATGTTAATTATGACCCATGTCCTTCATTTTATAACCAGAAGATTTAATCCTCAATATAATCTTCTACCAGACTTTATCTCTCTTCTTCTTAATCTAAATCCACAGATGACATATGCTTATCATTCATACAGTCATCTATAAAAACACATATGTTACTGTAACTATCTGCAAAAGTGCTCTGGACCCCTGGAGTGGCATATATAATATTAAATCAGGACAAGGCCAAAGTTAAATTAAAACCTTTAAGCAGTTTCTGCAAACATGTATTAAATATTGTGCAATTTCAGTCATAACAATCGTACTGACGTACTTTAAAAAGTTTCCCAGATGCCTTTCTGACACATACATTCAGTGATCTGAATACAACAAACGTTCCAGGTGGCCATGTTTGCAACATTGACAAGCATCTTAGCAGCTTTTCATAGCATAGAAATAACACCTCTGGGCCGTTATTAACAGTAAAACCACTGAGCAAATGAAAGAAAGCATAATTCTAAACAAAAATTTGACATTAAAAAATGACATGATAGAGGCTCCTATTCATGGTACTGTTCAGAAAACATCAGTGATGTTCATCATGTGCACAGAACTGATATCTTCACGGTGTAAAACTAACAGAGATGAATATGGCCTTTTGCAAGGAGAGAAATACTGTGGCCGTTTTCTCTCACAGAGCTGATGCGATAACATCCCTATCCAACACACAACGTCGTCTCAGCAAACTAAAGTTCTCCGCTGGTTCTCCTGTTGTAGGAAGTATTGACAGAAGAGCGCTCGGACCTCTTCTGCTTGTGGGTCGTCCACTGAGGGGGACACTTCATCAGCCGGCTGCAGGCTCTCCTCGTGACGCACCGCCTCCTCCCACTTTCTGTCGAACTCGTCACCGTGCACCTCACAAACGTTGTGCAGGATGCAGCACGCAAGTATCATAGTGGGCACCACGTCCATTCGACAATCGTTGCGCTTCAGCAGGCACTGCCAGCGCGCCCGCAGCCGCAGAAATGCCTCGTCAACCACCCCTCTTGCTCGCTCCACTTTGCGGTTGAAGGCCCTTTGAGCCAAAGTAAGCTCGCCCGATTCTGGGTAGCTCTTCAACAGCCAGCTCTTCAGAGGGTAGCCGGCATCCCCCAGCATAAGGTAACCCAGAGGGTGCCCAATGAAGTTCAGGGGTGGGTCATGTGGCAGGAAGCCACCGTCGCAGGCGCGTGCCCAAAGGGTAGAGTTCTGCAGGATGGCAGAATGCTCTGTGCTGCCCGGAAAGCCGGCACACACGTCCCAAAACTGACCAAGACCGTTGACGGCACCCTGCGTTACCACAGACAGCCATCCGCGGCTGTTCCAGTAGTTGTCGGTGTTGCTGGACGGTGCGATAATGGGCACATGGAGGCTGCCAACAACGCCCACGCAGTGTGGGAAACCCCAGCGGGTGGCAAAGAGTCGTGCAGCGTCCTCTAGCTCGTGCTCACTCGGTGTGCGGAGATAAAGTGGCCGTAGAAGCAACACAATGGCATGGCACACGTCTCGCACACACTTACAGACTGTTGACCGGCCAACACCGAAAAGGGTGCTGATGGTACGGTACTCCACGTTTGAGGCAAGACGCCACAATGCCACGGCTACCCGCTTCTCCAGGGGCAGTGCGGGGCGGAGCCGGGTGTCTTGGCGATTAAGGCGGGGCTTCAGTTTACCACAGAGGAGAAAAAACGTCTCTTTAGTCATGCGAAACTTTTCCAACCAATCAGAGGGCTGAAAGTCCCTCATGACCACCCGTTCCCACCAATCAGTGCTCTCAATGTTGCTCCAAACGCGTGTAGGACGTGTGGGTACGCCACTTCCTGGACGAGTGGTTTGGGCGATCATCATCTAAAGGAAGAAAGCACTTCAAGTTAACAGCGCAGCAAACAAATGCTGATTTTTATCTCTGTAAGCAATCATATTTCAAATACGCAAGTATGTAGTAGACTAAACTGATGATATTTTTAATGGTCTTCATGCACACAATAACTACGTATTGTTTTTAAAATCTTTCAGCAAAATGTTTAATTTAATAGTTCATTCTCATTTCATGTCATGCATGTTTCTTTCATCTGCACGATAAAATAGAAGATATTTTGAAGAGTGTTCATAACTAAACAAGAATGAACTCCTTTGACTTTAATATTATATTAATTTATTTATTAATTTGGCAGATCCTTTTATGCAAATCGACCCACAAGTATTGTACAGTATATATATTTATATATCACTATAGAGTAAACAGAGGTAAGATGTCTTGAAGAACACTTCAGTTATTATCTGCTGACACTGAGATTCAAACCAACAACCTTCTGATCACATGATCTATAACCAGCAGAACACAACTGAACACAACTGAACACAACCGAACACAACCGAACAAAACAGAACACAACCGAACACAACCGAACAAAACAGAACACAACCGAACAAAACAGAACACAACACAACCGAACACAACCGAACACAACAGAACACAACAGAACACAACCGAACACAACAGAACACAACAGAACACAACCGAACAAAACAGAACACAACAGAACACAACAGAACACAACCGAACAAAACAGAACAGAACACAACAGAACACAAGTGAACACAACCGAACAAAACAGAACACAACAGAACACAACACAACAGAACACAACTGAACACAACACAACACAACAGAACACAACTGAACACAACACAACACAACAGAACACAACACAACAGAACACAACACAACAGAACACAACTGAACACAACACAACACAACACAACAGAACACAACAGAACACAACTGAACACAACACAACACAACACAACAGAACACAACTGAACACAACACAACACAACACAACAGAACACAACTGAACACAACACAACACAACACAACACAACAG
>CM065654.1:1917477-1924977 GCA_033220385.1 Triplophysa yarkandensis
TAGTGTGTGTGTGTGTGTGTGTGTTCACTAGTGTGTGTGTGTGTGTGTATTGTTGATAGTACACAAACTCTTTACCATGACCAGTCGTTTATGTTTCTGATGAAAATATTGTCTGTGAGTGACGCGACGCTGGACCTCGCGTCGCCGCTGCGCGTCAGCGTTCATGACGTCTCTCCGCCGCTTCATCAGCACGTAACTGAGCGTGAACATCAGAGAACGAAGCGGCTCGTCGTGTGACATGTGTTGATCTATAGGTTCTGTGTGTTCTATAGGTTCTATGTGTTCTATGTGTTCTATGTGTTCTATATGTTCTATGTGTTCTATATGTTCTATATGTTCTCTGTGTTCTCTGTGTTCTATATGTTCTATATGAGTATATGTTCTATAGGTTCTATGTGTTCTCTGTGTTCTATATGTTCTATATGTTCTATATGAGTATATATGTGCAGTTATTGATGGGTAAATAAAGAGAATCCTCGCGAGACTGACGCTTGCTCTGCCTCGCGGACGCGTCACGACTCTCTAGTGTGACGTCACGCTACAGCGCCATCTGCTGCACGAGCGACAGAAACATTATAATAATTCTGTCATAAATCATAAAAGTTAGATTTTCTTTTGTAAATGCTGCGCAATAACTCAAGAGATAACAAACAAACAAACAAACAAACAAACAAACAAACATCGTCACTGAAGTGAACATTATTAACAGAATCATGATAAAGAAAACTAACCTGCGGTTATTGTATTTACATTTACACATTTAGCTGATGCTTTTATTACACGGGAGGTTGAAAGAGAAGTGAGAGGAAATAAAGCAAACACAAGTAAAATTAGACCAATAGAACATAAATGTTTGTGTTTATTTGTAAAGAAAGAATTCTATTGACTTTTATTGTCCCATCACTGCAGCACACGAGCCCTGGTGAGGGAACTTCTGAGGAGCCCTAAAAACACAGCAGTGCAGGTAACATGTAGTGCAGAAAGAGGGAGGAATGTGAGGAATGTGAAGAATGTGAGGAATGTGAGGGAACTTCTGAGGAGCCCTAAAAACACAGCAGTGCAGGTAACATGTAGTGCAGAAAGAGGGAGGAATGTGAGGAATGTGAAGAATGTGAGGAATGTGAGGGAACTTCTGAGGAGCCCTAAAAACACAGCAGTGCAGGTAACATGTAGTGCAGAAAGAGGGAGGAATGTGAGGAATGTGAAGAATGTGAGGAATGTGAGGGAACTTCTGAGGAGCCCTAAAAACACAGCAGTGCAGGTAACATGTAGTGCAGAAAGAGGGAGGAATGTGAGGAATGCGAAGAATGTGAGGAATGTGAGGGAACTTCTGAGGAGCCCTAAAAACACAGCAGTGCAGGTAACATGTAGTGCAGAAAGAGGGAGGAATGTGAGGAATGCGAAGAATGTGAGGAATGTGAGGGAACTTCTGAGGAGCCCTAAAAACACAGCAGTGCAGGTAACATGTAGTGCAGAAAGAGGGAGGAATGTGAGGAATGCGAAGAATGTGAGGAATGTGAATGATGTGAGGAATGTGAAGGAACTTCTGAGGAGCCCTAAAAACACAGCAGTGCAGGTAACATGTAGTGCAGAAAGAGGGAGGAATGTGAGGAATGTGAGGAATGTGAAGGAATGTGAGGGAACTTCTGAGGAGCCCTAAAAACACAGCAGTGCAGGTAACATGTAGTGCAGAAAGAGGGAGGAATGTGAGGAATGTGAAGGAATGTGAGGGAACTTCTGAGGAGCCCTAAAAACACAGCAGTGCAGGTAACATGTAGTGCAGAAAGAGGGAGGAATGTGAGGAATGCGAGGAATGTGAGGAATGTGAGGGAACTTCTGAGGAGCCCTAAAAACACAGCAGTGCAGGTAACATGTAGTGCAGAAAGAGGGAGGAATGTGAGGAATGCGAAGAATGTGAGGAATGTGAGGGAACTTCTGAGGAGCCCTAAAAACACAGCAGTGCAGGTAACATGTAGTGCAGAAAGAGGGAGGAATGTGAGGAATGCGAAGAATGTGAGGAATGTGAATGATGTGAGGAATGTGAAGGAACTTCTGAGGAGCCCTAAAAACACAGCAGTGCAGGTAACATGTAGTGCAGAAAGAGGGAGGAATGTGAGGAATGTGAGGAATGTGAAGGAATGTGAGGGAACTTCTGAGGAGCCCTAAAAACACAGCAGTGCAGGTAACATGTAGTGCAGAAAGAGGGAGGAATGTGAGGAATGTGAAGGAATGTGAGGGAACTTCTGAGGAGCCCTAAAAACACAGCAGTGCAGGTAACATGTAGTGCAGAAAGAGGGAGGAATGTGAGGAATGCGAAGAATATGAAGGAATGTGAGGGAACTTCTGAGGAGCCCTAAAAACACAGCAGTGCAGGTAACATGTAGTGCAGAAAGAGGGAGGAATGTGAGGAATGTGAGGAATGCGAAGAAAGTTTTGAGGCGGTTATAAAGACAGAAATGGAGTCTTCTAAGCGTGTTTCAGTGGGAAGATCATGAAACTCTTTTAGAGAAGTGACAGTGATTTCTAACCTTTGGGATGGCACCACCAGAGGTCACGAGGGGTCATACAGAGTCTGGAGGCCAATCAGCATCATCCCTACTAAAACAATATGATAGAATCTCTTCAGGCAGCCTGGTGGTTCGAGTCTTGGACTCGGGATCTGAAGGTTGCTGGTTCTACACTCGGCACCGGTGGGAATACCACGACTGAGACCCTTGAGCAAGATACCGTCCCCCCCCACTGCTCCCCAGACTGTCCACTGCGTGTTCACAGTGTGTGTGTGTGTGTTAACAGTGTGTGTGTGTTCACAGTTTGTGTATGTGTGTGTGTGTGTGTGTTCACTTACTGTGTGTGTGTGTGTGTGTGTTCACAGTTTGTGTATGTGTGTGTGTTCACAGTGTGTGTGTTCACTTACTGTGTGTGTGTGTTCACCACTGGGATGGGTTTAATGCAGAGCACAAAGTCCAAGTTTGGGACACTTCAATTGGTTACAGTGTGTGCCATGACCTTCACATTTTTAATGAGACAGATGAATAATCCTGTTCCCCTGCTGTGTGACATAATCCACATATAATATCAACCAGAGGATTCTGAGATTCAACACAGACCTTTACATTGAATGCTTGGATCTGCTTCGAATACCTGCTGACACTGTAAATGAAATTTAGTGAAGAGGACTAGCTATTCAAAATGAAGAAGCAATTTAACAGAACCAAATCGACCTGATGCAGTGTGAATCTATGCTGTCTAAAACACCGGTTCTATTTTACACACAAAAAGATGGATATTACTGTTCAGACAAAATACAATGATAATTCTCAATAATTAAGCTTGCCTGTATCTCATCGGTTAGAGCATTGTACTAACAACCCCTAGACATTGCTTTGAGTCCATGGATACTCAGAACCAGAAAAACAGACCAAACAATGGAGTTTGGGGAGGACTTCCTAGACGTCAGGGCCAAAGTCTCCAAGCCTCCCCGTGGCCAGGACATCTCCGTGGCTCACAGTACCTGAGGGCTGGACAGCACCGTCCTGGAGGTTCCTGTGTCTCTCCCTGTGTCATGTCCCGTAGAGCTCCGGAACCCGTTGTAAAATCTGGGAAAATGTGAACTACTTCAAAAAAATAAGTTATCATACCAAAGCATTTAATTTGTTTTGGTACTGTCCAGATTAACATTTTTAAATAAAACATGTACACATAAACTCCCCAAGACAAAGAAATGGCTGAAATCATAAAAACGTCCATCCGACACTGTGTGTGGTCACCTGGATGATCTTTGAATGTTTTGTGTGCCTTGATTGTTCTGAACAGTTAAACTGAGCTTCTGTTCTTCAGAAAAATCCTCCAAGTCCTGCAGATTCTTCAGTTTTACAGCAGCTTTCATATATTTTAACCGTTTCCAGAAGTTACCGTATGTCTTTGAGATGTTTGGTTTCCCATTGAGGAAAGTAAAGGGACTCAAACACAACAGTTAGAAAAGGTTTAGACATTCAGAAGCTCCGGAAAGAAACGCAATGCAGAGTCAGGGGGTGGACTTGTTGAATTAGAAGATCTATGTAAATTGAATTGGTCTTCCCAGAAACATGCAGGTATCTTCTGTTGCTTCTGAAAGGCTGTACTAAATGGAATAAAATGTAATTACAACAAAAGAACATTTTGAGCATCTTCATCCTGTTCAGAACCCCCCCCCCTCATCTGTGAATGTCTGAACCTATAAATAAAAATGAAATCCATAAATGAGTCTCAATTACATTATTATTATTATATGTAGAATCTCCTAAATCATTAAATCTCCTATAAAACTATATCGTTCATTACCATAACATATGAAGTGGCAAATAAACGAATTCAACTTTCAACTCAATCTTTATCAGCAAAAACGCACCTGCTGGCTAAAAGCATTGAGTGTTTGGACTGTAGACCCATTTTTAACTAAAACTGTCAAGGGCAAATCATCCTTAGAGGTACATCAGGGGTTTGTTCTCTCTCTTTCTCTCACAGACATTATCTCCATCACTCATTTTCATGTTATATCATTTTACATTTAGTCATTTAGCTGATGCTTTAATTCAATTCAATCAATCAATCAGTCAATCAATCAATCAATCAATCAATCAATCAATCAAGCAATCAAACAATCAATCAATCAATCAATCAATCTTTTTGCTTTAATTCCAAAGTGACTTAAAAATGTGGTTTACAAAAGAAGCATGAACAAAAGGGCGATAACAAAGCAAATGTAAGCTAAATTGATGCCGGTCCTTGCAAGAATAATACAACATATGTACCAAGTGCTAAGGGAGAAAGGATATATATATATTTTTTTTTTGTAAAGAAGAGTGAGGATGTTAAAGGAGGTTCATTAGTAGTAGGTTTATATTTTGGTTTAGGTGCAAACCCAAAAGATGGGTTTTGAGGTGCTTTTGAAGATGGAGACCAAGTCTGAAAGGTGCGTAAGACAGATTTCGTACCTTTTTTGGGTCGGTACCGCCAGACGTTCATCATTCGCTGAGCGAAGGGATCTGGCAGTCACATATAACTGTATCTGATGAAGGTGAGTCACATCATCAAAACCAAACCAACAGATTACATGAACTTCTAACTTTATTCAGCACGAGCTAAACGGATCTCATTCGTTCTCCATTTGTGGGTTAAATGTGTTATTTATTCAGCGTTTTATTCATATGTGTACTGATGGTCCTTGTCGTTTTAGTGGACGTTCGTTTTTCCTTGAGAAAATATTGTTGGAGACCCATTAGAAGTTGAAAGTTTCAGTGATACATGTGACCAGAGAGAGTGAAGGGAGACTTTTTACCCAGTTCATGGCCGTTTAGTTTTTAGTGAATTATCATTGAATTATAATATGTGTGGGCATGTGAGTCAGATGTTAAAGGTTTGCCAGCTAAATGTTACTCAAGCAATGGAATGACTTTCTTTCTACTGCAAAATACAAAAGAAGATATTTTAAGGAATGTTGATGATCTAACAACACAGAAATCGACTTTGAAACGCTGTGTCATGAAATCGTGTTGCTGAAGTGTTTGTATTTTGGAACTGAGCATGATATGGCTGCCTGTGATAAGATTCTGTACAGAGGAATTAAAATAGTGATTCCCAGAAGTTTGAGAAATTAGATGTTGATGAAAATTCCTGAAGTACACTTTTGAAGTGCTGGAGTTGAGCTAGTGAGGTCATGTATTGGCCAGGGATTAATCAAGACATTACAATAGTTGTATCGAGATGCTCAACATGTGTTAAACATCAATATAATAATCCAAGAGAGCCCTTAAACCTCATCCAGTTCCTGAAAGACCATATCAGAAAGAAGGTGCAGTCATCTTTTCATATCATGCAAAATATCACTTTTTGGTTACTGACTATTGTGCTTTTTATCTACAGGTCTGAACGCTAAGCACGAAAACAGCAGAAAGTGTTGTCATCAATCTTTGATTATCATGGGGTACCAAAAGAAGTCTTAACTGATAATGGCCCCAGATTGTTAACTTCAAGTTCCAGACCATTGCAGAAGAATGGGATTTTAAACAACCGAAAAGTCTGTCGGGGTCGTAAAACAAATGATGCAAAAAACAAGAGAGGATGGAAGGAGTTTGTTTATGGGATGCTTGCTTATGGTAGTACGCTTCTTGAATGTAGAAAATCCCCGGCAGGTCTTCTGATGGGTCAACGTCTTGTGTCAGATCTGGCAGTGTCTGAGAATCTTCCGTTCACACCAACAGATGAGAAAGAAACACAAGAAACAGCAAAAGGAGGAACAGAAGTGGTTTTTTCTAAAGGAACTCGTCAGGCTGTATGTATAATAGTTGGTCTGATAAATAGATAAAATCATTTCAGGGATTATGTGAAATTGATTCTACTGTTTGTATGGTGTGGTTTGTTTTTTGTCTTTCTTAAGTGTGTCTCAGGGTTGGTGCTGGAATCTCTTGTTCTGTACAGCGGTGTGGAAGAATAATCCTTGACTCGATCCGCAAGAATCTGATGATATTTTCATAAAGCCTATATTACGAATTCACCTCGTACATTTCAAAACTTGTTTAGAAATGTTGTGTAGATTTGTTCAACAACATGTTTAGTTAAAACAATTTCCAAAAACGTCACGCTTTTATTAACAAACAAGCTAAACTAGTTGTAAACATAGAATGTGACAAAAGTATAAAATCCCTGTTGTTGTTCTTCATGATTGTTAACGTTAATTTGACTCTTTGATGATCAACAATAGACAAAAACTTAATTAAATGCTGAAATCAGAAGTGAATGTACATGTATACGAGTCGTGACCTTTACAGTAACCGTAAGCTGTAAAATATTATATAAATCCATATATTATATGACTATATAAAATACAAGTTTGTTTCCATAAGAAGATTTCTTTCCAGACTGCTTCGAGCGCCGAACCGTTTTTAACTTCCACAAAAATAAAGAGAGAACTTTTCTTATGGAGAGAAATCTGTTTATAAAACTAATTCTCAGGGATTTATGTCCTTTCTACATTAACTGTCAATCTAATGTTTTATTTCCTGATAAAGCAAACATGAATATATAACTGAGGAATGTTCCACAGATTCAACATCACTCTCACTTTATGACGTCACAGATCAAATATAAGTTTAAACTTCTTTACTTTATGACGTCACAGATCAAATATTCTGAGTCAAAGTTTAAACTTCTTTACATTTCTAATCGCTTGTATTCTTTATATATGACATTATTCCTCCTCAGTATTTTGTGTCAAGTATTAATAAGAAGTTTTAATATTGTAAGATAAACAACAACATACCACACGCGCTCTTCATACATGCCGCCATGACGTCATCCTCCCGAGCGTTCGCACATGCACTGTGGGACATGTAGTTTCTTCAATGACCGGGACTCGTTTAGTGCCTGCATTTCCCAGAAATCTGTGCGCGACGAGTTTCCGGGGATCTCGCGACGCCCGTCGGTCAATGTATTTCGCGACGCCGTCCCCGCCATACAGCGCAT
>CM065654.1:1932477-1934977 GCA_033220385.1 Triplophysa yarkandensis
CGCCTCACACGGACGAGTATGCAGTATTTCTCACAGTATAGTGAAGGGACGCAGTATTTATTCCGCTATAGAAGGGAGTATAGTGCTGAGATGGAGTATTTATAGACAATCGCCGTCAGAAGGATGCTGCCTGTGAGTATTATTCACGACCCTGTACAGAGTATTATTCACGACCCTGTACAGAGTATTGTCTTGAGTATTATTCACGACCCTCTCGAGTATACTGCTGAGTATTTATTGTCTGTAGTCTTGATTGTACAGAGTATTGTCCTGAGTATTTTCATATTTATTGTCTGTAGTCTTGATTGTACAGAGTATTGTCTTGAGTATTGTCATATTTATTGACTGTAGTCTTGATTGTACAGAGTATTGTCTTGAGTATTGTCATATGTATTGTCTGTAGTCTTGATTGTACAGAGTATTGTCTTGAGTATTGTCATATTTATTGACTGTAGTCTTGATTGTACAGAGTATTGTCTTGAGTATTGTCATATTTATTGTCTGTAGTCTTGATTGTACAGAGTATTGTCTTGAGTATTGTCATATTTATTGTCTGTAGTCTTGATTGTACAGAGTATTGTCTTGAGTATTGTCATATGTATTGTCTGTAGTCTTGATTATACAGAGTATTGTCTTGAGTATTGTCATATGTATTGTCTGTAGTCTTGATTATACAGAGTATTGTCTTGAGTATTGTCATATTTATCGACTGTAGTCTTGATTATACAGAGCATTGTCTTGAGTATTGTCATATTTATCGACTGTAGTCTTGATTATACAGAGTATTGTCTCGAGTATTGTCATATGTATTGTCTGTAGTCTTGATTGTACAGAGTATTGTCTTGAGTATTGTCATATGTATTGTCTGTAGTCTTGATTGTACAGAGTATTGTCTTGAGTATTGTCATATTTATCGACTGTAGTCTTGATTATACAGAGTATTGTCTCGAGTATTGTCATACGTATTGTCTGTAGTCTTGATTGTACAGAGTATTGTCTTGAGTATTGTCATATGTATTGTCTGTAGTCTTGATTGTACAGAGTATTGTCTTGAGTATTGTCATATTTATTGTCTGTAGTCTTGATTGTACAGAGTATTGTCTTGAGTATTGTCATATTTATTGTCTGTAGTCTTGATTGTACAGAGTATTGTCTTGAGTATTGTCATATGTATTGACTGTAGTCTTGATTGTACAGAGTATTGTCTTGAGTATTGTCATATTTATTGACTGTAGTCTTGATTGTCTTGAGTATTGTCTTGAGTATGTTGTGTTGAGGAGTATATTATCTGACATCATGTAAAATAAGATGTTACAGCACATGTTAGTTTACAAAGGCAAGATTGATTTGAAGACATGTCATTGTTGTAATAATCTCACAGAACTGTTATGATGAGTGTCAGGATGTGTCTGCTGGATCTCTGAGATGGCCTCCAGACATGAAGAAGGACACATGTGTGATGGAGATGTTCATGAGTCCAGCCGTGGATCTGTCACATCACTGATGGAGATGTTCTTCATCATGAGTCCAGCAGGTTTAGGTCTTCAGGTTTATGTCTTCAGGTTTATGTCTTCAGGTTTATGTCTTCAGATTTATGTCTTCAGGTTTAGGTCTTCAGGTTTATGTCTTCAGGTTTATGTCTTCAGGTTTATGTCTTCAGGTTTATGTCTTCAGGTTTATGTCTTCAGGTTTATGTCTTCAGGTTTATGTCTTCAGGTTTATGTCTTCAGGTTTATGTCTTCAGGTTTATGTCTTCAGGTTTATGTCTTCAGGTTTATGTCTTCAGGTTTATGTCTTCAGGTTTAGGTCTTCAGGTTTATGTCTTCAGGTTTAGGTCTTCAGGTTTATGTCTTCAGGTTTAGGTCTTCAGGTTTAGGTCTTCAGGTTTAGGTCTTCAGGTTTATGTCTTCAGGTTTATGTCTTCAGGTTTATGTCTTCAGGTTTAGGTCTTCAGGTTTAGGTCTTCAGGTTTATGTCTTCAGGTTTATGTCTTCAGGTTTATGTCTTCAGGTTTATGTCTTCAGGTTTATGTCTTCAGGTTTAGGTCTTCAGGTTTAGGTCTTCAGGTTTAGGTCTTCAGGTTTATGTCTTCAGGTTTAGGTCTTCAGGTTTAGGTCTTCAGGTTTAGGTCTTCAGGTTTATGTCTTCAGGTTTAGGTCTTCAGGTTTAGGTCTTCAGGTTTAGGTCTTCAGGTTTATGTTTTCAGGTTTAGGTCTTCAGGTTTAGGTCTTCAGGTTTAGGTCTTCAGGTTTATGTCTTCAGGTTTATGTCTTCAGGTTTATGTCTTCAGGTTTAGGTCTTCAGGTTTAGGTCTTCAGGTTTAGGTCTTCAGGTTTATGTCTTCAGGTTTAGGTCTTCAGGTTTAGGTCTTCAGGTTTAGGTCTTCAGGTTTATGTCTTCAGGTTTAGGTCTTCAGGTTTAGGTCTTCAGGTTTAGGTCTTCAGGTTTATGTCTTCAGGTTTAGGTCTTCAGGTTTAGGTCTTCAGGTTTAGGTCTTCAG
>CM065654.1:1939977-1977477 GCA_033220385.1 Triplophysa yarkandensis
TGTGTGAAGCCCTTTGACCAGCAGTCTGTTACTCTACCAATGTGTAGAATCGGAGCAGCTGGAGGATGTCAAACAGTCAAACATTTGAATCTTACATGACAGATAATATATAAACTCAATGTTTCTGATGAGATTATCGGTGAATGTCTGCAAGGCTTTGACCTTAGCTCATGTCACATGATCACATCGAAGCCAGAATCTTTTTTCAATGGCTGTGTAGATGGTTGCCATAAAACTGTATTCCCATCAACATCAAGACCACAGAGGGCTGTCGTGGCCTGGTAGTAACAGTGTCGGACTGGAGATAACAGGGTCGCCGGTTCGATTCCCGGCACTAGCGGGATTGGCGGTGGGAGAGTGAACTACAAGCGCTCTTCCACACTCAGAACCACGGCTGAGGTGACCCTTGAACAAGGCATCGAACCCCCAACAGGGCGCCGTAACATGGCTGCCCACTGCTCCAGATGTGTCTGGATGTGTTAAATGCAGAGACTTGGGCAGTCGTGGCCTGGTGGTTCGAGTCTTGGACTCGTGATCCGAAGGTTGCTGGAACCAGCGGTAATACCACGACTGAGTCCCTTGAGCACCGTCCCCCCCACTGCTCCGGGTGTGTGTTCACAGTGTGTGTGTGTTCACTTACTGGATGGGTTAAATGCAGAGCACAAATTCCAAGTATGGAACACAATACGTCACTTCACTTCACTACAGTGTGTGCCTTGACCTTAACTTAACAAACCT
Organism: Triplophysa yarkandensis; assembly: GCA_033220385.1. NCBI lineage: Eukaryota > Metazoa > Chordata > Actinopteri > Cypriniformes > Nemacheilidae > Triplophysa > Triplophysa yarkandensis. The sequence continues at coordinate 1,940,716 of CM065654.1, forward strand.
GAAGATGCTTTTAAAATGATGGGTTCTTGTTACTCGTGAATGAAATGGAGAGTCCTGCCCTAAACTCTTGCCATTGGTGAAGACCGATGTTAAGGTGTTGAACAGTTCATAATCCACTCTAAACTTACTTTAAATGTAAAACTGGGATGTCAGGGGACATTAAATAGACGGCTTGTTGTTTGTGAACTTTCAGGCTAAAGTGGCTGTAAGCTGTTTTATAATATGGTTTTTGTGTCGTATGTGTTGGCAGAAACCAGTTCAGACATCTGAGGATTATAAAATAAAAACAGGAAATGAAGCTCAGACATTTACATTTAGGCATTTAGCAGACGCTTTTATCCAAAGCGACTTACAAATAGTCGAGGAGACAATGAAGCCGTAAATAGCCGATACAACAATAGGACAATACAACAAAAAAAAATTTTTTGATAGAGTGAGTAGGTTAGAAAAGGAAGGTACTTCTAGTGGCTTAGGTGTAGCCGGAAAAGATGAGTTTTTAGTTGTTTTTTAAAGATAGAGACCGAGTCTGACAAGCAAGAGGCAGATGGTTCCACCATCGAGGAACCGATGCAGAGAAGGTACGAGAGAGAGATATCTTACCCTTTTGAGCTGGCACCACAAGTCGTAGCTCGTTTGCGGAGTGCAGAGATCTGAAGGTCCTATATCTTTGCAATGTATTTGCAATTTTTGTAATGTGATAATTTCAATTTGATGCTTGATAAAAAAATCCCCTGTTCCTACCGAGAATTCATCAAATGAGGGAAATGAACTACTTTTAGAAAATGCATGGAGATCTATCCGTTTGTTTTTGCAGTTGAACTCTGGTGATTGACCGTGCAGACAGAAGTTACCCATCTGAAGCAAGTTAGTGTTAGTCATTTAGAAATTAACAGTCCACTTTTATGGTTGAGCTATTGATAGATTTTTTTCAGTTCATAAAAATGTGTTTGTACAATATCGGTCAGGACGAACTCTCTTCCATCATAGATCACAGACAAAAGCTAATAGACAAATAAATGTACTTACTCTCTTCTTCTTTTGTTTGTGTAACAATGGGAAAGGATATTCCTTAAGCAAATATTGACTTCTGATGGTGGAAATTTCACAGTTTTCTGCAGAATTGCTGTGGATCCCCTCAGAAGATTGCAGTCTTTACAGAATCTTTGATGCCATGTCCAGAGCTTAAAACACATCGTTCCTAAGAAGTGTTTTAATATTTATTAACCACTTATAAAAATAAAATCCAGTTGTGTACTCAAGACACTGAACAGCTGCATGTTTTTGTCAGGCATGTGAAGGATTTTTCTTGAGATCCTCTTTTAAACTATGATATTTACCCAGTTGTGCGTGTATATGATATACATTAATGCACAAGTCTTAAAGTCTTATGCAAGTCAGTTTTTTCTGTGATTGAAAGGTTTGAGAGTAGTGGTTAGTTTGCAATAGTGTGTTATAAGGAAATAATCCATTGAAAATTTTCTTCTGTAGTACTGTTAAGATACTTCTCACCGATTTGCAGGTAGGTGTCTGGATGCATCTTGAAGATTTTAAAGGCAGGGTAGATCATTATGAAAATGCTAATTTTAGGCTTCTAGCAAAGCAATCGCACAATCGCTCTTTCTGGCAAACCACCATCCAAATCCAAGCCTCATTCAAGACACCGGAGCGCACATTCCAGATGTTTTGCTCGGAACTTTGAAAACATGTAATCAGTTCACGAGTACATGCTGGGTTATGCTGAAGCGTTAAGCAAACCAAAAAAAACTACACAAGTAACATGAGTTATTATGTGCCTAGTTTGATGCAAAATAACTGAAAATCTGCACATGACAAATCATTGTCCTCAGGTACTCATTGGTCCCACATTTCTTTTACTTTATGCCCTTCACAGACAATGTATAATTATAATTATAACAATGTTTCACTTCACTTATTCATTGCTATTAGGATGTTAACACACTTCAAACCAGCATGACAAAAAAAAATTTGGACAAGATTGCATACCCCACCCTAAACACTGTTCTTCTGGATTTAGTCTCTTTTTATCATGTAATAATATAATATAATATAATTTATAATGTAACTGATGTAGACACCAAGTCAATTCATCACACATCTATAAGTCACTACAATTGATTCATGAGAATCATTTGGTGTAAGTTGTGGTCTAGTGCTAGAGAGTTGGACTTGTAAGCGGAAGGTTGCGGGTACGAATCCCAGGGCCATCTGACAATAACTGAAGTGTCCTTGCGTAGTGACCCCTTACCCCCTGTTTACTCTGTAGTGAAGATCGACTACTGTATAATACTTGTAAGTCGCTTGTATAAAAGCGAAGCCAAAAGAATAAATGCAAATGCCATGTTAATGTAATTTTATTGTGCGTCATTGAAATGAAAATAATTTAAAGGAGAAGTATCATGTTGTTTCATGTATTTAAGTTCTTAAGACTGTTAAGCATGTTTAGTTGTCATGTTCAACGTGATCCATTTGTTAAACTCCGAGTTGGAAGCATGATGTAGTATTTCTGTGCTTAATATACTCCCCCCATACAGCAAAAGACTTCTGAAAGCTCTTTTAAATATTCAACATGTAGACGTCAGCAAATCCTGAGGTATTTATTGACAATTCATTCGTAAAATTCCGCAACAACGCACTAATCAGAGAACTCAGAAGATCACAAATTTCAGCATTGAAATTCCTGAATAATTTCTGGTGAGGAGATTGTCAATGAGCCCTGTTCACAGTCCGTCCGCGGGATCTCTGCTTTATTCAGAAACAATTATAAAGTTGTGTATGCCTTCTGTAAATGTGTGGAAACAAAAGACTTTTTTGAGATATGAACAACTGGATTCTACACCACAGGTACTCAAGATTCACATAAGAGTGGCAGAAACGGTCTGTGACAACTCTCGGTTAACATTCATGTTTTCTGTTAGTAGGATAGCTTTACATCCGTTAAGATCAATGATGCTTTCTCATCCCTGAATGAAAACAGAAGTGTATTCTACATACGTGTGAACACACGCAGTTTTTAAAACTCTGATGTCTCTCCACAGTGTTTCTGGAAGTTTTCCTGTGAAGGTGACAACCATCATGAAGTTTCGGGTCCAGTCCATACTGATCGTCATCTTCATCTCACTACGGAACTCTGGAGATGCTTTGTGTAGGTCCCTGTGTGCTTATTCACATTCAGTTGTTGGTATGGTAACAATGCAGTGTTCTAAGTGATGGGATGTTGTCATGGAAACTGAGCAGAGGTTGATGGTTTTTTACTGCAATGAACTATTAAAACGTGTCGAGATGAAGGAGAATTCACTTCACAGACAACCCTTGAACTGTGTCTTGAATTGTGTAAGATTTTGTGATTCAGTTACTTTGACATATATTTGACACCTTCAGTGAGGGTTTGGGGATGGTGTACTGTGGCGTGAATACTCTGAGAGTTTGATTGTTGAATTCTTTCTTTTCTGTGAAAACTTCCAATGTTGAAATTAATCCATGCGTTGCTGCCAAACACTTCTCTGTGTATACGGTAAAATGACAGCGTTAACAAATGTAAATCCAATGAATGCTTTTGAATAACTGTTCTGAATCTAAAGTATTTTATAAAAACACAATTTCGTACTATACGTTTGTCCATGTTCTACAATCAAATTTAAATGAAAATGATAAGAAGTGCTCTCAAGCCACACGCGGGTGGGGAAGGAAGTCAACATTAAATAAGTAAAAAACCGTTGTAATTTACTGTGGGGATGTTTTTGGTGTCATATGATATATGATGATGATGATGATGTAATTTCCATTCAGGGTTGTTGTGTTAAGAAAGACATGGATGATTATCTTTAGATGTGTGTTTGTCTGTGTGTGTTGTGTGATTGTGTGTTATAGATTAGTTTGTGTGTGTCTCTGGGCGAGTTCTTAGGATCGGCTCGGTTTAATCCACCTCTGAGGCAACAGGACACCTCAGTGATGATCTGCGCTCAGTGCAGCAGTATCTATGACTACAGCAAGCACTGTGTGTGTGTGTGTGTGTGTGTGCGTGCGTGCGTGCGTGCGTGCGTGTGTGCGTGTGTGTGAAAATTGATCTCGAGTCATGTGGGGGTGGGCTAGGTCTAGTGGACTATTAACATTACATGTATACCCACTTTTATTTATTACTTGAGTGTCTAGATGTTGTGTTTTTATTTTTAGAGTTTTGCCGATTACATGATGTGTGTTTTTCTGGGATTCACGCAGCTCTCTAATGAGGGTTTGATGCTTGCTAATGGTTGATCATTATCAATTATCAATCACTTAGAATGAGTGCTAATGTTATCAATGATTTTCCAGCGGCTCCCAGATTCACGAAGATCCCGACAGATCAGATCGGTGTTTCCGGTGGAGTCGTGTCCTTCGTTTGTCAGGCCACAGGAGACCCAAAGCCACAAGTTTTCTGGAACAAAAAGGGCAAGAAAGTGAATTCACAGAGAATCGAGGTAAGGAAGGGATTGTGATGATTGTATTGTCTGTGTGAATGTACAGATGATGCAGGGTAGAGTCATGTATGCTACACTTCAAAAGTGATGAGTGTATGATGTTTCAAATATCAGCAGAAAGTCTCATCAGCTCATTTTAACCTTAATACCAAGTCATTGGAACTGAGGATTTATATTTTTATAACTGTTTGATTTTTGGCATGACAAGCTATCTCTCCTCATTCTCTCTTCTCATTGGTTCAGACAATAGAGTTTGATGAAGGTGCAGGGGCGGTGTTACGCATTCAGCCACTCAGAGCACCACGGGATGAAAATGTTTACGAGTGTGTTGCCAAAAATACTGAAGGTGAAATTGCTGTCACCTCCCAACTGTCCATCATAAGAGGTGAGGTCATCATCACCATCATGGTGTGTGCTCTTCAGATGTTTATTGATTTCACTTTGAACTTTTGTGTGCTGCAACAAAATATACACATCAGGTGTAGTGTGTTCTCAGAGATGTGACACTGCCTGTTTGTAATGGCTTGTGTTAAGAGACAATCATATTTAAACAAACCATCCACTCAATATTTACATAATTGTTTAAATCTTGGCTGTCATAGACATGTTCGATAGGCTGTTTGAAAATAATTTCAGCTCATTACCGGTCCAACAAATGTTCAGCAGTTCAAGTGTGTCTTGAGTCATTCATTCGTATGAGTGGTAATGGGAATGCTAATGAATGTTTTAGTCCAGTAATGAAACGCACCACATGTGTTGTCACATTTTATTTTGTAAAACACGTGACTGATGTCCTTACACAATCACTCATAAAGACTTTAAACATATACACTGTGTGCACAATTATTAGGCAAGTTATATTTTTGAGTATTCATTTTGTTATTGTACAACTACAGTCCACTTGGTTAATGTTTTTTTTAAAACTCAAATCCAAACATGAAAGAGGAAAAAAATAAGTTGGGCTTCCTTAAGAGAACATCTACATATACACCTTTATAAGGCAACTATTAATGTGCAGGATTATTATGCAACTAAATAAAAACCTAAAATGTACCTTTCTCACTTCTTTATTTTCACCTGTTTAAGTGAGAAAAATAAACTCAAATTTTACAATAAAAAGATTCCTGAAATTAAGAAAAAGTGTCTGTGACCAAATATCCACCCTTCTTTTCTATAACAGTCAGAAGCCTTCCATTGAGTCAGTCAGATTTGTGAGGCCGAAAGCACAGCCTTCCAGACACTTTTCAGAGAGGTTAACTGTTTACAGTCACTGTTCCTGCGTAAGAAGGGCCAAAGTTTTCAATAAGATTTAAGTCAGCTGAAGAAGGCAGCAATTTCATTTGTTTTCATCTTTAAGCTTTTACCAACCAGCTACGCAGTAAGTAATTTGATGCAGGTGATGGAGCATTGTCTTGCATAAAAAGGAAAATCTTCTCCAAAGATGCAGACTTTTTCCTGTATCATTGCTTAAAGAAAGTGTCTTCTAAAACATATATATGTATATAAATATTGGCCAATTATTTACGTTTTAACTTATGGGTCTTGATCAGAGATGGTCAGATTTCAGCCTTTCTTAATTTGACCATGTCTCTGAGAACTGAGCACCTCATACTTCTTGACAGTCCAGGTTTCAGTTTTGGAATATAGCAGCACTGGAGGATAATGGGTTCCTGATAGCTTCATGTTTAATTCTTCTTAAGTCTTTGGCGGTTCATTTACGTCTTTTCTTCTCTACAAGTTTCTTTCCACCCTTATGTTTTGCTAAAACGTTTTATGGTTTTGTGATCAGGGCCCAATATCCAAGAAATTTCCAGAGCGCTGCATCTCTGTGAAATATTTTTAATAGTTTTTTTACTTTTTAGTCTATTTTTGGCCCATTTTTTCTGAGAAGAAGAAACTGCCTGATAATTCTGCTCATCTTGATATTGGGTTTTTATCTACTTAGACTACATCCTCCCTCCTTTTACAAATACACATCACCTGATATCCATTAAATCCTATAAACACTCAAGTTTATAAAGCCCATTGTCAAAAATGATGATATGGTCAAAATAATCACTTGCCAAAAAACTGTCCATATATTGTAAATAAAAACGTATTATTCTGCTGTTACATGGTTTGTCTCTGTGTGTGTGTGTGTGTGTGTGTGTGTGTGTGTGTGTGTGTGTGTGTGTGTGTGTGTGTGTGTGTGCGTGCGTGTGTGTGCATGTTTGTGTGCATGTTTGTGTGCATTTCTGTGTTCATGCATGTCTGAGGTATGTTAAAGGCTGATAGAGAATCTCTATGTCTTATCCCCCTTTCCCCTAACTCATCTGTTTTTGCTGTCATGGAAACAACACAACTACTCAGCCCTATTCGTTGACATGCTGTGTGTGTGTGGTGATGCGTTGTGTGTGGCTATACCACCAGAAGCAGTAGATTCATTAATGCAGTTGTGCACACATCATCGAGCTTCTGCACAAACCTTTTGTTCAACTCTAGCCATTACAATGAAATCACAATATAATATTCCTGTAAGAACAAAAACATCAACACTAAACAGATATAAGGCTGTAAACTGCTTTCTCTGCTTCATGCTAATAAGAATCTGGTCGTCACGGCAACGTTTTGCATACCTCACTTATATGACCAGTGTTCATCTCACATTTAATAAATCAGTGAAAATATTTATTTTCTAAGGATGTCTAAATATGTGGTGTTGAGTTGGTGAGAGCAGGTCTTTGTTCAGATCTGTGCACTTTTTCACATAAATCTTAGATGTAAAATAAAGTTCTGCTGGGATTTTAGATCATTTGTGAGCAGCTGTCAGTGTCTCTGAGCTGTGTCCCAAAAGACTCATTCAAACACAAACCACACCAGTAATCCCCTGTGAACAAAACACGAACCCCCAACTGCTCCCCGGGCGTGCAGCATAAATGGATGCCCACTGCTTCGGGTGTGTTTTCACGGTTGGTGTGCGTCTTTTAAGTTGTAGTGTGTGTTCACTGCTGTGTGTGTGCACTTAAATGGGTTAAAAACAGTGCACAATTTCTGAGTTTGGGTCACTATACTTGGCTGTATCTCAAGTCACGGAAAGAGGTTTGTAGCGGGTTAAGTGTAGACGGTAAAGATGGGTTTTAAGGCAGGTTTTAATGATAGAAAGTGAGTCTGCCAAGCGTGTTATAATACACCGTTAGCAGTGCGCAGAGTTCTGCAGGCTACATACATGTGAACACAAACCATTGAATCTACACACAAACATGGTTGCTTTAAAGCTTCATACTACAGTTTACTATCACATCTTCATCTCATCTTTGTTCGGAAATGGTAATTTCAGGTTAGATGGGTTTATAATAAATCTCTTATTTTTTTCTGAGCATTCACTCAGAGAGAGATATCAGTGTACTGAAGCTGGGCGGCACATCATCACTTTATATAAACTTAACTCATACAGAAAAAGATTTGAATCATGTAAAAACCTGCTGACACTATCATTCATACATGTGTCACGATTAAAATTGAATCGATTTCTTCTGCAGGGAAATAATAAACGGTTTATTGGTTGTTTTTGATTCGTCGTTCTGGTCCTTCGTCTGTGTGCTCCTGACGTTTTCTTGTGTTGTTGTGGTTGTTGTACAGAAGATCTGCTGCCCTTTGGTTTTCCCAGCATTGATATGGGTCCTCAGCTGAAAGTGGTGGAGAGAACTCGGACGGCAACAATGCTGTGTGCTGCCAGCGGTATTCCTGATCCAGAGATCTCCTGGTTTAAAGACTTTCTGCCGGTTGAACCTGTTCTCAGTCAAGGACGGATCAAACAGCTGCGTTCAGGTACACTTTATAGTGTTGTAATGAATTTGAGAGTTATCAGGAAGTCAGTGAGTGCTTATCATGAGTTCAGAGTGTTTTCCACTTAAGACTCATTGTGTGTTTGTCTCTTTGTTTACACTTCATTGTTTTTTCTTTTATGTTTTTAATATTGAAATGTGACATACCAGACACTGTATGAAAATGATAATTAAAACATGAGGACATCTCTTATATACATATATATATACGTACGTTTGTAGAAATCCATCAACCCAAGACCACCTGGATGACTTGACATTTAAAATGAATGTGTATTCCAAAGTTTTCTGTATTTGAAACTTGATTTTTACATAGCAATGTAAGTCACTGCTTGATCTCTTTTTAACAAGATCATTCTGTATAGTCACAGGAACCACACATATAAGACACGTATGTATTCATGTATATGAACATACATCTGATCCGTATGATTCATGCATATACAGCGATACATCTGACTCCATGTCTTTCTCTCATTGTATGTATGTGAATTCTCAGGAGTCTTTGGTGAGTATTTGATTTTTCTAGGACAGTCCCTCTCCAAACTTGAGCACTTGTCATCATCCAATAAATGTGCTCCAGGAAAACAAGCCTACCCCACCCCATCCCTCATGTTGTGCACCTAAAGCAGAACAGCTGACCTGTGATCCTGAAAATCACTCTAACTGAAAGTGAAACTTTACTACTCATCATGAGCCATACACACAAACATATATTATAGGGATAGCTTGCCAAAAAAACGAAAATTCTGTTCAATAAATGAATTTTTTCTGAAATACAAATGTATAGAGAGATACACACACACAAACACACACACAAGAGCGCCCACATGTATCCACGCACCCGTATGTACGCACTCACACACACAATTATGGTGTTGAACAAATGTTTGTAGATATTAATTATGTCTGGCTCTTGATGTCATTTTTCCCATAAGACTTTTCGGTGGTTTACTGTTGTCTGCATGGATCTCTTTGCATTTCCTCTCTCTCCTGCGCTGAAGTGATTTTAAACTGTGTGTTTGCAGCCACAAGCAACCAAACAAACCAAACTGATGAGTGTGTGTTATGTAAGAGAGAGATTACTTCTTTATTCTTTTCCATTTTATCAAATTCCACCACACACATGCGCGCACATACACACGCACACACATGGACTCAAGCGCACACACAAACACACACCCGCACAAACACACATTAACACAGACACATACACATGACCACACACACAAACACTGAGAGCTCTAGTGGCAGTCGTGGCTTGTGATCACTAGTTCGCCAGTTCGATTACCAGGGCCAACAGATAACGACTGACGTGCACCTAAGGCACCTAACCACCGTTCACTCTCCGGGCCCTGCAGTGATAACTGGCCACTGCTCTGGGTGTGTGTGTTCACTACTCACTGGATGAGTTAAATGCAGAGGTCACATTTCGGGTATGGGTCACCATAACTGACAAAACGGTCACCTTCACTTAAATTCATTTTAGAGCTCAGTATCTGCTGCACTAGGAAAGAAAATACTGCAACCAAAAAACGTATAATCATCTATCTGTCTGCCTGTTTGTCTATCTGTCTGTCCAGGTGCCCTGCAGATCGAGCGCAGTGAAGAGATGGATCAGGGGAAATATGAGTGTGTGGCGTCAAACTCTCAGGGTGTACGATACTCGTCTCCTGCTAACTTATACGTGAGAGGTATGGAACACAGTAGGTACTCCGTAGGTAACGCACTTAACCACAATCACCCGATGAACATCATAAGTCCTCCTAGTATCACGTCTTTTTAGCTTTTAGGATGCTGACTGTGTTAAGAATACTGCTCACCAATGTTGTGTACTGTGTATTATTGTTTTCCTTTTTGGTTTAGGTAGTTGCGGGTAAAACTTTGTGTGACAAAGATTAAATAGTATGTTTAAAAGTTAGGTCAACATTACAGGCTTGATTTTTAATAATTCGTACATCCAGAAAATGTCCACAGTATACCACTGAAGGGACACTTCCATCCTTTATCTTCTAATGTATTCCACTGATGAAAGACAGCCAGATCACATCAATTCAAAGCATTTGAGAAGGAAATCAATTAGAAAGGAAATTCTTATTGTTTGTGAGTCATTTGTCAGACAGTTATGTATATGATTTTTGTATAAATCATAAACAAACATCACTGCGGTTTCACACTAAAACATTTTCAGAAGCTGCATGATGCTCTACTAATATTACAAACTTTTGTGTGCTTTTGTCTTGTTTTGTTAATTTGTCTGATTTTATTGTTAACTTCTATTTACTAATCAGAACTAATTGGACTTGAAGCGCTCTTTAATATTAAACTGAATGCTAAAAGTGTAACATGTGTGTTTTCTGCGTTTGCTTTATGTTTCTTACTTTAACAAATGGATTTATTCTCAGCACAGTAGAGCAAGGCCAAGCCAAAACATTGTAATGTGTGAATAATACTGACAGAACAAAACAAGAAAATTCTGCTCCAGATTACATATTTAGGATGATGCTACAGTAATGAACAATGGCACATGAACGATTGTTGCCCTGGCCTTTTTTACTCTCTGTGTGTTTCCCTCTCTGCTCTCAAACCCCTCAAACCTTTCACCCTCAGAGCTGCGAGAAGGTTGGTGTGTTTTTGGTTCTTTTCTCTCTTCTGTTTTTTGGTTTGGCATTTAAAGAACACACAGAAATGTCATTCAGGCAGTAAGCAGTGTTTTCTTGTGGGGTTATTACACAGACATCTGAGGGTATATGGCTCACTCGTGTTGCATTGTGGAATCCTGATCTATCCCTCTGCTCAGCAGATCCTTCTTCTCTCTCTCTCTCTCTCTCTCTCTCTCTCTCTCTGTCTCTCTCTATATATATATTTCTCTCTCTATCTCACACTCTCTCTCTCTCTCTCTCTCTCTCTCTCTCTGGTCTCTCTCTCTCTCTCTCTCTCTCTCTCTCTGTCTCTCTCTCTCTTTCTCTCTCACTCCCTCACTCTCTCACTCCCTCACTCTCTCTCTATATATATATTTCTCTCGCTATCTCACACTCTCTCTCTCTCTCTCTCTCTCTCTCTCTCTCTCTCTCTCTCTCTCTCTCTCTGTCTCTCTCTCTCTCTCTCTCTCTCTCTCTCTCTCTCTCTCTGTCTCTCTCTCTCTCTCTCTCTCTCTCTCTCTCTCTTCTCTCTCACTCCCTCACTCTCTCTCTCTCTCACTCCCTCACTCTCTCTCTCTCGGTCTCTCTCTCTCTCTCTCTCTCTCTCTTGCCATGGAAACCCAGCAATTGGAAATGGCAACTTCTGCATGAGGAATGTTGCATGCCTGAACAGTGCAATGTTTTGATTGGCTGCTGATGTCCCCTTGTGTTCTGACCCAATTGTAAAAACTGATCTGTGTGTGTGTGTGTGTGTGTGTGTGTGTGTGTGTGTGTGTGTGTGTGTGTGTGTGTGTGTGTGTGTGTGTGTGTGTGTGTGTGTGTGTGTGTGTGTGTGTGTGTGTGTGTGTGTGTGTACATCGTGTGTGTATCGTTTTGCTTTTTTAATTGTTGTATCCATGTCATCTGCTCTTAAATTCCAGTCAAATTTCATGTACTCCCATTCTTCCCAAATCCATCATCATCATTTAGTTGTAGTTGACTCTTACTTCAGTGGAACACAAGAAAAGATATTTTAAAGTAGTCAAAGGGGTTTGCTGTTGTTTGATTATCAACATTCTTTAAAAAATATCTTCTTCTGTGTTCTGGAGAAGAAACTCATAAAAGATTGATATGACATGTGGATGAAAAAATGATGACAATTGTGTTTACATTAGCCTAGATGTTTTTACAGCGCCGTTCTTATAGTTTTTTGCTTAAATTATACGTTTCTGTTCCACCTACATCAAAGTGAAAATGTTGATCCAAAGTACTTTTATATTATTTCTAACATTAGCTGCATGGTGATAATCTCACTCATGTTTTACTCATGTCTCTCTTGTTTAATTGAGAGAGTTTCATTTGTTCTGCTCTTATAGTGCATGATGTGCCTTTTGTCTGTGGCTTGTGTATGTTAGGGAGAGATGTGATGTTTTTCCTCACTGGGTGTCCTGATTTTATTCTGTCATGGTGATGAAAAGCTAATTCTTTCGCTCCTGGAAAACTGTTGACAGTTAAACCTGAGCATGAGTGACATGCGTTGGCGTCAACAGATGAAAATAACCTCTAGTCAAGAGTAAAAAACTTATGACAGATGTTCATCTGTGACATATGCTCTGTTAGTTATTACAGGTGAACCTATATCAGAACGCTTGTGAGGCGTCTCGCTGGTAAACCCGTCACGAGACACTCGGATGAAAATTGTGTGTGTGTGTGCGCGCGTGTATGTGTGTGTCTGTATGCGTGTGCTGTAAGTCAATACAGTCAATACTTATAGCCTTGAGATGAAGGAAAGATTACATTTGAGATAATTTATTGTAATGGGTCAGACTAATAATGGAAAATCCAATTCAAACGTCCAGATTGTTGTATAGATCAAATGTTGTGTTAGTGTCAGTATCATGTTCTCTTCTTGCTTTTAAGAGACAGATTGATTCTTGAACAACAGGAAGTGATTGTAAATTTGGATCTATCTTCAGATGTTAAAGAGCAGCAGTGTGACGGATCCGGGTAGCGGACGGGAATGAATAGATGACAGTTTTGTTAGTGTGCATGTGGCATGTTTGATTTAGCATGTTTCCGTTACATCATTTACACACATGTGCCTGCTGTAACCTGCACTAACAAACTCTTCTTAATGTCAACTAGATGTTGAGTTTTTATTTGTGTGTCCAATTCTGGGTTCTCTTTGGTCAATGTCCTCTGGCAGCTGCACATTCAGAGTGTTTATCATGTTTACTTGCTACAATCATGTTTTATAATGATGCTGATATACCACAAAATACTTTCATCCATTAGACCTAGAAATGAATGCAATACCTCAAATATTCCCTAACAAACTCATCCCCCTCTCTGTTCTGTGTGTCAGCATCCTCTCTCTCTCTCTCTCTCTCTCTCTCTCTCTCTCCTCTCTCTCTCTCTCTCTCTCTCTCTCTCTCTCTGGTCTCTCTCTGGTCTCTCTCTCTCTGGTCGGTCTCTCTCTCTCTCTCTCTCTCTCTCTCTCTCTCTCTCTCTCTCTCTCTCTCTCTGGTCTCTCTCTCTCTCTCTCTCTGGTCTCTCTCTGGTCTCTCTCTCTCTGGTCGGTCTCTCTCTCTCTCTCTCTCTCTCTCTCTCTCTCTCTCTCTCTCTCTCTCTCTCTCTCTCTCTCTCTCTCTCTCTGGTCTCTCTCTGGTCTCTCTCTCTCTGGTCGGTCTCTCTCTCTCTCTCTCTCTCTCTCTCTCTCTCTCTCTCTCTCTCTCTCTCTCTCTCTCTCTCTCTCTCTCTCTTTCTCTCACTCTCTCTCTCTCTCTCTCTCTCTCTCTCTCTCTCTCTCTCTCTCTCTCTCTCTCTCTTTCTCTCACTCTCTCTCTCTCTCTCTCTCTCTCTCTCTCTCTCTCTGGTCTCTCTCTCTGGTCTCTCTCTGGTCTCTCTCTCTGGTCTCTCTCTGGTCTCTCTCTCTCTCTCTGGTCTCTCTCTCTCTCTCTCTCTCTGGTCTCTCTCTCTCTCTCTCTCTCTCTCTCTCTCTGGTCTCTCTCTCTCTCTCTCTCTCTCTCTCTGGTCTCTCTCTCTCTCTCTCTGGTCTCTCTCTCTGGTCTCTCTCTCTCTCTCTCTGGTCTCTCTCTCTCTGGTCTCTCTTTCTCTCACTCTCTCTCTCTCTCTCTCTCTCTCTCTCTCTCTCTGGTCTCTCTCTCTCTTTTCTGTCTCTTTCTATTTCTCTCTCTCTTTCTCTCTCATTGATGTTTTTAACTTTACCTTTTATATGAATGCTAAAGGATTGCTGTAACCTTGGTTTATGCGTTTCCTAAAGTCCTCATCTGTTGATTATGGTCTGGTTGATCTGCTGCGTGTTCAGGCATGCAGTGGATGCGTCTCATGAAAGAGGATTTGCCGTTTCCCACTTGGGTCTAAAGAGTCTACATTAACAATTACTGTATCAATCATTTGAGCGAATTGCTAAAGCACAGAAATCTCATTCAAGTTTCTCTTTGCTCGCCGAGGGTTCGGTAGAATGAAGCTTGGACTGGGAAATCGGCAAGTTATAGTGGAAATGGAGGTTCTTGGACACCCGGTCGAGCTTAAAATGACACATGACAGAATTGTGTTTCAATCCTGTCAGCTTGAAGCTTGAAGGAGATTTTTGTAAATGTTTAGTTTGAGTTCTTAAGTTACTTAACTTAATTATTTCTTTTGAACTAATGTAATGATGTTTGTTTTCAGAACTTTCATATTCTGTCATTGTTACCCCGTTCTCTTTGTCTTTTCTCTTCTCTGTGTGCTGCAGTTCGACGTGTTCCACCTCGCTTCACCATTCCTCCCAGCAGTCATGAGATCATGCCGGGTGGAAGTGTGAACATCACCTGTGTCGCCGTGGGCTCGCCGATGCCTTACGTGAAATGGACGCTTAATTCTGAGGATCTGACTCCGGAGGATGAGATGCCTGTGGGCCGAAATGTGCTGGAGCTCAACGGTGTGCGCGAGTCGGCCAACTACACTTGTGTGGCCATGAGCAGTCTGGGAATTATTGAAGCTGTAGCTCAAGTTATTGTCAAGTGTGAGTTACATTCACCGAATCACGTTTTGTTTGAAATTCTCGTTTCTTATTGTTAGTTTTAAATGGTAACAGTATTAATCATCAGATTTGAGTACGTTGAAATGTGTGTGTTTAAGTCAAACTATTCTAGATCAATAGCTTAGTATGAGAAAATGATAAGATATTAATATGGTATATTACATTTTTTTCGAGATACAAAATGTGAAGAAAAAAAAGAAAGATGTCAATATGAAGGATCTTAGCTGTACTCTTTAAATTCAGTAGTTTATTTGTGTGTTCTTATTTCCCCCAGCTCAAAAGAGTGTACCTTAGACAGTCCTGTAATGTTTTCTTTGGGCTTTGCAGCTTTACCCAGAGCTCCCGGTACCCCCATTGTCACGGAGACAACCCCCACAAGCGTCACAATCACCTGGGACTCTGGTAACCCTGATCCCGTTTCCTATTACATCATTCAATACCGTGCCAAATCACCGGAAAGCAAGTTTGAGACCGTGGACTCCATCACTACCACCCGCTACAGCATCGGTGGTCTGTACCCCAACACTGAGTACGAAATCCGTGTTTCTGCAGTCAACACTATTGGACAGGGACCACCCAGCAACAAGGTGGAGGCTCGAACTGGAGAGCAGGCCCCCGCCAGCCCACCCCGCAACATTGTGGCACGAATTATATCTAATAATGCTGTGATGGTGCGTTGGGACGAGCCTGAAGAACCCAACGGTCTGATTAAAGGCTATCGAGTGTATTACACCATGGACCCCTCACAGCCGATGAGCATCTGGCAGATTCATAATGTTCAGGACAGCGTGATCACCACCATTAACAGTTTAGTGCCTTTTGAGACGTACACCATCTGCGTGTTGGCCTTCACGTCTGTGGGTGACGGACCCTTCTCTGATCCCGTTCTCGTCAAAGTCAGACCTGGAGGTGAGTGGACTAGCGGAGTGTTTCTCAAACTATGGGGGTTACGAGGTTACTTCTGGTCCGCGGAGTCCTGCTCTGCTCCTGCAGCAGTCAACATCATATCGTGTCTGTACCTCTGTGTCACATTTAACGGGACCGCTTTAGTGATAGTCTCAATATGTGTATATAGCTTTTTTCTTCAGTAAATTTCTTCCAGTGTGTGTGTGTGCGCGTGTTTGTGTGTGTGTGTTTTGGGAGGGGGTGTAGACCACAGGGCCTTGCAACCTCATAGCTAGACATTACTGGGCCCTAGGACAAAAACGTGTGACAAAGGCTGGACAAGAGTACCTTCCGAGTATAGTGCTCATGTTTGCTTGATGTGCACAATTTGTTTATCGTCTGTGTTTCAGTTCCTGGACAGCCTGGAAAGTTTCAGGTGGGGAGGGTGACAGACACAAGCGTAGAGTTGACCTGGGAACCTGCATACTCCAAAGAGCCTGTGAAAAGCTACCAGCTGATATATAAATCTCCAGAACTCAAAGTTCAGGTGATGAAAACTTTTATTTTTATTAAATTCAGTCACTCCTTTTATCTACTAATGAGTTTTTACAGCTTTTAGAAAAGTGTGAACGGTTGACATGTGATGTCAGTGTTTAAGGATTTTAGTAAATGTTTGGTTTTGAACAGGAGACAAGGACTTTTGAACCCAAAACATCATACGTGGTGGAGGGTTTGCAGGCGAACACAGAATACATCTTCTCACTTGCCGCTGTCTCCAGTAAAGGCATGGGAGCGTTCACCACTGAGATGAACCAGCGAACGGCTCAAGCGAGTATGTCTCTGGCCTTCTGTTTGATTGATCTCAGGTCAGTCAGCATCACCCAGCGGCACAGGACCTGTTACTCTTTACCAGACGTCTCTCTGATCATCTTAATGCAGGAGAGACCTGTAGCCTTAGATCTGGACTGTGTCTCTGGATGATTCTGTTGATGGAGATGATTGTTTTTAATGTGAAAGTGATCATGATTGAGTACATGGGGAGGATTCTATGAGAATGACATGTGATGCTCAGAATATAAAATGTGTGGATGTATGGATTTTCCTGAAGCAGTAGCTGTGGGCTTATCAATGACAGAATGTTTAGTGAATCCTCTACATTTCTCCCTCCATCAGTGTGTTTTAAAAGGTTTTAGAAGCTACTAACAGACTGGACGAGAGGTCCCCCCCCCCTCTGTCTCTCTGTCTCTCTTTTTTCTCTTATTATTTCATGAAAGGGTTGGTGAAGGTATTTATTGGCAGTGTTATGTGTGTGTGTGTGTGTGTGTGTGTGTGTGTGTGTGTGTGTGTGTGTGTGTGTGTGTGCGTGCGTGCGTGCGTGCGTGCGTGCGTGCGTGCGTGTGTGTGTGTGTGCGCATTTGATACAATTAGAAGTTAATGTACAGTGTCATCCTTCAGGACACTTTAAGGTAAGTGTGGCATCTCTCTCTCTCCCTCTCTCTCTTTGCTTTTATAAGAGGATGGATATGTTGTTGGTGTTTGTGGGGTATTTTTATTCTGATTGTTTATGTCAAGAGGCTCAAATGTGTTGTGTTAATGATAAAACAAATTAATTCTGTACAGTAAGCAATCCCAGACACTTCACTTCTGACGGGTGCATTCTGTGTGTGTTCTGTTCCGATTTTAATTCCATCTCAGTTGTAATATATGTTGTTCTGTGTTTGTTTTATGGAAGTGGCAGGTGGAGAGAGAGAAAGAGAGAGAGAGAGAGAGAGAGAGAGAGAGAATTATGATGAAATGAACGGCATCGTGTTTCTCATTAAAGCTTACTTGTTTGCTATAATTTCTCTTCATCAGACCGTCTTCTCTGTCAACAGCTGCTCTGGAAGTCTGATCTCTGATGCTGCCCTCCGTCCATGTAGCTGTAGCAACAGTTCAGTTTCCATTGCACACACAATGATGATATTGTGTGTTCTAGTCAATATGTCAGATAAATATCATCTTTAGTTTTAGTTTGCTGTTGCCTGTCTTTGTTTTGCATCATTTATCTTTGCAGTTTATTGTAACTGGAGTCTATGGATTAGGTTGCCTGACTGCATATGGATTTTTTCTTATATTTTCCTGTTTGATTTCTCTTTTTGTTCTATCCTAACATCCTCTTTCTTCCTCAGTTCGGTTTTTTTTTGTGTGTGTTTAATTTTTGGCTGTTTTGCGCTGTGATTGTCAGAGCCGACAGCGTCTCCTCGAGAAGTTCGCTGCATCAGAGCAACTTCCACCTCGCTGATGGTAAGTTGGTCGATGCCCACGGAGGATAAGTGGAACGGTCGACCGCTCGGTTATGAGTTGCGGTTCCAGATGTCTGATAATAACGGGGGCGAGTCTGACTCAGCGCAGATGATTCGTTTAGGGTCTGATTCAGGACAGATGCTCCTGAAGAACCTGCAGTGATGGAGCTTGTACCGCATTGATGTGGCAGCCCTGACGATGCAGGGCCGTGGACCCGAGAGCTTGCCTATACAATGCAGAACGGATGAAGATGGTAAAGTCAAAATATAGAATAAAAATAAATAAAACTAATTGTTCCTTTAACCTTTAAAACCATTTTAACTCACTTTAAAAAATAAAAATGATGACCTTTTCTTACATGCTCTTCACTAACTGTTTAGCGCAATTAAAGTTTGATTTAAATTGATTAAAATACAAACTAAAAAACATGATTTGTGATTTATTGTGGGGGCAGTCGTGGCCTTTTGGTTCGCGTCTTGGACTCGTGATCCGAAGGTTGCTGGTTCGAGACTCTATACCAGCAGGAATACCACGACTGAGGTGAGTCCCTTGAGCAGGGCTTATCATACTAGATCTCAAAAATATATTTTTCATATGTTGAGATGTTCTGGAGGTGAACAGTGTGAATGGTGTGTAAGATCTACAGTGACATTATACTCTCTTTTTCGTCTCCTCACCTCTCTGTTTGTCTCATGATACTTGGAGCTGTTAGAGAGCTGTAGATGAGACCATGCTCTATGTGAGTATGTACTGATGTATGATGTTATACCATCACGTGAAGTAGAAAGATAGATTTAATGACAAATGTTATGTTTGTGTTCAGGAGACATTGATTGATGAGCTTCAGCCGGAAACATTGTATTCCATCAGTGTAAAGGTGATAGCACCACAGTAAAGCTTTGTTGATCAGGACTCCAGCAGCACGTAAGTGTGTATTTGTCCGTCTGTCTCTTGCTGAATCTTTATTTTGATTCATGTTCTTGAATGCTATAATAAACGATCCTAATGTATGACAGTGTTTTGATTTCTCTTCTTTCCTCTAGTACCGTCTGCTCCGCATCTGACAGTTCATCTGTTTAATGAGACGTCTGTCGCACTTTTCTGGACTCCTCAACACTTCTATAGTCCTCTGCTGGAGATACTTTGCTTCCGGCTCTCATACGCTCTTAAAAACCACAGCCCCACGAAATCTTTTTACTTCAGGGCTCAAGAACGGGCACACCTCTTTTCGGGCCTGCATCCCAGAGCCGTGTACTCTTTCCAGCTGGCAGCTAGAGGGCGCTCCGGCTACGGAGAAGATGCTTGCGAGAACTTAATGGTGCCCGAGATCCCAGCCTCAGGGTTACCTGAGCTGTCAGATCACGTCAACGCTACCTGCTGCTCGCTACAGTTCTCCTGGACTCCTCCTTCACCCTCGTATCAGGTTGGCGCTGGTGTCACGAAAAACATGCTTGTATACAGAGAAAGGGTGACGTTGAGCCACGAACTCTGTTGTTACCCGCGAACACATCCAGCTACACTGTCCACAGGCTGAACCCGACCGGGCATACGCTTTGAGAATGTGCACTTACGATGATACCGGGTCAGGCCCGTGCGGCCCACAGGTGCTGTACAGAACCGCAGCCTTCGACACAGGTATGACCTACACATCTCGCCAAATGAATGGGGACAAACAAACCCCAAAGCTTCCACTAATACCACATCCACCCTCAACTACCCATCCACCCAACCAGCACCAGCGAAGAATGCCCCACACTCAGCTGTCACACAGGTAACAGGTCCCACTGGGCTCCGTGTTTCTGAGGTGAGTGTTCAGCTCTTAGTCATTCGAGTTGGATCGAGTCAGGTGAAGACCACTCCTCTTCACAGTCAGGTGGTTTTTTTCTCCTCCTGTATTCCTTCACCAACCCTTCACGTCTGTTTTCCTACACTCTCCAGTCCAGTTTGTTGTGTGGCACAATGACAAAAATCATTGTTTGTTTGTTTGTGTTTTTCCTTCAATACAGCTGATGATTGTGTTTAGGAGTGATGGACCCGGACTCACGTGTGTTTTTGTGTGTTTCACACTCATTAACCTTATGTTTGTGTGTGTTTTGCCAGATGTGCCAAGAAATTTTTCAGTGAATTTAGCCACAAAGACCAGCGTTTTATTGACGTGGGAGTTTCCAGAGAGCAGTGCTCCCTATCGCTTCACTGTGAGTCCTATAATAAACTTCATCTTTTATGAAAAATAATGAGAAGTTTTTTGAATGTTATGCTGCTTTATGACAACATGATATCCAAAGTATAGATGGGCAATATAGGGCAAAATTTATATCACAATTTTTTTTTTCTGGAAAAATCACAAATTCATTATTTTATTCTTATTCTTGTTCAAGTTGGTTTAGGAGTAGTTCGCAAATTACAACAAATCTAATATTGCTTGTGATAACTGTTGTAACCGTAATTTGTATTGTACTGTACAAGGGTGCTGTACAACACATCTGAAACATTACTTAACCTACACACGTCCCACTTACATGACATAAGCAGGGGTATAAAGATGTCGAGGTAGAGCGAGGGTTGTCTCTCTGTTCATACAGAGAGTGCACTGTTGGCAAAGCGCACTAGTAACTGCTTGTTACAAATGGCAACTAAGTCTTCTTAATGGCCTAGTCGTCGGTGAGAAGAACTTGTGATCACTAGGTTGTTTGTTCAATTCCCAAAGCTGACACGTAACGACTGAAGTGCCCTTTAGCAACCTATCTAAACCCCGTTTGCTCCCTGGGTGCGTCTCAGACTGTGTGTTTTCACTACTCACTGGATAGGTTAAATCCAGTGGTCACATTTTGGGTATGGGCACCATATCTGACAAATGGTTGACTTTCAACATGCTCCTTTCCAATTCTTGTCCTTTACAACTGAAATGAATTCAGTTGTTTTCCTTCAATGTCACTGACTGCATCACTTTTTATCACTGTATCTTCGTGCAATGAATACAGGCTTACTAACCTGGCACCCTGTAGTGCACAGGTGTATACGAAAACAATAGTACGTGCTACATATAAACCCAATGAGATTCAACGAATTTTCTGAAAAAGTGCATTGTGGACTCATTTTGATTGACCGATTTTAAACATGGTGGTATTGCCTACTCCTAAATTAATTGTGAATGTTGGATTGATGTCCTTTAGGTAGAGTACAACCGTCAGAAAATGGAGGTGGACGCTCGTCTGAGGAAAGCTGTGATCCCCAATCTACAGCCAGACACTAGTTATGATTTTAAGATCACCAGTCCAGAGGGAAACATGGGCGGTCTGAGACATCGCATTCATGCCAAGACATCACCACCCATTCTGATCCGCCGACCAGAGGTGGACCACACGCGAGAGACAGAGGCCACCATCACCATTATACTGCCATCACTGGAATCCAGGAGTAATGTTAGGTATAACACGCTTGCAGCTTGTACTCGAGAAACACAGATTAAACACCCTGCAGCCCATAATTCAGACTCCTGATGTTTAAACATCTCCAATAGAGGATAAAGAGTCTCCTGCTGCACATTTGTCTTATGAGATCTTACTGCATCTGTATCTCCAGGAACATCTATGTGGTGGTTGTTCCTCTGAAGAGAGCTCGAGGGGTCATTCGTCACCTGAAGAGCCCCGATGAGATGGACCTTGAGGAGGTACAACTCAATGCCTCCAAATCACACATGAGATCACAAGAGTCTGACAGATGTCTCCATTAGAATTGCAGATGCGATCTTAACAATGTCTCAAATTGAGCTCAGATTTGAGAAGTCTGCAATCAAAAATCAATAGTATTGAATGTGAACTCAAATATATCTCCTTGAATTTAGTAACATCCAGATTATTTTATCTCTAACGTCTCTATACTTTTAATGTGTTTATTTCTGTTTCTATCCTCTGGAGAAGTTTTGGATTACTTAAGTTTGTTCTAGGTTGAGATGTTTGTATCTGTGCAACACAGCTATTGAAAGACATCAGTCAGAAACATCGAGACCCCCGGCAGCGTCAGGTGGATCTGAGGAGAGCTTACATCACCGCCCGCTTCACACCAGCAACTCTGCCCGCGTTCTTCACTTTGGGTGATCAGCTAGACTACGGGGGCTTTGAGAACCGGGCATTAGAAGCGGGTCAGGAGTACGTCTTCTTTATCTTGGCTGAACTCAACTCCACCACTGGGGTAAGATGTGTCGTCTCTGTGTGTGCACTGCAAGTGGTTGTGGGCAGGTGTAACGCTATTATGTTTGTGTGTGTTCAGAAGATGTTTGTGGCCAGCCCGTACACAGATCCTGTCATTGCACCTGACTCTGATCCTCAGCCTCTAGATGCGGGTGACGGTCTAATCTGGGTGTTAGGTCCTGTCCTCGCGGTGGTTTTTATTATATGTATTGTCATCGCAATACTCCTCTACAAGAAGTAAGTCTGAACTGCAATTAAATATAATCAGAAAACAGATTATTCTCATTCACCTTCAGGTCTGAGTAAAGTGATTTTCCATGTTCTCACATAATATAAACAACAAATTTTCCAGCAGTCGTAATTTGATTTTAGACACAATATTGTCCACATTATTGTACAGTTTATTCTTTATTGAATTTGTGTTGCACCATTAGTTTGGATAAAGATTTCAACAGGTGCTTTAATATGATGGCAGACCATGATGTATATCAAATATCTGCTTATACAGTATATTACATTTTAATGTATGTATTCTGCAGATGCTATTATCCAAATCCCCATATATTGTATTATACTTTACATTAGTTTCTGAGTTTGTGGAATCCCTGGATCAAGCCCATGCGCATGGCATTGCTAACCATGTTCTAACCATTGAGCTACAGTAAAACTTAGGGTTCTTTTAATCTAAATCAGTGTTCCATCATCCTCATGTACACCTCTAGATATACTGATATTCAGTGTAAAACTTTAATCTGTGGAAGAGATTTATAAAGAGTCATTAAAAATGCAAGAATTCCGCTGGTATTTCTGTACAGAAACTTCATCATGTATGAGGTCATCTGCAGAGATAAAAATACCAAAAATATATCCTATCATTTCTGATGCTCATACTTTTAATAACCCTTCTACCTATTGTTATGCCTTCTTGTGACTCAGTGTTTATAGCGTTTGCAACTCCATGAGTTTGATCCCGGGACTATACATATTTATAAACTCATGGATATTATACTGCAATATAAATCTGTTTGGATAAAAGTGTCTGTCGAATGCATGAATGAAAAAACTTTAATTATCTTTGGTTTTCTTGTGTCTTAGTGTTAAACTGTTATGAGTTAAGGTCATCTCAGTATTCTTGTCCCAGTGTGAGACTGTTCTGAGTTCAGATCATCCCAGAATCAGAATCAGAATGAGCTTTATTGCCAGGTGTGTTTGCACACACGAGGAATTTGTTTTAGTTACAGAAACTTCCAGTACATAATGTTCAGTGACAAAACAAGTAACATAGGAAATGAAAGTTTTTGGTGCTATATACGAAAGTCTAATGAAAGTAGTTTATTGCACACATTTATTGCACAAGACGAACATTCAACTGTTCATGAGGTAGATGACCTGTGGAAAGAAGCTTTTCCTGTGTCTGGATGTTTTTGTGCTTGGTGCTCTTTAGCGCCGACCAGACGGTAACAGTTCTAACAGAGAGTGTGCTGGGTGTGAGGGGTCCAAAGTAATTTTACGAGACCTTTTACTCACTCTGGATGAGTACAGTTCTAAAAGGGTGGGAAGACTAGTGCCAATGATTCGTTCAGCAGTCCGGACTACTCGCTGTAGTCTACTGAGGTCAGTTTTGGAGGCTGAGTCAAACCAGACGGTGATGGAAGTGCAGATGATGGATTCAATGACAGCTGAGTAGAACTGTACAAGCAGCTCCTGTGGCAGGTTGAGCTTTCTCAGCTGTCGGAGGAAGTACTCTCACCTGTTCTCACTGTTCTTGCACTTTAGCGAGAGACTGTTCGGAGTTAAGGTCATCTCAGTGTTCTTTTGTCTCAGTGTGAGACTGTTCTTAGTTCAGATTATTTTAGGATTCTTGTATCTCAGCATGAGGCTGTTCAAAGTTTAGGGAATCTCACTGTTTTTGTGTCTTAGCGTGAAACTGTTCTGAGTTCCGGTAATCTCAGGGTTCTTGTGTCTCAGCGTGAGACTGTTCTGATATCATGTCATCTAACTTTTCTTATGTCTAGCGTGATACTGTTGTGAGTTCATCCCAGTATTCTTGTGTCATAAAGCTGATGCAAACAAACACACATAACAAACCTCTCTCTCTCTCTCTCTCTCTCTCTCTCTCTCTCTCTCTCTCTCTCTCTCTCTCTGGTCTCTCTCTCTCTCTCTCTCTCTCTCTCTCTCTCTCTCTCTCTCTCTCTCTCTCTCTCTCTCTCTCACTCACTCTCTCTCTCTCTCTCTCACTCACCCACTCACTCACTCTCTGTCTGTCTGTCTGATGGGATTCCAGCAAACCTGACAGGTAGGTCAGAGAAGATTAAACTTCATTTTTTGAATTATTAGATTGGATGTGTTAATGCATGCACACAAGTTCTGTGCTCAGTCATTTTTATGTGTTTTTACTCTTAATTATGGTAACTTTTCATTTCAATTCATCTTGTCTTGAAATGAGGTGTAACATCCAGTTTGTGTGTAATTTCCCTTTTAAGTAAACGCAAGGATTCAGAGCCGGGCACCAAGTGCTTGCTGAATAACGCTGAGATGATGGCTCATCACCCCACTGACCCTGTGGAGATGAGACGCATTAACTTCCAAACACCAGGCACTGCACAAACACGAACACAAATGCAGAAATAAAGGGGGACCTGAGAGGTCACGCAAACACCAGGGCAGAAATACTCACATCATAAGAAAAGAAAAACAGGCAGACAAATACAGAGAGATGTAGAATTATTACCGAGACAATATGGAATTGTCCTCCATTTCAACAAAATATATATTAAATTTTTACTGGGGCTGCTCAATTATGACAAAAAAATTATAATCAATAAGATATAAATACTTAGATTAAAATAAATAATATATAAATAATATAATGTATAAATAATAAAAAGAAACGTGCAACTGAATGCCAAACAATAATTATTTTAACTTGATTATTTTGTTTTCATAATTGTTAGAAGTCAAAATTGACAAGCAGTTGTGATTAATGGCACAGGCCTGCTTTTATAATAAAGCTGTTTATTAGAAGAGAATGTCCCAAGTAAAAGTAGTTTAACTCACAGTTAGAACACACACACATACGGTACATGCACACTGTTTATACAGCAAGTGTTTTTTAATTCTGTATTTCACACAAAACTCAATAAATTGATGTTTTAAGAAGTTTCTCAGCATGAGGATTTCTTTATAAAGGACAACACACACTCTCCATGACAACCACTTTGACCTCTGCAGGTATGATGAGTCACCCTCCCATCCCCATCACAGAACTGCCCGAGCACACGGATCAACTGAAGGCCAATGACAACTTGCACCTATCACAGGAGTATGAGGTGAGAGAGTCTCATTCTTTACATCTCCAGACAACACACACACACACACTCATGTCTGTCTGTCTTTCAGTCGATCGATCCCGGGCAGCAGTTCACGTGGGAACATTCAAATCTGGAGGTGAACAAACCAAAGAATCGCTATGCCAATGTGATTGCATATGACCACACGCGTGTCATCCTAGCACCAGTGGATGGTAAGACAGACACACAAACACGAGGCTATGAAACATGATGTGAGTTTGTGTCTACATCATATAAACTCTTTGATGACATCATCACCATGCTTTGGTCCAATCACATTGATAGATTTTCTTATTTTGCATCATTGGTTTGGCTTTGACAATCAATAGGTGTTGTTTCTTTCTTCACTTCCGCAGGCATTATGGGTAGTGACTACATCAACGCAAACTACATTGATGGCTACAGGAAGCAGAACGCATATATTGCCACACAGGGTCCTCTGCCCGAGACATTTGGTGATTTCTGGAAGATGGTTTGGGAACAGAGAGCTGCATCTATAGTGATGATGACTCGACTGGAGGAGAAATCACGAGTGAGTGTTGAATAATATTACATGTTATTTTCTTTTCTCCTGTTAAAGGATTGATGAGTTGATGGTTCTTTCATGTAGATTAAATGTGATCAGTATTGGCCCGGCCGTGGCGCCGACACATACGGAGCGGTTCAGGTCACTCTGCTGGACACAATGGAACTTGCCACATTCTGTGTGAGAACCTTCTCTCTACATAAGGTAAGAACACAGATTTTGATAGACCTGACCTGTGTGCTCAAGAGCTTGTGATCATGCTTCTGTCCTGCTTTACACTTGTGTTAATTGTTTTCCATCAGAATGGCTCTAATGAGAGGAGAGAAGTGCGGCAGTTTCAGTTCACATCTTGGCCCGATCATGGTGTTCCTGAATATCCCACTCCATTCCTTGCATTCTTACGGAGAGTAAAAGCATGTAACCCGCCGGACGCTGGTCCTGTGATTGTTCATTGCAGGTCAGAACCCATAAGCTCATGACTTCTGTGTGTCTTAAAAATCTTACTGTTCATGTTTCTAACACATGCACACACACACACACTCTCTAACGAACACACAAACACTCTAACACACATACATACAAACACACTCACACTCTAAAAAATACATATGCATGCACACACACTCTAACAAACACACACACATGCAGGCATACGCAACCCCACTCTAGCTAACACATACAAAGATGATTAACAAGTTGCGGTTGCTGCCAGCCTCGGACCCGTTGAGCACCCCCTCTGGCTCACCCTTGCGCTTATACTTGAAGCTGCCGCAGTTCACCCTATCACAATGGCTGGGGCTTAAAAACCCATCTCAGCTACTCGATCTACTTCACCAGGCGCCCTTCCAAGTTCTGGGGATCCTCTTCACTTCGGTCAGGTCTCAAGACTGGTTTGTGGCTAATGTCCTGAAGCTCGCGTAGTTCCTTGTCTCGATTTCCGCTCCACACCAACCATTCCTACAGTTCTACATGTTCGAGGGACAAACATACCAGTACAAGCTACAGCCCTTAACCCAACTGAGCTTTCGGGTCAACTGAGAGAAGAGCCAACTCCCCCAGTGCAGAGGATCCCCTATCTCGGGATGGAACTGGACTTTGTTGCTATGTCTGCACGACTCACGGATGGGCATGCTCAGTAAGTGTTCTAGTGCTTGAAACACTTCAAGCAGCCCGTGGTCCCCCTGAAACAATTTCAGAGGCTCCTGGGACACATGGCATCCTTGGTCAGATGCCATATGTCCCAGGCCCACTTCACTTTGAAAGTATATGTCGCCGCTGTAGTTGCCAAACACGATCCGGTGGATGGGAGGTCAAAAGGGAGGCATGACCTGTTCACCAGGTTCCTGAGGGGTTCGTTGCGGTTGAATTCACCCAGGCCACACTCTGTAACCTCTTGGGACTTGCTTGTGGTCCTACAAGGCCTCAGCAGTGCCCCATTCGAGCCCTTGGAGCAGACTGGTCTTCCTGATTAAACGATGAAGACAGTCCTACTTGTTGCGCTTGCTTCCCTCAAGAGGGTCGGGGACCTACACACACTTTTTGCATCCAGTGAGTGCAATCAGTTAAGGCCGGCTGATTCTCACGTTATCCTGAGACCCCAGCCTGGCTACTTGCCCAAGGTTCTCACTACACCCTTCGGGGACAAGGTGGTGAGCCTGCAGGTGCTCCATATAGGGAGGAAGACCCAGCCTCTTCCGTGTTGTGTCCCGTACGCACCCTTCACCTCTATGAATAGCGCAGACGGGGAGGACTGTCCCCAAACAGAGAATAGAGCACTGGACAGTGAACGCAATCACAACATCATACCAGTCTCAGGAGTGTCCATACCCACTAGCTGTAAGAGACCATTCCACATGTTGTGTGGCATTCCTCTGGCAAACATTTGTAGAACTGCGGGCTGGGTTACACCCACGCCTGCGAAAGTGCCATCTCTCCTAAATAGGTGAGTAAGAGCTCTCTTTTTAGCCTCACTACTCCCCCTTTAGGGCTGAGTATAGGGACCCTATCCTTCAATAAGCACACCCTACAGTAGCGAGTAGAGTGGAGTGGATCTTCCCAGGTGAGCCTCCACCTATTGCTGCACTCCCCATGAAGTAGGCTTGACTTTGCGAATATGGCGCCGAGTATGGCAGCTGTGTTGCGAGCTCCGCAAAAACTTTGCAGTTTTTTGTTTGTTTTACTAGGTTGTTTGTTTAACTGTTTACGACACGCAAACACTTCTTAACATAGGTGCCTTCATCGCGAACAGAAAACCGGACTTTGAGTTCCTGAATGCTGGCGGTTTGTTTACAGACACCACATCGGTACCCTTTGTTTGGGCTGCACGGACGCGACAAAAGAAACGCCGCTAGAAAGAGGAAAGAGAGCCAGCGTACTTGTCAGACTCAGGCGCCGTTCTCTCCGACCTCCTCTCCCTTCCATTCTACTGGCTAATGTTCAGTATCTGGACAATAAACTTTGTGAACTGCGGGCACGGATCTCATATCAGCGAGAAACACGAGACTGCTGTATAATCTGCGTCACAGAGACCTGGATGTGTGCAGAGGTTCCAGACTCAGCTATCGAGCTCACCGGGTTCTCCGTGCACCGCTCGGACAGAACTAAAGAGCTCACAGGGAAGAGCCGAGGTGGAGGGGTTTGTTTCAACTCATGGTGTGATGAGACGAACCAACGCTCTATAACATCTTTCTGCTCTCCTGATCTGGAGTTTCACACACTGCTGTGTCGACCATTCTGGCTACCGAGAGAGTTCACAGCGATCATCATCACAGCTGTTTACATTCCTCCACAAGCCAACACAGAGCAGGCACTCAAGGATCTGTACAGGAATATAAGTGAGCAGGAAAAAGTGCACCCAGAAGCAGCTTTTATTGTTATGGGGGACATTAACAGAGCAAACTTCAGGACAATAGCACCAAAATACTGTCAATACATCACCATTAACACTCCTGGTGATCAAGTACTGGACCATTGTTATTCTCCCTTCCGGGACGCCTACAAGTCTCTGTCCCGCCCACCGTTCGGCAAATCAGATCACTCCTCCATTCTGCTGCTGCCCGCTTATAGGCAGAAACTGAAGCGGAAGCCCCGGCCCTCAGGACAATTCAGTGCTGGTCGGACCAATCAGACGCTACACTTCAGGACTGTTTTGATCACGTGGACTGGGACATGTTCCGAAGTGTAGGAAGTGTATAGATGATGTAGTGCCGACAAAAACTATCCGAATCTACCCCAACCAGAAACCCTGGATAAACAGCGATGTTCGAGCAGCCTTGTCAGCGCGGACATCCGCTTTCAAATCCGTAGATGCTGACGATTGCAAACAAGCAAGTTACAAACAAGCATCAGAACCGCTAAAAGACAATATAAAACCAAGGTGGAGGATCAATTCAACACCAATGATGCACGAAGCATGTGGCAGGGCATCACAAACATCACAGACTATAAAGGGAAAAAAGCAGCTAATGTGAACATCACTGCCTCTCTGCCGGATGAGCTCAATAACTTTTATGCTCGTTTTGAGGCTCACAGCCCCGCCCACACAGAGAGAGTTCCCGCAGCTGCTGCAGAAGATGTGACGTCAGTCTCCCTCTATGTCGCGATGTAACCCGATCCTTCAGACGGGTAAATATCCGTAAAGCTGCGGGTCCTTATGGCCGGTGTCTTTACGGACATCTTCAACCTCTCCCTCTGTCTGTCTGTGGTCCCTTCATGCTTCAAGACATCTACCATTGTGCCCATACCCAAGAAGACCAAAACCACATGTTTAAATGACTGGAGGTCTGTCGCTCTCAACCCCATCTTCAGTAAGTGTTTTGAGAGACCCGTCAGAGATAACATCTGCTTTGTGCTGCCCGCCTCATTGGACCCTCTTCAGTTTGCATATCGCAGCAATCGCTCCACAGATGACGCCATTGCTTTCACCCTACACACTGCTCTCTCCCACCTAGAAAACAAGAACTCCTATGTGAGAATGCTGTTTGTGGACTACAGCTCTGCATTCAACACCATAGTGCCCTCCACACTTGTTGAGAAGCTCCAGAATCTTGGACTGAACAGATCTCTGTGCAACTGGATCCTGGACTTCTTGACAGGCAGAAGTCAGGTGGTCAGAATGGACAACAACACCTCATCCCCGCTGACCCTCAAAACTGGTGCTCCTCAGGGCTGTTCTCAGCCCACTCCTGTACTCCCTGTACACGCACGACTGTACAGCCACGCACAGCTCCAATGTGATTGTCAAGTTTGCAGATGACACAACCGTCATAGGCCTGATCACCGACAACGATGAGTCGGCCTACAGACAGGAGGTGAGCACCCTGACTAAATGGTGTCAGAAGAACCACCTCTCACTCAACACTGAAAAGACCAAGGAGCTGGTGGTAGACTTCAGGAGACAGAGCAGAGAACACAGACCCATCACTATCGGCGAGACACCTGTGAAGCGGGTGAGCAGTTTCAAGTTCCTCTGCGTCAACATCTGTGAGGATCTCACCTGGTCCATTCACACCGACGCGTTGCTGAAGAAGGCACAACAGCTCCTCTTCTTCCTGAGAAGGCTGAGGAAGTTTGGCATGAGCCCCAGCTTCCTCAGAACCTTCTACAACTGCACAACAGAGAGCATCCTGACGAGCTGCATCACTGCCTGGTTTGGTAACAGCACTGCTGGCAGCCGCAAAGCTCTGAAAAGGGTCCTGCGAACTGCCAGCCACATCGTCGGAGGTGAGCTTCCCTCCTTCCATCTACACCAGGCGGTGCTTTAGGAAATCCCGAAAGATCATCAGGGACTCCAGCCACCCATCTCACAGACTGCTCTCTATGCTGCCCTCAGGAAGACGTCTCCACAGCATCCGCTCTCGCACGAGTCAACTGAGGGATAGCTTTTTCCCTCAGGCTATCCGACTCATGAACAATCAGAACTGATACACCATACACCCGCAAACCAAAGTTTAACACTGGACAATATTTGCACACTGCACTTTATACAACAGTCTACCTTCATCCTATGCAACTACTTACTGTATTAGGACTACGTCCACTCTGCTGCACCTTAACATATCTTTATGCACATCTTGTTTACGTTATGCAGAACGTGCACACTTTGTGTTTAGTGTTTAATGTCTAGTGCTTAATGTATGGATGTACACACTGTGTTGAATGTTTCGACTGTGTTTGTCTATAGTACCCTGTGTGTACTGATTATATGTATGTGCATATTGCACACTGTCTTATGTGGTCTGCACTATATGTTACATGTTACATGCTACCTGTACTGCGTTGTTTTTGGAGCAAGCTCCTAAGAATTTCACTCACCAGGGCACATGTGCCGTGGTGATGTGTCAATAAAACTTAATTGAATTGAATTGAATTGAATTGAATTGAATTGAATTGAATTGAATTGAATTGAATTTGAATTGAATTTGAATTTGAATTGAATTTGAATTTAATTGAAAGGGAACATCTCCGGTTCCGTATGGTAATCTAGGTTCCCTGAAGGAGGGAATGAGACGTTATGTCCTCCGGTGCCAATCTACCCGGCCACAGCTGTAGTGACTGGTAGAAGGTTCCTCAGCACAAACGGTGATAAGTGATCTCCTGCGTCCCCTTTTTTATACCCGTCAACAACGAATCATTCGCTAATTAATTGGCCTTTTTAAAGAGGCTAAGAGACAAACGGGTTCTTAAGATCATCCCCATTCAGTAACACAACGTCTTGTTACTTTCTTCAGGGAACCTAGGTTCCCATACGTAACCGGAGACGTTCTCTTGACTGGTCAGATAAAAGAGACTATAGTTCTGTTTATCACTGTGTGTATATCTGTCTGTCTGACTTACTCGCTTACTGTCTGTTTGTCTGTCTCACTCTCTTTCTCACTGTTTGTGCATATCAGTGCTGGAGTGGGCCGAACCGGTTGCTTTATAGTGATTGACGCAATGCTGGAAAGAATCCGTCACGAACGTACAGTGGACGTGTATGGTCATGTGACCTTGATGCGCTCTCAAAGAAACTACATGGTGCAGACAGAAGATCAGTACAGCTTTATCTATGAGGCGCTGCTGGAGGCCGTGGCCTGTGGGAACACTGAGGTTGCCGCTCGCAGTCTTTATTCCTACATCCAGAAACTGTCACAGGTGGAAGTGGGAGAACACGTTAGTGGAATGGAGCTGGAGTTTAAGGTACAGAGTGAAAAGTGATATCTGCTGTTTTAAGATTTCATTTTTAAGGTTGCTTTAGACTCATGTGTCTGACTCTTTGTGTCCTCAGCGTCTGGCCAACACTAAAGCCCACACATCAAGGTTTGTCAGTGCTAATCTGCCCTGCAACAAGTTCAAGAATCGTCTAGTGAACATCATGCCTTACGAGACCACCCGCGTGTGTCTACAACCAATCAGAGGGCTGGAAGGCTCTGACTACATCAACGCCAGCTTCATTGATGGATACAGGTGAACACAAACATCATATGTCAAAGTATTTTTAAAGCGTTTTACATTTAGTAATGCATCAAAGTAACTGTACAAGAAAAGCCAAAACCAAAATGGGAACATTTTTTGAACCCACACAGAACCTAATATAAAAAAGAGCAGATGCAGACACGTATGTGTTACATATGATACATATATACTGTATATACACACACAGAAACAGGTATTCTATACTTTAATGTCATATTATAGATGAAAACTCTTATAACATACAAAAGATGAGCTTCAGCTACTTTAAATATATTATCAACAAGTTTGTGTTGTATATGCTGTTTTATCTGTCTCATTCTCAGTTGTGTAGTGTGTATTTTTTAGGCAACAGAGGGCGTACATCGCCACACAGGGACCTTTAGCTGAGACCACTGAAGACTTCTGGAGGATGCTTTGGGAACACAACTCCACCATCGTAGTTATGCTCACTAAATTGCGTGAGCTCGGCCGGGTAAATAAGTAAAACATATGCATGTTATTGTTGACACACAAAGAGCTGTTGAGTTTTTCTGTGATTTTTATTCAGTTAAAGTGAATGGAAGGGAATTCATTGCTTTTTGTAGGAAAAGTGTCACCAGTATTGGCCAGCAGAACGTTCAGCGCGCTATCAGTACTTTGTGGTGGATCCGATGGCAGAATACAACATGCCTCAGTACATCTTGAGAGAGTTTAAAGTCACAGACGCCAGGGTGAGGGAGACCTGCCAATCACTCTTTTTATGTTTAAACAGAGTACATTCAAAAGAAAAGAGTTGATCAGTTGTGTTTGGCTGAACACATTTTTTTTATTTTTTTTATTTATTATTACATTTAAAAATAAAACAATCAATCTGAATCGTCGCTGTCTCTCTAATGCTCATGTTTGTCTCCACAGGACGGACAGTCCAGAACTGTACGACAGTTCCAGTTCACTGATTGGCCAGAACAAGGAGTTCCGAAGTCTGGAGAAGGTTTTATCGATTTCATTGGGCAGGTGCATAAAACCAAGGAGCAGTTTGGTCAAGATGGACCCATCGCTGTCCACTGCAGGTGGGTGGAAATCAATTGTGTTAAATGACAGAAAAATTATGACGTTCATAAAAAAACGGATCCCTCTCTCTCTCAGTGCGGGGGTGGGTAGGACAGGGGTCTTCATCACTCTAAGTATAGTTTTGGAGCGGATGCGTTATGAAGGTGCAGTAGACATCTTCCAGACAGTCAAAATGCTGCGAACACAACGGCCAGCGATGGTACAGACAGAGGTATGGTCTTTACTTATCATAACACCGTTCATTATTCAGTGACAGTTTGTTTCCAGACGTTTCTTTCAGCATTTGATAATTTTTTTGCTCTCAGGATGAATATCACTTCTGCTATCAGGCCGCTCTTGAGTACCTTGGAAGTTTTGATCACTATGCAACATAAAAGAAGACACCAGATATTTTGACAACACCTCCTCTGGACAAAGACAGCGAGAACTTGAACTTAACAAGCTCCAGACAATGACATCTACAGACGCAAACTATTACCTCAGTGTTCAAATATTGATATTAATGTTGTGGTTGGCTTTTTAGAAATATTCAACTGTGGATGAAGTTCTTCTTCATAACAAGAGGAAATAATATTACCTGAAAAAATCTATTAAAAAGGAAAAACCTCTGAAATAAAAGCCTGAATAATTGCTGCACCCTTCAGTCGTGGGGGGATTCTTCAAACTGTATTTGCCAACATCAGATATGAACGATGTGATAGGAGGTAAAGTTCCTCTAATGGAGGCGGATCTTGAACCTTCTGTGCCTGACAGACCGACCGCGGAGAGCTTCACGTCACGTGGGATATAATCTGTTTCCCGTCTTTTTAAACTCCGTCCCGTGTGGACAGAACTGATGTGCATACCCTTATGTGTCTCTATAACTATATGCTGCTTTGACCGTGTTTGGAAAGCAAAGGGAGTTTTAACAGCTTCAGTCTCTTTTACTCATAATGTTCAAGCCGATTATATACCCCACAGATGAAATAGCATTTATCAGTCAGGCAGTTTTCTCTCTTCATAGCGGAATTAGCAAAGTCATTGGATCTAGATTATAAAGATAATTTTTGCTCAATTCTTTGAGTTCTTGGCCATTTCTTAAGGAAATTAATTGAAAGGAATCTCTTCCCATCATGTTTAGTTTAGTGAAGCGTGTTGAGTAGCACGGGTTAGAAAGGAGCCAAGACAAGTAAAATGAGCCTTACTGTTGTTGTCAAATATTTAATCCACCTGACTTTTTTATTTCCTTTTGTCAATATAATGCTTGAATTTTGAAGATTCTATATATTTATTTAATTATTTCTATGATTTTTATTGCTTTCTCTACTTGGTGAGCTGTGATGTAGTTGGCAAGCTAATGTGACTGGTCATAGCTCATGTGTACAGTGTTGTGCTTTGTAACCTCTCAGATATTTTGATAGCTCTTATGTACTGAACCTTTTAGAGGAAGCAAACGGCCTAAACCCAAAACCAACAGACGGTTTTCGATTTCTCCTGTTTATATAATTCAAACATTTCACTGAAGAAAGACTGTCTGTTCAAATAAAAGCACACACAAAGAAACTTTTCAGCTGCAATGCTTTGGAAACGCTGCAGGGTTTGAATGATGCTGAATGTATCAATAAGGGCCAAATATCAGCAGGTGAATTTTTGGACTGGCTGATGTTACAGTAAATCGTTGAAGACCATCTTTGTACCACGAAACAGCACAGTAATGATCTTTTTAAAGCACATTGAGAGAAATCAAACACATTGACTCTTTCAGATAAAAGCACATATGAAAGATCCCTTACAAAAGTTACAAATGAGTAAAATGATGAGAATTGGGCCGAATGCGTCTTTAGATCTCTCACTCTTCTCTGCTTATTGATTTAAAATCATGTATGTAGATACTGCAAATTTTTATTAAAAGATAATGACTGGATATACTGCAGTGTAATGTGTGTGTTGTGTATGTTATTTCTTCAGTGGTCCCTTTATTTATAATCATGTATAGGAATGTATCTGAGGACACATCCGTACTGTCTTGTCAAATGAGTGAATGCAAATACTCACACAAAACATGAAGACACAAGCTGTTGATCTTATATGAAGGTTAACAGCGTTTGTCAGCAGTTATGTTTGTATTGACAGATGGCTTTACTTAATGTAATAGCTTAGTTCTGATTGGAAGATTTGAAAACAAGCTGTCAATCATCTACAGCACTGGACAACACGGTGTGGCCTGAGCCAAAGACATCTTCTTTCCCAGTTTCATAAGGGTGCATGGATAGAAGTTTTTTGTTATCCAATACCAATTAGCGATATTAATGAAATGCAGAAGAAACCTTAAAATACCAGCTGGTTTTACATTCATTTTACTAAACAAAATCAGGATCCATTTAATATTAAAGAAAAGAAAAACATAGGTGAATTTATATAAACAATGTTTAGTTTATTTGTAACATTTTTATTGATATTAATAAAAACAATTCATGATATACAAAATACATTTTTGTGCTCAACATGCTCTCTTTTTAAGTGGAGAGTTACTTTTACATTAACATTTACCAGATGCTTTCATCTAAAGCAGTGGTTCCCAAACTTTTTGCAGCATGCACCCCTTTCCAGTGTTTGACACCTGTCAATCACCCCCCAACACTTTACTCTGGTTAAACTTCACATTTTTAATTGCAACAACTAAATCCAAATAATCTGGCTAAACTTCACATTTTTAATTGCAACAACTAAATACAAATATTCACTGTAGATTAGAAAACACATTTTTTTTCACAATATTCAGCGCCGTGGTTTAATAACATCTACGCTTAATGACATCTGCGCTTAATAACATCTGCGCTTAATAACATCTGCGCTTAATAATATCTGCGCTTATTAACATATACGTTGTTGCCCATACAACACCGACTGCCCTCTCTATTAACTATGCGTTCTCCCACACCCCACGCTCTTCTGGTAGAGGGGCCTAGTAGACTGGTCTACTTCTTCCTACTGGATGGAGATTTAAAACACTTGCACCATCGGGTGGCAACACCTCTTTTGAGTCACACATAGTTTCTATAACTCATCCACTCAATATCA
>CM065654.1:1987477-2019977 GCA_033220385.1 Triplophysa yarkandensis
AGAGAATGTTTTCTTGAGTACGTAGTTAGTTTTGATAGTTTGAGTCAAGAGAATAAAACCACAGTCAGTATTTATAAAAGATGAGCACTATTTATATTAAGTTTTTGATAGATGTTCTCCCATGAAAAACACACAAGAGCCCTTTCACGTTAAGGAAATCAGCCATCAAATTCTTTGTAGTTGACTGTAAATGTTAAAGAAACATTATCAGTGTGTAACTGTAAGTGGTTGGTAGGCAAATATCACTCTCCTCTTCCCACCCCCCGCTCCCTGCAGTTCTTCTTATAGTGGAGGTTTATTAGTGTGAGTTGGTGCCAGTTCTGATAGACTGCTTTAAGTCTCCTCAGTGGACGAGTGCACCAGGAAGGTGGTGGAGAAACTGGCACGCTTTGTGGCCGATGGCGGACCAGAGGCAGAGATCATGGCTGCTCAGCAGAACCGAGACAATCCTGCCTTCAGGTGACAAACATATAAACGGATCGTCTGCCCCAGAAAGTGTTTTGTGTGTTTCTGATTTATTTTACATGACAGATGTTGAAACCTGTCTTTTAGTGGAAAATCAGAGTGTGCTTTATGTGTCATCAGTTTTTTGTATGAGTATCAGAGTGCGGCGCATCGTTTCTACAAAGCCAAAGTAGATGAGTTTCGACAGGCCTCGAGTGGGTCAGAGATCCCGATGTCCAGCCGCCCCGCAGTCCCTCAGTCCCCCTCACCGGAGCAAGCGGCCCCTGCGGTCAAGAGGAAGAGAAAGAGCAGATGGGGAGCTGAAGATGATAAAGTGTCACTGCCAACTCCTGCGCTCATCAGCACTCAGATCCCAGCGGCTAGAAACAGTTCTCCCGCACTCACTGGTACACACACACACACACACACACACACACACACTTCATCATCGATGTATGATGTTATGGACTACCATGCATGATTGTGTTTTACTGAACATACAGAAAGTAGAAGATGAAAGGTTTCTCTTGTGTTTGTGTAGATCAGGAGCTCAGCAGTCTGGGGTATAAGAAGGGGAAGCCAGTGGGTTTGGTTGGTGTGACAGAACTATCAGAGGACCAGAAGAAACAACTCAAAGAGCAACAGGAAGTACGAATACACAAGAATATCACATACACAATAAAGATTAGTTTAACAATGTATTCAACCTTAATAAAGCCTGGTTTCCACCAAGAGCAAAAATTATTATTATAGTTATTATTGTTTGCACTGTCAGAAGTTGTAAATGGTATTAAAATAGCGTATCGTCTGTTACACATTTAGGACCCTTTTGCAAGAAAACCATGAAATGGATTTTTGAAAAGTTTTATTTCACTATGCAGCTCAAAAGAATGGGATATGATGTCATATGCGGTTTGTCTGCATTGCTCACTCACACGCCCCCCTTTGTGACTAACCGTACATTAATGCCATTGTCGGTGATAGCTTCAAGATGACTGGAAGTCATTCATTTTCACTGTTAGCCGGCGACGAAAGGCGGCGAGCAGCAGGGGGAGGGGGATGCGTCTTGGACAGCCAGACATCAAGGAAGGGGAAATTAGGTCAACTTTATGGTAATGAGCTTTGACCCATAGGTGGCAAGGAATCAGAAAGTAGAATTGCTCTGCTTGAGCTGACCACATTTGTTCCTAAGCAAAATGGAGGATAAACCAATCGCTGCTGTACAGGCTTTCTATTATACATTATTTGATCCTGTTTGTGTACAGGGAAAGAAATATAGAGAATGTCTGAAATCATGAGTAATTCATGAGGACAACTTAACTTTTACTATGTAGTTAGTCTGCTTATCAGTTTGCTTTGTGGTTTCTTAAAGGTGCTGTTCTTTGTGTTTTTGAAGCTTTGATTGTGTTTGCAGTGTGCAATACAACTTGTGTTAATGTTTCGCATGTAAAAATTACCCCTTATTTTTCACTTAATTTTCTTATCTGTGCACCGCTTTTTCCCCTGTCATGGAAACTGCTGATAATTTCCCAGTTCTGATGAAGTCCCTCCTTCAGAAATACGTTACGAGTTCTGATAAACCCAGCGATTCCTGTGTTGGGATCCGACAGCAAAGATAGCGTGTGTTGCTCGGAAAGTTGACACCTCTTACCTAAAGCTAAACTTTACCCTGATCTACACCAGCAGGTTAAACAGTAATAAATAGATATAACCAACAATTAATTTAAACTGATCATTTCAAACAAAGTCTATTGATGGTGTCAGGTTGAATTACTACACATTTTAAAAGTTTTGTCGGATTACTTCCATTATCATCTAGATAACAAAGCTAATCAGTATTACTCTTTGTGTAATAAGTTACAGAAACTGTTAAACGCATCAACCAAAATAAAAAAATACACTTACTGGTTTTGATCCATTAACAAAACTTCTTCAGACAAAAGAGGAATTGCTCCATCTTTCATTAATAATCCTTGTGTTAATTCCGGCATTAGACTGATTGAGATTGAGAAAGCTGTCTTAAGTACCGTAGTTCTGCACATAGTTTTACATGTGTATAAACATTTTCAGTAACCGAGTTAAATGAACATAAATTGTAATCATTAATCTCTAAGTACAGCGTCCCTAGGAAGGCCCAACAAAGATGATTGGACTCCAGGAGGAAAATAACAGAGTTTTGATGACATGGCGACAAACAAACACACAACTCTTCCTCTTCTCTATAGGAGCACACCAAGACAACACCCCCTTTTTTTGTTGTGTAGCTGTGTGCGGAGGTTAACCGTGATGTCACTTAAGCAGGAAGTAGAGGGATGTAGTCCAAACCGGCCGTTATTTGTAGGTGATTTCTGTTTAATAAAATATCTCGCTGACTTTGAGCTTTATAATTTTACAGATATTCCTTATACTCAAATAACAACAATATACAATAATTAAAGTTTAAAACATGAAATCATAAAGTTTACAAAATTTACAAACCAGGCATCCAATAGTCTGAGCGTCAAATAGTCTTTCCGCTCCAGTGTCGGTGAAAGGGCGACCATAGCGTATTAGACTCTCGCTGGCAGCGATTTAAACACACTAAGGTTGTTGTTTTTTCAAAATTAAAGCATTATGCGGAATTAACAAAAAATTCACATATTCCGTCTGATCCTGTTAATAGGTATGGTTAAACTCACTCTAAAATGATCAGGGTTACCTGTACCGATTCTTACTGTACTACACCTTACCACATCGTAACGCTCAGTGGAAACAAGACCTGAGTTTTATTATAAAGTGTCAAATAAAGGAACATAAAGTAAATCTGAATGAATGTGTTTGCTCGTGTGTGTGTGTGTCTGCTCATCAGATGCAGGAGATGTACGACATGATAATGAAGCACAAGCGTGCGATGCAGGACATGCAGCTGTTGTGGGAGAAGGCAATAAAAAATCACCAGCACGAATATGACAGTGACGAGGAAGTGGATTCTGAGGCTGGAACCTGGGAGCACAGACTGAGACAGATGGAGATGGAGAAGACCAGAGGTAACTTTGCCTTTCTCTCTTCCTTATTTGTCAATTTAAGGGTTGTGTTTTAGTTCCAGAACATTCATGTGCTTATGGCATTGACAGAAATTGTGTGTGTTGTTTGGACCAGAATGGGCGGAGCAGCTGACAGACATGGGAAAAGGGAAGCATTTCATTGGAGATTTCCTACCTCCTGATGAGCTGGAGAAATTCATGGAGACATTTAAAGCTCTGAAGGTGTGTTTACCGTTCAGTGCACACTACTACTGAAAACTTCCACTGGAAATCTAACATTTGGCTTTTTTCACAATTCTTTTAGTTAAGGAGAAACTAACGTCAACTTACTTAATTGATATTAATAATATTTCATATTTCATTTTTGCCTCTACTTGTGATTTAAAAACAGAAGACCTAACACATCCTCATGTCTTAGGTATCTGTTTTTCTATTGGTGCTGTTTATTTGACATATATGTGTTAACCTCTGTTGGAAACTCAGAAACGACGACCAGGAGACTCTTGGGTATCTTCAGCAGAGTTCTTTATTGAGAACACGCTGCAGTCATCAAAAGTCTTTTTAAGCCAGTGATACATTGTATTTTATACATTTAGGGGGCAGTCCCTAGAAATGGAGATTAGGTACCTGGGTGATGGTCCCAAACAAAGCACGTAAATTAGGTATTAAGGGGTAGCCAAATGCCCCCCTTACACCAGTCTTAATGCAATTATCACACTTACTCAAAGATCAGGGAACCGGCACCAAAAGCCAGTACAAACACAAGGTGACAGTCTCCGTTATGAGGCTCATTTGACTTAAAATAGGACAAGAGGAACTGGCAAGAAACTTTTGCTACAAACTCTGTTTGAGATCACCACTTGCCTGATGTCATCTTGGTTACCTTAAATGCTAAATAAAGTACACAATACCTTAGTATTTCACTCTATGCTCTAGTCTAAGTATGGGATCTGAATATCTTAAGAAGATTATTAAATGTGTAATCCCACACCTCCTTTCTGTGATGTGCAGGAGGGCAGAGATCCAGACTACTCAGAGTATAAAGAGTTTAAACTGACAGTGGAGAACATCGGCTTTCAGATGTTGATGAAGATGGGCTGGAAGGAAGGTGAAGGTTTGGGCTCAGATGGACAGGGCATCAAGAACCCTGTAAACAAGTGAGATAACGCACTCTAATATCTAACATGCGTGACATCCTCATGTGTACCAGATGTTACTCTTTATGCAGTTATCCATCTTTGTTTCATAGTGTTGCGCACGTGTGTGTTTCAGAGGGACCACTGCTGTGGACGGGGCAGGGTTTGGTGTGGACCGACCGGCTGAACTTGCTAAGAGTGATGATGAATATGATGCTTTCCGTAAGAGAATGATGCTGGCGTATCGCTTCAGACCTAACCCTCTGGTGAGTCTCTTACAGTCGATAGAAAGCTTGTGTCGAGCTCTACACCATTAGTTCTTGTGTTTTACTGTTGTGATCCCTCAATTCACCACAAATACTGTCTGCGTCTCTTTGAGAAAAAATACATGTCATGTTTTCTGAACAGAATAATCCCAGGAGGCCGTACTACTGAACACAACACCAGATCGCTCAACGTGACAACTAAATCTCTTCTGGACTTTTAACACTTTTTTACTTTTGGTTTTGTTGTATTTCTCTGACTTGCTGGATTAAGTGATTTTTCACTAAACTCATCTTTTCTCCATTGTTGCAGAACCCAGACTTTAAATGTGTTGAATTTGTTATTGTACAGCATTTCAGAATTCTCCAGTGTAATCACATCAGTTATATAGTATTAAACAGTTTTATGTCTGTTTTAATCATTAGCACACATGACAAATGAAACCTTTGAATGGCACATGGCGCCCAATTTATCTCATTTAATCTTTTTCATCCGTAGTTTCACACATTCTTCATCTGTTAATTGTCTGATTCTCTACTCTTGCATCATTTGACTATTTACAGACACACGCTTGGCATACATTTAGAAACATAAAAGAGTCAGTACTTAACATTATTGTTCTGAATAAATCATACATGATAGACATGAGAAAAGAGTCATAGTTCTGAAAAACCACAATATTTTCAGATCATTTCACAGACAGCACTGACCCAACTTTGAATGAATAAAATAACTGAGCAACTGAACATACAGAAATGAAGACTACATGGGCTTTAAGGGGTTTTTCCATCACAAAATGAAATAAAAGTGCACCTAATAGAAATTAAACGTTATGGACATCGATATCAATGAACTATGAACATAAGTTGAATCAAATTTATTTCAATATACGCTTTTTACATGATCTCCTGTTTACTCTGCAGTGATGATTGACTACTATAGAAGCATCAGTAAAATGAATAATTGTAGAATACACGGCACACAAGAGAGTTGACATACACAAGAAAACAATATGGATGAAAATAAAGCAATAAATTATGCAAATAGTCATATGTATTGGATACTAAACAACAGCGTTAAAATATTAATAATATGGGACATTAAAGGATTACTATAGATAGAAATTTACAGATGGATATATGGAGTATTTTCACATTTACATTTTTAGACTAAGTGACTTAATAAGCATTGAGGATACGATGATGAATAGGTGAAAACTAATTTACTAAGTTACACAATAGCAAGAGAGAACCTTCAGATGGAAGAAAAGGCTTAATTTTTTATTTTAATAAAGATGGAGTAGGTAAGGAAAGATGTTTTAGAGGGTTATACGAAAAAAGGAAAAATTGAGTTTTTGTCATAGAAGGAAAAGATAAGTTCTTAGATCTATTTAAAGGTAGAGACTGAGTCTGCCAAACGTGTTGTAAGGAGGCTATCCGTTGAGAAACCAAAGCAAAGAAGGTGCGAGACAGCAATTTGATACCTGTAAGTCGGTTAGTGGAGATAGCTGGGTGCTGAACCTGTGGTGGTCCTGTATATGAGCTGCTATGAGAAAGCCAATGCAGTTTAATGAAGAGAGGAGTGACATGGGTTCTTTTAAATTCCTTGAACACCACGCTTGCCGCTGCATTCTGTATCATCTGCAGAGTTTTGCTTCATCACAGCAGAGCAAACAGGGGTGAGATGTCTTGCAGAAGAACACTTCAGTCATTTTCCGTTTGCCCTGGGATTCAAACCTGCAACAACTCCCAAGTTTCTGCCCACCAGACCATAACTGAACCCTTCTAGCTGTCCTAGAGGGCACAATGGTTGATGATCGTAGTTGGAAAGAGAGGTTGTGACGGGTCTTAGTGTTTTCAAGGTTTAGCTGTATGTGATGGTTCTTCATCCAGAGTGAGATGTCACTTCGGCATTCTGAAACTCGGGCCAAATCGTATGATCTGCAAGTTGAAACACAAGAGGGAGATGCGTGTCATCCTCATAGCAGTGATAAGAGAAGCTATGATTTTGAACAACACCTGCCACACCTGTGCCAAGATGTTGTGATTCCGAAGCTTCACCTCCCCAAGATACCCTGAAGGACAACTGAAAGCGGATCATCTTAAAGCCTGATTGGTTGCAGTCCAGGAGGTTGTGCAGAGTAAGGTAGGAGGAGACTGACAAGAGTAAGGAGCTGGTGGTAGACTTCAGGAAACGGAGCAGAGAACACACACCCATCACTATCGGCGAGACACCTGTGGAGTGGTCGAGCAGCTTGAAGTGCCTCGGCGTCAACATCTGTCAGGATCTCGGCTGGTCCATTCACACCGACGCAGTGCTGAAGAAGGCCCAACAGCGCCTCTTCTTCCTAAGATGTCTGAGGAAGTTTGGCATGAGCCCCAGCATCCTCAGAACCTTCTACACCAGCACCATAGAGAGCATCCTGACGAGCTGCATCATTGCCTGGTTTGGTAACAGCACTGCTGGCAACCGCAAATCTCTGAAAAGGGTCGTGCGAACTGCCAGCCACATCGTCGGAGGTGAGCTTCCCTCCTTCCATCTACACCAGGTGGTGCATAAGGAAATCCCGGAAGATCATCAGGGACTCCAGCCACCCATCTCACAGACTGCTCTCTATGCTGCCCTCAGGAAGACGTCTACGCAGCATCCGCTCCCGCACAAGTCCACTGAGGGATAGCTTTTTCCCTCAGGCTATCCGACTCATGAACAATCAGAACTGATACACTCCCACACACAATATATCACACACTGCACTTTAACTCCAAAGTTTAACACTGGACAATATTTACACACTGCACTTTATACAACAG
Organism: Triplophysa yarkandensis; assembly: GCA_033220385.1. Taxonomy (NCBI): domain Eukaryota; kingdom Metazoa; phylum Chordata; class Actinopteri; order Cypriniformes; family Nemacheilidae; genus Triplophysa; species Triplophysa yarkandensis. The sequence continues at coordinate 1,995,155 of CM065654.1, forward strand.
TCTACCTTCATCCTATGCACATCTACTAATTGTATTAGGACTACGTCCACTCTGCTGCACCTTACAAATCTTTATGCACATCTTATTTACGTTATGCAGAACGCTCACAATCTGTGTTTATTGCTTAATGTATTTATGTACATATTGTGTTGAATGTTTCCACTGTGTTTGTCCATAGTACACTGTATGTATTGATTATATGTATGTGCATATTGCACACTGTCTTATATGTTCTGTACTATATGTTACCTGTTACCTGTACTACAAGCTCCCAAGAATTTCACTCAACAGGGCACATGTGCTGTGCTGATGTGACAATAAAAGTGAATTGAATTGAATTGAGAGTTGGTCAAAGAAAATACACTGTAGGGTTTTCCAATGAAGGAAAAACTATGAATAGAATTTCGAACTATAAATAGAATGTACTGATGGATATACATACAGAGAGGTCAATAACTATTTGATCACCCGGTAATTTTACATTGTATGATACTTTAACCATTTTTTGTACATTACTGTGTCAAATAAAAAAGAAAACCCAGGAATGGCACATCTTCTTGGGCAGTCGTGGCCTGGTGGTTCACGTCTTGGACTCGTGATCTGAAGGTTGCTGCTTCGAGATTTGGAACCAGTGGGAATACCACGACAGAGGTGAGTCCCTTGAGCAAGGCACCGCCCCCCCCACTGCTCCCCGGGCACTGCAGCTTTTGGCTGCCCACTTCTCCGGGTGTGTGTTCACAGTGTGTGTGTGTTCAATTACTGTGTGTGTGCACTAGGATGGGTTAAATGCAGAGCACAAATTCTAAGTATGGAACACCATACTTGGCAACACTTCATTTCACTGTGTGTGCCATGACCTTCACAAAAGCATATCAAGGTTCTAGAGAACCTAGCCAGTCTCCAGACCTAAAACCAATTGAAAATCTTCGGAGGGAGCTAAAACTTCGTGTTGCTCAGCGACAGCGCCACAACCTGACAGATCTAAAGAAGATCTGTATGGAGGAGTGGACCAAAAACCTCCCAGTATGTATGTGCAAATCTGATTGAAAACTACAGGAACTGTTTATCTTTTGTTAAAGGCAAAGTCACTTATATTGTCAGATCACCACAGCACATGTGCCCTGGTGAGTGAGATTCTTGGGAGTTTGCTTCAGAAAAATTGCAGCACAGTTAACATATAACATGTAACAACTAATACGACTTCAACATAAGACAGTGTGCAATATACACATACATATAATCAGTACAAACAGTGTACTATTGGACAAACTTACAGTAGGAACATTAAAAAAAAAAGCTATCCCTCATGTCTTCACAGACGTTTTCAACATCTCACTTAGTCAGGCTGTGGTTCACACATGCTTCAAAGCTACCACCATCATTCCAGTCCCGAAGAAGCCATCTCCATCCTGCTTCAATGACTACCGTCCTGTTGCACTTACTCCCATCCTCATGAAGTGCTTCGAACGGCTAGTCATGCACCACATCAAGTCTGCCCTCCCCCCCTCCCTGGACCCATTCCAGTTTACATATCGGTCAAACCGGTCGACCGACGATGCCATCTCAACTACCCTCCACTCAGCACTCACACATCTAGAGAAAAAAGACTCATACATCAGAATGCTGTTCATTGACTTCAACACAATCATCCCTCAACAGCTCATTCACAAACTGGTCGAGCTGGGGCTCAACACTTCACTGTGCAACTGGTTGTTGGACTTTCTAACTGGAAGACCTCAGGCAGTACGTGTCGGCAGCAACACATCCAGCACCATCACACTGAACACTGGGGCCCCCCAAAGATGTGTACTGAGCCCACTACTCTTCACTCTGCTGACCCACGACTGCACACCATCACACAACTCCAACCTCTTCATTAAGTTTGCGGATGACACGACTGTGGTGGGTCTCATTAGCAACAGAGATGAGACAAACTACAGGAGCGAGGTGAGCCACCTGGCCAGGTTGTGCAGTGACAACAATCTCTCTCTGAACGTGGAGAAGACGAAGGAGATTGTGGTCACTTCAGGAGAGCACTCACTCAGCATGTTCCTCTGACCATCAACGGTTCCTGAACCGACAACACCGCAGCGCTGGCCAAGAAATCACAGCAGCGTCTCTACTTCCTCCGCAAACTGAGGAGAGCCAGAGCCCCACCCCCCATCATGTACACCTTCTACAGAGGCACCATCGAGAGCATTCTGACCAGCTGCATCACTGTGTGGTATGGCACCTGCAACGAGTCCTGCCGGAAGACTGCCCACCAGACTTGTGGGCAGTCGGGGCCTGGTGGTTCGAGTCTTGGACTCGTGATCCAAAGGTTGCTGGTTCGATACTCGGAACCAGCGGGAATCCCACGACTGAGGTGAGTCCCTTGAGCAAGGCATCGTCCCCCCCACTGCTCCCCGGGCGCCGCAGCATGGCTGCCCACTGCTCCGGGCTGTCAGGAAGTTGAACTCGCTCCCGATCTTGCCCCCTCGTCTCTCCTCTGCTCCAGGCACCACTGAACTGTGAACCCCCCCACCAGGTCCCACATTCCCAGGTCTTTCCACCCCCCCCTCCCTCTAATGTCATGCACCAGTCACTTTGTGCAGCAGTAGTCTGCTCACAACCTCATATACCATGGAACTGACACCATTCTACTACCTCATCAGTCAGTTTAACAAATAACTGCTCTGTCACTTTAATCAGTCTGGTATAAGCTATAAGCTATTTATTTGCACTAAAAATCTTTTTTATCTGCACTGTTTGTTCACTGGTTTGCACTCTATCTGCCTCGTGCCTTGCGTTGCTTTGCTTTTTTTCTTATTAACCTTATTTTTTATTTTATTGATATTATATCTTTCTTCACATTCCCTTATTGTATAGTTGTATAGTTTTTATCTTATTTACTGTTAGTGTTATCTGTATGCACCGGGGGATTGAGAGTAACACAATATTGATTCTCTGTATGTATGTACTGTACATGTGGAGAATTGACAATAAAGCAGACTTGAACTTGAACTTGAACTTGACTTGACTCGTGCGGGAGCGGATGCCTTCTTCCTGAGGGTAGCATAGAGAGCAGTCTGTGAGATGGGTGTCTGGAGTCCCTGATGATCTTCCGGGATTTCCTTAAGCACCGCCTCAGTAGTGCAATTGATATAGAATAGTGTGAATAGATTGTAAACAGAAAGTATCCAACTAATATTAGTTCTCTATATAGTTGTGGCGATATTAGTACCTGCAATATTAGTGCAAAAATGGATTAAAAGGAATCCTAAGGGATTTTACGAGCTCAACGCAGAGAGCGTTTCGTCTGATTGTCCTCAGCAGCTGGTAGCTAAGTCCCTGTAATGCGTTGGGCATCTTTTTACCACCTGCTGCAATGCCTTTCGACTCTGCAACAGAGCAGATCCCACACCATACTGTAGTCCAGGAGAGGTCCGCAGAGATGGGGGTCTCCAGGAACTTACATTAAACCTATAGACACACTCAACGGCAATTTCATTTATCTCCAGAATCATGTGGTCAAAGAATGGATCTCCTCCCTGTAGGCATCACGGCTGCTGATGAGACTGATCACCGTATGATCACCGTATGATCATCGTAAACTTGACGGCCTTTTCATCAGGAAGTCCATAATCCAGTTACATAGGAATGTGTTGATGCCTGGGTCTGTCGCCTCTGGCTTGCTTAGTTGGGGTCACTTTATTTACAGCGATATCGTTGACTTGCTTGAATTTGAACGCACAGACACTTCCAAAGTAAAGAAGAAGACATCAACGAACTGAAGATGAAAGCACAGACACTATTTAAATGTGATGACATCCCCAAATTCAATAATTAGATTAGATTAGATTAGATTCAACTTTATTGTCATTGCACATGTAAGATACAAGACAATGAAATGCAGTTAGCATCTAACCAGAAGTGCAATAAGCAGTAAGTACAGGATATATATGTAATATATACAATAATACAGAATATATGAATATAGATAAGTATTATGGACAGATTTACAGGTTAATATACAGGCAGATATACAGGCAGGTGTGCTATGAACATCCTATACATTATGTAAAGTGTATGTACACTATAGACAGAACTATAAACATAATTTACAGTATTGTAGTGGATCGTGAAGTGCATTGGAATTTTTTGAGTGTGCAAATGGATTGTCAGTGTTACTGAGTGAACACTAGTGCAAGTGTATTGCCTTTAACTATCATCATATATTATTGACACACTGTTTTACTAATCAATGTTGTTAAGCTTCTTTGATACGGTGTATGTAGTCTAAAGCGCTATAATAAAGATGAGTTTAGATATACGCTTTGAGAGGATGACCATGTTTAAGGCTGACCGGAAGTGTGAGTCCAGTAGAGTCTCTCCGCTGTGCATGGACCAAAAGCACTTTATCATTCTACCGTTCGCCCGTCGGAAGGTTCTAGCACAATGGTGGTGAATTTAAAGCATGAGGGCAAAGTGGTTTGGGCAAGAGACGGATTCAATATGTTTATAAGAACTGTGCACATCGGCACAGGACTATCGTCTGGTGTAAGTGCTTTGTGTGCCCTGATCTGGCTCAGAGCGTTGTACACATCTGGGAAGAAGAAGAGCCGGATCGGCTGGTGTCAGCGGTGGGTTGACCTTGGTGGTACTTTTCTCTTTCAAAGAGAGCCTAAAAGTCTCAAGGCTCGATCAGGAAGACGAAATCTGTGGACTTGTAATGGTTGGGATTGTAGTCTCTGAATGGTGAACACATCAACCACGTTTAATTTCTATTAGGTGCACTTTTATTTCATTTTGTGATGGAAAAACCCCTTAAAGCCCATGTAGTCTTACTTTCTCAGTTATTTTATTCATTCAAAGTTGGGTCAGTGCTGTCTGTGAAATGATCTGAAGATATTGTGGTTTTTTTCTTTTCTCATGTCTATCATGTATGATTTATTACTGTCCATTTAAGAACGGAAATCTGTAGATAATTTAATACCTCAACAAACATTTCTGCAAGAACAATAACGGCCTGTTTGTGTTTATCACTTCAATTTTCCTTTTATTTGGGATTTTGGGAAGAACTTAAGACATGACCATAAATATCACAGATTTATATATTTAGCAATATTTTAGAGTGATTAATCTTCCTTGAGTAGAAACTGTAGAATCAATAAAGTTTCTTGTAAATGTCTCTCCTAACATCACACGCGTGACATTCTTCTACAAGTATTAAGTCAGCATTAGTTTGTCTGCAGAATATAAAAGAGATTTTATTTTGCTGAGATCTTTTAAACCGTGAATATTTACAAAAATCCAAACTTTGGTTTTACAAACCTAAACACAGATTCTACTCACAGAACTTTAGAAACTTCCCTCGGTGTATGACTGACAAAGTTACTAAAGTTACTAAAGCCCTTCCTAACATTACATAACATTTCATGACCTTAATGTCACTATACGGTGGGACAAACAAACATAACGCTGCTTTGGCATGAGATTCATATGTATTACATTATTTAAAGACAAAACATGAACATGTAAAGTTCTGCATAAGATTCATATGTATTACATTATTTAAAGAAAAAACATGAACATGTAAAGTTCTGCATAAGATTCATATGTATTACATTATTTAAAGAAAAAACATGAACATGTAAAGTTCTGCATAAGATTCATATGTATTACATTATTTAAAGAAAAAACATGAACATGTAAAGTTCTGCATGAGATTCATATGTATTACATTATTTAAAGAAAAAACATGAACATGTAAAGTTCTGCATGAGATTCATATGTATTACATTATTTAAAGAAAAAACATGAACATGTAAAGTTCTGCATGAGATTCATATGTATTACATTATTTAAAGACAAAACATGAACATGTAAAGTTCTGCATGAGATTCATATGTATTACATTATTTAAAGACAAAACATGAACATGTAAAGTTCTGCATGAGATTCATATGTATTACATTATTTAAAGAAAAAACATGAACATGTAAAGTTCTGCATGAGATTCATATGTATTACATTATTTAAAGAAAAAACATGAACATGTAAAGTTCTGCATGAGATTCATATGTATTACATTATTTAAAGACAAAACATGAACATGTAAAGTTCTGCATGAGATTCATATGTATTACATTATTTAAAGACAAAACATGAACATGTAAAGTTCCGGTTCTGAGGCATTAGACCTTTCACCCGCACAGATGACACATGTGAAACTTATGTGCTGATCTGAGGTCAGAGGTCAAAGAGTTCTCCACACATAAGGTCATAAAAGCCTCTCAGAACAATCTTTCTTTACTTTACTCTCACTTCTAATCTCTCTCTTCTAATCTCTCACTTCTAATCTCTCACTTCTAATCTCTCTCTTCTAATCTCTCACTTCTAATCTCTCACTTCTAATCTCTCTCTTCTAATCTCTCACTTCTAATCTCTCTCTTCTAATCTCTCACTTCTAATCTCTCACTTCTAATCTCTCTCTTCTAATCTCTCACTTCTAATCTCTCTCTTCTAATCTCTCTCTTCTAATCTCTCACTTCTAATCTCTCTCTTCTAATCTCTCACTTCTAATCTCTCACTTCTAATCTCTCTCTTCTAATCTCTCACTTCTAATCTCTCTCTTCTAATCTCTCACTTCTAATCTCTCACTTCTAATCTCTCTCTTCTAATCTCTCACTTCTAATCTCTCACTTCTAATCTCTCACTTCTAATCTTTCTCTTCTAATCTCTCACTTCTAATCTTTCTCTTCTAATCTCTCACTTCTAATCTCTCACTTCTAATCTCTCACTTCTAATCTTTCTCTTCTAATCTCTCTCTTCTAATCTCTCTCTTCTAATCTCTCACTTCTAATCTCTCTCTTCTAATCTCTCACTTCTAATCTCTCACTTCTAATCTTTCTCTTCTAATCTCTCTCTTCTAATCTCTCACTTCTAATCTCTCACTTCTAATCTCTCTCTTCTAATCTCTCACTTCTAATCTTTCTCTTCTAATCTCTCACTTCTAATCTTTCTCTTCTAATCTCTCTCTTCTAATCTCTCTCTTCTAATCTCTCTCTTCTAATCTCTCACTTCTAATCTCTCACTTCTAATCTCTCTCTTCTAATCTCTCACTTCTAATCTCTCACTTCTAATCTCTCACTTCTAATCTCTCTCTTCTAATCTCTCACTTCTAATCTCTCACTTCTAATCTCTCACTTCTAATCTCTCTCTTCTAATCTCTCACTTCTAATCTCTCACTTCTAATCTCTCTCTTCTAATCTCTCTCTTCTAATCTCTCACTTCTAATCTCTCACTTCTAATCTCTCACTTCTAATCTCTCACTTCTAATCTCTCACTTCTAATCTCTCACTTCTAATCTCTCTCTTCTAATCTCTCTCTTCTAATCTCTCACTTCTAATCTCTCACTTCTAATCTCTCTCTTCTAATCTCTCTCTTCTAATCTCTCTCTTCTAATCTCTCACTTCTAATCTCTCACTTCTAATCTCTCACTTCTAATCTCTCACTTCTAATCTCTCACTTCTAATCTCTCACTTCTAATCTCTCTCTTCTAATCTCTCACTTCTAATCTCTCTCTTCTAATCTCTCTCTTCTAATCTCTCACTTCTAATCTCTCTCTTCTAATCTCTCTCTTCTAATCTCTCTCTTCTAATCTCTCTCTTCTAATCTCTCTCTTCTAATCTCTCTCTTCTAATCTCTCTCTTCTAATCTCTCACTTCTAATCTCTCTCTTCTAATCTCTCACTTCTAATCTCTCACTTCTAATCTCTCACTTCTAATCTCTCACTTCTAATCTCTCACTTCTAATCTCTAATCTCTCTCTTCTAATCTCTCTCTTCTAATCTCTCACTTCTAATCTCTCTCTTCTAATCTCTCTCTTCTAATCTCTCTCTTCTAATCTCTCTCTTCTAATCTCTCTCTTCTAATCTCTCACTTCTAATCTCTCACTTCTAATCTCTCACTTCTAATCTCTCACTTCTAATCTTTCTCTTCTAATCTCTCTCTTCTAATCTCTCTCTTCTAATCTCTCACTTCTAATCTCTCTCTTCTAATCTCTCTCTTCTAATCTCTCACTTCTAATCTCTCTCTTCTAATCTCTCACTTCTAATCTCTCTCTTCTAATCTCTCACTTCTAATCTTTCTCTTCTAATCTCTCACTTCTAATCTCTCTCTTCTAATCTCTCACTTCTAATCTCTCACTTCTAATCTTTCTCTTCTAATCTCTCACTTCTAATCTCTCTCTTCTAATCTCTCTCTTCTAATCTCTCACTTCTAATCTCTCACTTCTAATCTTTCTCTTCTAATCTCTCACTTCTAATCTCTCTCTTCTAATCTCTCACTTCTAATCTCTCACTTCTAATCTTTCTCTTCTAATCTCTCACTTCTAATCTCTCTCTTCTAATCTCTCTCTTCTAATCTTTCTCTTCTAATCTCTCACTTCTAATCTCTCTCTTCTAATCTCTCACTTCTAATCTCTCACTTCTAATCTTTCTCTTCTAATCTCTCACTTCTAATCTTTCTCTTCTAATCTCTCTCTTCTAATCTCTCTCTTCTAATCTCTCACTTCTAATCTCTCTCTTCTAATCTCTCACTTCTAATCTCTCTCTTCTAATCTTTCTCTTCTAATCTCTCACTTCTAATCTCTCTCTTCTAATCTCTCTCTTCTAATCTCTCTCTTCTAATCTCTCTCTTCTAATCTCTCTCTTCTAATCTCTCTCTTCTAATCTCTCACTTCTAATCTCTCACTTCTAATCTCTCTCTTCTAATCTCTCACTTCTAATCTCTCACTTCTAATCTCTCACTTCTAATCTCTCACTTCTAATCTCTCACTTCTAATCTCTCACTTCTAATCTCTCACTTCTAATCTCTCACTTCTAATCTCTCACTTCTAATCTCTCACTTCTAATCTCTCACTTCTAATCTCTCACTTCTAATCTCTCACTTCTAATCTCTCACTTCTAATCTCTAATCTCTCTCTTCTAATCTCTCTCTTCTAATCTCTCACTTCTAATCTCTCTCTTCTAATCTCTCTCTTCTAATCTCTCTCTTCTAATCTCTCTCTTCTAATCTCTCTCTTCTAATCTCTCTCTTCTAATCTCTCTCTTCTAATCTCTCACTTCTAATCTCTCTCTTCTAATCTCTCTCTTCTAATCTCTCACTTCTAATCTCTCTCTTCTAATCTCTCACTTCTAATCTCTCACTTCTAATCTCTCTCTTCTAATCTCTCACTTCTAATCTCTCACTTCTAATCTCTCACTTCTAATCTCTCACTTCTAATCTCTCACTTCTAATCTCTCTCTTCTAATCTCTCTCTTCTAATCTCTCACTTCTAATCTCTCTCTTCTAATCTCTCACTTCTAATCTCTCTCTTCTAATCTCTCACTTCTAATCTCTCACTTCTAATCTCTCACTTCTAATCTCTCACTTCTAATCTCTCTCTTCTAATCTCTCTCTTCTAATCTCTCACTTCTAATCTCTCACTTCTAATCTCTCTCTTCTAATCTCTCACTTCTAATCTCTCACTTCTAATCTCTCACTTCTAATCTCTCTCTTCTAATCTCTCTCTTCTAATCTCTCACTTCTAATCTCTCACTTCTAATCTCTCTCTTCTAATCTCTCTCTTCTAATCTCTCACTTCTAATCTCTCACTTCTAATCTCTCTCTTCTAATCTCTCACTTCTAATCTCTCTCTTCTAATCTCTCACTTCTAATCTCTCACTTCTAATCTCTCACTTCTAATCTCTCACTTCTAATCTCTCTCTTCTAATCTCTCTCTTCTAATCTCTCACTTCTAATCTCTCACTTCTAATCTCTCTCTTCTAATCTCTCTCTTCTAATCTCTCACTTCTAATCTCTCACTTCTAATCTCTCTCTTCTAATCTCTCACTTCTAATCTCTCACTTCTAATCTCTCACTTCTAATCTTTCTCTTCTAATCTCTCTCTTCTAATCTTTCTCTTCTAATCTCTCTCTTCTAATCTCTCTCTTCTAATCTCTCACTTCTAATCTCTCTCTTCTAATCTCTCACTTCTAATCTCTCTCTTCTAATCTCTCTCTTCTAATCTCTCTCTTCTAATCTCTCACTTCTAATCTCTCTCTTCTAATCTCTCACTTCTAATCTCTCACTTCTAATCTCTCTCTTCTAATCTCTCTCTTCTAATCTCTCTCTTCTAATCTCTCTCTTCTAATCTCTCACTTCTAATCTCTCTCTTCTAATCTCTCTCTTCTAATCTCTCTCTTCTAATCTCTCACTTCTAATCTCTCTCTTCTAATCTCTCACTTCTAATCTCTCACTTCTAATCTCTCTCTTCTAATCTCTCACTTCTAATCTCTCTCTTCTAATCTCTCTCTTCTAATCTCTCACTTCTAATCTCTCTCTTCTAATCTCTCACTTCTAATCTCTCTCTTCTAATCTCTCTCTTCTAATCTCTCACTTCTAATCTCTCTCTTCTAATCTCTCTCTTCTAATCTCTCTGTTCTAATCTCTCACTTCTAATCTCTCTCTTCTAATCTCTCTCTTCTAATCTCTCTCTTCTAATCTCTCACTTCTAATCTCTCTCTTCTAATCTCTCACTTCTAATCTCTCACTTCTAATCTCTCTCTTCTAATCTCTCTCTTCTAATCTCTCTCTTCTAATCTCTCACTTCTAATCTTTCTCTTCTAATCTCTCACTTCTAATCTCTCTCTTCTAATCTCTCACTTCTAATCTTTCTCTTCTAATCTCTCACTTCTAATCTCTCTCTTCTAATCTCTCTCTTCTAATCTCTCTCTTCTAATCTCTCACTTCTAATCTCTCTCTTCTAATCTCTCACTTCTAATCTCTCACTTCTAATCTCTCTCTTCTAATCTCTCTCTTCTAATCTTTCTCTTCTAATCTCTCACTTCTAATCTCTCTCTTCTAATCTCTCACTTCTAATCTCTCTCTTCTAATCTCTCTCTTCTAATCTCTCTCTTCTAATCTCTCACTTCTAATCTCTCTCTTCTAATCTCTCACTTCTAATCTCTCACTTCTAATCTCTCTCTTCTAATCTCTCTCTTCTAATCTCTCTCTTCTAATCTCTCTCTTCTAATCTCTCTCTTCTAATCTCTCACTTCTAATCTCTCTCTTCTAATCTCTCACTTCTAATCTCTCTCTTCTAATCTCTCTCTTCTAATCTCTCACTTCTAATCTCTCTCTTCTAATCTCTCACTTCTAATCTCTCACTTCTAATCTCTCTCTTCTAATCTCTCTCTTCTAATCTCTCTCTTCTAATCTCTCTCTTCTAATCTCTCTCTTCTAATCTCTCACTTCTAATCTTTCTCTTCTAATCTCTCTCTTCTAATCTCTCTCTTCTAATCTCTCTCTTCTAATCTCTCTCTTCTAATCTCTCTCTTCTAATCTCTCACTTCTAATCTCTCTCTTCTAATCTCTCACTTCTAATCTCTCACTTCTAATCTCTCTCTTCTAATCTCTCACTTCTAATCTCTCTCTTCTAATCTCTCTCTTCTAATCTCTCACTTCTAATCTCTCTCTTCTAATCTCTCACTTCTAATCTCTCTCTTCTAATCTCTCTCTTCTAATCTCTCTCTTCTAATCTCTCACTTCTAATCTCTCTCTTCTAATCTCTCTCTTCTAATCTCTCTCTTCTAATCTCTCACTTCTAATCTCTCTCTTCTAATCTCTCTCTTCTAATCTCTCTCTTCTAATCTCTCTCTTCTAATCTCTCTCTTCTAATCTCTCACTTCTAATCTCTCTCTTCTAATCTCTCTCTTCTAATCTCTCTCTTCTAATCTCTCTCTTCTAATCTCTCTCTTCTAATCTCTCTCTTCTAATCTCTCTCTTCTAATCTCTCTCTTCTAATCTCTCTCTTCTAATCTCTCTCTTCTAATCTCTCACTTCTAATCTTTCTCTTCTAATCTCTCACTTCTAATCTTTCTCTTCTAATCTCTCTCTTCTAATCTCTCTCTTCTAATCTCTCTCTTCTAATCTCTCTCTTCTAATCTCTCTCTTCTAATCTCTCTCTTCTAATCTCTCACTTCTAATCTCTCTCTTCTAATCTCTCACTTCTAATCTCTCACTTCTAATCTCTCTCTTCTAATCTCTCTCTTCTAATCTCTCTCTTCTAATCTCTCACTTCTAATCTTTCTCTTCTAATCTCTCTCTTCTAATCTCTCACTTCTAATCTCTCTCTTCTAATCTCTCACTTCTAATCTTTCTCTTCTAATCTCTCTCTTCTAATCTCTCTCTTCTAATCTCTCTCTCTAATCTCTCACTTCTAATCTCTCTCTTCTAATCTCTCTCTTCTAATCTCTCACTTCTAATCTCTCTCTTCTAATCTCTCTCTTCTAATCTCTCACTTCTAATCTCTCACTTCTAATCTCTCTCTTCTAATCTCTCACTTCTAATCTCTCTCTTCTAATCTCTCTCTTCTAATCTCTCTCTTCTAATCTCTCACTTCTAATCTCTCACTTCTAATCTCTCTCTTCTAATCTCTCACTTCTAATCTCTCACTTCTAATCTCTCTCTTCTAATCTCTCACTTCTAATCTCTCACTTCTAATCTCTCTCTTCTAATCTCTCTCTTCTAATCTCTCTCTTCTAATCTTTCTCTTCTAATCTCTCTCTTCTAATCTCTCTCTTCTAATCTCTCTCTTCTAATCTCTCACTTCTAATCTCTCACTTCTAATCTCTCACTGTTCGGTTTGAGCACAGATTGGTCTTTGCCTGCCATTTTATCACACAATATTTATTAGGATTTCATTTTATTGATTCATTTTTTTTTCATATTTATTTATGTTTTCATTTTGTGGTTATATTTTCTGCGTCTATTTTTCATTTAGTGTCTAAAACTACTCGATACTTTAATGTTGATGATTGTGTCTTAAACGTTCGTGTTAAGGTGAATAAAATATCGATTTATGAAGCTGTTCATCTCGCGAGATTTAAACACAGGCAACTCTCGTTCCGTACAGAGACTTTGAGCGTGTGCTCTCGCGAGATTTAAACACAGGCAACTCTCGTTCCGTACAGAGACTTTGAGCGTGTGCTCTCGCGAGATTTAAACACAGGCAACTCTCGTTCCGTACAGAGACTTTGAGCGTGTGCTCTCGCGAGATTTAAACACAGGCAACTCTCGTTTCGTACAGAGACTTTGAGCGTGTGCTCTCGCGAGATTTAAACACAGGCAACTCTCGTTCCGTACAGAGACTTTGAGCGTGTGCTCTCGCGAGATTTAAACACAGGCAACTCTCGTTCCGTACAGAGACTTTGAGCGTGTGCTCTCGCGAGATTTAAACACAGGCAACTCTCGTTCCGTACAGAGACTTTGAGCGTGTGCTCTCGCGAGATTTAAACACAGGCAACTCTCGTTCCGTACAGAGACTTTGAGCGTGTGCTCTCGCGAGATTAAAACACTGGCAACTCTCGTTCCGTACAGAGACTTTGAGCGTGTGCTCTCGCGAGATTTAAACACTGGCAACTCTCGTTCCGTACAGAGACTTTGAGCGTGTGCTCTCGCGAGATTAAAACACTGGCAACTCTCGTTCCGTACAGAGACTTTGAGCGTGTGCTCTCGCGAGATTTAAACACTGGCAACTCTCGTTCCGTACAGAGACTTTGAGCGTGTGCTCTCGCGAGATGTCCGGTCTCGATCTCGTGTTGTTGTTGTTGTGATGATGGCGGCGGGCGCGGAGGCTCCGGACTCCTGGTATCTGGCGCTGCTCGGTTTCGCCGAACACTTTCGGACCTCCAGTCCTCCTAAGATCCGCCTGTGCGTACATTGCCTGCAGGCCGTGTTTCAGTTCAAGCCTCCGCAGAGAGTGGAGGCCCGGACTCACCTGCAGCTGGGCTCAGTGCTGTACCATCACACGAAGAACAGCGAGCTGGCCCGCACACACCTCGAGAAAGCGGTGAGAGGCTGCAGGAAAGCCCGAGGCTTCAGCGAGCGCAAAGGCCGCAGACCGGGCCTCGAATTAAACGAGACATGTTTTTAATTAAAATGCCGCTCATTAAAGGCAGTTTTGTGCCTTATCTCTTGCATGTCTGTGTCTCTTTATGAAGTTTAAGAATGTTTCATATAATTTGTGTTTCTGTTTCCTTTCTTTTTCTCCAGTGGTTCATCTCGCAACAAGTATCCTTTCTCACACTCACAGAGCTTTACAATCACACTGTGTAGTTTATTTACATTTCAGTTTATAGATTTCTCAATGTGTGAAGTGTTTTTTCTTCTGAATTTCTTAACACAAAGTTACAGATGGCACAGTTTGAAGATGTGAAATTTGAAGCTGCCAGTCTCCTCTCTGAGCTTTACTGCCAGCAGGTGAGATTCACAATCACTGTCCATCACACATCACAGAACCACATGTCATAGATCACAGAACCACATGTCATAGATCACACATCACAGAACCACATGTCATAGATCACACATCACAGAACCACATGTCATAGATCACAGGTCACAGAACCACATGTCATAGATCACACATCACAGAACCACATGTCATAGATCACACATCACAGAACCACATGTCATAGATCACAGGTCACAGAACCACATGTCATAGATCACACATCACAGAACCACATGTCATAGATCACAGGTCACAGAACCACATGTCATAGATCACACATCACAGAACCACATGTCATAGATCACAGGTCACAGAACCACATGTCATAGATCACAGGTCACAGAACCACATGTCATAGATCACACATCACAGAACCAAATGTCATAGATCACACATCACAGAACCACATGTCATAGATCACAGGTCACAGAACCACATGTCATAGATCACACATCACAGAACCACATGTCATAGATCACAGGTCACAGAACCACATGTCATAGATCACACATCACAGAACCACATGTCATAGATCACAGGTCACAGAACCACATGTCATAGATCACACATCACAGAACCACATGTCATAGATCACACATCACAGAACCACATGTCATAGATCACAGGTCACAGAACCACATGTCATAGATCACACATCACAGAACCACATGTCATAGATCACAGGTCACAGAACCACATGTCATAGATCACACATCACAGAACCACATGTCATAGATCACACATCACAGAACCACATGTCATAGATCACACATCACAGAACCACATGTCATAGATCACACATCACAGAACCACATGTCATAGATCACACATCACAGAACCGCATGTCATAGATCACACATCACAGAACCACATGTCATAGATCACACATCACAGAACCACATGTCATAGATCACACATCACAGAACCACATGTCATAGATCACACATCACAGAACCACATGTCATAGATCACACATCACAGAACCACATGTCATAGATCACAGAACCACATGTCATAGATCACACATCACAGAACCACATGTCATAGATCACACATCACAGAACCACATGTCATAGATCACAGGTCACAGAACCACATGTCATAGATCACAGGTCACAGAACCACATGTCATAGATCACACATCACAGAACCACATGTCATAGATCACACATCACAGAACCGCATGTCATAGATCACAGGTCACAGAACCACATGTCATAGATCACACATCACAGAACCACATGTCATAGATCACACATCACAGAACCACATGTCATAGATCACAGGTCACAGAACCACATGTCATAGATCACAGGTCACAGAACCACATGTCATAGATCACACATCACAGAACCACATGTCATAGATCACACATCACAGAACCACATGTCATAGATCACAGGTCACAGAACCACATGTCATAGATCACAGGTCACAGAACCACATGTCATAGATCACACATCACAGAACCACATGTCATAGATCACACATCACAGAACCACATGTCATAGATCACACATCACAGAACCACATGTCATAGATCACAGGTCACAGAACCAAATGTCATAGATCACACATCACAGAACCACATGTCATAGATCACACATCACAGAACCACATGTCATAGATCACACATCACAGAACCACATGTCAACAGAACCACATGTCATAGATCACAGGTCACAGAACCACATGTCATAGATCACAGGTCACAGAACCACATGTCATAGATCACAGGTCACAGAACCACATGTCATAGATCACAGGTCACAGAACCACATGTCATAGATCACAGGTCACAGAACCACATGTCATAGATCACACATCACAGAACCAAATGTCATAGATCACACATCACAGAACCACATGTCATAGATCACACATCACAGAACCACATGTCATAGATCACACATCACAGAACCACATGTCATAGATCACACATCACAGAACCAAATGTCATAGATCACACATCACAGAACCACATGTCATAGATCACAGGTCACAGAACCAAATGTCATAGATCACACATCACAGAACCACATGTCATAGATCACAGGTCACAGAACCACATGTCATAGATCACACATCACAGAACCACATGTCATAGATCACACATCACAGAACCACATGTCATAGATCACAGGTCACAGAACCAAATGTCATAGATCACACATCACAGAACCACATGTCATAGATCACACATCACAGAACCACATGTCATAGATCACACATCACAGAACCACATGTCAACAGAACCACATGTCATAGATCACAGGTCACAGAACCACATGTCATAGATCACAGGTCACAGAACCACATGTCATAGATCACAGGTCACAGAACCACATGTCATAGATCACAGGTCACAGAACCACATGTCATAGATCACACATCACAGAACCACATGTCATAGATCACACATCACAGAACCACATGTCATAGATCACACATCACAGAACCACATGTCATAGATCGCACATCACAGAACCGCATGTCATAGATCACACATCACAGAACCACATGTCATAGATCACACATCACAGAACCACATGTCATAGATCACACATCACAGAACCACATGTCATAGATCACACATCACAGAACCACATGTCATAGATCACACATCACAGAACCACATGTCATAGATCACACATCACAGAACCACATGTCATAGATCACAGAACCACATGTCATAGATCACACATCACAGAACCACATGTCATAGATCACACATCACAGAACCACATGTCATAGATCACAGGTCACAGAACCACATGTCATAGATCACAGGTCACAGAACCACATGTCATAGATCACACATCACAGAACCACATGTCATAGATCACACATCACAGAACCGCATGTCATAGATCACAGGTCACAGAACCACATGTCATAGATCACACATCACAGAACCACATGTCATAGATCACACATCACAGAACCACATGTCATAGATCACAGGTCACAGAACCACATGTCATAGATCACAGGTCACAGAACCACATGTCATAGATCACACATCACAGAACCACATGTCATAGATCACACATCACAGAACCACATGTCATAGATCACAGGTCACAGAACCACATGTCATAGATCACAGGTCACAGAACCACATGTCATAGATCACACATCACAGAACCACATGTCATAGATCACACATCACAGAACCACATGTCATAGATCACAGGTCACAGAACCAAATGTCATAGATCACACATCACAGAACCACATGTCATAGATCACACATCACAGAACCACATGTCATAGATCACACATCACAGAACCACATGTCAACAGAACCACATGTCATAGATCACAGGTCACAGAACCACATGTCATAGATCACAGGTCACAGAACCACATGTCATAGATCACAGGTCACAGAACCACATGTCATAGATCACAGGTCACAGAACCACATGTCATAGATCACAGGTCACAGAACCACATGTCATAGATCACACATCACAGAACCAAATGTCATAGATCACACATCACAGAACCACATGTCATAGATCACACATCACAGAACCACATGTCATAGATCACACATCACAGAACCACATGTCATAGATCACACATCACAGAACCACATGTCATAGATCACACATCACAGAACCACATGTCATAGATCACACATCACAGAACCACATGTCATAGATCACAGGTCACAGAACCAAATGTCATAGATCACACATCACAGAACCACATGTCATAGATCACAGGTCACAGAACCACATGTCATAGATCACACATCACAGAACCACATGTCATAGATCACACATCACAGAACCACATGTCATAGATCACACATCACAGAACCACATGTCATAGATCACAGGTCACAGAACCAAATGTCATAGATCACACATCACAGAACCACATGTCATAGATCACACATCACAGAACCACATGTCATAGATCACACATCACAGAACCACTTGTCATAGATCACACATCACAGAACCACATGTCATAGATCACAGGTCACAGAACCACATGTCATAGATCACACATCACAGAACCACATGTCATAGATCACACATCACAGAACCACATGTCATAGATCACACATCACAGAACCACATGTCATAGATCACACATCACAGAACCACATGTCATAGATCACACATCACAGAACCACATGTCATAGATCACACATCACAGAACCACATGTCATAGATCACACATCACAGAACCACATGTCATAGATCACACATCACAGAACCACATGTCATAGATCACAGGTCACAGAACCACATGTCATAGATCACAGGTCACAGAACCACATGTCATAGATCACACATCACAGAACCAAATGTCATAGATCACAGGTCACAGAACCACATGTCATAGATCACAGGTCACAGAACCACATGACATAGATCACACATCACAGAACCACATGTCATAGATCACAGGTCACAGAACCAAATGTCATAGATCACAGGTCACAGAACCACATGTCATAGATCACAGGTCACAGAACCACATGACATAGATCACACATCACAGAACCACATGTCATAGATCACAGGTCACAGAACCACATGTCATAGATCACAGGTCACAGAACCACATGTCATAGATCACAGGTCACAGAACCACATGTCATAGATCACACATCACAGAACCACATGTCATAGATCACAGGTCACAGAACCAAATGTCATAGATCACAGGTCACAGAACCAAATGTCATAGATCACAGGTCACAGAACCACATGTCATAGATCACAGGTCACAGAACCACATGTCATAGATCACACATCACAGAACCACATGTCATAGATCACAGGTCACAGAACCACATGTCATAGATCACAGGTCACAGAACCACATGACATAGATCACACATCACAGAACCACATGTCATAGATCACAGGTCACAGAACCAAATGTCATAGATCACAGGTCACAGAACCACATGTCATAGATCACAGGTCACAGAACCACATGACATAGATCACACATCACAGAACCACATGTCATAGATCACAGGTCACAGAACCACATGTCATAGATCACAGGTCACAGAACCACATGTCATAGATCACAGGTCACAGAACCACATGTCATAGATCACACATCACAGAACCACATGTCATAGATCACAGGTCACAGAACCAAATGTCATAGATCACAGGTCACAGAACCAAATGTCATAGATCACAGGTCACAGAACCAAATGTCATAGATCACACATCACAGAACCACATGTCATAGATCACAGGTCACAGAACCACATGTCATAGATCACACATCACAGAACCACATGTCATAGATTACAGGTCACAGAACCACATGTCATAGATCACACATCACAGAACCACATGTCATAGATCACAGGTCACAGAACCAAATGTCATAGATCACACATCACAGAACCACATGTCATAGATCACACATCACAGAACCACATGTCATAGATCACAGGTCACAGAACCACATGTCATAGATCACACATCACAGAACCAAATGTCATAGATCACACATCACAGAACCACATGTCATAGATCACAGGTCACAGAACCACATGTCATAGATCACACGTCACAGAACCACATGTCATAGATCACAGGTCACAGAACCACATGTCATAGATCACACATCACAGAACCACATGTCATAGATCACAGGTCACAGAACCACATGTCATAGATCACACATCACAGAACCACATGTCATAGATCACACATCACAGAACCACATGTCATAGATCACAGGTCACAGAACCACATGTCATAGATCACACATCACAGAACCACATGTCATAGATCACAGGTCACAGAACCACATGTCATAGATCACACATCACAGAACCACATGTCATAGATCACACATCACAGAACCACATGTCATAGATCACACATCACAGAACCACATGTCATAGATCACAGGTCACAGAACCACATGTCATAGATCACACATCACAGAACCACATGTCATAGATCACAGGTCACAGAACCAAATGTCATAGATCACACATCACAGAACCACATGTCATAGATCACACATCACAGAACCACATGTCATAGATCACAGGTCACAGAACCAAATGTCATAGATCACACATCACAGAACCACATGTCATAGATCACACGTCACAGAACCACATGTCATAGATCACACGTCACAGAACCACATGTCATAGATCACACATCACAGAACCACATGTCATAGATCACACATCACAGAACCACATGTCATAGATCACACATCACAGAACCACATGTCATAGATCACACATCACAGAACCACATGTCATAGATCACACATCACAGAACCACATGTCATAGATCACACATCACAGAACCACATGTCATAGATCACAGGTCACAGAACCACATGTCATAGATCACAGGTCACAGAACCACATGTCATAGATCACAGGTCACAGAACCACATGTCATAGATCACAGGTCACAGAACCACATGTCATAGATCACACATCACAGAACCACATGTCATAGATCACACGTCACAGAACCACATGTCATAGATCACAGGTCACAGAACCACATGTCATAGATCACACATCACAGAACCACATGTCATAGATCACACATCACAGAACCACATGTCATAGATCACACATCACAGAACCACATGTCATAGATCACAGGTCACAGAACCACATGTCATAGATCACACATCACAGAACCACATGTCATAGATCACAGGTCACAGAACCACATGTCATAGAATACACATCACAGAACCACATGTCATAGATCACAGGTCACAGAACCACATGTCATAGATCACAGGTCACAGAACCACATGTCATAGATCACAGGTCACAGAACCACATGTCATAGATCACACATCACAGAACCACATGTCATAGATCACACATCACAGAACCACATGTCATAGATCACACTTCACAGAACCACATGTCATAGATCACAGGTCACAGAACCACATGTCATAGGTCACAGGTCACAGAACCACATGTCATAGATCACAGGTCACAGAACCACATGTCATAGATCACACATCACAGAACCACATGTCATAGATCACAGGTCACAGAACCACATGTCATAGATCACACATCACAGAACCACATGTCATAGATCACAGGTCACGGTATTTCACGGCCGCTTCTACCTTTGGTCTGAAGAATAGACGGAATTGAGCTGCTTTTAAGAAAAAAAGATCGATTAAGATTTAAAACACAGTTAGTCTAAGTCTTTGTCATTCAACATGTCAGCTGGTCAGAGAGAACGTCGCGGTGTGAGATCTGTTCTTTCCTGTTAAATTTTTCTACATGCATTGTTTGTCATTACTAAGGTTGTGTGTGTGTGTTTGTGTTGTTGTTGTTGTTGTGTAAGAATCTGGTGGACTCTGCGAAGCCTCTGTTACGGAAGGCCATCCAGATCTCACAGCAGACCCCTTACTGGCACTGTAGACTTCTGTTTCAGCTGGCGGTATGTCACTTCACTGAACATCACACTCTATGTAAATTACTTTTTTTATTATTTAGCAATAGATAAACGTCAATTCAGGTACTTAACATCTTCTTAACTGCAGGTAAAAAACAGACCTTTTATAGTGATCAGTGTTATGTGTAGTATGATTATTAATTGATTTGGCAGACTTTTTATCCAAAGTGACTCACAGTATTATACAGTTGTCAATCATCACTGTAGAGTAAACAGGGTTAAGATGTCTTGAAGAACACTTCAGTTATTATCTGCTGACACTGAGATTCAAACCAACAACCTTCTGATCACAAGATCAACTCTCTAACCACCAGCCCACAATTGAAAGATAGCTTAAAGATTATTTAGATTTTGACTGATGATCAGGAAGTTAGTCTTGTTTGTTCTGACGAGTTTTTTTGTATTTACAGCAACTTCACACTTTAGAGAAGGATCTTGTATCAGCGTGTGATCTGTTGGGTGTCGGAGCAGAATACGCTCGAGTCGTTGGATCTGAATACACCAGGTGCTTATTATTTATTAAACTAAATATTACAATGGTTTTATGAGTTTTATTCAGAAGTGATATTATTGACAAGCCTAAATATTTATGTTTATTCTCACAGAGCTCTCTTCCTTTTGAGTAAAGGCATGGTGAGTAAAATCATTATTCACTTTTCCAGACTATCATAATTTCTGCTCACGGAAGCAAATCTTCAAATTTTTTAAACAGTTTGTTTACAGTTATATATGGTATTTATATAGTTAATTATTTTAGTCACTGAAAATACAGTATAAACTTTTTGCTTATTGTTTTTATATTTTTATTTTTACACACAGACATTATTCAGAAAATGTCATCACCCATATCGCTGTAATATTTATATATTGAATTGTGCTAGCCATAGAAACACACCCTCGTTTCTGCCTGAGGATTTCTGGAGGGTCAGTGTTATTTGTGAATAATTTTGTGTGTGTTTGTAGTTGCTGTTGATGGAGCGGAAGCTGCAAGAGGTTCATCCGCTCCTTACACTGTGTGGACAGATTGTGGAAACCTGGCAAGGAAACCCCATCCAGAAAGAGTCGCTGCGTGTTTTCTTCCTCGTGCTGCAGGTGACACATTACCTGGACGCAGGACAGGTTAGTGTTGCACCTTCTAACACACACACACACACATGCAGATGCTTCTCTCCCTGTAAATACTTAGTATTTGGTGTGTTCGTACAGGTAAAGAGTGTAAAGCCATGTCTGAAGCAGCTCCAGCAGTGTATCCAGACCATCTCAACTCTTCATGATGATGAGATTTTGCCTAGTAACTCTGCTGATCTCTTCCACTGGCTTCCAAAAGAGCACATGTGTGTGCTGGTCTATCTTGTGAGTGATGCTGCATCAAACAGTGTTATTAAGAAATGTGACAAAACAAATAAAAAGTTTTCTTCACCAGTAGAAATTGAATTTGTTTTTGTTCTTGATGAATGACTGAAGTTTGAACTGACATTGTTTGATTGGACAACAACTGAGGTCTTTATGGAGATTATTTATTAATGTGTTTATTTCAGGTGACCGTCATGCACTCGATGCAGGCTGGATATCTAGAGAAAGCCCAGAAATACACAGATAAAGCCCTCATGCAGTTGGAGAAACTCAAGAGTATGTTCACATGACATCACGCTCACACACAGTTGATGTTCACATGCTAAGATGTGATTGTGTTTTGCAGTGTTGGATTGCAGTCCCATTCTATCTTCATTTCAAGTCATTCTGTTGGAGCACATCATCATGTGTCGTCTGGTCACGGGACACAAGGCCACAGCACTACAGGAGGTGTGTGTGTGTGTGTGTGTGTCTGTGTGTGTGTGTGTGTGTGTGTGTGTGTGTGTGTGTGTGCGTGTGTGCGTGCGTGCGTGCGTGCGTGCGTGCGTGCGTGCGTGCGTGCGTGCGTGCGTGCTTGTGTGCGCTCACATTGTTAAGGGTTGTCTGTGTCTGTCTGTGTAGGTGGACTCCAGAATCAGTTTTATTGCTAAGTGGGCACACAAGGAATTTGTTTTAGTTACAGAAGTGTACAAGTGTAAAGGGACAAGACACAGGTTACAAAAAACTAAATACGATAAAAGACAAAAAACATTAGCTATAAATGCATTTAGACAGAAAAGCTCCGGATGATGAATCGTATGTACAGATTTGCTATAAATAAGCAAGTTACAAAGTGCTTTTTACAAATGTTAAAGAGAAACTATTGCACATGAAGCTGAGGAGGTTTGTGTGTATACTGCAGGGTGTGTGTTTAGTTTGTGCTGATTTAAGGCTATAATGTATGTGTGTGCGTTTAGATCTCACAGGTGTGTCAGTTATGTCAGCAGTCTCCACGGCTCTTCTCCAATCACGCTGCCCAGCTTCACACACTGCTGGTGAGCTTTTACACACAATGACATGAACACAAAGCTCAGGTGTTCAGAGGATGTTTGTATGGCAATAGCATGTTGAGTGTCATGTGTTTTGTGTTCTCAGGGATTGTATTGTATTTCTGTGAACTGTATGGATAATGCCGAGGCTCAGTTCACTACCGCTCTCAGGGTGAGAGACACCTTACACTTTAGTAAAAATGTTGCATTGCTTGCATCACATATAGATGCCAATAATAAAGCATCTGTGTTTCAGTTGACCACACATCAGGAGTTATGGACGTTCATCGTTACTAACCTGGCCAGCGTTTACATCAGAGAGGGAAATAGACATCAGGAGGTCTGGAATTCTGCTCTGTCAATGAATATAAACATGTCTACTTATGAGATTTAATTAGAATTAATGAAACTGTCATGACGGAAGGAGTTTGAAAGCATTTATGTCATTCTGTGTTGTTTTGTGCAGCTCTACAGTCTTTTAGAGAGGATCAATCCAGATCACAATTTTCCTGTTAGGTAACAGCAATCTTCCGTTCGTTCTGTAGTCTTTATTCTTCACATGACTCTCTAATGTGGTGATGGTTTTATTTATAACAAATAAAACAACTAAACAAACTGACGGAGGAATGGTCTTCCTGCAGTTCTCACTGTTTGCGAGCGGCT
>CM065654.1:2028231-2150526 GCA_033220385.1 Triplophysa yarkandensis
AAAATATGAGCTGATCACCTTGTCTTTATTTGCCATTATTGTGGATGGAACCTCCGTATATGTTCTGGGGAAAAACAGAAGAAATCAAATTGAAGTTAAAAGCATCAAGGACCTTAAGGAAATATCACTCGTTATTTTAAAGATTTTCTGTTTCCATACTTTCGTGTCATACAGAGATTAAAGATATAGTTTAAATTCTTCCATAACCATGACCTAATTTAAAATGTGGTTTGATGATGCTTGAGGCAAAATTGATCAAAAGGTGGAGTAACTGAAACTGAACTTGAAAAACTAATGTTGTTGAGCAGGTTGAGTTGAGTTTGTTTTTTGGGAGTTAAATAGAACATTGGAAGTTTGGCCATCGGGCATTCAGTATAGTCCTGTTAATAAAACATGCCTGATGCATTGAAGACAGATTTCACATAATATATAGAAGACTAATATACAGACAAATCATTCATATTACAATCATTAAACTAGTTTGATTTCATTTTATGGACTTTAGATTTTAGACGGTTGTATGTATATCATTAGAAAAATCTTACCGTGTGATGTTTTTACTTGTGAAGGCACTGATGATCCACTCGATGTCCAGAATCTTGTAAGGAAAAAACACCAGATGTGTGGAGTTATCCAAATCCACAGCGCTCTCCGGGTACATCATCCTGTGAGATGTTCTGAAACCAACGTCCTTCTCGAAACCTTTTGTTGGACCTTTATTTATCCTGAAAGACAACAATATAAGTTCAACAAAACCTCTTCCAAAGTTCTCCTCTTTACAGCAATGTCACAGCAGAACCATTTCTTTCATCCAAAGCACGTTTTCCACCGCACCGAAAGTTTGAAGAAAACAAATTTAATGTGAAGGTCAAAGATTCTTCATGGACATATATCTCTGTAATGCATCATGAGGAATCTTTATAGTAGTGTATGTTCTCAACACACTGAATTGATTTCAGATGTAGGTTTGTGTATTATTGTACCTCATGACAAAGTCCTTGGAATCTATAAGAGGTCCATAATGGGATCCCAAAAGGTTTCCAGAGTTCCCAACCACAGCACAGGTTCTGCAGCGATGTGGACCAGCATCCGAGTAATGTTCTTTATCCGGGAAGAGCGGAAACAGATTCTTCACAACAGTGCTGTAGTTTAAAATGACATCTACATCTTGAAGATCCTTAGAAATGACGAAAATCATCATAAATACAGTTGTATCAAATACAGTCTTTTACTTTGGAGTACACATATAAACTCTGGTGCAGAAGTAACACACTCTTCTACTTTTGCTCTTCAGATCTATTCTCATGTTGGGACAAGCCTTTGTGATAATCTTAATTTAAACAGAGGTGAATAGCAAAGCATTTGTCAAGGTTGCTTTACTTTAACAATGAAGCCATTGTGCGTAACATAAACAGTGTTTTTTTAAGAAAACAAGTTCTTACCTTCCACCAGTTAAAGACATCTGAACGTAACACACTGTTGCTGCTGTTGAGCATCAGATGAACTGTTGGTGAGTAACGTGCACTAAACCAATCCTCATGCCCGGGGCCCAGAGGACAGGTGTGACACCCACATGAAGAGGACTCAGACACAAAAGAAAAATAAGAGTTGAAAGTAAAAACCATCACCGAGTTTTGGAAGTAAAAACACAAGAGGAGAAAAGTGGAGAAAAGGAGAAAAATCATATAGCGGTGGCAACGCTTCAGTTTACGGAATACCCGTGCCATCTTTAGAGTCACCCACAATGTAAAAGCAATTGTAAGTAGAGAGAGAGAAATAGAGTGAGAGTGAGAGAGAGAGAGAGAGAGAGAGAGAAATTAGTTATTTATTCTATATTTAATTTTAGATAAATACATGCATTAGTGTTTTTAAACTTGTTTTTATACAGTTATTATTGTACTTAATAGTAGAAAAAGGATAGAATACATTAACAAAGTGTAGCAATCATAGTTTTATAGTATACTGCAGTTTACTTTAGGAAAGTTAAAATCAGTAATTTACATCCTAAACAAACAATGTCACATATCATTATACCATAATATTAATGTCGCATTATGTAATAATTCTCATAAACTGATATCACATCACATCTAGTGAAATATGAATTAGATCCATATTTAAGGTCACTTACCTCTTTTAATATATTTGACCGATTCCTCAAGTCCCTGCTGTAGTTTTACTCAGGCATCAAGTGCTTACCATGTGTATTGTTCGATGGCAAGTAAACACTACTCTTGAGTGTTTCATCAGGGCTGGTATGTGACCTCATGCTTCCAGCCGAGCCGGTTTTTCCACCAATCCAGTTTTAGCGTTGGACTAATCCAACTAATCAAATTCACACGTTATCAACAACTTACCCAAAATGGGATTTCCCACCTTTCAGCTATTTTTAAAGGTTGAAGGTATACTGTAAATAATGTTGCTTTCAAATTTGAAAGTGAAATTAATATGGTCCTGTTCCAAAATTCCACAGTCATGTTTTGTGTTTAGAATGAACATTCATTTGCAAAAAAACGAAATTATTTTGAAGGAGTTTTTATCAGTAAATCAAAAATATATTTACTCCATTACAGGTGAGGCTGTAATACATCGCAAAGTCTTGACGTTAAGTGTCAGGTCATATAGCTGAAGATCTCCACATTGGTTGCTGAAACAACCGAGAACAATGATTCACCAAAATAAGCAATAACTGGATAGGTATTATCATTTGTGTTAAGGCAGTTCCAAGCTCATGGCACGATTAAATTGGTTTTGCAACATTCTCTTTCCAAGTACTGAAGAACCTTAAGTAAGAGTGACAGATCCTTTTGAATCATTCAAGAGCAGCTCCAGGGCTGAGATTAATCTTTTAAAGAATGTTTATCGATAAGCAAATTAATTAAATAGGTTACTCCTTTCGTCTCAGTGTTTTCCGCATCTCTGTATTTTTAAAGACACATTATGGCAAAGTGAAATGACTATTTGGCTGTCAGAATATGGCACAAATTGGCTTTGTCCAGAGATCAGACACCGACAAGTCTCAAACTACTTTGAGAGTTTGCAAACTACTTAGTCTTAACATACATTCTAAAAATAGTTTAGTTAAGTGCCTCTCAGATTATAAGCCTCATTTAACATTTTTTGAAAGACAAAATCTTTTTTTTTTTTTGTAGCCCTTGGAAAAAAATAATTATATTTTTCCACTTTTCGACGCAACTTATACCCTATGTAAGAGTTTCCGACACACATGACTATTATACTTAGAAATGTAATATATAAATATTAAATATATACCAGTTTTTAAAACCTTCTTCTGTGGAACCCAAAAGAAGATAGTTTGAGAAATGTCTCAGTGGCTTAATGTTCATCCCTTGGGGTTCAGTGTTGTTTGGTTATGAACATTCTTGAAAATATTTTTGATTGTTCTGCTGTATACAGGTATGACACGAGTAAACAATATAATAACTATTTCTTTGAATTCTAATTTTTTTTCAAGAAGAACCTTTTTGAAATGCAATGTGCAACTGCAGTACCAAAGTAAATGTTGTTGTTAAAATGCTTTTAATTTAACACAAGGGTTTGTTAATCATATATCAAAACTCATACATCACACTGTAATCGATTAAAAGTGCTGTACATCAGACAGACATTTTAAATAACTCTTAACTTCATTCCATAGACTTCAACCAGTTTTGTTGGCAATCGTCATGTTGTTTCTATACGTAATTGTCTGAGTTTAGACAAACAAACCCTTTGTAAGCATTTGAATCATTTGAATAAACTGTTTTGCATCTCTGTGGCCAAGCAAACCGATAAATAATGCTGAAATTTATGTCCTTTAAAAGTACAACGGACATCTGTCCAAAATTTTAAACAAATGTTTTCAAACATCAAAGGCGTCATAATAGAAATGCAAAGTAAACCCATATGTTAAATTTATTATTCCGGCATATGACAAATTTGCAACAGTTACAAATGAATGTGATAAAAGCAGGCACCCATCATGCAAATCTTTTATTTGGAAATCATATTTATTCTGTAAGTCATTCTATTTACGGAACTTGAAGTTTATAAGGCACAACATATCAGTGACAGAGAAGTACATGTGAGATCCCCTTGAGTTCTTCATGAAGGGTCTTTAACTAAACTGATCTTAACTTTGAACTGAACTAAACTTTAAATAAAAGTCCGACAGCTTGATCCAATGTTGCACACTTTCAGCCTAAATGTGTTCCGTTCCATAAATGTGTCAAAAAATTGTTCTCATTTATTCAACAAATAAAACAAGTTGAATCTGTAAAATGACCTTAAACAAAAGATTTGTTTAGCTTAAAGGATTCAGAGTAAGTCACATTTTTAATAGTATTTACTACATTCATCTCTGGGAAAACTGAAACTACACCAGAAGCTAAACCACAGAAATAGGGAACACAACAAAGAATGAGGACATCTTATCTATTCTTTCAATCTGCTTGATCTCTGTGGGCGGGACAAAGTCTATCCCAACAATAACACAGCACTTAAAACCTCTTTGTTCTGTGGAACAAAAAAGGAGATACTTTGAGAAATGTCTCAGTGGTTTAGTGTTTATGCAGTGGGCATGAAATGATAAAAGAATGATCACGGTAGACTATATCTTTGAACTATATGTAAATATCTATATGTAAACCATATATGTTTTAACATATATTCAACCAAGGCTTCAACCAGTTTTGTTGGTAATAAGTTGTTCAATAATTATTTGTTAATTTCACATTCATCTTTCAATTTCTGGACCAGTTCAGCCACCAAGACGCTGATTTCCTGTTTTCTGACATGCCAGGTGAGAAAGTAGCTTTATAGTTTAGTCGAAACCTCCAAGTCCAAGTCCAACTCTCAAACCACCAGACCACGACTGACCTGAGATGTGACACGAGAGGTTACATAAGCCATATGCCAACTAAACTCATATGTGATGTTGTATCTGTTTTATTAATTAACAAGGCGGGCTATCTTTTATATAAGTGCTGTATTTTTAAACCACTACCAATACAATAATCACACATTTCTTTTTGTTCTACTTTAACACTTCTGATCTCATAATTCAATGTGACTTTGTGGTCAAGTGGTCACATACCGTACAGCTTTTAGTTCGAATATCAATTCAAATCCAATGCTCACTTCTTTGTTAACAATTTTGGATTGATTATAAAGTTTAAAAAATGAAATCTTTAACAGCTGATTAATAAACAAAGACATATATGACTGTCATTTCAGATGATTTGATTCATGATGAGTTAAACAAATTTCGTGCCTTTGGAACAGCCATCATTTGCTCTTCGTTTATTAAGTAATAAAGTCGAATGTAATGATGCATGTAAATTTACAATCGCTGATGGTGATGTCATTCTGTTGTGCGTATGTTTTCTTGAAACTGGAACATCCTGTCCTTCCCTGTCTTAACTCAGACATAATAAATACAAAGCATGATGGCTTTGTCTGTAAGGTAGAAGCTGACTTTACAGAGTGTGGAACATTTTACTGCTTTGACTAATCACATTCTGGCCACGGGATGATGACATCATGACTTTGCCCATTGGTTGATGGGCAAACAAATGCAAGGCGAGCAAGGCCAAACAGTGTTTACCCTAGAAACTGATCATTAAACGGATTAAATTCTAACAGATCTGGTTAAATTTAAGCAAACAATTATGGACTGAGTATGCTTTTCCTTTGCAAAAACATCTAAATCTGATATTAAGTCAAATAAATGTAATGATCTTTTTTCAAATGTAAAATAAAATAAGTACAATATTTTTTCATACACATTTCCCCGTTCTGAGCATACCAGGCTGTCCAGGAACATAACGGCATCCAGCCATGACATAGATGTTATGCATGGATAAAACTATGAAGAAACAAAACTGTGAGCTCTTTTCTTGAAGGTATCAGTTATTCTAATCGAGAACGTGTGTTCACAAAGCATTCTACTTTCTTCACCTGCCGGTTCTATCAGGTTTTACCCGGCCAGTGATAGTTTTTGTGTTTCTGTGTTCTTCTACTGCCTCCACATGGAAAAAGGAAATGCAAACCGAGCTAAAATCCACATGTCTTTTTCTTTTCTCCTACTTGATTATGATATTTTGAGCACCAAAGTTGGATTTCAATCATTCCTTTTATCATTTTAGATGTTGACGTATATAATATAATTATGTTTGTTTAAACCATAATTGTTGTTTTCTTTTTATCCTTTTTAATAATAATTGATTTCCCTTTCGTTTATGGTGTCCAAACCTTTTCCATCAGTGCTTTGATATTAAACAAGGACGTTATTTATTTATCAAAAATATTGTTCGGCCAATCACTGGTATTTGCAGAATGTCCTTCAACACGTGGATATATTAAATGTATATTATATTAAAAGAATGGAGGTGAACACAAGACATATATCAGACAGCCAGCAGGTACAGCAATACGTCACTGTTTGCACTCAACAACAAGAAAATGTTTCTCTATATTTTATTATATGGTCTCGTTTTGAATCTTCGTATTTAATTTTTTGACTACATTTAGTTTTTTTCATAGTCAAGTACGGGCTAGTTTCAGAATTGTCACAATAATAACGCTACAGTTCGCTCAAAAACTGACAAATAAAAATATAATAATTATTTTATGTTCTATAAAGAGCTATCCCTTACCCATCTGTTGTATATTTTGGATTCTGGTCTGAAGATTTCAATTCACATAAATCTTAAGAAGTTTGTTGTCTGCCCAAAACTGTGTCCTTCTTATGTCACATCCATAAGAAAGGTTTATTTATATTTTTTTAAATAGAAAAGTTGTTCATAGAGTGATATTTTTCGGATGTTTTAAAACTGTCAACTATAACACTGTTTTATAATATAAACAGTTGGTTCAGTTTAGTGGTCACAATTATATTGTATGAGCGTTTTTATGTCACATCTAAAACGCTGAAAAGGTCCAAAAACTTTTGAAGAATGAAAGAAGAACTTTTGAAGAATTTAATCTATTCAATGAACAGTAAAAACTTTTTAATAATAAGTGTCCGACCCGTAAACCGATTTTGGATGTGTAAATAGTGTTAATAGTTTTTAAATCTTTTTTTTCTAATTTTACATTTTTAATTATAAATGTCCTCATGTTCTATATTATAAAGGAAATGTTCATATAAAGCATTACACACAAATTGCCTGTCAGTTCACGATCCTATTCCACTTCCACAATCTATGAAAGGCCTTATTGCCTGTGCGCGTTATAGCAACTAAAAGCGTAATTGCGTGTACAGACGTATCAGTTTTAGCCAATGGCAAGCACCAGAATGGAATGATCGGCATAAAATTGATTAAACATATACTCGTGACATCACCGTAACCACATGTAATTCAAGAATTGTACATTTAAATTTGCGGTGCCCAGATGGTATTGCAGTTTTCTTGTCTGGTATACGCCGGCACATACATGATTTTGTAAAAAGGAACATCGGGGTATTTCAAAATTGAAACAGAAAATGAAGAGTGGTTTTCGAAATTTTCGAAACGAATATATATCATTATGGATTTAACACATGAATGGCACTCACCGGTCTATGAAAAGGCATTCACATAAAATAAAACCGATTTTTCATTTATGAGTTAAAAAGTTTAAGGGAGACCTTACTTATAGGGTAACTGACAAACCAAACGTTCAGTTTTGTGTTATTAGTATAGTAAAATACATTGGTCAAAACTGTTTATGTTGTTAAGTTATATACCAAAGAGACTTTCATAAATAAAATTTTTATTTCTAAGCTTCGGTAAATTTAACCATCACTTTTATTCTACTCTTTTAAAATCCATATATCTATTTCTGTTCTATATTATATGTTTAAATAAATAAATCTTTGTGTTTCTCAACAGATACACTAACGTGAGCAGTATGAGAGTAAAGTTTACCTTTACTCACTTCAAACTTCTATGACTTTCTTCCACAGAACACAAAAGAAGATATTATGACAAATGTCGGTTTTGTGTCGAGTCTGTTCAGTTACAAGCATTCTTAAGAATATCTTCTTTTGTGTGGTGCAGAACATTGAAAGTCATACAGGTTTGAACTGACAAGAGGACGTAATGACAGAATTATTTTTAGATGAACTATTACTTTAACAATTCCTCTTAAGAGGAGTCATGGGTTCGACCTGAGAGATTGAACATACTCAGTATCAAATGTAAAGTATAATGCAAAGTACAATGCTTTGGATGAAACTGTCTGTCAAATGAACTGAGATGGAAATGTTAGACTTTGTCACTGGTGTAGAATTGCTGTCTCTCTGATATATCTTGATCTTGATCTGTTTGGTACAGGTTAAGGTTTTCGGCTTTGGAGCTAGAAGAGATGGAAAATGGCATCATTATTTTGACAAAACCTTGATTCATTTTGCCAGAGGTAACCATGGCGGAAACATTGAAAATAAAACCATAAATGAGCTTCTGCTGAGAAAAAAGATTTTCATGTATAAAGGGTCATAATGATATAAATATATTTAAATATTGAACAAATTTGATTTTTGAAAAGCGTTAATTGTTATTGTCTTTTCTATTTATTACGAACCCATCATGTGTCTACTGATCTTTGTAATGCTTTTAATATGTACCATTTGTGAAAGTTGATATATTGTATATTTAATTTGTTTATTTGTCAAAAAAATTGTATGGACATTATAAAAACCTATAAAAAAATGAAATATTAAAAAGATTAGATCATTATCTTCACCAAGAGAATTAGTTATTGTGGATTGAATAAATATTATTAAAAGTGTATTATTGTGAAAACAAACATTCAAACAGCAGATGTGAAATGTTTCATGTCGACACACCTTGATTATTCATTGTGGTATGTGACCGCATTCTTACCCAACACCTTACTAAGAATATGTTGAAATATTCTAATTATTCAAAACCTTAACCTTAAACTGTAACACCTGTAAAACTCTAGATGCACCTGTTCAAATAATATTTATTTTTTATATTTTTTTTCTAAATTTGCAAAAGTGGTAAAATAGCAAAATTTATATTAATAAATATATTTTCCATTCTCTTATTATATTATTGAAGTTGAAGGTCATGGCACACACTGTAGAGCCAGCAACCTTCGGATCACGAGTCCAAGACTCGAGCCACTAGGCCAAGACTGCTCCTATTGAATGACTTTGTGACTCGAGAGGTTCTGTCAGGTCCATAGAGATCCAATATTTAACGACAGGAATATTTAAAGTGGGCGGGATGAGCTTGAGTGCTGAAACACAATGCATACAGAATTATACAAAGAGACCCGACAGATGCATTCAGATGGAGGATGGAGTTGGGGATGGAGGTGGGTTTTTAAGCGCGGTGCGATTTACCAGCTGACGAGGAGGTAAAACATATCGATTACAAAATGGATAATTAAAATAATTAAAAAACAAGTTAAGCCAGTTAGGACTAGGTTGGAATCTTAAGCTACGCTTATATGACATGTTAAGGCAATAACATGAAAACATCAAACGTGTACAAAGTATCTGACGGTACCTTTGATTTTTATCTCAGAAAGTAAACAATTCTTCATTTGTATATAATTCTGTCATAAAAAACAATTTGCTGATATTTAAGCAACACAAGATCAAGCTGCAGTAAAACATATACATGCTTTTCACATTTTATGCAGTTTATTTTTACATTTCAAATCAGATTGTTTAACTTAAACATGAGCATCAACACATTGACATAAAACGAAATCCAAGAAACACAATAGCCCTGTGTTTTAAAGTATTCTTAATAGACCCATTATCAGCATCATAATGTTTTTTTAATGTCTTACACCACTGATTTATTGTTGATTTCTGCAATATTTATTATATTTTATGTACTGAACACAAAATATACACCTATACCTAAACTTTGAAAATAAAACCATAAATGAACTTTTGCTGAGAAAAAAGATTTTCATGTATAAAGGGTCATAATGATATAAATATATTTAAATATTGAACAAATTTCATTTTTGAAAAGCGTTAATTGTTATTGTCTTTTCTATTTATTACGAACCCATCATGTGTCTACTGATCTTTGTAATGCTTTTAATATTTACCATTTGTGAAAGTTGATATATTGTATATTTAATTTGTTTATTTGTCAAAAAAATGGTATGGACATTATAAAAAACTATAAAAAAATTCAATATTAAAAATGAAAGATTAGATTATTATCTTCACCAAGAGAATTAGTTATTGTGGATTGAATAAATATTATTAAAAGTGTATTATTGTGAAAACAAACATTCAAATAGCAGATGTGAAATGTTTCATGTCGACACACCTTGATTATTCATTGTGGTATGTGACCGCATTCTTACCCAACACCTTACTAAGAATATGTTGATATATTCTAATTATTCAAAACCTTAACCTTTAACTTTAACACCTGTATAACTCTAGATGTACCTGTTCAAATAATATTAGTAGATACCCTACGTAAAATTTTTATTCTCTTAATTGAAAACAACATTTCTCTTAAAAACAGAATGAAAATATTGATTTTTGTTTTCTAAATTTGTAGAAGTGGTAAAATAGCAAAATTTAAATTAATGTTTAATAAGACAGATTCTTCATTTTTTACTTTAACACTACGCCAGCAGAGGAAGCCCTCGTCTGAATTTTGACTGTGAGCTCTTCCTCTGCAGTTACTTCCAGTTTGGGGGCATATTAACCTGGCCACCACATTGCATCCCTGCGAAATATTGCCAGTTTACCCTGACACTGAGTTTGGTTTTGCAGAACTGTTTAATAACATTGCATAAGGATTCTACTTAGGCTTACGCCTCAACTGCATTAAATTTACAATGTAAATGCGTTTTCCATTCTCTTCTTATATTATTGAAGTTGAAGGTCATGGCACACACTGTAGAGCCAGCAACCTTCGGATCCCGAGTCCAAGACTCGAGCCACTAGGCCAAGACTGCTCCTATTGAATGACTTTGTGACTCGAGAGGTTCTGTCAGGTCCATAGAGATCCAATATTTAACGATAGGAATATTTAAAGTGGGCGGGATGAGCTTGAGTGCTGAAACACAATGCATACAGCATTATACAAAGAGACCCGTCAGATGCATTCAGATGGAGGATGGAGTTGGGGATGGAGGTGGGTTTTTAAGCGCGGTGCGATTTACCAGCTGACGAGGAGGTAAAACATATCGATTACAAAATGGATAATTAAAATAATTAAAAAACAAGTTAAGCCTGTTAGGACTAGGTTGGAATCTTAAGAGGAAGCTACGCTTATATGACATGTTAAGGCAATGACATGAAAACATCAAACGTGTACAAAGTATCTGACGGTACCTTTGATTTTTATCTCAGAAAGTAAAACATTCTTCATTTGTATATAATTCTGTCATAAAAAACAATTTGCTGATATTTAAGCAACACAAGATCAAGCTGCAGTAAAACATATACATGCTTTTCACATTTTATGCAGTTTATTTTTACATTTCAAATCAGATTGTTTAACTTAAACATGAGCATCAACACATTGACATAAAACGATTCTATGAAACACAATAGCCCTGTGTTTTAAAGTATTCTTAATAGACCCATTATCAGCATCATAATGTTTTTTTAATGTCTTACACCACTGATTTATTGTTGATTTCTGCAATAGTTATTATATTTTATGTACTGAACACAAAATATACACCTATACCTAAACTATGAAAATAAAACCATAAATGAACTTTTGCTGAGAAAAAAGATTTTCATGTATAAAGGGTCATAATGATATAAATATATTTAAATATTGAACAAATTTGATTTTTGAAAAGCGTTAATTGTTATTGTCTTCTATTTATTACGAACCCATCATGTGTCTACTGATCTTTGTAATGCTTTTAATATTTACCATTTGTGAAAGTTGATATATTGTATATTTAATTTGTTTATTTGTCAAAAAAAGGGTATGGACGTTATAAAAAACTATAAAAAAATTCAATATTAAAAATGAAAGATTAGATTATTATCTTCACCAAGAGAATTAGTTATTGTGGATTGAATAAATATTATTAAAAGTGTATTATTGTGAAAACAAACATTCAAACAGCAGATGTGAAATGTTTCATGTCGACACACCTTGATTATCCATTGTGGTATGTGACCGCATTCTTACCCAACACCTTACTAAGAATATATTGAAATATTCTAATTATTCAAAATCTTAACCTTTAACTTTAACACCTGTATAACTCTAGATGTACCTGTTCAAATAATATTAGTAGATACCCTACGTAAAATTTGTATTCTCTTAACTGAAAACAACATTTCTCTTAAATACAGAATGAAAATATTGAGTTTTGTTTTCTAAATTTGCAGAAGTGGTAAAATAGCAAAATTTATATTAATGTTTAATAAGACAGATTCTTCATTTTTTACTTTAACACTACGCCAGCAGAGGAAGCCCTCGTCTGAATTTTGACTGTGAGCTCTTCCTCTGCAGTTACTTCCAGTTTGGGGGCATATTAACCTGGCCACCACATTGCATCCCTGCGAAATATTGCCAGTTTACCCTGACACTGAGTTTGGTTTTGCAGAACTGTTTAATAACATTGCATAAGGATTCTACTTAGGCTTACGCCTCAACTGCATTAAATTTACAATGTAAATGCGTTTTCCATTCTCTTCTTATATTATTGAAGTTGAAGGTCATGGCACACACTGTAGAGCCAGCAACCTTCGGATCCCGAGTCCAAGACTCGAGCCACTAGGCCAAGACTGCTCCTATTGAATGACTTTGTGACTCGAGAGGTTCTGTCAGGTCCATAGAGATCCAATATTTAACGATAGGAATATTTAAAGTGGGCGGGATGAGCTTGAGTGCTGAAACACAATGCATACAGAATTATACAAAGAGACCCGACAGATGCATTCAGATGGAGGATGGAGTTGGGGATGGAGGTGGGTTTTTAAGCGCGGTGCGATTTACCAGCTGACGAGGAGGTAAAACATATCGATTACAAAATGGATAATTAAAATAATTAAAAAACAAGTTAAGCCAGTTAGGACTAGGTTGGAATCTTAAGAGGAAGCTACGCTTATATGACATGTTAAGGCAATGACATGAAAACATCAAACGTGTACAAAGTATCTGACGGTACCTTTGATTTTTATCTCAGAAAGTAAACAATTCTTCATTTGTATATAATTCTGTCATAAAAAACAATTTGCTGATATTTAAGCAACACAAGATCAAGCTGCAGTAAAACATATACATGCTTTTCACATTTTATGCAGTTTATTTTTACATTTCAAATCAGATTGTTTAACTTAAACATGAGCATCAACACATTGACATAAAACGATTCTATGAAACACAATAGCCCTGTGTTTTAAAGTATTCTTAATAGACCCATTATCAGCATCATAATGTTTTTTCAATGTCTTACACCACTGATTTATTGTTGATTTCTGCAATATTTATTATATTTTATGTACTCAACACAAAATATACACCTATACCTAACCAAATGAAAACATTTAAAACTCTTTTCCTTAGCCAATCACCCTTTTTTAAAATGTAAAATTTTTTCTCTCGTAACATGTTTCATCTTGTCTATTGCAACTTGTTAACTCGTTCCTTTTTCACATATTGTGGTCTCTGCTATTTACCACTTCTTTGTCTCCTCGATTCTTCGTATGTCGCTTTGGATAAAAGCGTCTGCTTATTATTTAAATGAAAATGTAAATGAATAAATACTAAGAAGACTTGGCTCCCCTCTGCTGTACATGTGTACTTCAAACCATCCTTCCCTTTAAAATGTAGTCTTTACTATTTTTTTTATTTCGTCTCTCCACCTAAAACTTGAAGCAAAAATAACCAGCGAAATCAAATGTCCCACATCATCTTATTGGACTCAAAGTAACATCAGTAACGGAAGGTAAAACAGTTGAAAATATATACCGCTAGACTAGATTCATTGCTCAAGTTTGACATTTTTGGGTCATTTAAGTCAGAAAGATGATAAAAAAGAAAGATGTTATGATGGAGGTCACAGGCTGGAAGATGGACAACAAGGAACAAAAACCACAGGATGGCTTTGAATCAGTAAATAATCTTCACCCTTTTTACCAATAGCCTTTATATATTGAAATCTTGTTCTTACGAAGAAGTTCATGCATTGTTTTATTTTCAAAGTCTCCACCATGCGGACCTCCTTTGAAGTGAGTATTACTTTTGTCAAAGTAATGATGCCAGATTCCATTACTTGAAGCGCCGAAACCGAAAACATTCACCTGTGTAACACAAAGAGCGATCAGGTATGTTGTTTCATGTCCTAACAATAAAAACAGATTCTATTTGAACGTATCATTTTTATTTTCATGTTCAGTTCACTTCTTAAGAAATGTCGCATCATAATTTGATGTTTTGATGGTATGCAATGAAAAAATATTTCTGTAATCAAGCACTTGGGAAAAGTTGCAGAATATGAATAAAAAATATTGTTCTGTTTTCTTCTATAGAGGACAGTTAACCGTTTCCTTTTTAAAACTGAATCATCACATGTAGAAACAGCAATCTCACCTCATCACAGATGTGCAGTGCAAATATTAATGTAAGGAAGCCGGTCGATGGATATCTGCCATGTTTCTGCAACCAGCTATCATACACATATTTTATAAATCTGGGATGAAGAATCATCACCTGTAAAGAAACCACATTAGATCATGTGAAATAAATACTTTAATCTAATTTAAATAATAACACGGTCTGAGCTACTCACCTTATCCTCATTAACTTTTATGTAAGGTTTCACGGGCATATATGTGCTGCGGATAAAAGAAATGACAATTTATTCCAATCTCTTCAACATTGTTATTTATTCCATGAATAGAAATCAAATTCTAACCGTGTGATGTGTCTAGTGGTGAAGGTACTTATGAGCCATTGCATGTCTTTGATTTTAAAGGGAAAAAGGACCAGATGGGTGGAGTTGTCCAAATCTACAGCGCTCTCAGGATACAAAATCCGGTGAGTGGTCTTAGAACCAACATCTCTCTCATAGCCTTGTGTTGGACCCTTATTTATCCTGGAAGAATTGGACAAAATGTTGAAAAGTCATAGTAATATTTCAAAGAATAAAAAGTAAACAAATGTAGACATTGTAAAACAGGATTCCAAAACAAATACATTAGGGTCCATCACCACCCATGTATCATTACCAAAACTGTCTCTATTATGTAACGATTGGACGTTTGATATTTGTACGTCTATACAGAATTCTTTAAATATATCCTCCAACTGGTTAGGTAATAAAGTTTTTTCATTACAAAACTCAAAATTTCAATAGTTTTACGGTGTAAAAATGAAAAACCCTAGCTGACATTGAGGTCTCGACATTTTATGAAAAAACCCACTTTCACATTTCCATCTCAAGCAGACATCAATGCAAACTTGTTTTAACATTTTGATTGACTACCTAATGACGACATCGTGGAAATCTATAAGACCCCCGTATCTGGATCCCACGAGGTTTCCAGAGTTTCCCACCACAGCACAGGTTCTGCAGCGGCCTGAGTCGCTGTCTGAGTAGTGGTCTTCATCTGGGAAAAGTGTGAACAGCTGGTCTACTATTTCTGTGTAGTTGACTTTAAGGGATGAACGTTGCAGACCCTGAAGAAAGAACGAGACAACCTTAGAACGGAAATATTGAAAAACTGTGGCAGTAAAGAATGAATCTCGGAGGAGTTTAGCAAATTTGCATTCTCACAAACTTGAAATCAATTTCAGCTTATTGCTTGGGTAGAAAATATTACCAGGAAAATGTACCTAGTAAAATCAATAATTCAGTTAAAGATATCTCATACTGTGTCTGAAGGTCACCGATTATCTAAATGATGACAGGTGCACTGCTATGTCAATACATGCTTTATCTCTGTCTTTATCTTGATAGTAGACTTACCATCCACCATTTGTAGATGTCCGGGCGTAGCACACTGTTTTTCCTGTTGAGTAATGTTGGAACTGTGGGGTCGTAACGATAAGCAAACCATTCATCCTCTATAAAGTCCATTATACAAGTCTCACATGAGCAGGAACTCTCCATGTTTACAGTTTCAGGTTCGACACTAAAAACCATCGGTGACGTTCTCTTATAGATAACAACATAGGTTGTTAAGCTAAATAATAAGATGATGTAACGAAGTCCCATTCTATTGAGGACGGTCAACATTGTGTCTGCTGGTGTGATGAGCCGATCAAATGTGATATGCTTCAGTTAAACACCTGTCAGGAAGAACAAACCTTTCAGTTGAATTCCATATTTAAGGTCAAAGATAAAACAATATTGATAGGAAGTGAGTTTGACTACAATAAATCTGTCAAAAGTTCATCTGATATCTGACAGAAGGGCTTGGAAATTATGTTTGTTATCTAGGCTTGCAATTGACTACTGTATATAAGCGTTGAAACGTGATTTAGGTATTTTAAACATCTTCATTAACAAATATGATAGAGAATGTGGGGCAGTATGCTTTGGG
The DNA here is from genome assembly GCA_033220385.1 of Triplophysa yarkandensis. Taxonomy (NCBI): domain Eukaryota; kingdom Metazoa; phylum Chordata; class Actinopteri; order Cypriniformes; family Nemacheilidae; genus Triplophysa; species Triplophysa yarkandensis. The sequence continues at coordinate 2,044,745 of CM065654.1, forward strand.
TAATCTATCTTTAAATTGTGGAAATATAAATTTTAATAGAAACATTTTTAGATGATAAATCTAAAGAAAGCTTGAATAACTGAATTGAAAATTAGAATATCTTAATTGAAATTTGTTGAAAAAATTTAGCTAGTTCTTCCTACAATGTGGAAGGGAAAAACTACACATTTAAACAAATATTAAATTAAATTAAAGATTGAAAAATGAAATCCTGATTAACAATTTCATTATAGTAAAACATTTCACAATATGTGCCAAAATTAAATATAAAATGAAATAATTTTGTTTTGATTTTCATTTTTACATTGACGATGCATTGTCCCTGTCAAATTGAAATAGAAACTTTTAATTTCATTTTCACTAACATCTCGAGGCAAGACTGCCAATATGAAAATTAAAAGGCAAATAGGAAAATACAATTTTTTATTAATGCACAAACAATATTACTGACAAAATTAACATTTATTTGATTTTCATTTAATTGTATTTTTAATTTTTAATATTGGTTTAAAAAATTCTCAAATTTCCGGAAAATAAATTCCTGAAACTGAAAAAAAACATTTTCGTTCTGATATTTCTGTACTCGTCATTTTTTATCATTCTAATTTTGTAATATTGTGTGAGGCATGCATACATTAAGGTGAATGTCCCGGATAATCAAATTCCTATATTTTGCCCCAAAACACTAATAGGTGTGTCATGTTTCCTATGGGTATAATGTCTACATTCTTTCTTTTTATGTGCTAAGAAAACATGTTAAGGATTTCAGAAAAGTCCAAGGAATGACCTAAGAATGATCTAAGGTGTTAATTAGATATCAGATTCAATTGCAGAAGTCAATCTTGTTACAATATTCCCAGATAACCAGAATTCACCCTAAATTTTTACACTTGGACGACTCTTAAAAATGTATTAATAGTAAACTAATAACGAGAAAAGAGTAGTGAATGATAAACAGTGGAATTAATTAAAACATTTCCATAATTGACAATTTTTTTTTGAATATGAAAAATATTAATTTAATCTAAAAATGAAACTTACCTAATTTTTGAGATCATCACAGGGGTTTCTTGAAGTTTTAATCAGGTCCTCATAACATTGGATGATAGTCTGAACTTTTTCTTCCTTCTTTTTCTTTATCACTTTACAACTGACGCAGCAAAGTATAGATGACAAAAAGATGTTATGTCACGTGAAGTATTTTACTGTCTTGGGTTCGTCTCTCTCTCTCTCTCTCTCTCTCTCTCTCTCTCTATCTCTCTCTCTCTCTCTCTCTTTCTCTCTCTCCTCTGAAGGTCTATCCGCCCTGATTAATTGCGTGTTATAGATGTTGTGTTTCATGACCTTCATTAACGGGTGTTTTGATGGTTGTCATGTAAGGTAACAAACAAAACAACACAACACCAAACCCCAAAACTTCTTTGTACGTGTTCTGAATGTGAATGTTTTACATCCATTTTTCTTGACATTTTTAATACAGAAGCAGGTAGCGAGGCTGGAGAGACAGGTCCGGTGACAGCTCTTCGTGCCAACAATGTGTTCCAAATTGTTATGCAAGTAACAATTTCAATATAATCCAAGTACAATGAACACTCTGCTATTTGTTTGTTTTATTGCCCAAACCTCTCGACATCAATCTCTGACAGGTCTGCGTAAGAAAAATGGAAAATCTAAGAGAACCTTAAGAGGTTGTTCCACATTGCAGTGGTATGAAGCTGGGTTTTAGCTGCTTACCAAACCTCACAAACATAAAAAAAACTATTTAAAAACAAGTTTTCTCGGACAACTGAGACCCTTAATAATGTGGAACAACCATTTTAGGTAGAGTTTCCTTTTTTCTGAGTATATCTGGCAAACTAATGTTATTTCTTTGGAAAATAATTTGGAACACCATGCACATATTTTTCTCAGTACCATCAAATGCCCAATTTCGTGGTAAACCCGCAGGCTCGTCATCACTGTCTGGGCGTGAAGCGTAGCGTAAAGCAGCGGCCAGACTGCCAAGTTCATGTCTTAATGCAATGAGTATGTCACATGTACAGAATTTAATCCTGTACCACCAGTTTTATGAATATTAATTAAGTTGTTGTGTTTCTTCTTTTAGAAAGTTTATGACGGGGTGTTTTTATGTGCGGGAAACAAACAAAACCAAACCCTGTACATTCTTTGCCAGAGATTTACATCCATTCTCTTTTTTTTTAAATGTGTCAAGATGTGGCCATTGCGCTTTGTTGGCATTTTAATAATTAATAAAACCCCAATTAATGTTTTCCAACATACTGCACTTTAATGATTTCTTTTATAGGATTTGAAACATGGCTTATGAATGAATTTACTCTCAAGCTTATTATATATAAGATTTCTATTTTTTCAATTAAAAATGGAGTACCATCAACCGGGTACCATGATACGCTCAGGTTTGGCATATTTCAGTACTGCATTTTTAAACCACTTCCAACATCACAGAAACAATGTTCACTAATATGTGTTTTGTTCTCATGGGTTCTTTGGATCCTGTGAATGTCTTCAATTAGATTTTTATCATTTTATGGCATAAAAAGTGTTCAAAAGTCTATTTATAACTAAATTAGGCCCTAAATTGAAATTAAATTGACTAAAACATGTTTTAAACATCCCCCCCAAAAAAAACTTTTGGCATAATAGAGTTTATTCTTTCTTTAAGGATTTGCTCCATCACGTGACAAACTGTGTTGTGTAAGACGAAATAAAGAGAGGAGAGGGGGTAGATGATGTATAATCTAAAGATGTATAATCTAAAGATAGTTATTCAGGGAAAACAACAAGTGTAAGGCTGACTCACTTCCAAGATATGTTCATGAAACCTTGGAGGAACAGGAATTAAAGAGGAAGAGAACCCTATAAAATATGGTAAGCAAAGCACCAACATTACCTAGTATTGAAAAATGAGTGTGTTTGCACCTTTCTGCCCTTCCCCAAACTGCTACAAAGACAATGGTAATGTTGGAGAAAAACACTTTGCTTATTGATCTGATTTTAAATGTTAAGTTAACAGCATTTGGATACAACTACTATATTTGTCAAAAAGCAGAGGTACACCGCAGCGTTTTTTTTAATTGGTATAGTATCTCTTATAACTAATGTTGCTGCATTAACTCATAACTTTACTCTTTGGTCTTTCACGAAGTAAACACAAAAACAATTTTGGGCACATGTTAGTTCACATGTTAGTTTTGTCGTTTCTTTTCCTCTTGTCATTTCAAACCTGTGTGACGTTCTTTCTTCTACAGAATCACAGACACAAAAGCAGTTCACACATATCTGAAAGTCTCTCAATGAACTAGAAAAGTGTGTCACACCCACATTAATATTAATTGTTAGGTGAAACAAGTTCAATGCTAAAAAAACTAAACAAAATGATCATAGGGGATCAATGGTAGTTAAATGTAACCCATTTATTACACACTGGTTGGAGCCATTTTAAAATGGAATAAAGGAATCTTATTTAATTTAGAATTAGATTTTTTACATACACATAATATATAAAAAGTTAAACAACTTTCATACATTCTAATTGACATTTGCATTTTCTGAACACACCACTTGGAACATAAAATCAGCCAGCCATAACATTGAGTAAACTATAAAGCAACACAACAATATTAGCTTTCACAGCCTTTCTTTGTACAAGTGTAAGAGAACTGTCTTATTATTCTAACAAATAGTGTCTGACAGTTGCTTCAACTACTGGCTCTGTCCCAGGGTCCCAAAGAGCCCATAAGGGAGCATCTGGTCCCAATCCCTCCTGTCTTCGGCCACCACCCGCCTAAGTATCTGCTTAAGTGTCTGATTAAAACACTCCACTAACCCATCTTTCTGCGGATGGTAGACACTAGTACAGATCTGCTTAATTTTTAAAAGGCAAGCAAGGTCTGCCATCACCCGGGACATGCACACCTTGCCTTGGTCAGTCAGGATCTCTAGTGGGATGCACACTCGGCTGAACAAAAGGAATAGCTCCTTTGTCTTGGCGCTGGCCGTGCGGAGGGTCACAGATTCAGGGTACCATGCTGCATAGTCGACTTTCACCAGGACATACTCGTGGTCCCAGACAGACTTCAGCAGCGGCCCCAATAGGTCCATCCCGATTCGCTCGAAGACATCAACGGGTTGAGGTTTCCGGGTTCAACATCGTCTAGCAGGTGGGACACGCCTCAAAGAAGCATTTGACCTCGGCTTCCAATCCTGGCCAATGGAACTGGCGGATCCTCTGGATGGTGAACCTCTAGGTAGCCTGCGAGGGGATGTGAGTGGGCCAGTTCCAAAACTGTCTCTGTCTTCGTCTTCAGGACGACCAGAAGTTGTTTTTTTTCCCACGCCGCTGGGCTACGCAATAGAGCAGGCCATTCTGGATGATGAAGTGTGGGAGAGGATGGGGGTCCCGTCTGTGCCTCCTGTCTTACGACGATGTGGACCTGCGACCAGCAGTGCTTCAGCCTATCATCAGTGTGTTGCTCTCAAACGATGCTAAAATACATCAAAGAACAGGTTAGTATTACTACTAACTATTCGGTTAGAAGAACTTACCATCTCTCCCACTGTCTGTTGTTGCCAAGGCCGGTAGACGTCTGCTTTGTCGGGGTGACTTCTGTGCTTGGTGGCTCCCCTTCTAGCTGGCAGGCAACTGGTGTGCCATCCGGGCCAGTCTCGGCTGAGGAGAAGTGCTACTGGGAGATGCTTCATGACGCCGACATCCATCACCTAGGAATAAGCTCTCGCTTTTAGCATCACCCGGCACGCTGGCACTCATCTGGTGTACCCGTGTACACATTTTATCTAAAGGAAGATATTGCGGCTTCAGTGGTTGGAGAATCACGCTGGGATTTACCAAGATGACTTCACTTCCTGAATCCAGCAGGGCTCGATGGCTCTTGCCATTGAATTGTATCTCGACTTCCGGGGCCGCTTCGGGGGGTCCTGGTGTAATGTTCAGCCAGCCAGCCAGGCCTTGGGTTGTGGTTCGGGTTAACCTGTTCGCCTGGGTTAGTCACGGACTGGGGAAGGCACCGACCTGCTCATGGGTCTCCCATTGCCCACCGGCGTGTGTGTGTGTGTGTGTGCTTGCGTGGGTGTGTGTGTGTGTGTGCGTTTGTGTCAATCTTTTCATAACAATAATACACCAAAAGCTCACACAGTAAAAAAATATGATATATCGGAGCTCTGTTGTGCTGAACACAATATTTAGGATGTCTAATGCTGAAGGGTTTCTGTTTTCTGCAGAACCAGTTTTATTAAGACTAATTGGAATGTTGTAATTGAGAACTTTAATTACGTTTTTTGATGGTTGTCATCTGCGGTTAATAAACAAAATAATATTAACACCGAAAACCATCTTCTCAAATGTTACTTTTGACACTTCAATTATTCGGTTATACCAATGAGGGATCTTCAAAGTTCCTATCCGTTAGAAAGATGAAGAGTTAAGCTTTTGAATTTCTTGTGGATTTGTCCAAGTTTTTTTCTCTCTCATCTTTTAGAATTACTCATTGCTTTTCCAAAACTATAATGGAACGGACAAGCGTATGCAGAACAACTCTTGCAGAAGTGAACCCCAAACTTGTGAAATTAAACAAAAATGATTCTCAAAAACCTGAAATAAATATTCAAGATTTTCTTTAATCAATAATGATTGACTGACATTCTGTAGATCACATATTTTTGGTACTTTATCACATACTTTAGTTTTTATTTAGCAAAAGTAATGGAAATCTGGTCAAGCATTTTCCAGTTTTGTTGACCAGGTTGACCAGGACAGATATGGACGTCGTTCTGTTGTCTTGTTTGCTCATTGTAACAGAGGCTTTCATTCGGGTGAGCTGTAACCTTTGTTTGTATATTATTATATCTGAGCAAAGGGTTATTTTAGGACAGGACAGGATGTGTCGATTTAAAGCAAACATGTCAATAGAGCATCAACATCAGCATCATTCGAGTTTTTAAGCTTTAATATAGTTTTGAAAAATACTGATCAAGAACAGAACACATGTTGGTAAACACTGTACTAGATGTAACCGCTGCTGTAAATCCTGAAGTTACAAAATATTACATTATTGTGTAAGTGGTATAAAAATACTTTATTTATTTACGTACTTTATTTACATTATTTTTTTTCTACAGAACAGAGCAGTTGTTGATACCCAATTGATGGTCCTCTAATTTACATTGATAAAAGAGAAATATATAAAACAAAGGATGAGAGGATATTCATTCATAAGCAATGGTTTGAATTCAATGGTGACAAAATTAGAAACTGTTTTATACTAAACAGGGCATAGATTCAGAAATCAGTGGAATTAAATGTGATGGGAAACATTATTTGGGTTATTGCAGATTAAAATTTAAAACATTATTTTTAGACAACACAGCTTAATTGCCGCATCGCTACAAAATTCAACAAATTGATTTCAAGAAGAATGGATGAAGTTCAGAATACAGAAAATCTCAAAGCTAACGAAACAAACCAAACGTGGATAAATCCACAGGAAACTTCGAAGCCTTCCTGTAAAGCGATTTTGATTTATTTGATTTGTCTTAAATTCATTTAAATTCAGTCAAAAATAAATTTCAACACAGCAAGACTTGACAAAAGAGCTTTGGGTTTGGTCTTGTTTGTTTCTAGCTCATAAAAACCTCAAAACACCCGGTCATAAACTTAATAAAAGAACGAAACAACATCTTAATTACTCTTTATTAAACTGGTTTCACAGGATTCAATTCTGTACACTTGACATACTCATTATTGTATTAGGACATGGACTTGGCAGTCTGCCTGACGCTTCACACCCAGACAGTGTTCCCCGGCCTGCGGTTTTACCACGAAATTGGTAATTCGATAGTACATGGAAAAACAATGTAAATGGTTTTCCAAATTATTATGCAAAGACACATCAAAAGTTTACCAGACCTTCTTAGGGAAAGTTGAAACTCTACCCAAAATGGTTGTTCCACATTATTCGGCAAGTCACAGTTGTCCGAGATATAGAGAAAAGTCAAAGATTGAGTGATTAAAATCATGGAAGACTTGGTAAAGAAAGTTACTCTCTAAGAATAAATTGTATTGTAATGTCTGCTCCAAAAATTGAATCAACTGCAGTCTCATGATCCTGCTCATAGAGTCTTGGCCTGCTGTGAATCTCTGTTTTAGCTACTGCTTACCAAACCTCAAAGAGAGAAACTTGCACAGTGCATGTAGTAACACATGTAGTAACATACGAAAACATGTTTTTAAATAGTTTTACTCATTAATAAATGTCACACTACAATGAATGTTGCAGATGGGTGGGTTACTGATAACTGGTGAGTGGTAACCCTAATTCCAATGAGACTGTTGAATCAGTGGAATATTGGGAAGTGTGATGCAAGGTGATTTTAGGGTGTAAAAAATGACTTTTGTAAGAGATTTTTATCATATTACAATTTTTTGCTGTAGTATATAGTAAAGATGTGCCTTCGGAAATAAAAAGAGTTACATGAAAACAACACACAAACTCATGCTATGGACAAACCATGCAGGTAAACAGTTCCTTTTCTGTCGATTTCTTGACGCTGTGTCCGAGACGAAAGTATGGGGTTTGATCTTGAGGTCCCTATCGACTTGAATTTGAAAGGCTAATGAAATTGGGAATTAAATTTGCATAAGAGGAGCAATTAGACCTTTTAGTTGCGCCTTACTGTCGCAACCAGACTTGGTTCCCAGAGTTCGTACCTCTGATGACAGCTTGAAGACTATCTTTCCAAGGGGAAGGGCGTTGTGTGGCACCCACGACCTGACCTCAGGAATTTCCATGTTCTGGACTGGACGAGGTCACCTTTAGCAGATTGGCTCCAGCGAAAGCGGAGATCGTGAAACGGCACAGTGCTATGGTGCGATACATAGGAACTCCACACTGTCGTCTTCGACACAACGTTGAGAGACCGACAGAAAAGGAACGTCTAGGTTACTAGTGTAATCCCGGTTCCCTAATGGAGGGAATGAGACGTTGTGTCCTTTCATACCACAACACTGTGCCGACCGGTGCAGCATTCGTGAGACAAACTCACGTTCTACAGCACGAAAGGTGATGAATGAGCCACCATCTTCAATTTTATTCCTTTATGTAGGGGACAGAGAACCGCATGCAAATTTCATTCGCCAATTTCATTGGCCTTTCAAATTCAAGTTCAGATTTGACAGGTTCTCAAGTTCAAACCCCATCAGGGAACCAGGGTTACACTAGTAACCTAGACGTTAAGATGTGGTGTGAAACCCAGTTTCAAACCACTGCCAGTCAGCATGAAGAGAGAAAACTGTAATAATGGGGAACAGGACCTGGAAAAATATTGAAAAATCTGTCAGAGATTGATATCAGTTATCTCAAGAGGTTTGAGGAATCAGACAAACAAATATACGAGAGTTACTTGTACCTAGATTATATTCATTTGTAACTTACATAACAACTGGGAACATATTGTTGATATGTAGAGCTGTCACTGGACCTGTCTCTCCAGCCTCACTACCTGCTTCTGTATATCATACCCGCCTCACAACCAGTCACAGAAAAGGTTTCCAGTTTTGTGACCTGTCAAATACACTAAAAAAGAGGTTGTTTGTATAACTACATATTTTAATCAGTTCCGCATTTCCACAGTTACACATATAATGTGTATACACTAATATGTGTTTTGTTCTCATGGGTTCTTTGGATCCCTGGACACTTCAATTATTCGGTTATACCAATGAGGGATCTTCAAAGTTCCTATCCGTTAGAAAGATGAAGAGTTAAGCTTTTGAATTTCTTGTGGATTTGTCCAAGTTTTTTTCTCTCTCATCTTTTAGAATTACTCATTGCTTTTCCAAAACTATAATGGAACGGACAAGCGTATGCAGAACAACTCTTGCAGAAGTGAACCCCAAACTTGTGAAATTAAACAAAAATGATTCTCAAAAACCTGAAATAAATATTCAAGATTTTCTTTAATCAATAATGATTGACTGACATTCTGTAGATCACATATTTTTGGTACTTTATCACATACTTTAGTTTTTATTTAGCAAAAGTAATGGAAATCTGGTCAAGCATTTTCCAGTTTTGTTGACCAGGTTGACCAGGACAGATATGGACGTCGTTCTGTTGTCTTGTTTGCTCATTGTAACAGAGGCTTTCATTCGGGTGAGCTGTAACCTTTGTTTGTATATTATTATATCTGAGCAAAGGGTTATTTTAGGACAGGACAGGATGTGTCGATTTAAAGCAAACATGTCAATAGAGCATCAACATCAGCATCATTCGAGTTTTTAAGCTTTAATATAGTTTTGAAAAATACTGATCAAGAACAGAACACATGTTGGTAAACACTGTACTAGATGTAACCGCTGCTGTAAATCCTGAAGTTACAAAATATTAAATTATTGTGTAAGTGGTATAAAAATACTTTATTTATTTACGTACTTTATTTACATTATTTTTTTTCTACAGAACAGAGCAGTTGTTGATACCCAATTGATGGTCCTCTAATTTACATTGATAAAAGAGAAATATATAAAACAAAGGATGAGAGGATATTCATTCATAAGCAATGGTTTGAATTCAATGGTGACAAAATTAGAAACTGTTTTATACTAAACAGGGCATAGATTCGTGAAATCAGTGGAATTAAATGTGATGGGAAACATTATTTGGGTTATTGCAAATTAAAATTTAAAACATTAATTTTAGACAACACAGCTTAATTGCCGCATCTCTACAAAATTCAACAAATTGATTTCAAGAAGAATGGATGAAGTTCAGAATACAGAAAATCTCAAAGCTAACGAAACAAACCAAACGTGGATAAATCCACAGGAAACTTCGAAGCCTTCCTGTAAAGCGATTTTGATTTATTTGATTTGTCTTAAATTCATTTAAATTCAGTCAAAAATAAATTTCAACACAGCAAGACTTGACAAAAGAGCTTTGGGTTTGGTCTTGTTTGTTTCTAGCTCATAAAAACCTCAAAACACCCAGTCATAAACTTTATAAAAGAACGAAACAACATCTTAATTACTCTTTATTAAAATGGTTTCACAGGATTCAATTCTGTACACTTGACATACTCATTATTGTATTAGGACATGGACTTGGCAGTCTGCCTGACGCTTCACACCCAGACAGTGTTCCTGCGGTTTTACCACGAAATTGGTCATTCGATAGTACATGGAACAACAATGTAAATGGTTTTCCAAATTATTATGCAAAGACACATCAAAAGTTTACCAGACCTTTTTAGGGAAAGTTGAAACTCTACCCAAAATGGTTGTTCCACATTATTCGGCAAGTCACAGTTGTCCGAGATATAGAGAAAAGTCAAAGATTGAGTGATTAAAATCATGGAAGACTTGGTAAAGAAAGTTACTCTCTAAGAATAAATTGTATTGTAATGTCTGCTCCAAAAATTGAATCAACTGCAGTCTCATGATCCTGCTCATAGAGTCTTGGCCTGCTGTGAATCTCTGTTTTAGCTACTGCTTACCAAACATCAAAGAGAGAAACTTGCACAGTGCATGTAGTAACACATGTAGTAACATACGAAAACATGTTTTTAAATAGTTTTACTCATTAATAAATGTCACACTACAATGGATGTTCCAGATGGGTGGGTTACTGATAACTGGTGAGTGGTAACCCTAATTCCAATGAGACTGTTGAATCAGTGGAATATTGGGAAGTGTGATGCAAGGTGATTTTAGGGTGTAAAAAATGACTTTTGTAAGAGATTTTTATCATATTACAATTTTTTGCTGTAGTATATAGTAAAGATGTGCCTTCGGAAATAAAAAGAGTTACATGAAAACAACACACAAACTCATGCTATGGACAAACCATGCAGGTAAACAGTTCCTTTTCTGTCGATTTCTTGACGCTGTGTCCGAGACGAAAGTATGGGGTTTGATCTTGAGGTCCCTATCGACTTGAATTTGAAAGGCTAATGAAATTGGGAATTAAATTTGCATAAGAGGAGCAATTAGACCTTTTAGTTGCGCCTTACTGTCGCAACCAGACTTGGTTCCCAGAGTTCGTACCTCTGATGACAGCTTGAAGACTATCTTTCCAAGGGGAAGGGCGTTGTGTGGCACCCACGACCTGACCTCAGGAATTTCCATGTTCTGGACTGGACGAGGTCACCTTTAGCAGATTGGCTCCAGCGAAAGCGGAGATCGTGAAACGGCACAGTGCTATGGTGCGATACATAGGAACTCCACACTGTCGTCTTCGACACAACGTTGAGAGACCGACAGAAAAGGAACGTCTAGGTTACTAGTGTAATCCCGGTTCCCTAATGGAGGGAATGAGACGTTGTGTCCTTTCATACCACAACACTGTGCCGACCGGTGCAGCATTCGTGAGACAAACTCACGTTCTACAGCACGAAAGGTGATGAATGAGCCACCATCTTCAATTTTATTCCTTTATGTAGGGGACAGAGAACCGCATGCAAATTTCATTCGCCAATTTCATTGGCCTTTCAAATTCAAGTTCAGATTTGACAGGTTCTCAAGTTCAAACCCCATCAGGGAACCAGGGTTACACTAGTAACCTAGACGTTAAGATGTGGTGTGAAACCCAGTTTCAAACCACTGCCAGTCAGCATGAAGAGAGAAAACTGTAATAATGGGGAACAGGACCTGGAAAAATATTGAAAAATCTGTCAGAGATTGATATCAGTTATCTCAAGAGGTTTGAGGAATCAGACAAACAAATATACGAGAGTTACTTGTACCTAGATTATATTAATTTGTAACTTACATAACAACTGGGAACATATTGTTGATATGTAGAGCTGTCACTGGACCTGTCTCTCCAGCCTCACTACCTGCTTCTGTATATCATACCCGCCTCACAACCAGTCACAGAAAAGGTTTCCAGTTTTGTGACCTGTCAAATACACTAAAAAAGAGGTTGTTTGTATAACTACATATTTTAATCAGTTCCGCATTTCCACAGTTACACATATAATCCAATTTAGGATGAGATTTATATGTTGACATATTGTCCCTATGTTAATTATATCACATAAGATTATACAGATAAAGCATGAAAATATTGACTTTGCATCACATCTGTAGTTATTATTCAGCGACTCTAACATTCAGCATAAAATTTTTAATACATTATTAAACTACTCAAATTAATTATGTAATTCAATTTCTAATTGTTAAAAAAAATACCCTGTTCTAAGGTTAGTCTTGTTTTTCTACAGGCTCTGCAACGTTCATCCCTTAAAGTCAACTACACAGAAATAGTAGACCAGCTGTTCACACTTTTCCCAGATGAAGACCACTGATCCAGATACGGGGGTCTTATAGATTTCCACGATGTCTTCATTAGGTAAATCAAATATCGTCTTAAAGACCAGTTTTTCACTTGGAGGGTAAAATCTGATCTGATTGTTCAAATAATCATATTGACCCAAGAACATGGCAAAGCAAAGTCAAACAAGTTTGCACTGATGTGCGTTTGAGATTAAAAAAAATGTGAAAGTTGTCACGCTACTAAAATGTCAAAACATTGAGATCATCTTAGAGTCTTCCTTTCCACACCACAGGCCTACTGAAGTTTTTCGTTTTGTATTGAAGAATTTAAAAGGTTAAACCATATTTAGTATTTATTTTATGCTTACTATATGATATACACGAATATGTCCTCATAATAATTATAAAGTCCTTTCACAATCAACCAAGCAGTTTTTTCTATAGTCATGTTTCTACTATAGCTCTAAATGGACCAACTGCTCAAAAGAGTGCGGTTCATAAGTATGTTCTATCTCTCAGCAAATTAAACGTGATGACATTTATGTCCTGTGTCAGCCAATGTAGTGTTTGAAACCGTGAGGGGTGATCGTGGATTGAGCTGCTCATTGCAATTCTTTGCGACCTATTAGGTAGATCAGATATAAATGAAGTTAAGGTTTAATGTCCTCAGGTCTGCATAACAGAAATTAAAGAGTAGTGCTAAACGTTCTCTTGTGAATTGGAACCACTTTCCCGTCTTTGTTCCTGTTGTTAATGATAAACCACCGATTAGTATAGAAAGTTTAAGATAGCACAGGGATTAAATGCACCGTATACCTTTGTCACCATAATGGCTTTGTCACGAAGTTTGAGTTGACAGAACCCAAATGCAGACAACTCATAAACAAAAAGGTTTATTTCCACAAAAATTCATAAAAAATTCCCTCAAGGGGCTAAACAAGATAAAAAGAAACTTAACTTGACAAGAAAACCACAGACAGGTAGGTGATGAACCAGCACAGGACAGAAAACACAAGGGCTTTAAATGGGGTAAACACAACAAGGGATAACGACACTGGGCAGGTGTGGGGAATGAAACAATGGCGGGAAGATAGACAGGATAACAAGGGGGCGGGGTCAAGAGACGAGACAAGAGAGCACATGGCATGTAAGAAAACAATACCATGTGACTCACACAACACAGGTCTGCCATAACTCTGCCAAAAACAGGAAAAACATGACCAAGATAGGCAGAATCATGACAGAACCCCCCCCTTAAGGAACGACATCCTGGCGTTCCTCAAGGGAGCCGACAAACAGAACATGACAAAAAACAAGCAGCACAGGGACCTGGTGCTGTCACGACCTGGTCCACAATACTAGAGAATACATGACAAGAAGGACCAGATCATGACAGCACCCCCCCCTCAGGGAACACCTAGTAACCCTGAAGGGGAAAACGACTTGGGGAACACACCAGACAGGGACAATGACAAGACCAAAACAAAACATCACGAAAATAACATAAGTCCCAGAGACACAAAAACAATTGAAGGGCCTCAGACAGGAACAGTTCTGGAGGGCCATCTCCCAGCAACCACCAGGGGGCCCACAGACTGGAATGTACAGGAAGGCCCAGAGACAGGAACATACTTTAAGGGCCACGGACAGGAACAGATTCCAGTGGGCCCTCACCCAGAATCCACCAGGGGGCCACAGGCTGGAACATACAAGAAGGCCCAGAAACACAAACACACTTGAAGGGCCACGGACAGGAACAGATTCCAGTGGGCCCACACCCGGCATCCACCAGGGGGCCCATAGACTGGAACATACAGGAGCCGCGTGGAAAGCCGGCTGTACCGGCGCAGGAGCCGCGTGGAAAGCCGGCTGTACCGGCGCAGGAGCCGCGTGGAAAGCCGGCTGTACCGGCGCAGGAGCCGCGTGGAAAGCCGGCTGTACCGGCGCAGGAGCCGCGTGGAAAGCCGGCTGTACCGGCGCAGGAGCCGCGTGGAAAGCCGGCTGTACCGGCGCAGGAGCCGCGTGGAAAGCCGGCTGTGCCGGCGCAGGAGCCGCGTGGAAAGCCGGCTGTGCCGGCGCAGGAGCCGCGTGTAAAGCCGGCTGTGCCGGCGCAGGAGCCGCGTGGAAAGCCGGCTGTAACGGCGCAGAAGCCGCGTGGAAAGCCGGCTGTAACGGCGTTGACTTGGAACCGTGACAGGACTTGGATCCGGGACAGGACTTGGATCCGGGACAGGACTTGGATCCGGGACAGGACTTGGATCCGACGTCGGGACAGGACTTGGATCCGACGTCGGGACAGGACTTGGATCCGACGTCGGGACAGGACTTGGATCCGACGTCGGGACAGGACTTGGATCCGACGTCGGGACAGGACTTGGATCCGACGTCGGGACAGGACTTGGATTCGGGACAGGACTTGGATCCGACGTCGGGACAGGACTTGGATTCGGGACAGGACTTGTATCCGAGACCGGGACAGGACTTGCATCCGGGACCGGCACTGCAACCTGGACCCGCCGCTTCTTCTTCTTTGAGCGACGGGTGAGAGTAGATGTTGCGGGAGGGGGCAGGACCATCTCTGGACCCGAGGAATCCGATGGGGAGTCCCAGGACTTCCTCCTGGCTCTTCTCCCTCGGACGGTGACAGGGGGACCGGCTGGACTGGGAACGGGGAGTAGGGAGCTGGCGGCGCTGGAGCTGGGAGGAGCTGAGTCCCCCAATGTGGCCGTGGCCAGGACGCAATCCTCCGGGACCGTGGCCAGCGGGCTGGAACCCCAGGTTGGAGCTGCTGGCCACGGATCATCCCGGTTGATCACGTACCTGGCCACGTCTGAGAAAGGGAGGGGACTCAGCATTGTCATCTCCCTGGGCTTGAGGGGCTTGGTCAGGCAGCTGTTAAATATCACCGCCTTCTCCCTCTCCCCAAACTCGGTCTCCGCCGCCACCGTCTGGAACGCCTGGGCGAAGGCCCGGATCCCTCGGTCTCCCTGGCGAAACCCGAACAGTAAGCGGGACTCCGCATTTCGCAGCCATGTTTGCTCGCCTGCTGGGTTCAGTTGTGGTCGCTGCATTCTGTCACGAAGTTTGAGTTGACAGAACCCAAATGCAGACAACTCATAAACAAAAAGGTTTATTTCCACAAAAATTCATAAAAAATTCCCTCAAGGGGCTAAACAAGATAAAAAGAAACTTAACTTGACAAGAAAACCACAGACAGGTAGGTGATGAACCAGCACAGGACAGAAAACACAAGGGCTTTAAATGGGGTAAACACAACAAGGGATAGCGACACTGGGCAGGTGTGGTGAATGAAACAATGGCGGGAAGATAGACAGGATAACAAGGGGGCGGGGTCAAGAGACGAGACAAGAGAGCACATGGCATGTAAGAAAACAATACCATGTGACTCACACAACACAGGTCTGCCATGACTCAAAAAACAGGAAAAACATGACCAAGATAGGCAGAATCATGACAGGCTTTGGGTTTACGTAATACAATTGTATGATAAAAATGACATCCTATTGCACCTTGGAATGACTTCTTGTAAAATTACGTTTTGACAATGGGCTGGTCGAGAAAACCGTCAATTCAAACATTCAATGTTGTCATGAGACAATAGAGATGGTTTGGTGTGGTACATGGGAGGAGATGGATAATAATTGCGTTTAAATGCCATTGAACAGTGTCAATAGCTGTGTACTATTTAACCAATATGAGTTTTTAAAAGGTTTTAAATCTTTCAACACCTGTCATTCTTCCAGGATAAATAAGGGTCCAACACAAGGCTATGAGAGAGATGTTGGTTCTAACACCACTCACCAGAGGCCTCATTTATAAAAGTGTGCGTAGGATCCTTCCTAAAACTCTACGTACGCGCAAAGGCCAAAAAGAGCGTACGCCTGCACGCAATTTTCACTTTATAAATCACAACCTACCGGATAATTTGCGCACGCAAAAAAATCTCATGTACCGCCCTCTATCCGCCCACATTTAACCATATATAGTCAATGCAAATGAGCTCAGTGGCCATATATATTAAAAAGAGAGCAAGGAAATATAAAAATATGTGTTTTTAAAACAAAATCATGACAGCAATGGAGAGCAAGGCAGAACTAGAGGTTCTTGTGAGTGAGGTGGATTAATGGAAGGTTATTTTGTTTGGTGGAATTACTAATAAAAATAATATTCAGATTGGACACATCACTGCTGTGGTAAACACAACCGATCCAGATATAAAAGAGAAGTGTTCCGATCTTAAGATGGGAATAAAGAAACGGTTTGCCTCTGACAGAATCACTGACAGAATGTGTAGGTGACTGGTGAGGGCAAAGGCGCCCCCGATTCTCTGCCAAACAAGTGTGTGTGGCATTGTGTCTGAGAGAGAGAGGGACACACATGTGCTAATACAGGGGAACCTGGCAAATAACTTTAATGCTTGCGTGCTCAATTAAATAAAATAAATTACACAATTGGTTTAGTCCTTATTCTTGCAGAGTTTGCGTGAGACCAGTGTGATGAAACTCCCAGCGCAGAGTCTGCGGGGAATCTGGAGTTTCCTGAGGTCCCCAGCCAAGTGCGGGAGTCCCGTGCCATATACACAGCTGGAATATACAACTTATCACATTAATCACATAATGAGTGATAGGCGTACATCTATTTAAGAATGGAAGTGAAAGAAATTACATTTATGTACTTTCAGCACATAGTCACTTTTATGTCTTTAAACTAAACATGCATGTATGTAACTTTAGGACCCATAATGGTGTTTTAATGTTATTTATATGTTTTGTTGTAACCGGGACCTATGAGCAACTGGTCAATATTGTCAATATTGTAAATATTGAAATATGTTAAAGTAAATTTGCGCTCCGCAAATGAGCTGAGACTTGTGGTACCAGCTCAAAAGGGTAAGAAATCTCTCTCTCGAACGTTCTCTGCTTCAGTTCCTCGATGGTGGAACGATCTGCCTCTGGCTTCACGCTTGTCAGACTCGGTCTCTATTTTCAAAAAATACCTAAAAACTCATCTTTTCCGGTTACACCTAACTCACTAACTCACTTCTTTTCTAACTACTCACTCTATCTAATAAAAAAATAAAATCTCTGTGTACTTGGTAGCATTGTTGTAGCACTTGTTCACCTATTGTTGCATCAGCTATTTACTGCTTCATTGTCTCCTCGACTATTGTAAGTCGCTTTGGATAAAAGTGTCTGCTAAATGACTAAATGTAAATGTAAATGTAAATTAATTAAAAGGGTTAATTCCCTTCATCCGCAGTTAGTTCCTCAACTCACCATCAGTGTCGCCAAACTGATTTGTCTTTAAAATGTGCGTACGCATGGGTCAGAGTTTGCGTGAAGGTGCGCATATTTTCGCGTCAAGTTTTTTTTATAAATCCCAACTTTTGCCCAGGAACTGGCGTACGCATGTTTTCATTTCCGTTTTGTGCATACGCAAGCTTTATTACTGAGGCCCCAGATTTGGAAAACGCCACCCATCTGGTCTTTTTTACCTTTAAAATCCTAGACATGCGATGGCTCGTAAGTACCTTCAACACTAGACACATCACAAGGTTAGAATTTGATTTCTATTAATGAAATATATAATAATTTCTTTGTTCCACAGCACAAACATGCATGTGAAACCTAAGATAATTGTTAATGAGGATAATGTGAGAAGCTGTAAGGAAGCAGCTGAAGCGGCATAAGAACCCATATGCATTTATTACAAACGGCATCATACGTGGAAATAGGCTTAGGATTGATAACCATAAAACAGTCTGATCTTTCAACAATCCAAGGGGTTAATCAGAGAGATGTTAGTAAAAAGCCAGGCAGTGAAGTCAAACCTTGCAATCGGTCCACACAAGCAATCCGTGGAATAATGCAGTTTTAAAAATGCTAGAAACTTGGTTTTTCTAAGGAAAGATCTCTATTAATAGCACACCTAGGTTCCTAACTGATGACGAAGAGTTTAAAGACCAGCCATCAAATCTTAGAAAGTGTTCTAGTTTGCAACATGCAGAGTATTAAGGTCCTATAATTAACACTTCTGTTTTTTCAGAGTTTAGCTTAGCAGTAGGAAATTACTTGTCATTTAGTTTTTTTTCATAGATTATACATTCCATTAGTTTTTCAAATCGGTGTGTTTCACATGGCCGTGAGGAAAAATAGAGCTGAGTGTCATCAGCATAACAGTGAAAGCTAACACCATGTTTCCTGATGATAACTCCCATAGGTAAAATGTATTGCGTGAAGAGTAGCGGCCCTAGAATTGAGCCTTGAGGTACTCCATACAGCACCTGTGATCGATATGATAGCTCTTCATTAACTACGAATTGATGACGGTCAGTTAAGTACGACTTAAACCATGCTAATGTTCTTCTATTTATGCCCACAAAGTATTCAAATCTATGCAAAAGAATATTGTAGTCAACAGTGTCAAGGGCAGCACTAAGATCCAAAAGCACCATTAGAGAGATACAACCATGGTTGGATGAAAGGAGCAGGTCATTTGTAACTCTAAGAAGAGCAGTCTCGGTCCTATGATCCAGTCTGAATCCCGACTGGAAATTTTCACAGATATCATTTTTCTTCTAAAGGAGTATAATTGCGAGGACACGACCTTTCCTAGTATCTTGGACAAGAAAGGAAGGTTTGATTTGGTCTATAATTAACTAGATCTTTGGGGTCAAGTTTTTTTTTATGAGAGCCTTAATAACAGCCTGTTTGAAGGATTTGGGGACATATCCTAACAACAATGAAGAGTTGATAGTCAGAACCCCTTCTCGAAGCACCTGTTTTAGGAGCTTAGATTGAATAGATGGAATAGGGTCTACTTGTTGTTGCTTTAGATTATTATTGTGTGTGTTTGTGTGTTCACCAAATGAGTGTGTGTGTGTTTGTGTGTTCACCAAATGAGTGTGTGTGTGTGTGTGTGTGTGTGTTCTTTCATTGTACTTACTTCAGTTTAAATACGATCTTATATTCTGTATGATTTTGGCCTCATTTGTGCCATTATACATTTAATTGACATGATGACAGATTAACATAGATCAACATAACAATACAATTTAATTGTCCATCAAACACCACACGGTTAAATAAACACTGTAATCATCTACTATACCAATTTATTCACTGAAGGCATTTATATATTTAGTCAGAGTCACTTAACTCAACTTTTATCCTTTAAATCTATCTATATCAACATATTCTTAGTAAGGTGTTGGGTAAGAATGCGGTCACATACCACAATGGATAATCAAGGTGTGTCGACATGAAACATTTCACATCTGCTGTTTGAATGTTTGTTTTTACAATAATACACTTTTAATAATATTTATTCAATCCACAATAACTAATTCTCTCGGTGAAGATAATAATCTAATCTTTCATTTTTAATATTGAATTTTTTTATAGTTTTTTGTAATGTCCATACAATATACTAAAAGGGCATTATTTGACAAATAAACAAATTAAATATACAATATATTAACTTTCACAAATGGTAAATATTAAAAGCATTACAAAGATCAGTAGACACATGATGGGTTCGTAATAAATAGAAGACAATAACAATGAACGCTTTTCAAAAATCAAATTTGTTCAATATTTAAATATATTTATATCATTATGACCCTTTATACATGAAAATCTTTTTTCTCAGCAAAAGTTCATTAATGGTTTTATTTTCAAAGTTTCCGCCATGGTTACCTCTGGCAAAATGAGTCAAGGTTTTGTCAAAATAATGATGCCATTTTCCATCTCTTCTAGCTCCAAAGCCGAAAACCTTAACCTGTACCAAACAGATCAAGATCAAGATATATCAGAGAGACAGCAATTCTACACCAGTGACAAAGTCTAACATTTCCATCTCAGTGCATTTGACAGACAGTTTCATCCAAAGCATTGCACATTGCATTATACTTTACATTTGATACTGAGTATGTTCAATCTCTCAGGTCGAACCCATGACTCCTCTTAAGAGGAATTGTTAAAGTAATAGTTCATCTAAAAATAATTCTGTCATTACGTCCTCTTGTCAGTTCAAACCTGTATGACTTTCAATGTTCTGCACCACTCAAAAGAAGATATTCTTAAGAATGCTTATAACTGAAAAGGCTCGACTCAAAACCGACATTTGTCATAATATCTTCTTTTGTGTTCTGTGGAAGAAAGTCATAGAAGTTTGAAGTGAGTAATAATAAAACAACACTGGGCAAAGATCTCTTAAAATCTAAATGGATCAAAGATAGACAAAAAGTATTAGAAAAAAAGTGATGTTACCTCATCACAGATGTGAAGGGCCAGTATTAATGTAATGAAGCCTGTAGATGGGTATCTGCCTTGTCTTTGTGACCAGTTCTCATAAACATATTTAATAAATGCTGGATGGATAATCATAACCTTAACAAATAAGAACATTTTTATTTATTGCAAACATTTTTAATCTTGCGCATATTTTAAAAGCGTTGGTAATGAATATACAGATATTTAAAATGTTGGATAACGAACCCTGTCAATGTCAGCATTTAGAGAACCGCTCACATTACAGTTTTTGCTGAGAAAAACAAAGATTCATTTATTTCAACATATAAAATAGAACAGAAATATATACATGGATTTAAAAAAAACAGTTTATGTATATATTAAGAATCTCTTATTTATCAACAATCAGGTGAAAATATTAAAGTTTTTCAGATCTCACAATTATGTTCTTTCAAACCTTTGTGATCTTCTTTCTTCTTCTTCAAACAAAATAAAATATTTTTTTGGATAAGGTAACCAAACAATATTTCGAAACCTTTCTCAAAGTATTTTATTTTGTGTTTCACCGAAGATGGGATTAATTTATACACAAACTTATTTTTTGCAGTATTCGAGATCATTCTTTGTAAATATAACACATATAAAATCTTATCTTTTCATTTTCAAATTGTGAGTAATAAATTAAACAATTTTACTTGAACGATTGTCTAAAAATAGTACAATGACAGAAACTGAAGATATTTTCAGGAAGGTATTGGGGCTTTTCTCTATACAAACTATACAAATAATTTTAATTCAATTAATTATATTTAATTTAACTTCATTTCAAACAAAGATTTGTTTAAATTAAATGAAACTATAAACATTTCCCTATACAAGTTGTGGTTTAGGAAATATTATTTTAATGGCCCAATCTCACCATGCGATGTGTCTGGTGGTGAAGATGCTGATGAGCCAGCGCAGGTCCAGGATCTTAAAGGGCACAAAGATCAGATTTGTGGAGTTATCTACGTCCACAGCACTTTCAGGATAGATGATCCTGTGAGTGGTCTTAGACCCCACGTCCTGCTCATATCCTTTCGTTGGACCTTTATTTATCCTGAGTACAGCACAGGGATAAATGAGTTTCAGGATGCGATACTGGCATGACAGTAACAATAACATTTAAAAGAGACAGAGAAGAACCTCTCACCTTATGACAAAGTCATGGCTATCTATCAGTTCACCATAACCGGATTTAAGAAGATTTCCAGAGTTTCCCACCACAGCACAGCTTCTACAGCGATCCGGACTATCATCTGAGAAGTGTTCTTCATCTGGGAAGAGAGCAAACAATATGTCCACCAAATCCGTGTAGGCATGTTTAGATCTGTCAAACTGCAGACGCTACAAATAAAAAGACGTCATTGGGTTAAAGTCAATCATTGGGTTTACTTCCTCATATATAAAAATGAACTTGCTTACTTTCCACCATCTATAGACATCTGTCTTTAACACACTGTTCTTCTTGTTCAGCATTGTTGGAATAGTTGGACTGTAGCGCATAAAGAACCAGTCATCATCGTTCAGATCTCTGACACATTTATCACAAGCACACAATCCTCCTCCACCGTCTCCATCATCATCAGATGTTTGCAGGGATTTCTTGATCACAGTTGAGTGAAATAACATGACAAGAATGACGGAGCTGAACGTGATTGTGGTGAAAAGTGCTCGGATATACATTTTCTCTTTATTAAAGGTGATGATATTTTCACCTGTCAGTGGATTATTCAGAACACAACAGCTGAAAGGCAAAACAACATGTAGAATATTATTTAGTTTAAATGAAATTTCATAGACAATCTAAAACAAATACTTTATGTTTATTTACAGAACTTTTTCTTAGAATTGAGAAACATTGTAGAAAACTAAATTAATACAGCCTAAAGGTTTATTTGGCAAGACAGCTCACTTAAGCATAAATATGTTTTATTAATATACAAACAACACTTTAACCTACAAAATAAACCGAACAAAACTTTTAAAACACATTTATTGTTTATCTGAATAAAGGTAAATTTATAAACTTATGTCCATTTTACAAGATTTTTTCATGAGCTGGACACTACTGTCAATAAAAATATGAAAACTTTCCAAAACTCTGGACATACAAAAAATGTGAAATGACAACAGAAAAATGACATATGAGAAAATGTAATAAAATGAAATTACCTGCTTGTTTGTTTGGTTTTCCAAAGCTCTAAGAGATGGACATGAATGTTGGTGATGATTTAAATGTTGGAGGAATTCTTCTAAGAGGAGGAGTTACCGTGTACCACACCTTGTGTAACACACTACAGAACACAAAAGAAGATATTTTAAAGAATGGTGGTAACTTGCGCCTATTGATTTTTGATTGACATGTTTGCTAAAAACTGGAACACATACTCTTCTCGTAACTAATAACACAGACACAAAAGCAGTTCACACATATCTGAAAGTCTCTCAATGTATTAGAAAAGTGTGTCACACCCACATTAATATTAATTGTAAGGTGAAACAAGTTCAATACAAAAAAAACTAAACAAAATAATCATAGGGGATCAATGGTAGATAAATATAACCCATTTAATACACACTGGTTGTAGCCTTTTAAAAATCAAAGCAAGAGTCTAATATTAAGGAATCTTGTTTAAATCAGAATTATATTTTTTACATACACATAATATATAAAAAGTAAAACAAACTTTCATACATTGTAATTGACATTTGCATTTTCTGAACACAACAATAAGAGCACAGCCATTCTTTGTACAAGTGTAAGAGAACCATCTTATTATTCTAACAAATAGTGTCTGACAGTTGCTTCAACTACTGCCTCTGTCTGGTATTTCATTCTTATGTTAGCTTTTTTTTTTTAAAACCAACACAGTGATATATCGAATAATGAAACATTTTGACAAACCTGTTGTCATCACTGTTGGCAAGGGTAGCAGTTATTGTTCATTTGAACAAAACATAATTATAACTGTATTGTTGTGGAAACAAACTTTGCATACAAATCGGATCAAGATTGACACGGAAAGCTTTTAAATACTGTCAGTCGACATTACTTGACTTTTTCACTGTGGTATGTGATCATTTTCTTAATTATTCCAGCTGCTTAACAAGAATATGTCGAAAAAGAATTTTTGATTTATGACATATGGAAAACTCATTACTGTGACATGAAAAAGAATGTCAAGAATGTTATAAATACCATTTACCATAAAATGCGAAGAATTTCCTTATGAGCATGCATTCTCTACATAACATTAGTGAATAGATGCAAAAAAAATCTAAATCTGTATATATATATATAATTCAAGCTTAACAAAACAAAAATACAGGAAAATGTAAAAAAATACAATATGTTGTTACAAAACCAAACTGTATTGTAACCACTTACCAACTTCATGACTTTTCAGGTCTCTTCACATGTTATTCAGGCCTGCAAGGGAAAATTGCTGGTTCCGTTGGTGTATACCCGATCTATACAGTGAGCAGCTGGTAAAAGCAGGACATTCAGTTCAGTCTGCACTGACATTTACACAAACAGTTTCAAAATAAAAAGACCATGGCCCTGTGTTCTAAAGCTTTTAAATATCACCAATTCCACCGTAATATTATTTTAATATCTTTGGCAGAGGATTCTTTATCGCTGTTGTTTACTGAATAGATACATAAATAAGCTGTACATGTGTACCTCAAAACATTCATTGTCTAAAGTAATTTGTTAAAAAATTAATTGTCCCTCCACCTTAAACCTGCTTCTAAACAGCAAAAAATATGTCCGACATCAACTTTCCACTTTGAAAAAAAAAAAAATTCTGTTGTGTAAAGCACGGCAGGAGATTTTTACCCCGCATTTGTGTATCTGTTTTTTAGTAATGAGTGATGGAGTAATACGAACAGTGAAGCGATTGTATCTGGTCTAACGTTGCATGGCTCTCAACCAATCAGATTAGAGAACCACAAATAACTACTTTATACAATTCTTTATACACCTCTACAAACATGGTAATATACAAACCTGATTCCAAAAAGTTGGGTCACTGTTCAAATTGTGAATAAAAATAGAATGCAACGATGTGTTTAAACTGAGAAATTGTATAATTTTAATGGAATATTTTCATTTCATCAACACATCTCCAAAAAGTTGGGACAGGGACATTTTTACCACTGGCATACCCTCTTCTTTTCATAACAGTCTAGAAACGTCTGGGAACTGAAAAGACAAGTTGCTCAAGTTTAGAAATAGGAATGTCGTCCGAGTCTTGTCTAATGTAGGCTTCTAGTTTCTCAACTGTCTTAGTTCTTCTTTATCGCATCTTCCTCTGTATGATGCGTCAAATGTTTTCTATTGGTGAAAGATCAAAACTGCAGGATGGCTATATCAGTACTCTTTTCGGTATTTTATCCATCCAGAGTGCACACACACCAACCGTGAACAAACACCCGGAGCTGTGGGCAGACATTTCTGCTGAAGTGCCCCAGGAGCAGTTGGGGGTTTGGTGCCTCGCTCAAGGGCACCTAAGTCAAGATATTGTCGGCCCGAAACTTGAACCCACAACACTAGGGTTAGGAGTCAATCTCTCTAACCTCTAGGCCAGTATGTGGAATGACATTGTCTGACATTCTCATGTTGGAAGGTAAAAAGGCAAGGTCTTCCTTGGAAGAGACGACGTCGGGATGGGAGTATATGTTGTTCTAGAACTTGGATATACCTTTCAGCATTGATGGTGCCTTTCCAGATGTGTAAGCTGCCCATGCCACTCGCAATCATGTAACCCATTACCATTAGAGCCAGGCTTCTGAACTGAACTCTGAGAACAGCTTGGGTTGTCCTCGACCTCTTTAGTCCCAATGCCATGGCATCCCAGTTTTCCAAAAAGAACTTCAAATTTTGATTCGTCTGACCACCAAACAGTTTTCCAGTTTTCACAGTCCATTTTAAATGAGCCAATCTGGGAGGCTCTTTTTATACCCAAAATGTTGCCAATTGACCTAAAAAGTTACAAATCCTCCAGTTATAATTTATATGTACATTTAACTTGTCTGGCGTCTTATTGCTACCTGTAAAGATAGAGGAACTAAATTAAATTCCAGGTATTGACGTTTTATACGTCTACCCGCTTGAGTATATTTTACCCCAAAACAGAACTTTCTTCTGCAAAAAAAAGTAGGTATAAGATATTTTGAGGAATGTTAATAATCAGAAACGTTCAGTCCTCATTAACTATTGTATGAACACAAAACCAGTGTAAGTCTACTGTGACCAAAGCTTTTTGTTTAACAACCTTTAACAGCCCCCAAGATTAATACTTCGGTTTAAATGTTTCTATTTGACACTTCAGTGTTCATGTAAGAGTAGATATGTTTGTGAATAATCTGCCTCTGTTATATTTAAATATATTTTGCGCTTCTGCTTGCCCTGTGCTGTGTTCTTGTACTTACATAACTCAAATCACAAGATCTCTGAGTGAGAGATGCCGGAAAGAAAAGAGCTATTTTACTCAAGTTAACTAACACAGTATTTCTTTATTGTGGTATCACTAAAAACTTATTCTAACACATTTGTGTCAGCCCCAGCTTGCTTGTCAGCTCCAGCCTGGTGTCTCAGGTCAAAGTGGAGGTCCAGGAGCGCAAGTAACCATCGTGTAACACTTTTGCCCGGACTGGCGAGTTGACAGCCAGAGCCTCGGGGGCCACAGGGTTCAAGGCTACCTGATGGAGCTGACCTGTCCTGGTCAGGACGGTCAGGGGTTGGCTAGAGAGGAGAAGTTAGGAATCCAAAAAACACCCCTGTCTTTGACTTAGTTACTGGATTCGGTGCATTCCTCACCAATTCCTTCTCCTGGGGTCTGATCAGGCTTGCCCTGCTTGAGACCATAGGTACTTGGCTTTGGAGCTTGGTGGCACTTTTTGGTGATGTCGGTCAGGCCAGCCCTTCATAGTCATAACAGCATCCTCCGTAAATGGTCCAGTTTCAGGGCTCAACCATGGTCTTTGGGATGGCTCTATTGCCCCTGACTTAAGCATCTGTAGGGCTTCTTCCTTAATAGCCTGCCGACGAGCCTCATCAATCCGAAAAGGCTGCTTCCATATAATGACTTCTGGAGATGTCGACCCTGTGAAACACATTGAGAAATAGGTTAGGTTTTTGAGAAAGGGGTCCATTGTTACTTTCTCTACCACTTGGCTTGCTGTATAATTGCATGTTAAGAGCCAGTGCTGTGCGAGGCCCTACATTTCTGCTTGCAAGACGAGCGTCGTGAAACTGCTGAGCATTTCGATGACAGCCCAAACTGACCGAGAATTTCCCTTTTTAACTCATTATAATCTTCTGAAAGTTCAGCCGGTAGTACGCTCGTTGAGCATCTATCAACAGCGGTGCCAGAATCCTTTCCCACTAGTTTCCATTCCAGGTCTTGCGCAGTGCGGTCATCTCAAACATTTGGATGTAAGTTTCGACATCATCGGCAGCTGGCATCTCCTGAGCAGCTGAGCATCTTTTGCTTGTGGGTCCAGTAATAGAACGCGTTTGGTGGCGGCAATGCGTAAGGTGGCGACCTCTCTCGTTCAATCTGCTCTCGCTCGGTGCCGGGATGTTCCATGAGATGCTGCTGACGGAGGCTTATAGCTGTTAGCTGTTGAAGCAGAGCCACCATGTCGGCCTATGGGGAAGGGGGCGAAGCCAAGACCACCTGTGAACACTGTTACAAGCCATGGCTCAAAGGGAAGCAACAAAAGAGGGAAGCACGTAAACATAAGCTTCAATTAGAAAAGACTTTAAACATAATTCACTGTGAAAATGTGCAAAAAATTGTCGTCTAACACCACAACGTTCTTTACGTATTTACAGTGGTAGGTGCAAACATATCGAATTATCTGTGACTATGTGAATAATCCAAGATTTGAGTGACTCTTCTGTGTCGTGTGCTATTGAAGAGCGTGGTCTGTGGCTCGGCCTGATCCGCAGCCATGGTCTGCTCGTTATTCAATTTAGCAAATGGCATCTCATATGCAAATATAAGCACATGAACCACATTTACTCATGAAGGCTTGAACCATAGATCAATTAAGCTATAAAAAAATAAAAAGTTGTACGGTTCAACCAGTTGGTACATAACAATAATACACCAAAGCTTACAAATCAGTGATAAAAAGATGACATTTTGGAGCTCTGTTGTGCTGAACACAATATTGAGAATGTCAAATGCCGACGGGTTTCTGTTTTCTGCATAACCAGTTTTATTAAGACTAATTGAGAACTTTAACTACGTGTTTTGATAGATGACATATGCGGTTAACAAACAAAAGCTACTAAATGCAATATTGTATCAAGTGTATCATTTATTCTGATAAATAGTTTGAAACCTTAAGAACACGTTTAGTTTTTTTTATGTTTCATTTCTTTCTCGATGTGGCAGTCCACAAACATAAAAAGAAAACTAAACGAGATCTTCTTCAGGTTTTCTTTTACTCAAATAAAGATATTTTAATGTTTTATATTTTTAAGGATTTTATTGACATTTCTTTGTTCTCAAATGTCTCAGGAAGCCAGCAGGTGGAGTAAGACTTCAGTATTCACTCTCAACAACATTAATACTGTGTCATTTTTCTCTCTGTATTCAACAGTACAACTCTGAAATGATGCTGTTATAAATGTACATTTTAAAGAATAACAAAGGAAACATTAATAATACATCTATTTATCATAAAGTCACACCTGAAAACCTATTTCGGATGTGTGAATCAAATATTCAATGCGAATAATTCAAACTTATTTTATTTTTTTTACATTTCTTTCAGGGAGAGATACATAACACGCCAATCACCTTTGTGGTACTTTATGATGTCATACGTCAAAGGGATGCAACGACGACCATGTATCCATGGTGATTTTTGTGCATAATGCTTTCGACATTTAGTTATTATTTCTTAATTAAACCAACAAGTTTTTGGTTTAAAACAAAACTGACTTGTATTCATATTTATTTTATTGTTAATTTAGTATGAGTTTTGGCCTGTTTTTGATGACAAATACACTGCATGATTAAGCCACGACTCGCCCAAGCATTAATGCTTAAACAGACGTGGTGCAGACAGCATACTTAATAGAATATTATTATATTGTGGTTATAATAAACAGTTAAAGATATGAACTCATTCCTCTAAATATTTATCCAAACAGAAAGACAAGCATCTACACATTTTTTAAAGGCATTAAAAGAGTTCAGAGGATTACCGATGTTACACAAGGTGTGGTACACGGTAACTCCTCCTCTTAGAAGAATTCCTCCAACATTTAAATCATCACCAACATTTATATCCATCTCTTAGAGCTTTGGAAAACCAAACAAACAAGACGGTAATTTCATTTTATTACATTTTCTCATATGTCATTTTTCTGTTGTCATTTCACATTTTTTGTATGTCCAGAGTTTTGGAAAGTTTTCATATTTTTATTGACAGTAGTGTCCAGCTCATGAACACATCTTGTAAAATGGACATAAGTTTATAAATTTACCTTTATTCAGATATACAATAAAGGTGTTTTAAAAGTTTTGTTCGGTTTATTTTGTAGATTAAAGTGTTGTTTGTACATTAATAAAACATATTTATGCTTAAGTGAGCTGTCTTGCCAAATAAACCTTTAGGCTGTATTAATTTAGTTTTCTACAATGTTTCTCAATTCTAAGAAAAAGTTCTGTAAATAAACATAAAGTATTTGTTTTAGATTGTCTATGAAATTTCATTTAAACTAAATAATATTCTACATGTTGTTTTGCCTTTCAGCTGTTGTGTTCTGAATAATCCACTGACAGGTGAAAATATCATCACCTTTAATAAAGAGAAAATGTATATCCGAGCACTTTTCACCACAATCACGTTCAGCTCCGTCATTCTTGTCATGTTATTTCACTCAACTGTGATCAAGAAATCCCTGCAAACATCTGATGATGATGGAGACGGTGGAGGAGGATTGTGTGCTTGTGATAAATGTGTCAGAGATCTGAACGATGATGACTGGTTCTTTATGCGCTACAGTCCAACTATTCCAACAATGCTGAACAAGAAGAACAGTGTGTTAAAGACAGATGTCTATAGATGGTGGAAAGTAAGCAAGTTCATCTTTATATATGAGGAAGTAAACCCAATGATTGACTTTAACCCAATGACGTCTTTTTATTTGCAGCGTCTGCAGTTTGACAGATCTAAACATGCCTACACGGATTTGGTGGACATATTGTTTGCTCTCTTCCCAGATGAAGAACACTTCTCAGATGATAGTCCGGATCGCTGTAGAAGCTGTGCTGTGGTGGGAAACTCTGGAAATCTTCTTAAATCCGGTTATGGTGAACTGATAGATAGCCATGACTTTGTCATAAGGTGAGAGGTTCTTCTCTGTCTCTTTTAAATGTTATTGTTACTGTCATGCCAGTATCGCATCCTGAAACTCATTTATCCCTGTGCTGTACTCAGGATAAATAAAGGTCCAACAAAAGGATATGAGCAGGACGTGGGGTCTAAGACCACTCACAGGATCATCTATCCTGAAAGTGCTGTGGACGTAGATAACTCCACAAATCTGATCTTTGTGCCCTTTAAGATCCTGGACCTGCGCTGGCTCATCAGCATCTTCACCACCAAACACATCAAATGGTGAGATTGGGCCATCAATAAGCTTAAATGAAGAGATAGAAAAATAAAAATTTGAAAAAAGTGTTTGATAGAAATTTGATAAAGTGTTAAGGTAAAAAAAATGTATTCAATCATTTCTCCCAAATTCTAAATAAAGAATGTGTTGCTATATTTGCAAACAAAAACAATTTTATCTGGAAAAACATTTCAAAATTATAAAAAAAGACTATTCGGTGGTTGGAAATTAATGAACACGACATGTCTCATCGAAACATGTCTTATTTTTCTTCTTGGGGCATATTCATTTGTGACTTAGTAACATGTATTCATTATGAGTCCTCCTTATTTAAACTTTAAACTAATATTTTCACATTATAGTTGAGACATAACAGATGTTGTCTTATATTTATATATATATATATATATATATATATATATATATATATATGTATATATATATATATATATATATATATATATATATATGTATGTATAAATAAATATATATATAAAATTAAACACTCTCCTTTCAAAATCAAAATATTTTTCTTTTTTATTTTATCTCTAGACAATTTAATTTATTTAAATAAATGAATCTTTGTGTTTCTCAGCACATACACTGATGTGAGCAGTTCTCTAAATGCTGACATTGACAGGGTACGTATCAAAGTTTATCCAACATTTTAAATATCTGTAAATTCATTACCAACGCTTTTAAAATGTGCGTAAGATTAAAAATATTGGCAATAAATAAAAATGTTCTTATTTGTTAAGGTTATGATTATCCATCCAGCATTTATTAAATATGTTTATGAGAACTGGTCACAAAGACAAGGCAGATACCCATCTACAGGCTTCATTACATTAATACTGGCCCTTCACATCTGTGATGAGGTAACATTACTATAACTTTACTCACGCACTTGTCAATCAAACCTATATGACTGTCTTCCACAGAACACAAAAGAACATATTTTGAAAAATGTCAGGAACTTGCACCTATTCTCTTACATTGGTTACGTTTTCATACATTAGAAGTGAACGGGGAATGGTTGTGTTTGGTTGTAAACATTTTTCAAAATATCTCAGCCTGCGGAAGAACGAAAGTCATACAGGTTTGAATTTCAAGAAGATCATTGAATAATGACATGCAGTTTGGGTAAAGTCACAAGTGTACAATTGCTGTCTCTCTGATATATCTTAATCTTGATCTGTGTTTGGTACAGGTTAAGGTTTTCGGCTTTGGAGCTAGAAGTGATGGAAAATGGCATCATTATTTTGACAAAACCTTGACTCATTTTTCCAAAGGTAACCATGGTGGAAACTTTGAAAACAAAACCATGTATGAGCTTTTGCTGAGAAGAAAGATTTTCATGTATAAGGGAGTATGATGCTAAAATATATGGGTCAAATGTAATGTAGAATTTTTTGTAATTAGAAATTCTGACAGTTTGAATATTACATAATTATAGGTTTGTGTTTATTGTTGATGTAAAATAATGCCATTTCAGTATACTAAAAATAGTAATTTAAAACTTTACACAGAGTGGTTATTATTGGGGACTGAACTTAAGAAAAATATACTGCATTATTATTGTGTAAACAAATATGAATGCAGTGAAGGTCAAGTGGTATTAGATCATAGCAGTTTGTGAATGAATAGTACGACAGCTTTCATTCTAGTGCTCAGTCGACACACCTTGATATTTTCTTTGTGGTATGTGACCGCATTCTTACCCAACAGCTTCAGCAGGAATATGTTGATAAAGAAGGCTTTAAAGAATAATGGGTGGATAAGTGCATATGACTAACTAGGAAAATAATATCTGTCCATTTATTGTTACAGAAGATTATTCCAGAGTTTATATAGTCTTATTGTGTTTGTTCTGGTTTTACATTGAATTGTTATGCAATTCTGTGTTCATTTATCATGTTCTCGCTGCATGCTTGTCAATTTTATTCAATTTCATATTCTTTTATATTGATGTCACACAGGATCTGGTTTTGTGCCTTTTTGCTGTAGTGAGGTGTTGTGAAAAAGACAGATTTGAATGTTTTATTATATGTAATCTTTATTAGCTCACAATTAATGGATATGTGAACAAAATGTAAATATAGAAGGAGTAAGTTACTCTAAACGGATGTGTATATACACTATATATACATTGACTTTTCCATTCGTTGAGTAATAGGTCATTGTGTGTTTCTGTTTGTTATCATTTGTGTGCGATGGGTGCATTCTGTAATTCACAGAAACAAACTTTAAATATTTGACACATTCCAGCACACCTCCCAATAAGGATTTTGTATATAATTGCATATACATATGTATGTACAAATATTATTCTTGTATTGCTTAATTATGAATATTAACTTTCATTATTCGCTGTATTTGAGGTCTAAAAAATATAAAATATGCTGCTCTTTTTACCTTTATTAATCTTTTATTTTCTAATAAAATGCAACCATAAACAATGTAAAATAAAAAATTTTATTAATTGAAATTATATATATATATATATATATATATATATATATAAATATATATATAAATGACATGAATAAACAGTTTTATTCGAATATCTTTATTTGTGTCTAGCAAGATGACGAAATTTATATAGGTTTGAAACAAGCAATCGATGACAGTGTTTTCAGCCATTTTTGAGTGAACCATTTCTATTATAAGACCTGACATTTATTTTGTTTTATAATTTTATTGCCACTGATGTCATTCCAAACCTGTTTGACTTTCTTTCTAAAACAAAACACAAAAGATATTTGGAATAGTAATGGTAACCAAAGAACATTGAATGTACACATTGAAGAAAAACAATCTTCTTTTGTCTTAAAAAGAAGAAACAGTCATACAAAATTTTGATTATTTAATTAATCCTTAAGACACTGCTCTCGTCACGACAAGCCTCATAACGTACAATTGTATGACTTCAAAAAGACTCCAACGGGGTTGTGGGATTGATATTAATTTGCCGTGTCCCATCAGCTTACCAATAGTGTGACTTAACCTTCTCTATCATGTTAATAAGAAAGTAAAAAACAAAAAAAATCTTTATCAGCATATTTTCCTGTATATTGTTTGGGGTAAAGTGTTTGCATACTAACAAAACCAGATTGTCTAAAAAAGACAACCAGACACCATACAGTATTTTGTGCCAACTCAGAAATGTTAAACACTGACATGCACAAATGCACACGAAAAGATTCAATATATCTGGATTTACATGGAACTGTCACAAAGTTCACAGACATGTTTGTTGGTAGTTTTTGCACGTTTTCTGTTCCAGTTAAATGGACTTAACATATTTGAAAACATGATTTTGATGTAGGTTGTTGACTGAACAGCATGTCATACACGTTTGAAATAACTAGATAGTAAATGATGACAGAATTTTTCGTTTTGGGTGAACTTTGACATTAGAAACATTACATGTGTGTCAACATGTGTTTTATTTATTTATTTGTATTTATTATTTAGTATTTTTTTATGTTTTTTTTATTCATTGAAACACAGTGCAGATTTTTTTTGTACACCACTCCATCACAGGAAACGTATATAAAAAAAATAAAAATGAACCGATTAAAAAAAGTTGAGTTCGTTGGCTTTGAGCGTACACTTTATTTAAAGTCGTCATATAATTTTCTGGGTTGATCAGGTTGATCAGGTTATAAAATATGTTGTACCTGTCACTTCCTTACATCAAGATCTCTATACATGTACTTCTTCAGAACTTTCTTTCTTACCAACTCTACTTCTAGAGAATGGCACCATAATAAACAAAAGTTTTGAAATTTGTCCGATTATGCAGATAATTGTCCTCTGTACACCAGAATTTCTATTGTATGGAGGCTTTACAACGTTAGGAAACAAGTATTTATATCCAAAGGACCTTTCTGGTTGCCAAGAAATAATCTTTTGGTTGATGGCGTAATGATTCTTTTCATGGAGATATGGGTGCAAGCGGGTAGATCAACAATACAACCACACCATCTGCCGTGCAAACCGCAGCTGCCTTTTCCATCAGTTTTTCACATACAGCACCTTAAAAATGTTATATTT
The DNA here is from genome assembly GCA_033220385.1 of Triplophysa yarkandensis. Classification (NCBI taxonomy): domain Eukaryota; kingdom Metazoa; phylum Chordata; class Actinopteri; order Cypriniformes; family Nemacheilidae; genus Triplophysa; species Triplophysa yarkandensis. The sequence goes on from CM065654.1 coordinate 2,079,069, forward strand.
AAAACAACTGTAGAGATTGTATAGTATCCATATATACATATTATATACCCTACCGTGCAATAAATGCGTGCAATACTTTACTTTAGACATATCACTTATAGCACCTTATAACTTGTATATAACTTGTTTGTATAACTTGTGATTCTGATGTCTTTGTGTGTCAGCTTCTGGGCAACAGGTCCCTGAACCTTACACAGTTTCCCTAAAATATCAAAAAGGGGAAAAGCAGACTACACATTAGTTTGTTTTCCCCCGTTGATGTGCAAATTTGGCCAATGTCATATGGCAAGAAAGCCTGGTGTTGTTTTGACCGAGATTGAATACCAATTATGATATCTGTCGGATTTGTTTTATGCATACGAATGTTCTGTACGTCTAGTCGAAATTGCGGAAGACATTTGTACGCTCAAAAGAGTAAAGTCAAACCCATGTGGAACTATTGAATTTATGATGTTATGAAAACTGCATTGCCTACGACATGTTGTAAACAATAGAGAAAGGGCTTTGAAAAGCCTTGGTTTGAAAAGGTTTGGTTTGAAAAGGTTTGGTTTGAAAAGGTTTGGTTTTTAAATGACGGCTAGAAACCATACGAGCCAAGTGGTTATTCTGGTCTTTGGACTCTTGTGAACTTAATGTGAACTTAGTGTGAACTTAGTGTTAACTTGTTAGAACATCAGAAAGTTTTCTACGAGGTCCAGTATTCTGTTCCACATATATACCTGATCCGGAACGGAAATGGACATATTTCGGACCGTTTGTTAACTCTTCTGAAGCCTCTTTTTGGATAGTTGTGGTCATGAGATATTGGTCCTGAAATTATTTTCATCATTATAATAAATATAATTTGTATGATAAATTTAATTGAATTAACCGATTATCTGCAGTAGTTATTCCTTGTTACACTCAATAAACAAAGTTTAACTATTAAAGATACTTGTCTTTGAAAGCAAAATAACAGATCTTCCTTGTACAACTTAAATTCATCTCACTGTATACATATGAATAAAGCATTATTATATTACCTTGGAAACACATTCATGTTTACCATACTCGTAGACTTTAAGATGTCATCTATGGTCATGTTTTTCTTTACAGGTTTGGACAGTAAAATAATTTGTTTAAAATTTAGTTTTTTGTTTGTTGGGTTTAATCTGACAAGTTTTTTAAATGGATTAATAAAGAAAAAGCTTAAATATGTAAGTGAGTTTAATTCTTTTAAAGACCTTTTAAATGAAAATGAAGTGCTAAATCATCATGGGTGTCAAGTAAACTGTCAACCCTAAACAATACGATGTCATGTATTCAGGTATTTGGAATGTGGCTCCTCTTTAGGAGCCGAAAAGTCACGCAATATTTACATCTGCCTTTGAGCGTGAATACGTGCAAAACCATTGATGGAATGATGGTATGAATGCCACAGTGTTAAGGTACTATTGTTGTTAAATTCAATAATTCGAGTCACGGTCAGCATCATATCTTGTGTCTCAATCAAGGAATCATCAACTGCATAACTTATGAATCGTGAAACAATCCTGCAGTAGTATCGATTGTAAAATTATTGACAGAGAAGTTCAAATATGGATGATTAACATTACAAAATGTCTGAATCTTATTGAGTAAGGACACCAGATTTAATAAGATATCATACCCCAAAATGAAATCTCCTGCATTTCCAGCAAGGGTAGGTCATCATTGTCAGGGTGGAGTTGGGGATGGAGGGGGGACGCTAAAAAAGCTTTTGAAAAAATGAAGGTATATATAGCTGTTAAGAAAAATTATGTAATTACTTACTACAGCTAACTACGTACTTGTTTGCATGTGATCCTCCCAAGCTTTGTTTATAAAACTTTATTTCTCTAATTTTTTACTCACTGTCATGTCATTTCAAACATTCTCGACAATCTTTCTTCTGCAGAACACGAAAGATGATATTTTGAGGCAAGTTGGTGACCTGTGGCACCCATTCACCTCTATAGTATAGACACAAAACCAGTGCAAATGAATGGTTGTCAGTTCCCGACATTCCTCAAAATATCTTCTTTTGTGTTCTGTGGAAGAAAGTCATACAGGTTTGAAATGACAAGAGGGCGAATAAATGATGACAGAATTTCATTTTGGTTTAACTGTGACTTTAAATCGACTAAAATGACTACATGACTGTTTTGGTGAAGCATTCATTTTATTTATCAAAGCATTTCCCAGACTTCCACAAACTCCAAAATAAAAAGTTCTCTGCTTGGATGCATGCTTTTACAAGGAAAGAACTCGGTGAAGTGCCTAATCAAATTCAAAATATCCTCAAAGACAAATGTTATTGATAAAGACACCGTAAATATGAAAGACTTTAATACACAGTAAATGTTCTTGGTTTATTTAGCATGAAAGTTGAATGTGTGCGTCCACACAAGCAAAAGTAACCCATGTGGAACTAAATTTATGATGCCTGAAAAACTGCATTGCACGTCTCATGTCGTACACAAAAGAGACAGAGCTTTGAACAGCTTTGGTTTGAAAGGTTTGGTTTGTTAATGACAGCCAGAAACAATTCAAGCCAAGCGGTTATTCTGGTCTGTGCACTCTTGCGAACTTAATGTGAACTTAGTGTGAACTTGCACGAACGCCAGTCAGAATGTTAGTCCTCACAGTGTGTGAAATTCATCCTGCATCATGTGAGGTGCCACCTTCGCTGTGGGCACAACACAACTTAGATGTGGGGCATGTTGGAAATTGTGAGGCTATTACTTTAATTGCAAAATCTGATTACCGTTTCTATAACCCCTAGACACCATGAAAAAGGAAGCTTGAAAAGGTATTAGACCTGTTTTTGAATCTATGCTCATGTGATAGCTCGCCTGAGCGCACTTTTCCAGGTGTTCAAGAACTGCATAAAGTAGACGCTGATGTACAGCCCCGAGCCACTAACGTACAGAACCCTTGTACACACATTTTTATTAACCCATGAGTATGTGGGAATTTTTGTACTTTTGCACAAATAGATGTTTTCTATAGTGAACTCAGGCCAAACTGTTTCTATGAATCTAGTTGGTCTCATCAATGGATCATGGTTTCACTTGATCTTTTTCTTCCAGCTATAGAAAACGGCCCACCCGAGAGGTCAAAGATCAGACAGGTTTTGTGAAGTGAATGACAGCTTGTAAGAAGAAGAAAGGAGGTAAACAATTTGGACATCTGACACCAGACACCATACAGTATTTTGTGCAAACTCAGAAATGTTAAACGCAGACATACACAAATGCACACGGAGAGATAAAATATATCTGGATTTACATGAAACTGTCAAAGTTGACAGACATGTTTGTGTGCATTCTTGCAGCGTAATGGACATAATATACCCAACAATTTTGTATGATACATTTAATTGGATTAATTGTTTATAAATGTTTAGATTTGATTAGCAAATTTGGCCAATGTCATATGGCAAGAAAGCCTGGTGTTGTTTTGACTGAGATTGAATACCAATTATGATATCTGTCGGATTTGTTTTATGCATACGAATGTTCTGTACGTCTAGTCGAAATTGCGGAAGACATTTGTACGCTCAAAAGAGTAAAGTCAAACCCATGTGGAACTATTGAATTTATGATGTTATGAAAACTGCATTGCCTACGACATGTTGTAAACAATAGAGAAAGGGCTTTGAAAAGCCTTGGTTTGAAAAGGTTTGGTTTGAAAAGGTTTGGTTTGAAAAGGTTTGGTTTTTAAATGACGGCTAGAAACCATACGAGCCAAGTGGTTATTCTGGTCTTTGGACTCTTGTGAACTTAATGTGAACTTAGTGTGAACTTAGTGTTAACTTGTTAAAACACCAGAAAGTTTTCTACGAGGCCCAGTATTCTGTTCCACATATATACCTGATCCGGAACGGAAATGGACATATTTCGGACCATTTGTTAACTCTTCTGAAGCCTCTTTTTGGATAGTTGTGGTCATGAGATATTGGTCCTGAAATTATTTTCATCATTATAATAAATATAATTTGTATGATAAATTTAATTGAATTAACTGATTATCTGCAGTAGTTATTCCTTGTTACACTCAATAAACAAAGTTTAAGTATTTAAGATACTTGTCTTTGAAAGCAAAATAACAGATCTTCCTTGTACAACTTAAATTCATCTCACTGTATACATATGAATAAAGCATTATTATATTACCTTGGAAACACATTCATGTTTACCATACTCGTAGACTTTAAGATGTCATCTATGGTCATGTTTTTCTTTACAGGTTTGGACAGTAAAATAATTTGTTTAAAATTTCGTTTTTTGTTTGTTGGGTTTAATCTGACAAGTTTTTTAAATGGATTAATAAAGAAAAAGCTTAAATATGTAAGCGAGTTCTTTTAAAGACCTTTTAAATGAAAATGAAGTGCTAAATCATCATGGGTGTCAAGTAAACTGTCAACCCTAAACAATACGATGTCATGTATTCAGGTATTTGGAATGTGGCTCCTCTTTAGGAGCCGAAAAGTCACGCAATATTTACATCTGCCTTTGAGCGTGAATACGTGCAAAACCATTGATGGAATGATGGTATGAATGCCACAGTGTTAAGGTACTATTGTTGTTAAATTCAATAATTCGAGTCACGGTCAGCATCATATCTTGTGTCTCAATCAAGGAATCATCAACTGCATAACTTATGAATCGTGAAACAATCCTGCAGTAGTATCGATTGTAAAATTATTGACAGAGAAGTTCAAATATGGATGATTAACATTACAAAATGTCTGAATCTTATTGAGTAAGGACACCAGATTTAATAAGATATCATACCCCAAAATGAAATCTCCTGCATTTCCAGCAAGGGTAGGTCATCATTGTCAGGGTGGAGTTGGGGATGGAGGGGGGACGCTAAAAAAGCTTTTGAAAAAATGAAGGTATATATAGCTGTTAAGAAAAATTATGTAATTACTTACTACAGCTAACTACGTACTTGTTTGCATGTGATCCTCCCAAGCTTTGTTTATAAAACTTTATTTCTCTAATTTTTTACTCACTGTCATGTCATTTCAAACATTCACGACAATCTTTCTTCTGCAGAACACGAAAGATGATATTTTGAGGCAAGTTGGTGACCTGTGGCACCCATTCACCTCTATAGTCAGTTCCCGACATTCCTCAAAATTTCTTCTTTTGTGTTCTGTGGAAGAAAGTCATACAGGTTTGAAATGACAAGAGGGCGAATAAATGATGACGGAATTTCATTTTGGTTTAACTGTGACTTTAAATCGACTAAAATGACTACATGACTGTTTTGGTGAAGCATTCATTTTATTTATCAAAGCATTTCCCAGACTTCCACAAACTCCAAAATAAAAAGTTCTCTGCTTGGATGTATGCTTTTACAAGGAAAGAACTCGGTGAAGTGCCTAATCAAATTCAAAATATCCTCAAAGACAAATGTTATTGATAAAGACACCGTAAATATGAAAGACTTTAATACACAGTAAATGTTCTTGGTTTATTTAGCATGAAAGTTGAATGTGTGCGTCCACACAAGCAAAAGTAACCCATGTGGAACTAAATTTATGATGCCTGAAAAACTGCATTGCACGTCTCATGTCGTACACAAAAGAGACAGAGCTTTGAACAGCTTTGGTTTGAAAGGTTTGGTTTGTTAATGACAGCCAGAAACAATTCAAGCCAAGCGGTTATTCTGGTCTGTGCACTCTTGCGAACTTAATGTGAACTTAGTGTGAACTTGCACGAACGCCAGTCAGAATGTTAGTCCTCACAGTGTGTGAAATTCATCCTGCATCATGTGAGGTGCCACCTTCGCTGTGGGCACAACACAACTTAGATGTGGGGCATGTTGGAAATTGTGAGGCTATTACTGTAATTGCAAAATCTGATTACCGTTTCTATAACCCCTAGACACCATGAAAAAGGAAGCTTGAAAAGGTATTAGACCTGTTTTTGAACCTATGCTCATGTGATAGCTCGCCTGAGCGCACTTTTCCAGGTGTTCAAGAACTGCATAAAGTAGACGCTGATGTACAGCCCCGAGCCACTAACGTACAGAACCCTTGTACACACATTTTTATTAACCCATGAGTATGTGGGAATTTTTGTACTTTTGCACAAATAGATGTTTTCTATAGTGAACTCAGGCCAAACTGTTTCTATGAATCTAGTTGGTCTCATCAATGGATCATGGTTTCACTTGATCTTTTTCTTCCAGCGATAGAAAACGGCCCACCCGAGAGGTCAAAGATCAGACAGGTTTTGTGAAGTGAATGACAGCTTGTAAGAAGAAGAAAGGAGGTAAACAATTTGGACATCTGACACCAGACACCATACAGTATTTTGTGCAAACTCAGAAATGTTAAACGCAGACATGCACAAATGCACACGGAGAGATAAAATATATCTGGATTTACATGAAACTGTCAAAGTTGACAGACATGTTTGTGTGCATTCTTGCAGCTTAATGCTCATAAGATACCCAACAATTTTGTTTTAATTGTATGATACATTTAATTGGATTAATTGTTTATAAATGTTAACCGATTAACTTCGGTAGTTTTTCCTTATGACACTCAATAAATAAAGTTTAAATATTTAAGATACTTGTCTATGAAAGCAGAATAACAGATCTTCCACAACTTAAATTCATCTCACTGTACACATCAGAATAAAGCAAATATTACCTTGGAAACTCAGTCATGTTTCACAATTTAGGTGTTCGTTAGTTGGATATAATCTAATTTTTTTTAATGGATTTAATACAGGAAAGTTTAAAAAGTATGCGCTTTAATTCTTTAAAAGTTCTTTTTAACGAAAAATAAATGCAAAGTCATTGTGTATGTCAAATTAACTGTAAGCCTTAAACAATATGATGTCGTGTATTCAGGTATTTGTAAAGTGGCTTCTCTTCAAAAACCATGCAGTCACGCAATCTTTACATCTGTCTTTGAGCGTGAATGAGTGCCAAACCATTGATGGAATGATGTTATGAAGGTCACAGTTTAAAGGTACTATTGTTGGTAAATTCAATCTTTGATAGACAAACATTGTTAACCACCTGCAAGTCATTGTCAGCGTCATATCTCAAGTGCTTGATATGGAACACACAAAATTTTTCCTTTAACATTGAGTTATTCTCAACCATTGCATATCAATTGGAAAGAGGTAAACGTCAAATTCCATGTTGAATTCAAATCTTTTACTTTTTCATTTAAGTAGACTATTAAAAACATACCGGAGAAACATTTTATGTTGCTTAGTAAAAGTCACACAAATATTTTTATATTAACTTATAAACTGTCAAGTTAATTAAACTGTAAAACATTACATAGATTTCTTTTCAGTGGAAAATCTTAAATAATTTATTATAATTCCAACAGGTAATTTCTCAAAAATGTTCAAATATGTTTTTGTTTATGTAATAAAAAAATAACATTTAAATAACACACACATGCACAGTCTGTGTGATAAATTATATATAAATTATAAATAAATATATAAACCAATAATTATGGTGAATTGCAATAGACATATTTGAGTAAGCGAGGTTTAGTTTTTTTTACTTTCATATAACACAACTTAAACAGTATATTAACTTAATATCAAATATTTTAAATTGACTATTTTTTGGCTGATTTGTTTCCTTTTTATAAGCCTTATTTGATGATTGATTATTGATTTGCAACTCAGGTTTCTGCCCTTGTGATAGAGTTTCCGATGAGTGACAGAGAACAAGCCAGAATCACCCCTGGGTGAAAATTGCGCAAACATGCTTACATTGGGTAACTAATGCAGGACTAATGCAAGAAACTTCAATCAAAATTGTAAAGCTCTCCAACACTACTCTAAAGCATTCAAAACATTAGACAAAATGTTCAACACATGTCATTTGTGAGTCATTATTGATAAAAGATAAAATGCAGATTTTATAAAGAAAATCTTAATTCGAGCACAAAATACTATATTGAGATGTATTACTCTATAACGGTCTTATCACTCAGATTTTCCTATTTTACACTTAAAAAATATTTTCAATGATGTTTACATACCTTAACAAATTTGGCTGTTTCTCATTGAAACATGACTATATCATGTTATATTGACTTGAAACTGTCACTCTTTGAAGTTGCCATTTCATAAAACATGTTTAAATGAAATTGATTGATCACGATTATTTACAGCTATTGTCTAAACTTACAGATTCCAATACTTTGCATTTGATTGAATATGATTGTAAAATTCTGAATTAAGTGTTATTTTATGCTTTTTTTAAGGATAATGAAATAATAATCGAACTTGCTATAATTTAGTACTCGGTTAAGTTGGTATTTAATAGATTTCTTTGATCTGGTGTTTTTAGGACATTGTTCTGACATGTAAATGTTAATTCACATGTGTTACAGTTTTTTAAATAGTTCTCCAGATATTCGTCTTAAGGGGGCAGCAGCCTAACAAAGATCTGTGTTTGTTATATTCATTAAAAACACCGGACGGGCCTAAAAACATTAATGACGATAAATTTGCATTCACAACAAGCGAAGAAAGAAGCACACAATGAAGTAGTTGTTAGAAATGCTGACAAGAGTTTATGCAAAAAATAAAATCATTAATTCTACTTTTTAAATTCTGTCTTGTTTAGGTTTTCTGTGCATTTATTGCAGTACAGAAAGTTTAATAAACCCTAAAATAATACAGCGAGTTATATTTTGGACAATATGTGAAACAAGAAAGTTGCTGAAATTGGTCATATTTAATAACGATATGTTATTTCATTTGATTATTTTGTTCAAAATATCGTGATGTGTATCGTATGGTTAACCCTACATCGAGATTTGTATTAAACTGTTTGGTTACACCTTTACACTTGTGTATTACTGTGTGTAGCCACCACCGAAGACACAACAGACTTCCACACCCCCAGAAACCCATTGTCTTCTTTTATGTATCCCTTTACAAAGACGGGACTTTGTGAAGTGCCTTAACAAACGCAAAATATCCTCACGTACATAAAAATGCTATCTGTTAACCATCAAACCTATCAAAGAAAGTAAAGTTCTTTGGCTACTAAGTCCTCATATAATGTTCTGGGTTGTTTAGGATCAAAGCGGCATGTGTATATCAGCTTATAAAATCTGTTATACATGACTGATAAAACCTATCATTTCCCCACATCAGGATCTCTACATGTACTTCCACAGACTTTTATTTGCTTATTTACAATCTGTGTTTTGACAAAAGAAATTCCATTGTACTAAACCCCATTAAACCTTCTTTTTGAATACATTTCAGATTGTGTTCCCTATCAAAAGCCACGCTCGATGCTGCGTTTCAAACGCTATGGGAGAACATTATTTGGTTGTGAAGCACGAGTGCCAAACACCCCAAAAATTGGCTTTTATAACCTGGGTGGGTGTTACTATCAATCACACACACACACACACACACACACACACACACACACACACACACACACACACACACACACACACACACACACACACACACACACACACACACACACACACACACACACACACACACACACACACACACACACACACACACACACACACACACACACACACACACACACACACACACACACACACACACACACACACACTCACTCACTCAAACACACACACACACACACACACACACACACACACACACACACACACACACACACACACACACACACACACACACACACACACACACACACACACACACACACAATATATTACATCATATCTGTAAGACCACTCGATGGCAGGGTCAGACAGATGTGTTCCCCCATGTGAACGTCTTCTTGATGATAATGATCGCCATGAGTTTTGTTTTGAGAGCATTCGGCTCTGGGGCTCGAGGGATATTGCGAGGCATTGGACCTCAGCGTACTTCGAGCTCGGTTTGTGTTCTTCAAACGAAACCGAGCCCCTCCCTCTCTTACATCTTGGGGTTCGATCTGTCGGGAGTAGAACCTGTTGAGCAAAGGGGCCATAGAGCATGTTTCCCAACCAGAAATGTGCCCAAAAAGGATGGGGGGTTGCCCATTTTAGATCTTCGTGGACTGAACCGCTATATAAGAAAAGAACACTAAAGTTCAAAATGTTGACAATCAGTATGATTGTGTCTCTGGTCCAACCACACGATTGGTTTGTGACAATAGATCTCAAGGACGCATACTTTCACATGGAGATCCTGCCACGAGGTTCGCTTTCGGGGGTGAAGCTTACCAGTATCGGGTTCTGCTGCGGCGTTGGTATTCTCGTTCCCATAGCGTTTGAAACGCAGCATGGAGTGGAGCTTTTGATAGGGAACGTCTCGCGTAACTTGGCTGTAACCCTGTTCCCTTAAAAAGTGGTAACGAGATGCTGCACCTCTATGCCGCACAGTAAGTGTGCTCGGACGTCCTTTTCAGACAAAGATAAACCTGAGGTCGTGTGGTTTCCCGCTTATTTATAGCCTCAGGTGTGTGTGTGTTATCGATGGTGACACCCACCGAGGTCATTGAAGCCAATTTTTGGCGTGTTTGACACGTGCTTCATAACCGGTCAAACGAAGAATGTTTTCCCAAAGCGTTTGAAACGCAGCATCTTGTTCCGGCTTTTTCAGGGAACAGGGTTGCAGCCCGAGACGCTTTTTTCCAAAAATGCTTCAGTATTTGAAGAAAATGGCAACATAATAAGGGATTAATGACTCATGTGGCACAGGTTTACACGTTCGTCAAGTAATGCGGATTATCTTCCTCTGTACACCTGAATTTTCTGTTCAAGGTAGAGACGCATCATCGTGTCAAATTCAAAACTCCCGCTGTGAGCGCCCGTACGGAGGGTACGCCCCGTTTTCTCAAAGTAATGATACCAGTTTCCATACTGATCGGCACCGAATCCAAACGTGGAAACCTGCCGAAATATTAAAAAGTCAAAATCATACAGAATGTTAAATCATTTATGCTCAACAATGATGTGAAATAACTTTCAACATCCAAAGAACCTTTCTGTTTCACGAAAAGTTTTGTGTGGTGAAAAAAGAGAGATTTTTTTTATTTAATGGTTCTTCGTGGAACCAAAAATGGTTCTTACACGGCATCACTATGAAGAACCTTTTAAGCACCTTTATTTTCAAGAGTTTATTTACTATACAACAGCTTTTATATTTTCATTCTTTTATATTGTATCAAATAATGACCTGGTCACAGATGTGCAGGGCAAATACGATTGCGAGGAAGCCAGTCGAAGGATATCGGCCGCGTTTCAGCAACCAAATCTCATGGACATATTTGATAAAAGCGGGATGAAGAATCATGACCTGTTAAAAATACAAAGATTCAAAATCTGATGGAAGAAATGGTTGACATAAATAAGGATTTCATTAACAGGGACTGATCTTCAAAGATGAAAACTTTTTTGTTCTTTTGGCTCTCTGTCTAAATAAATCCACCCCCACATGTACGTGCAGCGAAACACGTAAAAGCAGGTTTTGTCACTGCAGACAACCACCCCGAAATTCAGTAACCTGTGCTCCATTTTTAATGACATACTGTAAATTGGTAACCTTGACTACAGTTGTGGGGGAATTTGCAGTGATGCTGAACGTGCTGAGGTAAAAGGTGAAATTGTTGTCAGGTTTATGCTGAAATCATTTTCACTGAACTTTGTGAGGATTTGGTTGAATCTTTTTGCTTTCTAAATTCAACATCTTTGACATGGGTTGGGTAACTCTTATCTACTGAAAACTAAACAATGCATTTCAGACTGTGACTTTCTGTTTTTTACAAATAGAACAAAAGAACTGTCAGAAACATAGAAGAACACTGATCTTTGCCCCCTTAAAAAATCTACCAAAACACAAAACTCACCTTCTTTCTGTTGGCGGTTATGCTCGGCCTAACTTTGATGTATGTGCTGGAAAAGAATGAAAACAGATTTTTGTTTGCTGTATTTCCATAAAACTTAAATGGGACAAACTAGTCAAGATACCAAAAACTATTTTCCAAATTTTATGCGTCTTCATTTTTTATACTGGACTGGTATTTCCACATGCGAAAATGTCGAACATTTTTGCAGATTTGCAGACTTTTTTAAACTTGTTCTGAGTCCATATAAATATTATAAATATTATATATATTATATATATAATTTATATATATATAAATATTACTGTTGTATTCCTTAAAAATAATTGAAACTTTGCAGCATTTGAAGTCTGAATCTATTTTTCGTGTTAATATGCCAGTTTATGTTTGTCCGGGCCTATTACGCTCCTCACCGCGTGATGTTTTTAGTGGTGAAGGCACTTATGAGCCATTCCATGTCAAGAATCTTAAATGGAGAGAGCACCAGGTGGGTAAAGTCATCCATGTCCACAGCGCTCTCTGGATAGATAAACCGATGAGTGGTCCTGGAGCCCACATCCTTCTCAAAACCTTCCGTTGGACCCTTATTTATTCTAGCTTGACAACAAAAGCAAAAATAATATAATATTTTATAACTGTTATTTTTACGACAGTGATATATGTACGCTTCTTCATACCTAATGACAAAGTCATGAAGATCTATGAGACGTCCATAATAGGATCTTTTAAGGTTCCCAGAGTTTCCTACAACTGCACAGATTCGGCAGCGATCCGATCCAGCGTCAGAATACTGTTCTTTATCTGGAAAGAGGGAAAACAATCTCTCCACCACTTCAACGTAGTTCGCTTCAACCTTAGTCTTCTGTAGACCCTGCAATGTCACGTAAAAGTCACTTCTCTTTCAAGTTTCATATGTGTAAAGGCATCAAACGTCATTAAATTAACAATAAACGTTTCTATCCAAATCAATTTAAATAGCATCAAGGAGACAATGAAGTGGTGATTAGCAAAGATAAAACCTTTAGGAAGAAAAAGAGGTGTTTCAATCTACGAGCTGTTTTCTTAAGTAAATCAAAATAAATACCTTCCAATACTTCAAGACATCATTGCTAAGTATATGATTTTTTCTGGTGAGCAGAGGTGGAATAGAGACGTTGTACAGTTCATTGAACCAGTGACTGTTGGCCGACTGTCTGACACAGTGACTACACGCACAAATCCCACCTGAGAACTTGTCCGGAGGGGTTTCAAAGACCAGGAACATGCAGAGTAGAATCACACATACGCCCAATAGCATATAGTAATATCCATATCTCATCCTGTGCAACTTTTTTCTCCCCTGCAGAAAACCAACCAACAAAAAAAAAAACAAATGAACAAAAAAAAGAGCATTCAGGATTGGTGTAAAACGATATCAAGTTTTTTATATTCATTCTCTTCATTTCGATGTTATGATTATACCACTTATGAGGACTGCTCAAGAAGACAAATAGAGCTGAAATGTTTTGAACCTGGAAACTGACAAGAGTGTGCTATCAGCTTCATTTAGCAGTCATCCATTTGATGTCTACATTTTCATCTGCAAGACATCTGGCAAACATATTTTGTTCATCTGCAAAACGTGTGGTTTACTTGCCATGTGAGTACATCTAGATGGCGGAAGGAAAGGGTGAAATTAAACCAGTTAAAAAATAGAGACCACCTGGCCTGCCTGGCATCTCTTAGCACTCTGTATGAAGGTGAGGTTCTGATGATCTGTTCAGATGTGAAAGGGGTGGCCCGCCTCCCCTCATCTAGGGCCAATTGAATGGGCAGTTATTGCCGGTTTCTAATGTAACATTTGGCCTGTGTGGGTGTGAGTCTGTGTGAAAGGAAGGCAGAAGGAATGAAGCTTGTTGTCGGACTTGCTTCTCTGAGATAGTATGGCTCCAACTGCAATATCAGAGACATCCACCTCTAAGAATAAGGGCAACTTGGGGTCTGGTATGGAAAGAATACGTGCTGTAAGAATGTAAATGAAAGTTAAAGGGGCAGATAACTCCATTGTCGAGGGATTCTTGAATATACAATCTCCCACGGAGCCGGCAGGTCCCTGTTAGAAGATCAATAAGAGAGTCATAACTCCTTTGATGGGCAGTAAGGCAGTACAAGTCTTGGTAAAAACCTCAGCTAAGTCAAGGTACCCTGAAAAAACCCTGGATAACTCTGGAATAGGACTGGATACCTTGGGAATAGATGGAGTGCCCACTAGAACAGCTTCAAGATGCTTAGAGGGTATTGGATGGTTATCTGGGAAGAGGGATATTGACTAAGAGTGTGGCACTTGACAATAGGGACAGCATGAACACAACATACTCCCTCCAATCAATCAGCGGGTTAAGGGCTGTTAGGCAAGGGTGAGGTAGGATTATAGGGATCTTGGGTGATTGAATGACATGGAATTGGAGGGTCTTGTGATGATCTCCAACCCTCAACTCTAATGCAAAGGAAAAAAAGTTCCGGTAGAGAGGCAGCGATGTTCAGAGTACCTGGTTTGTTCCCTTTAAAGTCTGTTATGTTAGTAATGCCCTGCCACATGCATCCTAGGTGTTGAATTGTTCTTCCACCTTGTCTCCGTATTGTCTTTTTGCAGATCGTAACTTGCTGGTTTGCGATCGTCAGCATCTCCGGATTAGACCTCTGTTAATTCCTTGGTAGCCAGAATGGTCGACACAGAAGCATATGAAATTCCAGACCAGGGGAGCAGAAGGATTTAATGGAGTGTAGGTTCCTCTCATCACACCACAAGTTGTTGATAAAGAAAGAAAAAAAAAACTTTTCCCTGTGAGCTCTTTTGTTCTGTCCGGGCGGTGCACGGGGAACCCCGTGAGTCTGGAACCTCGGCAGACATCCAGGTTTCTGTGAGGCAAATAATGCAGCAGTCCCTTGTTTCTTGTTGGTATGAGATACATTCCCGCAGTTCACATAGTTTGTTGTCCAGTGACTTACTGTTAGCCAGTAGAATGCTAGAGAGAAGAGGTCGGAGGGAGCGGTGCCTGATTCTGACAAGGACGCCGGCTCTCTTCCCTCTTTTCCGGCGGCATTTCTTCGGTCGCGTCCATTCAGCCTAGACAAAAAGTTCTTATTCGGTGTCTGTAAACAAGGCGCCAGTGTTCAGGAATTCAAAATCCGGTTGGCGATTTGAGACGTTAATACCTATATTTAGAAGTGTTTGTCGTAAACAGGTAAACAAACAACATCCAACAAGTAGGACAACAAAAAACAAGTAAAACAAACAAAAAACTGCAAAGTTCATGCGGAGCCCGCAACACAGTTGCCATGCTTTGCGCCATCTTGGAATGTCAAGACATGTTAAATAAATTAAAAGATAAAACCGACATGCATGTCTCACATTCTTTTGTGAGGGACATTCATTTTACAAACATTATAAAACATTACATTTCTGGGACACTCAGAAAAAGTCACCATCCTACCCTTCTTTTTCTAAACAATTCCAAATTTAAAACAAAAAATATGATTTATGGATTTTTTACTATTAAAAATATATATACGATATATAGATTATTCACATTAAAGTTATATATAGCATCCTTTAAGTAAGTTATTATTAACATGTCCAATATTTTTCAGACATACATTTAAAAACAGTCTTGAACATATAACAACAAAATAAAACAGAAAGGATAAAAAGAATAATAAACAAAATCTTAATAATATTATATGTTTTTATATATAATATTATTCATACTTGTTGTTGAGGTTGCGCCAATGTCGTCACAAGTTAATGGGCTGCAAGCACAATACACAAACCTTTTTGTTTAAATGAATTGTCTAAATCATAGGAATACATTTATTTTATTCGAAAAAAGGATTAGCATTTTCTAACTTAATTAATCAATAGCAAACAATGAACATAAATGTTTTTTTTTTGTTAATTAAAGAAGAGCTGTAGTGTGGAGAAGATTCTTAACTTACCTGCGTTCATTCCTTTCTAACTGACCTTTGCTCGAGGGTTTTTTTATTACAGTTAAACCCTGTTTAAATAAATGAGTACAAAGTATGTCCTTGTTAACATTCACAGAGACCATTGTTTTTAAGTTGTTTTATTGGGAATCATGTGTACATTTGATTGGACCCTTCATTTAATTTAAAATAGCTAAAACTTCTTTTTGCATTGTATTTACTGGTGGGGTCGGTTGGGTTTATTTTTATGATGTAGAAGTGAACTTGGACATGAGAACACTGAGTAGCCATGTAAGTATTTCCAACCAACTTCACTTCATAGGGCGTCCCGTTGTCCATTTGGCCAAAAACGCGAGAGAGCCAAGAATGTTCAGCTTTTGAATCATTCTAGCGATACTTTGGTATGAAGCGGGGTGATAGGAAGATAATCTCACTTGACTCTGAATAATTGCTCTTAAAATTGTTGCTGTGGATATATATTGCAAGTTTGACTACACACACACTAATCATGGATCACGAGTAATCATGGACTTCAAATATTTGGAAGATCTGAATGTTGTACAGTATTGGGTGACATGCCATTTAAAGACAGTAACGAAAAATATAAATATTTTGCAAAATAACCAAAAGCAAAAGAGTGTTCTTCATTTAAAACGCTGTCCTATAAAAATGTAATCGCTGACTTTAATCAACCGTGATGATAAGAAAGAAAACGACAAAAAGTTCATTGAATGCAGTTTATTTTTTTATTTTCTGAATATATAACTTTAAGAAGTTGAAAACAACTTGATATAAAAATATGCCATGAAACCACAATGGCCTTCATTGGGTGTTTTAAATATAATTATTGTCAAACACCATTATATTATATTAATGTATTAGACCACTGACTTTTTATTGTTTAGACAAAGAGATTGTCCCTTCACCGAAAACCTGCTTCCAAGTGGCAAAAATATCCAGCAAAATCAAATGTCCCACATCATCTTATTGGACTCAAAGTAACATCAGTAATGGAAGGTAAAACAGTTGAAAAAATATACCGCTAGACTAGATTCAATGCTCAAGTTTGACATTTTTGGGTCATTTAAGTCAGAAAGATGATAAAAAGGAAAGATGTTATGATGGAGGTCACAGGCTGGAAGATGGACAACAAGGAACAATAACCACAGGATGGCTTTGAATCTGTAAATAATGTTCACCTTTTTACCAATAGCCTTTATATATTGAAATCTTGTTCTTACGAAGAAGTTCATGCATTGTTTTATTTTCAAAGTCTCCACCATGCGGACCTCCTTTGAAGTGAGTATTACTTTTGTCAAAGTAATGATGCCAGATTCCATTACTTGAAGCGCCGAAACCGAAAACATTCACCTGTGTAACACAAAGAGCGATCAGGTATGTTGTTTCATGTCGTAACAATAAAAACAGATTCTATTTGAACGTATCATTTTTATTTTCATGTTCAGTTCACTTCTTAAGAAATGTCGCAACATTTTTTGATGTTTTGATGGTATGCAATGAAAAAATATTTCTGTAATCAAGCACTTGGGAAAAGTTGCAGAATATGAATAAAAAATATTGTTCTGTTTTCTTCTATAGAGGACAGTTAACCGCTTCCTTTTTAAAACTGAATCATCACATGTAGAAACAGCAATCTCACCTCATCACAGATGTGCAGTGCAAATATTAATGTAAGGAAGCCGGTCGATGGATATCTGCCATGTTTCTGCAACCAGCTATCATACACATATTTTATAAACCTGGGATGAAGAATCATCACCTGTAAAGAAACCACATTAGATCATGTGAAATAAATACTTTAAATCTACTTTCAATAATAACACGGTCTGAGCTACTCACCTTATCCTCATTAACTTTTATGTAAGGTTTCACGGGCATATATGTGCTGCGGATAAAAGAAATGACAATTTATTCCAATCTCTTCAACATTTTTATTTATTCCATGAATAGAAATCAAATTCTAACCGTGTGATGTGTCTAGTGGTGAAGGTACTTATGAGCCATTGCATGTCTTTGATTTTAAAGGGAAAAAGGACCAGATGGGTGGAGTTGTCCAAATCTACAGCGCTCTCAGGATACAAAATCCGGTGAGTGGTCTTAGAACCAACATCTCTCTCATAGCCTTGTGTTGGACCCTTATTTATCCTGGAAAAAGATTTAAAACCTTTTAAAAACTCATATTGCTTAAATAGTACACAGCTATTGACACTCAAAAGCAATTATTATCCATCTCCACCCATCTATCACACCAAACCGTCTCTATTGTCTCATGACAACATTGAATGTTTGAATTGACGGTTTTCTCGACCAGCCCATTGTCAAAACATAATTTTACAAGAAGTAATTCCAAGGTGCAATAGGATGTCATTTTTATCATACAATTGTATTACGTAAACCCAAAGCCATTATGGTGACAAAGGTATGATGCATTTAATCCCTGTGCTATCTTAAACTTTCTATACTAATCGGTGGTTTATCATTAACAACAGGAACAAAGACGGGAAAGTGGTTCCAATTCACAAGAGAACGTTTAGCACTACTCTTTAATTTCTCTTATGCAGACCTGAGGACATTAAACCTTAACTTCATTTATATCTGATCTACCTAATAGGTCGCAAAGAATTGCAATGAGCAGCTCAATCCACGATCGCCCCTCACGGTTCCAAACACTACATTGGCTGACACAGGACATAAATGTCATCTCGTTTCATTTGCTGAGAGATAGAACATACTTATGAACCGCACTCTATGGAGCAGTTGGTCCATTTAGAGCTATAGTAGAAACATGACTATAGAAAAAACTGCTTGGTTGATTGTGTAAGGACTTTATAATTATTATGAGGACATATTCGTGTATATCATATAGTAATCTTAAAATAAATACTAAAAATGGTTTAACCTTTTAAATTCTTCAATACAAAACTAAAAACTTCAGTAGGCCTGTGGTGTGGAAACGAAGACCCTAAGATGAACTCAACGTTTTGACATTTTAGTAGCGTGACAACTTTCAAATTTTTTTATCTCAAACGCACATCAGTGCAAACTTGTTTGACCTTGCTTTGCCATGTTCTTGGGTAAATATGATTATTTGTCTCTGGCAGAACAATCAGATCAGATTTCCAAGTGAAAAACTGGTCTTTGAGACAATATTTGATTTACCTAATGACGACATCGTGGAAATCTATAAGACCCCCGTATCTGGATCCCACGAGGTTTCCAGAGTTTCCCACCACAGCACAGGTTCTGCAGCGGCCTGAGTCGCTGTCTGAGTAGTGGTCTTCATCTGGGAAAAGTGTGAACAGCTGGTCTACTATTTCTGTGTAGTTGACTTTAAGGGATGAACGTTGCAGACCCTGAAGAAAGAACGAGACTAACCTTAGAACGGAAATATTGAAAAACTGTGGCGGTAAAGAATGAATCTCGCAGGAGATCAGCAAATTTGCATTCTCACAAACTTGAAATCAATTTCAGCGTATTGCTTGGGTAGAAAATATTACCAGGAAAATGTACCTAGTAAAATCAATAATTCAGTTAAAGATATCTCATACTGTGTCTGAAGGTCACCGATTATCTAAATGATGACAGGTGCACTGCTATGTCAATACATGCTTTATCTCTGTCTTTATCTTGATAGTAGACTTACCATCCACCATTTGTAGATGTCCGGGCGTAGCACACTGTTTTTCCTGTTGAGTAATGTTGGAACTGTGGGGTCGTAACGATAAGCAAACCATTCATCCTCTATAAAGTCCATTATACAAGTCTCACATGAGCAGGAACTCTCCATGTTTACAGTTTCAGGTTCGACACTAAAAACCATCGGTGACGTTCTCTTATAGATAACAACATAGGTTGTTAAGCTAAATAATAAGGTGATGTAACGAAGTCCCATTCTATTGAGGACGGTCAACATTGTGTCTGCTGGTGTGATGGTCGAATGATGTGTTAAAGGAGACAGGGATGTGTTTGATTTGCCTTATCTTTTATGCTTCCTTCTTATGTGCTACTGTCATTTCCAATGGCATGTAATGAGTCTTAAACACCTGTCACTGAAGAAGAAAACACCTTTCAGTCCAATTCCATATATATATAGAATAATAAAAAAAAATTGAGAAGTGAGTTTAAACCCTAGGGGAATAACAGATAAACCGAGAAAAAATCATAAACAGTTACATTAAGATAACATTTAGAAACATTTACATTTAGAAATGTGCCAATTTACATGTATTTATTTTACATTTACACTGATCGAAAACAGCAGTAAATGAGAATAAAAAAAAAGGTTAATAATTGTTATGATAAAAAATACAACCATACAACACACCATTCATCATTGGTCAAATAGCAATTTCCTTCAAATATCAAAGATCTTATTTTTAACTAAAGATGAACCGTACCTGTTTTTTGAGATGGTGAAATGGATTTGTGTCCTGTATTTCTTAAAGTTTTAAGCAGGTCTCATGAAACAATAAATGGATGTCCTATCATCAACTATCACCTGGTAACTGACTCTTTAATGTGTAGAGGAATGGAGGAGTAGAGGAGATGAACCGGTTTTACACGTATTCAAACCAATGGTGTTTAAATATTACATACAAATTGCTTCTAATTTTACTTGAATTTGACTGTAATTAACAATTCAACGACAGTGACTTATCAGATGAATACATAAAGAAAAATGACAAAAATCATCTTTAAGTTTATAAGGTAAGTACAAAAGTTGAGCTCTAAATATCTTTGTTCTATTAAAATCATCTGAACCAACCCTTTTAATCAATTTTCATACCTTAATATGTGTCAGTGGGTGATCTCAAAATCATTTTGTCCTATTTAATATTATTCTTATAATTATTGTTCTGTAACAATTATCCACCAATACACAAAGCTATGCATTTTGTAATGGTCATATTTAAAGATGTGTATTCAAGTATAATTATTACACATTTTAATTGGTAAATATTAATTTGAATGTCTAATATTTCCTGTGGAAAATCAACACACGACGCACGGACGCACAAGCAAATGGTTGCAATTTAAAAAGAATGAACAATTGTGTGTCGAACTGCCACTTCTTTTTTATGTGCTCCATATATTAAAATGTTAACAATTTATGGTTTTATTTTAAGCTTTGTTAAACAAAAGTAACCCATCCTCTTCCTCTTTTTCTTTATCTGTCCCAGAAAGATGTCAAAATAATGCCCATTATATCATATAAAATGATAATGATTAAGGAATTCTTTTTTTACTTTTTTCTACTGCTGTGACAACTTTAAAGGCATAATGATTTGAGAATATAATTTCAATGATGATGATAAAAATGTACATTTTCTGTTACACACTTTTTGTTTTCAATATACTGCATTATTCATTTCAAATGAAGAATTGCACAGAAAATCAGAGTGATTTTATGACCATTTATTATGTAAGCATTGTTAATCTGCATGATAAATATTTCTTTATTAAACTTCCTTCTGTTGAACTTCCTATTTATTTTAAAGGTATGTTTTTAAACCACACAAGCTGACAGTTTGACATCTGATTTTATTTGTCTGTCAAAACACAGATCTGCTTTTCTAGCCGTTAAACAATAGCATATTGTTACTACGTTATTTGCATTGCATTATGTAAACGCAAGTGAGACTTCTGGTCTTACCTGTTTCTCTTGGAGGCAGAATTTAAACAACTGCACTCTTTGGTATTTTCCATAATATTTGTTCAATTCTTTCTTTGTTCGATTTTAAAAATGAATATACAAACATTGAAATGTAAAGATGTGTGCGAGTGTTTCCATAAAAGAAGGAAATCTGAGGTTTGTGACACCAATCCAAACTCAGAGATCAAGACACAAAGTGCACTTTCTATAAATATCTGAAGCCCTTTACGAGCATTTCACACAGTCAACAGAGAACAACCAAAGAGCTTTGTGTGTTCTGAAATCTGTTTGGCAGCATTGAACCTTCAGGAAAATGTATGATGTAAAAATTGTTCCTCATATCTCTATAGGCTTTGAATAACCACGTGTTGCTCCATGCTTAAGAAAAATAAAACATATTGATTTTTTTGTTGTAATATCTGTACTGTAAATTGGCAAATTTTTGACTATAATAATAATAATAATTATTATAGAATATTAGAAGTATTGGTAAACTTGTCTCTGTCGACCAAATTGACATAGTTAAACTGATAAACTGTTAAACAATACCATTGAACAAGTGAAGGATATGTTTGCTGTCAGCCCTGGAGCAGGACTCAACAAAGATGCTATCCCATTTTCTAAGATCAATACCCTCAGGATTTATACAGTATCTGAAGGCTTTGTAGATGATGTGGGACGGAAGACCACAAAGCCATGTTTCCAGAAAATGCCATCCATCTGGACAGCGTCACCCTCATGTCATTGGAGTTTGTTACATGCTTGATTAATAATTGTCTGGAAGGCCACAGGCGGCTCCGAACACTAGAATTCCAGGACAGGAATATTCATTGAGTTTCCTCAATACTAAAATGGAAATAAGAATAAAAAACCCATGAGACTGAATGTTGATCAGATGTTTCCACTGCATATCTGTTACAGGTAAATCATTTACATCAACACAAACCTTGCGCATCGCAGGCAGAGCTTTATCTTTATCTACAAGTCTATGTGGAGACCACTTTCTGGAACTAAAAAAGGAAACGTGGAAAGAAGAATTCTACTCACACACTTGTGGGTGAGAAGCATTTTTTCAGACATTTCTAGCATTTTTGTGCATCTTACACATAACAGTTCAACACAAAAAAGTAACAATGATGACATAATAAATGGTAGATTAACCCATTGGCCTAACATCTTATTTTCTCAGACTAATTCCATCTCAAAATGTATTTTTTTGTATTGCAAGTGACTGTGCAGGATTTGTCAGTCTTTTAACCTTTGTGTAGGGGAGTGTCTTTCATATTTTGTTGTTTTGTGTCTTTTGTAAAGCCCTCTCGTGTCAAATCAGCTGTCTGTATTTGATAATGTCTGTGAACTCGGGTGTAGGTTTTCAGTATTTATCTTATTCTCCTTTGCTTATCTCATTTTCGAAGGCATCATAAAATATGTAAAGTAAGTCATGTGGGTATTTCAACGTTTTGTGGCTTTTGTAGTTTGTCTTAAGAGTAATGCATTAATACCATAGACGGATAATTGTTTCATGTCTAAAGTAGACAAAATCTTTATTTTCATGCACAAATATCAAATGTGCATTTTAAATGCAAACATTCACGTTTCATGCAAGAAATACAGTCAATAAGGCTATAAGAATGGCCTTTTTACACGGGTAAAAGGTTGGCACGCAACCTGGTGAGTGTGTTTTTGTCTTTATCCCATTGCCTGGATACAAGAATAACACATGATACACAAGAGAACGCTCATGTTGATGATGTAAGGGAACGGATCTTAGTGATATCTACACAATTATACACACTACAGTGATTAAACTAAACATTTGCCAAGTTAGAAAAAAATAAATCAAGTATAACCAAGGTTTTATTATAAAAGACATATTTGTTCCTTCATTCACCTTCACTATTTTTGATTATTTTTCTGTTCTGTATGTTGCATCCTGTATAAGAAAAAACCCAACGATCATAAACAGCATTTGTACAGGCTCTATTTTCCGTAAATATCTGCAATACTACAATATTACTTTTTTTTTTACATTTGCTAAAATGTAACGATCTTCAGATATTAGTGATATGGTGAAGAATGTGATAAAATTCCTTAATGTTAATGCACTAATGGCTTCTGTATTAACACATTATAATTCGGTGTGTAATTTCTTTACCCTTGACTTTGAAAATTCTTCTGAAAACAAACTTGAACACAATTCCGGTTGTTCCACATATTTCAGGAGCTTTGGCAAATGTCAGATATCTTTCTGTCTACAAATCAGGCATAACCCTCATTCTAAGGAACCTGTCAAACATGTCTAACATCCGAATTAATACTGACAAAACAGTCAATAATCAGTTCAGAAAGAAAGCTGGAGCATAATGGAGAATTGAGTGTTGAATTAACTAAATCATGACTTGATCTTATTAATATAAACTACATGTAAATGAAGTACTTAAGACAATTTATATTTACAAGTTTACATTTATACGAAATCTCGGTTATCCCTCAAACTTTTGGATATCTGCTTGATTTTGTGTATTCACATTAAACCTTCTGAACTGTAGGGTTTGGATATATAAATTGAGTCAAAGGTTTCCTCTGTCATACAGGTGACTGTTATGCATCTTGTTTTTTTAGTCTGTGCACATATTCCTCGCTCTGATGTTTGCGTTACACATATGTGATGGGCTGAAAAGTTTAACACCCACAATATTTTAGCATGGGCAGGGAAAGGGTTTCAAAGGTATAGGCCCTCCAGATCTCTGCACTCCGCAAACAAGCAGCGACTCGTGGTGCCATCTCAAAAGGGTAAGAAATCTCTCACTCGTATGTTCTCTGCATCGGTTCAGCGATGGTGGAACGATCTGCCTCTTGCTTCACGCTTGTCAGACTCGGTCTCTATCTTCAAAAAACACCTACAAACTCATCTTTTCCGGTTACACCTAACTCACTAGGAGTACCTTCTTTTCTAACTACTCACTCTATCAAAAAAAAAAAGGTTTTTTTTTCTACTTTCAGGTTTTTATTTCGCTTTGTGTAACTTGGTAACTTGTTGTAGCACTTGTTCACCTATTGTTGTATCGGCTATTTACCGCTTCATCGTCTCCTCGACTATTGTAAGTCGCTTTGGATAAAAGCGTCTGCTAAATGCCTAAATGTAAATGTAAAAGTGTGCTTTTACTTATGTGTTTTCCTATTAAGGTCAATGTGTTTGGATTTGGGGGCAGCGGTCAAGGGACCTGGGATCACTAGTTGGATTTTTTGGGGGGTAAGCGGGCACCACACTGGAGGGATTGAGACCAGAAGAGATAAGTAAAAGAAAGATAATCCCTCAATACACAGGGTGGTGAAACAAAGTTCAAGTCTGGATGGGAACTTAAAGGTGAACTCCTACTTGTATTTTTAACAAACCCAATAATTGGTTCAAATTAACCCAGCAAATGGTTTATATTCAACCCAATAGTGGGTTCATTTATTTCCAGTCGGGGTGGCTCATATTTGACTCATCATTGGATTGAAAGCTGCTTGAAGCTAAAAGCTGGTTGGGATGTGTTTTATGTAAATCTTCTGGTTCTCACACAATGCTTGTTACCTCTGTACTGACATTACCTTTAAAAATGTTTTTTCTAAAAATTCTAGGGGTCACATGATGAATGGAACTTCAACCCTCAGCTCTGTCAATGATGTCAATGATGCATGTTGGGGATTGTGTTGGTCGTTGAACAGAGATATTTTTCTTTGTTATATCTTTTCATCGGCTTCTCCTCTCCATAACAGTTTTGTGAGTCTTACAGACTTGTCAAAAATGTAAAATATTTCAAAAGTCCTTTGTAATGTAAACATTTTTGTAAAAAAGATTGTTAAGAGAATTTAAAGTTAAGTTACTTGTATTGTTTCCTTCTCCCCGATTACATCTAGTTGGAAATGGCCTACGGTACACATCAATGTTCAATTTAAATGTTTGATTTCTAAACAGAACACGGCCTAAGGTTACAGAAAAACTACAAGGCAAAAAGACTTTGTGACACAGCTTCAGTATCACGAAACCAACTGAACAGTTTAGAAATAATGTTACAATCACATGATGAAAGTGACATTATTTTATTTATATCTGAGACAGAGTAATTTAATAATCAATGTTACATTTTTCTACTAAAAATAGAAATATAAATAGAAAAAGAAGTATTTTTCCTTATGGAAATTAACATGGTTTGAACAACAATAAAATGGAAAAACATTCATCTTTTATTCTTCCTGCTGGTACTGTCTCCAAACTTTGAAGCACACATTTATTTATCATTAAAATGAAAGCGTGCAGGTTTTTCCCTATAAATGAATGGTTGACAACAATATTCACATTGTTTTCATTAACTTAAGAACACAATACAACTTTTGATCATATAAAAAGAAGGATTCATGGATGATACAGATTCTGCATGGAACCACAAAAGCCCTTTAAAGGAATCATTTTTAAAACAAAGCGTCAAGGGAGTGTCTTTGGCATTGATGGTTTCGTTAGAATATCTTTTCTAAAACTCGTCCGTGCCATCTTGACTGTTTCTGTAGAAAGGATTTATATTCGTAGCACGCAATGCCTTTGGGTGTGTTTGAAGCTGGTTTTCTTTTGTGGCATATCTTTAACCTCTCAAGATCATACACAGGCAATACTTTTTTAACAATTAAAAGTATAAAATATATCTATATATGTCAGCAATACGTATTTTAAATGAATGCAGGTGTGATGAGATAACAGCATTAAAAAAATGATAGAGAGTAATGAGTTTCAGTTTACTTATCATTCTGCAAGATGTAAACACTTGTCTTTTTACAAGATGCTGTTATGTACTTATTTATAACTATTTATAAAATCTAAGATATTGATTTGAAAGTACATTTTGAGATGATAAATGTTGAATAATTAAAACTTGATTTATTAATCTTCTCCAAAGGAAAAACAGGTGGGAAAAATGGACCAAAATGAAGAAAAACCGACTCTGATGTTAGGAAGTTTGTGATTGTAGCTCTCTTGTGTTTTATTGTATTTTCTGGCCTGTTGTCACAGTAAAACCAACTGTTATTTTACAATGATATGACATGGTCACATGCTGAAATTTCGAGTTTCGTCCACAAGAAGTCTCTGTTGTCCTACTTAAAGTAAACCCAATCTGACCCTTTTAAATAAATGAAACATTTCCCATACCAACACATACAATAAAAAAGTGAAGTAAATGGTAAAAAAAGTATATTCATTAAATCTATTTGATGTTTTTATTTTCATCTGCAAGTATATCTCTGATCGAATCATTTTTTGAGTCGACACTTTTAGATGAAATGCATTCTGCATTGAATGTTGTCACTATGAATGACAGTTCACTCATAGTTTGGGACGTGGTCTCGTATGAAGTCATAAAAGGCACATAATTCTGGTTTGAGTACACATTTTCATTTAAAACAAACCTCGCAGAGGATCTTTAGGTTTAACCCCTGTTTGTGCAACACCTGAGCGACTCTTCAGGTAAAGTCGCTTATATACAAACAAGTGTTTACACGAAAAGTGACATATTCACTAACTCACTTCTTTTCTAACCTACTCACTCTATCAAAAAAAAAAAAAAAAAAAAATCTTCTGTAACTTCTCTCTCTGTGTAACTCGGTAGCATTGTTGTAGCACTTGTTCACCTATTGTTGTATCGGCTATTTACCGCTTCATTGTCTCCTCGACTATTGTAAGTCGCTTTGGATAAAAGCGTCTGCTAAATGACTAAATGTAAATGTAAATGTAAATGTATATTAATGTCTTATACATTCTACTTTCTGAATACATCCAGCTACCAAAGACATTACAATTATATATACCGTCGGTTGTTTAAAAGCCATCACAAATATCTCCCTTTAAATTAGTTTGGGGCCTTCACCAGCTTTAGTCACCCATGCATCAAATAAGCTTTCAGATTGATTGACTTGTAGCTTGAATATATTTTTAATCTGAGTTTTATTCAGACTCCTGTTCTTCAGTGAGAGAGAAGTTTGGGCCTTTTAACATAATTGAAAATATTTCTTCATTGAATCATGATCTGTTGGCATACACATGTGATGTTCATGCCAGTGCAGGCAGGGGGAAGCATTAGTCTACAGTGGCCATAAAAATGAATTCTTTTCAGATATTTTCTTCTCATTTTATAACACAACAAATGCAATGCAAAATTTGAAGTAAAAATGTATGTCCCTAAAAATAGGAAACAATGTACTGTAATTATTTCACCATTTTGCACCCTTTTCTGTTCCACCCGTATTTCAGACTTTGCACCACATTTAGTTTTGTTCTAGAATTATTTCTATTTAAAAACTGTTTTTATGTTTTATCTTTCTACTGAACATTGATGCTGCTCGAAAATATTTTTTTTTAATCAAGGACAGTTATTTTGCACGGTGTAGACCTCAAGAAAAGCAATGCTGTTGGGAAAATAATCAGTAAATACATAAACGATTAATAAATTAAAATAATAAAATTATTATGAATTTATTATTAATAACAAATAAACTAGGGCTGTGAAAAAATGTATCACGATTAATCCCATCCAAAATAAATGTTTGTCTTTACATGCATATTCATTTTGAATTTATTAACACAAAGACATACATATACCTGTATGTTTAAATAAAAGGGAAATAAAAAGATTAATTTATTTATATTTAACAGTAACTACATTTATATTTTTAGTTTTTTTCTAAGCTGTATATTTGATATTTTTTTTCTATATATACATATATATATATGCATGTTTATCAAAATAAAAATTAATAGGCACAGTAGCCAGATATATATTATACTATGTAATCTCAAACTTTTATTATGAATGCGATTAATCCCTTGACAGCCCTAAATTAAATGGAATACATTTTAATATAAAAACACACATTTAAATTAATTTTTAAGTAATCGAAAGAAATGCTAAACTAAATTCTGGACGATTACGATTAATTATACATTCCTAACAGAATGAATTTCTTTTTGTGTGAAATATATTCTGTGACCTGAGAAAGTTAATTTTATTATTTTTAGTGTAATTATTATTAGTAGGAACATTCTATGTACTTTCTTACCCTTAAGTTGCTCCAAACTTCTTCAAATGTCTGCTGTGCGCAAAGTGAGATATTTGGAAAAATGTCATTGTGTTGTTGATGCCTACCAACAAAGAAAAAACCAAATGTGGTCAAAAATGTCCCGCAGCTCTTTACTTTCCTGCATACTTCAAAATAACTTCAACTTATGATGCGTTCAAGAGAGGGTTTGAGGGTTTGGCCGGGACACTTCACATTTCTCGCATTATTTCTTCTAATATTCATAGATATTAATGGCTGCTGAGATTGCATTGGTCTCAGTTGTCAGACCGATGTGAATACCTTAATTTATCTAATGTGAAACATATTATTACACACACTTTTAAACACAGATAAAGCTCTTCACTTAGAATGCTTTGTGCGTCTGTGAATCCCCACTGTTGTAAAAGTGTATTATGCAATTGTGTAATTTGTGATTCAAAATAACTTTGCATTCAACAATTTAAAAAAAACGATATTTCCATTGTGATGCACTAGAACTGTTAAAAATAAATACTTTTTATTCATCTGTAAGCATTTCCATCCCTTTAAACCATTATAACTTAAATCTGTATTGTATTTCTTTGTACAGTTCTTTCTCTTCTGTTGTTTGTGTTGTGATAAAGTTATGGGAGAGACATTATACGTATGAACATTTCTGTCCTAAACCGAAAAATGAGTTTGGGTCAGCCTGTTGGCCATTGATTGGCAAGATCTTCCCAAAACTTGAAATATTTAATGGCTTTAATGCATGAGATATTAATAGACGATTCAAACACACTAACACAACCTGAACAGATGGTGATTTATTTCATTTAATATTGAAATATTGGAAACTTTAAGACTCGCGTGGTCCAGTAGGATACAGTCACAGATAGAAGAAGTCCCTGCCGTGAGATCTCATGGGGTTTGGTTTGCATTATTGAAAAGGAAACCGTCCAGCGTGGATCCGATTCTCTCATGTTAAGAATTTCCAATAATACAATCTATCTCTCTCTGCTTGTGTAACGGAATAAGTCTCAGTAAATCACAACACTATAGACGGTTTTGTGATGCCCATGGCTTATATTGATAGTGATCAGTATTAGTTTCTGATGTACTCTTCCTGTGGTGTGGTTTAAAAATAGCAATAGCTTACGCACTTCATGCATTGGCAGGTAACTATTATCTATTAGTACATTTGTTCAGTTAATGCGATTCCAAGCTCAGCTAAAGCATTTTCTTTTCCAAACAACACCAAATAATTGACTCAAGAAGATATTTTGAAAAATGCCTGTAGCTGCCACCTATTAATTTGCGTTTAATTTCTGTCCACACAATATGAATGGGTTACACTGCTGTTTGGGTGCCAACTTTCTTCAAAATATCTTCTTTTAAGTTAACCTTCTCTAAAGCTTTGTAAATGTTAATCAACACAGGTTTTACAACATTACAGGGAATGCAAAGATGAATTTCAATATGTAAATATTAAATTATTGTGTCTGAATGACTACAAAGCACATTTGTTGAATCTACCTCCATTGACCTCAGCTGTATGGACACAAAACAAAAGTGACATTTTTCGAAATACTTTTTGATAAGAGAGAATCATACACATGTTCTGGATGATAAAAGTTTCTATTTCAGGATCATCGGTTTGTTTTTGAAATAGTTCACTCAAGAAGATATTTTAAAGAATGTTGGTAACTGGCACCTATTAACTTGCAGTGGTTTTGGGTCCAAACAATAAAGTGGTTGCCACAGCTGCTGGTTACTACCTTTCTTCAAAATATCTTGTTTTGTGTTCTGCAGAAGACAGAACTTCATTCGGGTTTGAAATAAGAAGATAGTAGTAAGATGTATGTCGTTGTGTTCTGTATCGTGAGGAGAGAGGGTGAGAGAGGAAGATAAGGTGAGCAGAGAGAGAGATATCAGGCATGGATCAATTGAAATGTAATGGACTGAAGCCTTGAGATTGATTTTATTGTCATTGTGGTGGTCAGTCATTTTCTTGGCTGTTGAGTGAGACCAAGTGTGAGTGTGAACAGATCCGGATCAGATGGAGAGAACGATCACATGTTTACCTGGATAACGGTGACCCAACCTTATGCTTTGCACCTGCTGTTTTACACAAGTTTAAAGTAGTGCTGTGCAATTAATCACAATAATGTTTTTTATTCCATTTTTGGTTTCCAACAATTATGAAAACAAAATAATCGAGGTGTAACAATCAGAGCGATGCATTAAGTTTTCCCTTTTTACATTATTGTTTAATTTTGTGTATTTATTTATAAATGAATAAAATTAGACAATTATTTCTAACTATGCTTATTATTAAAATGTTCATATAACTTATTATATTTATAAGTTATTTTAATAAAAGTTTTAAACTTTTACTGGAAATACAAAAATTGGAGGGAAAGCTTGTATTTGATTAAATTCTTAATTTTTAAACATTAAAGGACGTCTAAAGGGTGTAGTTTATCTGCTCATCCAAAAAATATATAATTTATAGGGAACCAAACTACATTGAACCCAGTTGACTTCCACTGTATAGACACAAAACCAATGTGACATTTTTCATAATATCTCCTTTTTTTATTCACAGAAGAAACACACAGGTTTTGCATTATATGAGTTTTTATTTTTTGGTACAGCCGATTTAAATACATACCGTGATATTGTGTTTTAGGAATTAGAATTGTTATGTTTCTTGTAGGCCGGTGGTTAGAGCATGGGTTGTATAACGCCACTGACCAGAGTTTGACCTCAGGGATTTCACAAACTCAATATCAAACAATGCAAAAGTATAATGAAATGTAAGGATTGTATAATATAATGTATTGTAAAATTGTAAATATCAATTTCAATTTTCTTAGCTTCAAAATCCAGCACAATCTACAGATCCTCCTGTCTGCTGTCTGAGCTCTGCCCGATTTATGTTTTGTATTAAGTAAAGGCGAAGCTACTCATGTTGTCTCCCTTTATCAATAGCAGATACATTAGTGATATCTACCATGTGCGAGAACACTATTCATTTACCTCGACCTGTCCCTGCAGGGGTGCGCAGCAGCTTGTTGGAGGTAAAGAGCTGTATCCACTTACTCCTCGTTGGGACCCGGGCGTCAGGCTCGGGGTAATCGATGCTCATCGAGCGAGAGGAAAGGACGGGGAGGTGCACAGAGGATAGGACAGATGCCAGACAGGAGAGGAAACGGGTTTGCAGACTTTGTTGCTCTAATCTTATAAAACTAGAAATATGCTGATTATCTTTTTATTAAAGTTTCTCCCCCTGTGTGTTCAGGTAAAGAACAAGACTCTGAATTATTTAATTATAGTACCATATATTCCCTTTCACATAAGAGTATTTCTAGACATCACATTTATGTATATTTTCTCCGTTTACTAAGAACAATTTTTTTTGTCTATAGGCCCGGAAACAACGTCAGTGTTTAGAAATTCTTATTGAAAGAATGTGTGGTGTTTGTAAGACATCTCCAGTGTTTGGTATATCTCTGCTAACATCTACACCACCTTTGTGTATATGTGTGTGTGTTTACGAGACTCTCGAGTTGTTGTGTAAGGCCGGCTAAAGGTCGTTGTGTGGGATTCGTCGGAAAGGAAAACCTTGGCATTTATAACCTGCTGGATCTACACTTTTTGTGATTTCTGTTAATGACAGAATATTTTACTGGAATATCAACTGTCTTTATACAGATATACTGTTTATTACTGTATGTTACTAATGGATTGTGGACAAAATCCTTTATACTGTTTCTAAATAAATGTAAAGCAAATTAAAAGATATTGAAAATAATAATACAGATTTGTTGATAGTACGATACTTTAAATGAAGGAAACATATTAAAGTGTGAGGTGATTATTAGAATAACATTAAAAGAATGATGTTTCTGTTTTTATAACAAAATACCAATAAAAATCTTTGGGGGGAAATCAAAATTTTTTGAACTGTCTTTTAATACAAAAAATAATGTTTATGTATTTATTTTTTGGAGTTTTTTAAATGAAATAAATTCTTCAGTTGTAAAATATAGTTTACTTAATTATAAAGTGTTTAGACTATATAAACATTCTTTGTGTAACTACTTGGCAGTTTATTCGAAGTTCACAGCACACTTTCCACTTACTGCATAAATAGATACATTTATAAATAAACAAAACAAGTGTTTTATTTTTACATTTTTGATTTAGATTTACAATAGCTTAAGTGTGATTTTTTAGTTTGTGTTACCATTTTTACGAAGAGCGGTGCTTATAAAATGTGTTATTTCACTTAATGAGCTGTTACAGTGCTAATGCCAGTCCAGACACCACAAGTCATTTCTCAC
Organism: Triplophysa yarkandensis; assembly: GCA_033220385.1. Classification (NCBI taxonomy): domain Eukaryota; kingdom Metazoa; phylum Chordata; class Actinopteri; order Cypriniformes; family Nemacheilidae; genus Triplophysa; species Triplophysa yarkandensis. Next base: position 2,111,970 of record CM065654.1, read on the forward strand.
TTTATCTATGTTTTAAAAAATATTATTATTATTAAAAATGAAAGTTTGTGAACTTTGAAGGTTCAGTTAGACACGTTATTGTTCAACGCAGGTGTTTTTCATATGTGTCTACATTAAGTAATATTTACTTAATATTTTGACAAATATTACAAATACATTTATTAAGTAGAGCTACTTTGTTCTGATTAGTAAATTATAATTAAATAACAGCAGTACCCTTAACTCAAAAATGTTTGTGCAAATTGTTACAATGGTTTTATAAGTTTTTTTTTCAGAGTTATTGCGTTATTTCAATTTTGTGTTGTGTGATTTCCCTTATAATATAGTAAGACTTTGGGTTTTGTAGGAATTCAGATTTATTTCAAAATATCTCTGAACTTGCAAAGTAATGTGTTCTTCAATTTAAATTGAAAATATTTTTGAAAATTGATAATTAAAAATAATATAACATAGATAACATATATATTTCAGTGTTATACATAAATAAGTAAATAAGAAAAACATTATGAATGGTATCGCAAACTTTCAAAGTGTTTATGTAACTTGTGCAATCATAGAAATCCATTGACACATTTTGCATCAAGAATCCAAACATTATAGGGATTTATTAGGTTTTCCATTGCTATTGAGTATGCACATCATCCCCTGGCAGAACCTTCAGGTTGTTTTAGCAAGTATTTAAATGAAAGAACTTGATATTTGTCTTTAACAATTTTTATTAATTATTTTACCTTGATAAAGCAAAAAAAAAATAGATGTCCTGTTCAGTGATGCTCAATAAAAGTCGATAAACAAGCTCGAAATGCTACTTTGTGTTATGATCACAAACAGAGTTCCATGATAGTTGGGTTTAAGCGTATCTATACGTTGGCCAGGTATGATCGGATAACCCCTCCGTCCTGAGATCCTATACGCGGCTGGCAGACGGGAAGCAGCGTTCCGATGGAGACGGTGCAGACTGCTGATAGAGTGAGTGCAGGATTCCCAGAGAGTTGATCCATATCACCGATCGATAGCTACTGCACTACATCTCAGCATGCTGAACTCATAGCGTCTCTGACACTAGCAGTTGTTCAGATACTCTTAACCTTGTATGTGGACAGGTTGTCGGAGCCCCTGCGGCCTGATTTTAATCACATCTTGCGGTTTTTCCTCCTTACAAGAATTCAATATTGTTATCAGGGAGGATATTCTGTCCTTCTTGGTTCTTAACAGAGAGTAAAGCAGCAGTCATGAGTTTGTGTGTGTGTGTGTGTGTGTGTGTATGTGTGTGTGTGTGTGTGTGTGTGTGTGTGTGTGTGTGTGTGTGTGTGTGTGTGTGTGTGTGTGTGTGTGTGTGTGTGTGTGTGTGTGTGTGTGTGAGTTTTTTTGCAGCGGCAGCATGTAGTGTTCAACGTCTAACATAATGATTTTTCTATTGCCCTCATAACCGGAATTGATCTGACAGACGGCATTTCAACATGCCAAGCGATCCACGCATCTAATGAGATACATTCAGCCTTGTGCGTCCGTCTGATCCAGGATCAGCATGTGCTACGGTTTCACTGCATGTCCAAAAGCTCACACGTGCTCTGACAGTTTTGTTATAAAGTTGGTGTAAGAATCTTTTTTCTTTTGTAGTTTTGTTTGATGAAAAATCCATGGCCATAAACTAGTGCATGGATGAAGTGTTTTGTTGGCTAACCAGAAGTTTAGGACTAGAACTTTCTCCACCCAAGGCCTGTGGACTTTCAGAAGATCTTATACTTTGAACATATTACAGCTTTTAGTCCCTAATATCATTCTAACCTGCAGTCATGTAATTTAAATACAGATGATACGGTCATAAATACAATTTAAAATGCCAAAATTCATGAAATCAAAATATTACGATTATTTCTGCATGATTGTTTGAAACTAAAGACAGGTGTAAAAATAAACATTCGGCCTGGCATCACAGAAATATATTATATGTTAAATGATATTAAAACAGAAAACATTGTAAACATGTTATTAGTATTTTAGGGATTCGAAAAAGAGCAATCTTGAGGTGAATGAGACATATTTGCAAATTGGAGAAGGTTGTTTGTTCGTGATTGTTTTTTTATACAGTTTTTAATATCTCACCTAATGTCTGTATTTTTTTTTATTATTGTATAATTTTGTTGCACAAAAATGCAACTGTAACACAAGGGAATAGTTTCCCTTGTGTTACAATATAAATGTGTGTATATTCTGTAAAATACACACAAAAAGGATATTTTTGATATTATGTTTTGTAATGAATTTAAGAAATGATCTGTGTTATGACATGTATGGGTCGAGCTGTACGTCTGCTCTGTGCTAGTTATTGAAAATTATGAGGAGTTCAAAAATTCAACTGAAATTGCAATAAATCTGGATATTTTAAGCAAAACTATTCTGAAACTTCATTTAAGTTCCCAGTTATAGGCTAAACAATACATTTATAAGTTGACAGTTCAATCACATACATTCCTGTTAATTCCCTTGGAACGTTTCCAGCAAATGAAATTTCCAGAAATTTTGCAACCCAACAGTTCTAATTCAGTGACGACCTGCAACGCCATTGTGTGAAAAAGCACTTTTCTATTTTTACCTTAATCCACCCTCTGTGTCTTTGGTGCTCATGCATCAGATTTGCTTTCTTAACCTATTGACCTTTATTATTGTGGCCCAGCATGCCTCTGTGAAATAATTCATAAGCACTGCAGGTAAAATTGAAGAATATCACCTCCGGGTTGTGGGTTCCCACCGTGCTACTCAAATTCTGTTGGATTTAATTGTGTTGCAGGTGCGCATCTCTTTGTCATAGATTTTTCCCTTCACAAGATTTTTTGGGGTAAAATAATACAGAATCCTTTACACAGAGCTGCACAGTTCATCTGTTTGTGAGCTGCTCATGTTTGCGGTTTAAATGTGTTTCATGAACGGGATGTTCTTTCTTTCTTTCTTTCTTTCTTCCTTCGTTCCTTTCTTCCTTCCTTTTTTCCTTTCTTTCTTCCTTTCTTTTGGCCTTCCTTCCTTCCTTCCTTCCTTCCTTTCTTCCTTCCTTTCTTCCTTCCTTCCTTCCTTCCTTCCTTCCTTCCTTCCTTTATTCCTTTCTTACTTTCTTTCTTCCTTTCTTTTGGCCTTCCTTCCTTCCTTCCTTACTTCCTTCTTTTCTTTCTTTCTTTCTTTCTTTCTTTCTTTCTTCCTTTCTTTCTTTCTTTCTTTCTTCCTTCTTTTCTTTCTTTCTTTCTTTCTTTCTTTCATTCTTCCTTCCTTCCTTCCTTCCTTCCTTCCTTCCTTCCTTCCTTCCTTCCTTCCTTCCTTCCTTCCTTCCTTCCTTCCTTCTTGCCTGCCACTCTCCCTCCCTCCCTCCCTCCCTCCCTCCCTCTCTTTCCATTTCTTTCTTTCTTTCTTCCTTCCTTCCTTCCTTCCTTTCTTTCTTTCTTTCTTTCTTTCTTTCTTTCTTCCTTTCTTTTGGTCTTCCTTCCTTCCTTCCTTCCGTCCTTCCTGCCTGCCTGCCTGCCTGCCTGCCTGCCTCCCTCCCTCCCTCCCTCCCTCCCTCCCTCCCTCCCTCCCTCCCTCCCTCCCTCCCTCTCTTTCCATTTCTTTCTTTCTTCCTTCCTTCCTTCCTTCCTTCCTTCCTTCATGCCTTCCTGCCTGCCTGCCTCCCTCCCTCTCTTTCCATTTCTTTCTTTCTTTCTTCCTTCCTTCCTTCCTTCCTCCCCCTTTCTTTCTTTCTTTCTTTCTTTCCTGTCTTTATTCTTTATTTAACTTCCCAGTGTAGTTTTTTTCAGTCTCTGGTCAGTTGTTGAAATCACAGCATCTCATTACTGATGGAGCTTCTCTCAGCGCTGTAAGACAGAGGTCAGATCAATATCTTTGGCCTGCAGTCCCTGTTTCATTCATTTGACCTTACAGCTCATGCACATATATGCCGCCCCACGGTGAGATGGACAACATCAAGAACGGACAGCTTCACCACTGAGTGTTGAAGTCCAGCCCTCTTATCAGAAGGTGTCTTGCATGAGATGAAGCTAAAGTGACCATGTTGATGTTTTACAACAAAAACAGCTGGTGTTAGTTATGTGACCAACTGTCTTCTAGTACATAATGTCATGTGTCATATGCAAATACAATGGTGTTAAATTGAGTAAATTATGGACTAAAAATAACTTTTGTGAAATTCAGGCACCACAAACATTTTTGGGTAGTTTTTCTAAATACATGTGCAAATATTACATTTCAAAGTGAATATAAACTTGCTTTATTTGCAATAAATGAGGTATAAATACATGCTAAAATTCTAACAGGATGAAACTAAAGTATATTTAAGTTGCTGTCTTCTGTACTTACGGAAAATGTATTTTTATTATATAAAAACAATGATAAATCACAAATTAAACGAGAAACGTTTTCCAGACAACAATTCAACTGTTTAAGACTTAAATTGTTGCTCATTACTTTTTGCTTAGACCCTTTTTGAGTATTTCAGTATTTAAAAAGTACTAGAAAATTTATTTTACAGACCCAATTCCAATAATAGTTAAATGTACATATAAGGAACAGCTGGGGGACCACTTTGCAACTTATTTAGTCAATTGGCAACAGGATTGGGTATAAAAAGAGCCTCCCAGAGTGGCAGTGTCAATCAGAAGTGAAGTTGGCAAGAGGATCATCAATACTTCTAATACTGCGGCGAAAAAAGAGGCAAAAAAAGGCATCGTCAATGCTGAAAAATATATATCCAAGTTCTAGAACAACATTTGCTCCCATCCAGGTTCCTCTGTTTAAGGGAAGAACTTGTTTTTTCCAAAACGAAAATCCCAGACAATGCCAGCCCAAATACTGCATCAATAACAACACCATGGCTGCATAGAAGAAGGATCCGGGTACTGAAATGGGCATACAAAGAAGAACTAAGACAGTTGAGCAACTAGAAGCCTATATTAGACAAGACTGGGACAACATTCCTATTCTAAAACTAGAGCAACTTGTCTTTTCAGTCCCAAGACGTTTGTAGACTGTTATAAAAAAGGAAAGGGGATGCCACACAGTGGTAAAAACGGCCTTGTCCCAACTTTTTGGGAGATGTGTTTATGCAATGAAATTTAAAATCAACTTATTTTCCCTTACATTCTACATTTTCTAAGTTTAAACATTTGATCTGTCATCTATGCTGTATTTTGAATAAAACGTTGAGATGTGAAACTTCCACATCATTGCATTCTGTTTCATGCACACGTTGCATGTGTTTTTCAATTGGGTATAAAGCTGGTCGTGTAGACTTTGGTCCCATCAATAGTTTCAGTATTAATCTTTCTTTTTCTTAAATTTTAACTTTGGGATATATTTGACGTTATATTGATACCTGTAGTCGTCTGTGTAATGACCTGGAAGTAACTCAGTTTGACTGAAATAAAAGCCTTGAGCTTCATTACATCAAGACCAAGAAAACAGATATTCTTACCCTATTACTGCTCACACGAATTAACTTCCAATTAATCAAATGAAGTTTTGCTCATCCGACTTCTGGAAAGCGTCTGAATTGAAGATGATCTGAAATGATTTGATCAATGCGGCCTCCGGATGCGGCGTGTGGTTTCTTAAAAGCTCAAATTAATTCTCTATCTTGTCTTCTGTAAGAACGGTATACATGTCTTGGTTAATGGTGTTTGTTTGATGGAAATTCGTTGTCTTCACAGCCTCTCATTGACATTTCAACGGATGTGAAATTAACTGAAGCAAGTACAAAAAATAGGTTGGCATTTATTATGATGTGTGTTCGCACCAACCACTATTAAATCACAGAGACATTCTTGGCATTCTTGGCATTCCTCACGGAGTCCTTTTTGACTGTATCAGGGGGCTGATGACACAAGTTTCCCTCTCTCATTGAACCCAATTTGCATTCTGCTACTTCAAACCACAAAAATAAAATGCATGACATGTAGGTTTGCACAACAAAACTTTGTTGATCCTGTTATTATCAGCAAAGCTGTTTCACACCCGTTGTAAAACTGTTGATTCTAATGGAAGGAAAATTGTTGTTCACAGAATACATTAGGTGTTGTGGGAGTTAAAGTAGGAGAAATTGAATAACGTGCGACACTCTGCAGACTACAGATACGCTTGTTTCATTTATCATGCATCTGAGAATAAAGGTTTGAAATGTTTTATCTTCTCTCAGGTCTCTTAAGAGGAACGTTTGATTGTGTTTTGGCAACACCTCCCAGGACAAGAATCAGGATATTCAGGCATGGTAAATGATAAATATGGCTGATGAAATCTTCCTCTTCATCCGCTTCATCTTCTTGTTCTACCAAATTTTCTGCAGGCTTCTCTTCTAGCATGGTTTCACACACACCCATGAATGAGAGCTCAAATCTTATTAAGGACACATCTGATAAGACGTTTAGAATGGATCTGGGGTGTGATGTTTAATAAGAGACAAAAAATTTAACTAAAAATAGACTTAACGTTGCACCCCACTTAGACGGGTTATTTCTCTGTGCAATTATTTTGGAGAAACACTTGGTTTGCCATGTTTGAAGACGCTGACAGGTTCTGTGAAGAATACCTTTGAAATGGTGTACATCTGGGCCGAAAGAGAGACCCCAAATTTCCGGTAGACTTATAATGGGAAAATTTGATGAGTTATAACTTAGAAGGAGGATTTTGAAGAATTATGTCGGTCACCACATTTGAAGAGGCTGGCAGAGGGGGTGTAAGATGCACCACTGGGGTGTTGCAGCTACCCAAATTTCCCATCGACTTCTAGCGGAAAGTAGATCCCATAGACCAAGTTTTGCCACAGTAAGCACCAGTCATCTATTTTTCTTATTTTGGTTGATTTATAATTATAAAGCCATAGTTTTACCACAAATACCATGGTAAATTTGTGCTTATTCTTTATAAGACCTGACAACCTTCAAAAGAGGAACTGCGTACTTTCAAAGACGAATATGGACTTCCAGCATGTAGTATTTGTCATGTCAAATACAATAACATAAGTTTATTTGTACTAGAGAACTTATTAAAATGCATTGTTGAAGAAAATCTTATAAATCGATTGTTTAATTTCATTTCATTTCAATTTAATAGTTCAGCCTAAAATGGAAATTCTCTCATGATTTATTCACCCTCTTGTTTTTTTAAAAACTGTGTGACTTTCTTTTCCTCATAATACACTACAAGACATTTTGAACAATGTACCTATTTACAATTTAAACATTCTTCAAACTATCTTCTCTTACAGAAATGATTTACTGTGTCAGGCTATAACTTTTGATGGTCACCTTCATAAGGCATCCTTAACTGTATTATTAAAGGAATCATTTCATCAATATTAAAGTTCCCTGATTTACAAGAGTATGAGTTATAAGATTAAAATGAATTTCTCCAAATGCTCAAAAAGTTTCTGCATTACAGGACTGACCCCTCAATAAAACTGAGTGGGTCCAGCGTGAGGAAAAAGTGTGATATTTCTCTTTAAGTCACAATCTATCAATACACCCCCTTTCTCGGACTGGAATCCTCCGCGAAAGAGAAGTTAGAGAGAGAGAGAGAGAGAGAGAGAGAGAGCGAGAGAGAGAGAGAGAGAGAGAGCTGAATCAGTGGAGCAGGGCCCTCCCTCCTACCTGCCTCCCACACATCCAACATTTCCTGAAGATCTGGAGGAGAAAGAGGTGTAGGAATCACTCCAACCACCGTCTCCTTAAACTCTGCTAATAACCTTCTTAGGCCTACCATCATGACTATTTTTAAGTATGAATGCATCCTACTCCCGACCACCTCATGCTGTTATTCAATATTCTTGCAATGTATAGAAATCGCAGAGTGAAAGGCTTTACGACCGGCTTTAATACTTTAAAAGATTAATACTATGGAAAGAAAACCATGTCCCTCTAGGATCTTGACAAGTTTCCAGACTTCTGACAACCCAAAATCGAGTTTGAATGGTTTGAAATTAAACATGTTTCCCACTCATGATTTTACATTGGAAACATGGCATCAGCGAGTCATCTTGATGCCCACGACGACAAGAGGGCAACCGATGTTGATTTGACGTCTCTAAGCACGCGTCCATCACAACACGTTGTTTCTTCAACTGAATGTTCCTCGCAGGTTTCGTTCAATATTCACGGGAATCTATGGGAGAAAGTGGCTTCACCATCTGCTGCCTGACGGGGATTTTGACACTCACTCACGAATATTCTCTCTCCATCTTTTCTCTACTCTTGCATTTCTTCATCGCTCTTCTTTCACCTGCCTCCCTCTTCAGGGTTTGATGGACACGTGGATTTTTCCATCATTTTCCACCCCGCAGAAATCCTGACAGGCCGAGACACGTAAGTGTCCCCTCCGGCCTCCGTTCAGGGCTTACAATTGGAGAAATATGTTAATTGCATCTGGAGTCATCTTTGGTTAGGCTTTCAGACTTTTGAAAGGTTGTGATTTTGACTGGAGGAGACCTGCGCTTGTGTAATTTAATTAAGACAGGGCTTTTTCTCAGCCTGTCGTGGACCTCAAACGCAAATGTCCGTGCCGCCAAGAATAATTGAATCCATGAGCGATGGCTTCCTTTTTCATTTTCTGTAATTAATTCTGCAGACTCAGTGAAGAATTTCAGGTTCTTTTGAAAAGCACTCATATCATGCAATTTCATATAAAGCCTTTAAAATCCTCATAAGTGTTTAAAGAGTTTTTTACCATTTAAAATTGCAAAACGAAATTCCAGAGCTGACGGAACTACAGATGGTTTGAGGTGACCACCTACACGCTGTAGAAATGAGACGCTCCAGGAGATCCACATCATGATTTCAGCTTGAACTTTGTAAGAACGTGTAAGATGAAGTTTGGTTGCTGGTCTTTTGTTTGCTTTCCAACCCCTTTAAATAGTCTTTCTTAAAGAACAAACTGCAGTCTGTCAGTTCATATTCCTCAAAACACTGCATACAGATGAGAAAAGTGTTAAAATATTATGTCACGCTGCAGGATCTGTCAACTTTCCAAAACAGCTTCCATCACACAACGCATCGCATTGTCTTTGTGTCAGATTATTTCTTATTTCCAGGTTTAAAACATCATTTTGTGTCCCAGCCAACACAACAACAAAGTGACACCGTATATAGTTTCATTTTAGACACAAAGCTGAATTGGAAGAACCATTTATGTTCATTAAAGAATCTCATTCTTATTGTTTTTACAATCTGAAAAACCTTTAGTAAAACAGAAAGTTAAAAGGTTCTGTATTAGACGAAAAGGTTCTTCTATGGCATCATGACGATCCTTTATTTTCTGAAAGGTAGTAAATGATTCTGAATGCTGTCAGGACACCTTTTCTAAATCTATTCTGAAGGTGGTTGTGCATTTAAAAAAAAAGATTTGGCTGTAAAAAATCCCCATAGTACATACATATAAAAATTACATATTTATTTTATTTATATTCAAATTATTATTGCTAAACTCGAATTTGTCATTTTCCATTTCAAGTACCGTGCCTGCTTCTCACTGTGTGGAGTATGCAAAGCATTGTTGGATTGTGAAGATCATCATCCGTGTCATTTTATTCTCGTGCCCTGGAATCTCCAAAACCTCCAGGGCAAAATTTAAATATCCCCCAAATTATCGTGTGCAATGTCAAGCAATAACTGAGCAGATGGTTGATTTGCAGTGAGATGGAGAGGTCGGGCTCAGCTAGTCTCTGTATACTCTGCCAGGGCTACTAAAAGAGTAAAGGGGCACAGAAGAGAGTGTGTATAGCTGTGTGTGTGTGTGTGTGTGTGTGTGTGTGTGTGTGTGTGTGTGTGTGTGTGTGTGTGTGTGTGTGTGTGTGTGTGTGTGTGTGTGTGTGTGTGTGTGTGTGTGTGTGTGTGTGTGTGTGTGTGTGTGTGTGTGTGTGTGTGTTAATGCATGTGTGTGCGTCTGGGTTTCTGTGTGAGATCATAAATGGAGTGAGCCATGGGGAGACGGGAAAGGTGGGTGAGACGGTTGACCTTGTGAGTACTCCCGGCCGCGGTGGCATTGATTTGTTTACCTGAATTGAGCTGACAGCTCCTCATTATGATTTCCTTTAGAGAATGAGAGAGAGAGAAAGTGTGAAAGAGAAAAGAGAGAGAGAGAGTAAAAGAGGGGAAAGGAGATCAATGTTTGTGATAGATCAGGATTTGTGAGATCATTCTGTTTGAATGGCCATTTAACCGTGTGTGTGTGTGTGTGTGTGTGTGTGTGTGTGTGTGTGTGTGTGTGTGTGTGTGTGTGTGTGTGTGTGTGTGTGTGTGTGTGCATGGATTAAATGAGCGTGTAAGCTGTAGATAGTTGACAGAACGTCACACCCTAAAGTTGGTCTAACATGGGGAATAAACACGGATGTGGTGGTTTTATCCCACAATGCAAAGTGTGAAAAACACACAAACGTTCTGGTATCTCACAGATGTCAACTTCCATAAGTCTCTTGTCTTGTTGCTGAATGGCTTTGCTTTACAGCTGCGTTCTTTAAACTTTAATTTTATTTGCTTTGTGCAAAGTGCATTTTTATAATGTTTGTGCCACATAAATAAGCAGGATTTGCTTTCCCTTAGGCATCAAAGGAAACCTCGCGTGGCTTTTTAAGAGAGTTCACCCCAAAATGAAATACATATCAGTTATTGCAAACCTGTAAAAAAACGTTGTTCTGTTAAACACAATGAAGATAGTAAGAAGAATGATAGCAACTGAGATTTCTGGGGCACCATTTACTGCCTTGGTGGAAAAAAATCATGCGGGCAATTTCAGTGTTATGGACTTGACATTTTGCAATGTGGAGATGAAATGAAAACACTTTTAAAATGTATTTGTTACCAATAACATTTTTATATTATGCAAAAGCCTTGCTGAAAGTGTTTTAACCAAATATCACTCTATGAACAAGTTTTCTATATTAAAAATAAATAAATTAACCTGCTTTAGGGACGTGACAAAATATGAAACGGGTGTGATAATCCTGAAAATAGCCCTTACTGTACCGTGATAAATCTTGCACTTAAAGTTAAAACAATACTCTTTAAAAGAGACCTTACATGGGAATTTCCACAACCAAATGTTGATGTAGGTGTTATTATTATAATAAAAAACTTTGGTAAAAACTCGATATTTTCATCATTTGTAGACATCTTCAGGGAATTGTCCCTATGTTGTGCTAAACAAAAACAAAATATGATATTCAGCTGTGCCCATGTAATTCAGATTTTGTATTTTGGGGGGCATATCCCTTTAAGTCCTTTTCAGAAGCTTCTGCTTGAAATGAAAAGGTTATCCATGCGCATTCAAATAGATGACCTTGCAAAGCAGTTCCTATCTGATCTCTTTTAAATATCTCACAATCAACCCAAACATTAAAAATATTTCTGCAACACAATGATAATCATGTGAGCAGTACCTAGTCTGTCCTTAAGGAGCCAGTGTTGTCACTTCTAATGTCTTCCCCCTTGATTCAAGTGTTTAAATGAGTCACTTAAATCAGATTTCTTCCAGAGGATATATTACATCACTTCACACTTTGCAAATAAGACTTGAATGATGTGAGAGAGGAAGTCAGATACGCTGGTGTTTTAAACATAAATGCATGCAAACGCATACATTAACCCCAGAACACACGCCCACTTGTGCGATAACATCTACACATGGTGAGCACCAACGCCTGCAGATGTTTGGGTTCTTGTTAAGGGCACACAGACATCCAGAACACCCCAGGGTGTCATTCGTGTCCTCTCGGATGCAGAATTAACGCACGGTTTATGAGGCCCAAATTAGTTCCTCCGTCCCACCTATTATAAGCAAGAACACAGCAACATCTCTTATTTATGGGTTTCTGATGGGATTCATCCCAATCAGGAGCAAGCTACCATTAATGGAGCAGATTTATCTTCTGTCGAGACAGAGAGGAACAGCACCAGATGGCAACCATATCTATAAATAAGTCGTGTTTCATAGGAGATTAGTGCTCGTTTTAAAATGGTGCTGAGATTCAACCGTCAACCTTAAGATGCACTTTTTCGTCAAGTTGCGTCAACACGGGTATCGTTTATCTGTTCCAAACCCTTCTGCCGTTTTTTACAAGAGCAGAAGACGTGATGTCCAAAAAAGAAGTTTTCTCCCTCCTCAACATGGCAACTAACTGTTTCCATCCCTTCTGTGCTGTTAACTTTAGATGTTCTCAGAACTAACCTCTCCATATTCTCAACCCACTGCTGTCTATAAATAAACATTTCATCGATCGCTTCAAGCCTGCCCATTCCACACAGTGAGCATACAGCGCATCATCTCAAAGTTTGCTGTGGATGAACATTAAAGAGCCGATATACTTTTTCCGCTATCAGGACAGCGGATGAGGGTTGGTGAAGACGGCTCATCAGAACTTTGACATGCAATGTTATGCAAGTTCCGCTTAGCCTACAGTCCAATACGCCCACTGAAACCTCCACCTTGTGTTTCAATGATAAATACATTCAAAGAACAGAAAAGTTGAAGATTACTCCTCGCTTTGTCTCTAGGCCTCTTGGTTTTACCTGCCACCTTGGTCATTGGTTTGGAGTATGCTTGAATGTTTCTGTGCAACATTCCCACATTCCTTACGAAATAAAATATTTAAATACACCCAGATCCTCTATTTTCTAAAGGATACATGAACTCTATTCATAAAAGGAGATCCAGGAAGAAAAACCATCTTGGACCACTGTCATTGTCAAGACATTGGGTGTTCGGAAAACTACAAAGCTCAAAAGTAATTCAACTTAATGTACTGTGCATTTTTGACGAACGATGCTTGCGATGCACCAAGGTTGACCTTTGACCTCCTCACCTACATCTCCCGCAGCTCTCCCGTGCCAAAGCAGCACAGAGGTGCATAGATTTTCCCGCTTCCTCTAGCTTTGTCTCTGTAGGGACGGCAATCTGAGAGCACGTTTGCCAAAACAATCCATTTTTCAACGACTGCATCTGGGAAACACACGGAAGAAACAAACCAGTGTCATTTCTCCACCCCCCCCCTAGATGAAGCAAAGACATACACGGTCCACCAAACGCCAACACAATCAGCATCTCCATCCGGGGTTCAATCCATGACCTCATCATCTGATCTGGTGCTGGTTTTACACATTCATGACTCTCTCGGAGTTAAGTTCCGACTCAACCTGTGCCAGTTTTCGGCCCATCCAGAGCAGTCTTCTGACCTGTCCCTCAAGGACACACATCAGCATCCGCGTCCGGGTTTGACACGAAGACGAAATGTCTCCGTGGTCAGTACGCCTGCATCCGTGACCCTGCTTGGTTATCAATGCTGTGCGTTCCACGTCCAACATTGAAAACGAAGTCTTTGCTTTGTAACCTTACCAGTTGTGTGCCAACTTTGCGTACAATTCAAGCATTAAAATGTATTCCTTGCAGGCTTGCATGCATTGCTCTCATGCAAAACTCTTCACAATCATTTGGATTATTCAAAAAAGTTCCTCCAATGTTTCCCCAACATCACTTTTGCTATTTTTGCACCTTTGGTATCAGAAGTCACCAACATCTTTATCTCCCTGCATGAACACTCTTAAGATGATTCTTCCATGCCTTCAAAGTTCTGCACACACCTCCCATCATCCCTCCTCCGGGAATGATTGACATCTGGGTATCCGACACCTCTCCAGCTGCAACCAATCACCGGTGGATGCGGGACCAGCTTCTGTTGCCCGTGGTTACAACAGGAGGAGCTTTGAAGGCTCGCGTACGGAGGAGAGAGTCAGTCTGAGCGGAGGAGACGCGCAGGAAGGACGCATCCTCTCTGATGGGATAAAAGACAAGCGCATGGCATCAGTCATCCACACACTCCTGCCTTTCCTGTAGATGCCCATCAGCTGGTGCTTGTCTGCTTTGCTTTAGGACAAAACAAGGATATCTATTCGTCTTTGCCCAAGAGCTTTCCTGCTGGACCGGAGAGATGGATACAGAAAAGTACCTGCCGGAGCTGATGGCCGAGAAGGATTCCCTGGACCCGTCCTTCCAGCACTCCGTGCGGCTTCTGGATCAAGGTTTGTCCCACTGCATCCCTGCCAAACCAAGGGGCTCCTGTGGTTCTCAATGTGGTGGATGTGGAATAGTTGTGACCTGTGTATCTCATATCCTCTGATATGAACATGATTGACATGTTTGCAAGTGTTGAGTACCTTTACTTTTATAATGCATCAAACTTATACATGTATGGAGGGTTTGATGAACCAAATCATCTGCTGAACACATGCATGCACTTGTAATCAAAGTCTGGGGTTACTAAATCATGAAACATGACATTAAGTGTTTATATATGTACATATATGTATTTATATACAAAATATGATATATACACGTATATGCAAACATGTATACCCTTTTTGAGGAATACACCTTTATTCCTCATGAGGACGGGCTCGTTCCATTATAACGCTGGATCTGAATCCAGTGGGAACGGAGTAATTAATCCGGTTTAAGAGCCACATCTGAGGTCTGATTGCTCGCTCGCTTCCTCGGGTCTCCAGAATGAAAGTGAAGTCTTCCATCTACAACACATCCTCTCGAAGCGTGTTGAGCAGACAGAGGGTTTGATCCAGATTCAACCTTGTCTTTTGGTCTTTTAGGTATTGACGGCTACGTATAGGATATGGGAGTTTAAATAGGTTACTTTGAAAAGCTGACTTCTTCTGTGTCGAGATGTTTAACCAGAACAATCCTCGTTTAATAAAACATCTTAAGAAACACTGTTAGGATCTTTATCTGATTTTGACCTTTTGTTTCAAGTTTTATTATAGGCACCATGGGTAAACTACGGTTACTATAGTAAGACAATGGTGCATTTGTAAGATTGAATGCAAATTTAAGTGAGCTGCATTAAAACTACAAATGTAAATGAAGTGCGCGTGGCACAAATGCTCAACGCGGTTGTTTTGGATGTGCTTGGAAACAGTTTTGGAATAGGCTCAGTTAGGTGACTGAAGGTCTCGTAGCTCACAGATGTGGTTTAAAAAGCATTTCTGCAGGCTCAGCAAAACACGACACGTGTTCTTTCGGTCAAACTTCTTATACAATGATGGATTTGAGGATGGTTTCAAAAGAATTAAACGAGTGAACGTGTATTGGACATCTGGCTTGTTTCTTTGACCGTCACTTCTGTATAGAAACCTGTCTGAATGGTCTGGCCTGTTCGCTCACAGCGAGGTCTCGGCCAAATGCACAGTTTTGCTTCTACGTATGATGGCCACAGCTGTGTGGTTTCTCGCTCCTTGCAAGGTGCAAGGGGAAGACTATTGTTGAGATATATTCAGATGAGGAAAAAAGTTCTGTCGGTGGTAAGCGAGATTTCCGCAGAGAAATCGGCTTTGGTGTGAGAAAGACAGAGTGTTTCTGTCAGGACGGAGAGCCGGGGAAACCAGCGTTGAGGCGGCGTTAATTCATTTTCACACTTTCACACTCAGCACTTTTCTGTTCCATCACTTCATCTCTCTACTTACCAACTCTGTCTCTTTCTCTTTAAGAAATCATTTGGCCTTTTAGGATGGTGACAACATGTGGCACGAGGCATGATGTCAGAACGTTCGACTTGAACACTTTTCATTGAAGAAAGGAGACAGACGAGGGTAGAAGCGTGGGGGAAACAGCTCCTTGAGTTTATTTGCTCGTTCATTAAGAAAGACGCAATTTGCAAGTAATTAGCTAACATCTCTGAATGTTTTATTGGCAGAAATCAGCTCGAGCGTCCTGGGGTTTGGAGATGTTTGCATGGCTGCCAAATCTTCAGAATAAGACAGCGCTCTTATCTCCAGCACACCACAGATGGCTCACGGTGGCACGTCGGGAGCTCTCATCTTCAAATTCTTAACTAAATTATGTAATTGGCAGAGGAAGAAAGACGACGCACTGTACAAATACACATCTGCGCACACACAAGTGTGCGCATACTCGCAAATACACAGCAGCTTCGTACGTGGCTAAACACATCTACGCTGGTTGGTAACGGATGGAGTGGGAGTTTTATTAAACAGTCAATAAACCCTTAAATCTCACACAGTGTTTAACTCGATTGCTTCGGAGAGTGTGGCACGCGGTAATGAAGATTGTAATTACTCTTCATTTAATTAAAAACTGACCCATAATTGTAGCCGGAAAAAGTGGTCTTACAATATTTATTTACACCTTTGTCATTTCCATTTGGGCGAGAGATAGAAATGATACAAAAACGAAATCTTTACCCTTGAAGACGAAGGAAACAAATCCCCAAGATGCTGAGCGCAGCGTGTACGGCGTGAGACGGTCTGGAAGATACACGCCAGATTCAGGAACACACATCGATTCCCCGCTATCATACAGAGATCTGTTAAAAAATCAGTTTGCTTCTTGCCCTCTGGTCCGTGGCTGTATGCCGGCTTTCTAAACCACCCACCAGCTAACAGAAACAGCGCCTGGCAATGCATCAAAGCCTGAGAGATAGAGATGTAGCGATAGAGCGAGAGAAAGAGAGAGAGATAAATTGAGAAAGCAGTGGCACTTGATTGAGATGATCATCGCTGTCTCTCTGAGCACCGGCTTCATCTTCCCGTCTGTGCGGATGGCTGGTTTCAGATCATGTTGGTTGTTAATAATACAACAGCCAAGGTGAATTTCAAATATGGAAAACTGATCTGGGGTCAGACTGGCAGGCGGTTTGATTAACCCTTCAATGCATGGCGTGTTGTAAAACACATGTTAAAGCGAGTTAACATTTACTCACCCTCTTGTCAGTTCAAACCTGTATGACACAAAAGAAGATATTGTGAAGAATGTTGGCGCCCATTAACTTATATTGTATAGATACAAAACCAAAAGGTGCTTTGCCTAAAAGATCTTCTTTTGTGTTCAGAGGAAAGTCATCTTCAATTGGTTTAAATTGACACAAGGTGCATAAAGGCAAATCCTTATAAATATAATCAATAATAAAAAAGAATGATCAGTTCATTTGGTTTCATTTTCAATTCACTTTATATTTGCAAACCAACATAATAAATGTTAAAGATTTTTGTTTAAAATTTTAGATCAGTTATACAAATTCTGTTGGTTGTATTTTGTGCAAAGGTTTGTGTGGCGTTTTAAAACTAAAACAGTGTAAATTAAAACCGTATAACAGTACGTAATAAATCAAGAATATTTGACGTTCTTCTCAAGTTAATGTTTAGAAGTAATCTTATGTAAATGTCAAGTATATGTAAAAGTATACTCTACATAGTTAAGTTAACTAATATCAATGTACTAGAAGTGTACTTGTTAGTGTACGTATAACGCTTTGGACTAAATTGGCCCACCTTCTATGTATGTTTGGTCATAGATAAGTCACTGTGAAGGCATCTATGATAAATTTAACAAAACTGTAGATGCATTTTTCCGTCGGGTTGTGAAGAATAGATTTATGCCTCTCTCTGATGTAGATTTTGTGATCTAACGAGACTTTTTAAATGGACAGTTCATGCATCCAAGGGTTAAAATCACTTGTGTTTACACTATATAAATACAAACCAATTGCAAACCGGTTTAAGTGCTTTATGTCATTTGAATTGTTATGTGCGTCTCCATATATGTTTTATTAGCTGGCAGAAATTGGATCCATATTTGGGAAAGTTTAATATAAATTCATAATATAGCTAATAGCGGGTCCTTTATTGCAGGAAGTGTTTTTGGCTGATAGGATCAATTTAGACATCATCTTTCCGTCTCGCTATCTCTTATTCTCTTTGACTCTCTTGTGTGAATTGAGTGTTTTTTTCCCGAGAGATTCAAACTGTTCCTCATAAAATCTAATGACCGCTTGTTATCGGCAGTCAACTCATTGATTTTACCCTTAGCATCTGAATAAAGTTTGTAGTTGTGTCAAAGAAGCGGCCGGCCGGCATTTATTCACTGTGTGCCTGGGTCTCGGTTGGCTAGATCCTAATAGGAAAACTTCTGACTTCTCGTTCTAATTTAAATCCCATCTATTCCAGTCCTGAACTCCCTCTGTTGGTTATTTTGTTGTCGCTTTACCTTGAACAAGTGAAACAATCCAACAATCATAAACGATGTTCAAGCCCGTGAATGTCAAGTGTGACGTCGCTGTAAGAATCTATTTTCACATTCATAGTTTGCAAAATGCATCGGATCTCGCATAACCTGACTCATTCCTGTTCTCCTTCCTGCGCTGTTTCTCGGCTCCTCCACGGGTGCAATCATCTTCAACGGACCTTGCGCGATGGGATGGGTGATTTTAAAGCATTCTCATCCCCCATAAAATGCACCGATGTGGAAAACGTGCCATGCTTCTCATTTTCTTTGAGGGTAGGAGAAAAGATGACAGTTTTGTGCCCGCGTTCGTCAGTCTCAGCACTTTCGGGGTGGGGGCTTTCTCAGGTCAGCTCGAAAACAAATGAGCCTGGATTCTCAGACGCCGAGCACTGATTCGACACCACGGGTCAGGGATAATGAGCCGGAGCGTGTAACTGTGAAATACTGTCTCTGCGTGTTTGAGCAAACCCAGGCGCCCCAGTCCTCCCTCCCAACCTCTTCAACTTGCCCTTGAGAGCTACAAAATCCACAGCGTGATGTGCGGCGCTCTTACAGAGCGATCTGTGGCTACACATAATCACCTGCTGGTGCTGTTTTTCAGTGGATCCCTTGGAGTTCTGGAATTTCATCTGGGGGTGTCTATTGTCCAATAAGAATTTTCACTTCAATTTTTAAAGAGCAGGTATTTTATGTGTTTGAAAATTCCCTTTTGTTATTTCCGGACTCTCTCAACAACAAATAGATGAACACTTTAGGTTCAAAATCGAATTATAATTTGTATTTAATTCGATCCTACTCTTCTACGTATTCCCTTCTCCACCAATATCTCCTCCTCCACTGCGTTCTGATGAACTTTCTGCTATATAACTTCATGAAATGTCATTTAAAGGTCATTTGGATAGACTTTACCCGTCCAAAGTTTTGGGACACTTCCTCACTTATGCATTTTTATTTTTTTGATATTTTTTTGATACATTTGATAATAATAATAAGCTCAAAACAATTGAAACAAATGAAATAAAACAAGAGGACAAATGGGAAATGTTACAATTAAATAAAAGAAAAAATATATAATAATGCTCGTCAGTCACCTCTGTACTAGAATTGGCATGTTTTCTTGTCCCTTTCTCCAGCCGCTTCTTAAAGTTTCACCCTACGATGCTTTCGTTGGCTGTTCTTTCTTCAATATTCAGTTCATGTTATCCTTTTCAAAATCGTTTGTCCTGATAAAACTTGTACGTTTGCTAAAAGATTTGACCGGAAGTTTATGTCGAACGATTTATAGGTCATGAAAACATTTGAACTGTAGTGTAAATATACAATGCAGAACATTTGCGGATGTCTTCCAGCTCATGACTTTCAAACATGTTCAAAAATGACGTTTTGGATCACTTGTCTTTATATAATGCCAAGACTCATTGTTTGCAGACAGACAGCCGACTTTGTAGCGGACAGAACAAGGGCTCAAGACAGCTCAGGCGTCCTTAAAGCTAATCTACGCTCAGGAGTGTTCAGTACGTACAATAGTGGACTGTCTGCTAACCCTTGGACCGACAGCGCTGTAATGATAATGTAGGCCACGGATCCGTCCCTGTGGTGCTTCTCTCCTCAATTATACAATATTAATCTTTCACCGCTGCAGGATGTTAATGCGTCGCTCAGGACAGTACAACAGCAGTCCTGGATAACAGACGATTAGAGAGAGAGAGAGAGAGAGAGAGAGAGAGAGAGAGAGAGAGAGAGAGAGAGAGAGTCTGTTAATCAGTATGTCTTTGTGCTCCGGGCTAGAGTTTGAATAAGGCCGCACTCCTCCGTAGGGAGAAAGTTATTTATGAAGGACCGCCACCAAATTAAATTTCAAAAGGAAGGGAGGGAAGGCAATAGACTGGCGAAATGGAAGGATGAAATTGGAAACGTAACGGATGAAAAGATAGAGGGAAACCGCAAGACGGACGCGAGCAGGATGTGTAGGGGACGAATAAAGGAAGAGATGAGGAGGAGAATATGACAGTATGTAAATTGGAGGGCCCTCGTATCTTGTGGTTGTTTGTCTGAAGATGACTCTGGGATGCAGATGGTGTGGTGGAGATGCTTCTGTACAGGAGGAGAGAGAGAGGACGGTTGGGTCTGTTGGACGGGGTATCACTGGAAGGGGGACGGATATGGGTGCGATGGAGAGAAATCTGCGATCTTCACACATTAGGAGGTGTTTTTCGTGTTCTCACGACTCAGGGTGTTTCTCATATCCGACGGCTTCCACTTGGGATGCTAAAGTATCCCGCTGTAAACTCAGTATGCGTGCGATTTGTCTTTGTGTGGAGGGTTTGATTGTAAATTTCTGTTGGATTTTATTAGATTTAATCGGACCCAAAACTGAATCGTTGACCACCATGGTAGATACAATACTGTATTCGTTTTTTATTGTTATGTCGACGACAAATAAAAGATAGTTTTCAGAAGTTAGTTAAAGAAGACTTTATTAACAGTAACTTTGATCACGATTTTATATATTCTGTTATGGTAGTCAATTGCCCCTGAATTTTCAATTTTGGGTGAAAATTGGCTCTAGTTTAGTGTCTGTGAATTTAAAGAAGTGGATATAAAAATTATAACATTTTCAAATTAATATTTGAACAGTATCTGTGGTAATACATATCGCCTAAAAGTGATTGAAAGTATGTAGAAGTTTCTCAAGGACAAACTTTGAATTATAAAGTGTAAAACGTTTAAAAGTTTAACCCTCACAAAAATTGCCTTTTTTCATGAAACAATTTACACAAAAACAATCTTTGTTTAATTAAGAAAAATTAACTGTTGGGTTTTTAATCAATTATTTTAATATTGTGGCGTTTTTTATGTTTTTTAAAAATGTTTTTAAGTTAATATAACTGTTTATTATTGGGATATTTACTAAGCCAAAGGAAAAATGTTTAACCCTGTGTCTCACAAATACACAAAAACAGGTCGCTTTGTGATGTCTTGTTGACGTACACGTCATATACTTTGACATTTTAGTGCTTTTTTCAAGTGTAGTTTACTTAATAATGAAAGTTCTATGTAAAACCCTGTAATGTGTCATTTGATGATATAAGAGAGCACATCCGGATGTTATAATCCTTGTAATGGTCAAGAGCGGCCTTTTGAAAAATCAAGCTTCCTCCTCTCTCCGTCTCACACGCATTACTCTCAGCGCATTACTAAAGAACTTTTTCCAAAAGCACGAAAATCCACTTAAGTTTCATTTACTGATATCCTGTTTCTTCACTTCTGTGCTATTAAAGATTCATGGCCATCCAGAGCTCTGCTGGATCCTCAGTTTTTCCCCCATTATACCCTACTATAACACTCTGCGTGCGTGTGTGTATTTGTGTGTGCGTGTGTGTGTGTGTGTGTGTGTGTGTGTGTGTGTGTGTGTGTGTGTGTGTGGTGTATGTGTGTGTGTGTGTGTGTGTGTGTGTGTGTGTGCCCGTGTGTGTGTGTGCCCGTGTGTGTGTGTGCCCGTGTGTGTGTGTGCCCATGTGTGTGTGTGTGTGTGTGCGTGTGCTTGTGTGTGTGTACATGATGACTTTTCTCTTGTGTGTGGAAGTCTAAAAGCTCAGAGTTAGAAGCTTTGTGTTGTTACTTATTTATTTTCGTCTAACGGTGAGAAGAGGGTTCACTCCCATCGGTCTCAGCGGCTCCTGTGGTCTGGTTGGTTGTGTTGCTAAAACATGATTACGGGGCATTTTTCTCTTTAGAATGTCAGGTCAATAAACATCTCGAATAATTATTACAGCAATTATACACTTAAATCGTTGGCTTGAGTAAGTGAAGCGCATGTGCTGATGCAAGACTTCTTAATGCTTACACATTACTGTATGGTTAATCTTGAATGTATTTCTTATACTATACAAAAGGTTCCTTTGTATACATCATGTTCGACACTTTTTGATTCTTGTCGAGATGTCTAAAAGTTGTTGTGCTGAAAGCATGGTAATTCTCTGTATGTATTTAATTGATTGTGTTTGTATCTTTAAGGCATGTAAATGACCTCGCTCTAATCTCATTTGTTAACACATCAGTAAGTTGTGTTGATGAAGTCTTGATGTGTTAATTTGAGCAGGCATTTTTTGCTTATGTAACAACAACCTTCTTCTAAACATGTGTCTACACATAATAAAGTCAAAAAATTTGATCTATATTCTATAACAATTTACACTAGAAAAGGGAAAATTGTAGTTTGGAAATAATGAATATATTGTTCATACGTCTGTGAAATTAAAGTAAATCTGATCAAATATTTCAATTTATAAACTATTAAAATGCACCAAAATAATGGAGTAAATTATACATATATATTTGTTTAAAAAATGCGATAGTACAGTCATACTTTCTTTTCTTGAAGATACAGTTTTTTTCATAAACACTGACAAGTATTAGCATTGTGACGCATTTTAATACTGTTTTTATGTAACTTCTTTTTCTTCATTTTTAACAAGAAGTTACAGATTGCTTTAAAACAGCAAGAAAAGTGTTAGTTTGGAAACTCGGTGGTAGGTTGGCTTTGACTTACAGCTGTGGGCAAAAGTAATGTTTTCTTTGAATCTAAGCGCACTTTGCCTTTGTAATGGAAAATGGATTTTTAAAACAAACTTTTTCATTTTATCCTCTTGTATATTTCTTTCAAGCCAATTTTCCCATACTCAAATAAACCAAATAAACCTCAGCAAAAACACTTTATTTTAAATCATTTGGCTTGTTTTAATCCGATGATCTTGCTTTAAGGATGTTTCATATATTTAATACATTTTTCACAATATAAGGATTTTCCGTTCCTTGTTTCTACGTATTTTGTATTTTTTGCTTTAAAACATCAAGACAGACTCGGTTATCGCAATGCAGAATGTTTCTCAGATCCAGTGCCTTGTGTGTTTGTGTGTGTTTCCCTAAACGCGCATCGCTTCTTTGTGTTAGATTACAAAAACAAATAGTGTAGCTGCTTTTTCTTAATTTTCTTAAATCTTCTCCCCATGTTTGCAGAACATCTGGTGTTGTTATATCATCACTCTGAGAACATATTCTTTGCGTGTTAGTCAAAGCTGTTACATAAACACGCATGGCTGTTGTGTTGAGAGGATGAAATCTCAGTTCATCCAAAGATCTTCACTTTCTTTATCCATTCCTGCTCATCTCTTGGTTGTAAATTTGGAACATCAATCTTAAGCATGAAGCATCCATCACGCATCCTTTCCATGTTTGTATTGTCTTGAATCATCAGGTTAGATACAACAGTGAATATACTTCTTTGTGCTTCTACCTCTTACACAATAAAGTCTCTTTGAGCAAACCTTACGGTTCCTGTAATAGCTCATCATGTAGAACAAGAGAGAGATAGAGAGTCCCTTCATCTGAACATTGATGGATTTTGTTTTAAAGGTCAGAGGAACGTACAGTACCAACAGATGCCAGCAGTCAAATGTTATTGAATCGGCGGCTCGTATTGTACTCGTCTTCATTATCTTTTTTTTGCTCGTCTACCACTTGACTTCTCCGTCTCTCTCGTTCTTGTTTTTCGTGTGAATGAAACTCATTTTGTTCCCGTTGTTCACAGCGTTTGCGTCTTGACCTGCTGTCGGGACTCGGTGCTTGTTAAGGTCAGCTCGGCCTTCGGAGTCCAGCGGGTTCGAGCGGTGTAGCTCATTAAAGAAGCTCAGCCCTCTCTCTCCACCTCTGTTTTCTTTTCTCTGCCTGAAAACTTTTTACCGTGGGCAGTCTGTTCTGCGCTCATTCTTTTCCTTCCCGCTTGTGTCTGAAAGGCCATTAGCTGAGATGTCTCGGTGGCCGGCGAGGGCTCTTTACACTCGGTTTAGAATCACCTGCGAGATAGTTCAGGGCTGGAATTATATTCTTTGTGGCTTATTTAATAAAAATTCAATTCTGGCGTTGACCTGGAAGGTTTTTCAATGGAAAATTGAACACATAACATTATTCACGCTGTTTTTCAGAATGCGGATAATGTTTGTTCACTATTCAAAATGAAGATGCTTAGAATGTTCTTCACAGTTGGTTCCACAAAATATAATTTAGTCAAACTTTCTTTAAAGAATGATCTTCTTCATTTTCTTATAATCTGAAGAACCTTTTTCTCATCACAATGCATCTTGGGTTAAACAGAAGGATCCAGTGTTTTTATGGAACAATTTGAAGCTTTTTTGTCATTTATTAACCACAAGTATTGTTAAATTATTATTGTTGTTGTCAGGTTTCCTGGGCACATTTCCTGTCCGTCATTGGTTCTACAATCAGATAGCAAAAAATCTTATATTAAAGGATATTTCACCCAAAAAAGAAAATTCTGACATGATTTGCCCTCTATTTGTGAAGCTGTATAAATGTTTTTCTTTGGTTATACACATAGAAAGAAATGTGAAAGAATGCTTTGTAGCCAAACAGTTTAATAGTAATTAAAAGTGCCCGATAACATCTTGCCGTCCTACATTCTACAAAATATCTCCTTTTATGTAAGTGGGATTCAAGAACCGTTTGATGGTTTGATGTTTTGTTGGTCAAAACAAAGAAATGTATGTAGATTTGCAATAACTCAAAAGTGAAAAGTAAATGATGATTGAATTTTCAATTTTTGGGGGGTAGAATTGCCCATAAAAACACAACAGCTCCATGTGCCAACATTTGTGTTTACTGCTATAGGCCATGTTGAAAGTATGATTTAACTCTTCATAGAACGCAACCATCGAGACATTTATCAAAACATTTCTTTATTATGAATATCAGTTACATTCAATCTGTCTATGCTGCTATTAGAGAAGAGCTAACGCGTTTCATTGATAAAGCCGAAGTGTCACATGTCTGTGTCTGGAGACGTTATTGGAGTAATCGTGCAGACGCGGCGGTACGTACACATAACCTCAGGCTCCTGTGAGAGCGATGCAACTGAGAGCATCCTCAGATGAGAGAGATAGACGCCTGACTGTGTATAGATCTGTGGTTTAGAGGTGTTGAGACACTGGTTCTAATTGCAGAAGAGAAGCAGATTTGGGCGCTTAAGACACTAGAAGGGAGAGAAGAGCGGGGATGAGAGGGAGAACTAAAATGAAAACTTCGAAGACATTGCTGTTATCTGAAATTAAATAAAATGGAATATTGGCCTTCAATTTTGCCTTCTGTTAAATTTAGAACATATAAATACAAAAGTAAATCTAAAGTAGTAATAGCTCCCATGTGGCAACATAAAACAATCCAACAAAAAAGAAAAAAAGATCTAAGATCTAACATTTAAACATGACATAAATATACAAATGTAAAAAATATATTTAATAATTTTTTACAAACTGTTATAGTATACATATAAAGGTTATATAGAGATTAGCCTTTGGCTGTCATGTCCAAGTGCTCAAAATACTCACTAGTGAAGGTTCAGTGTTCTTTCGTGATGAGCCACACAGCATTAATATAAATTTGTGTGAATTTTAATTCAGCTCTTTTATGTGTAGTGATCCATTTTGTTGATGTTGTTCATGTGTGTGGTTAAGTGTTTTATTTCTGAAACGGTTGATACGATTCAGTGTCACATTGTGCTGGAAACACTCGATGAGATGATAGGAGAGAGAGAGAGAGAGAGAGAGAGAGAGAGAGAGAGAGGAGGGAGGAGAGAGGAGATAGGAGAGAGAGAGAGAGAGAGAGAGAGAGAGAGAGAGAGAGAGAGAGAGAGAGAGAGAGAGAGAGGAGGGAGGAGAGAGGAGATAGGAGAGAGAGAGAGAGAGAGAGCGAGAGAGAGAGAGAGAGAGAGAGTGTGTGTGAGCACGTTTGTGGTGTGTTGTCCATGTTCTTCTCGTAGTAGGATCAGATAAGGGCTTTCACAGAGGAGATACGAGCTCATTTTACACACCCAGACACACGAGCCCATCCACAGCGATACACAAACACTCGAGGAGATTGAGTGTCCAAGAACAGATCAAAGAATCAGACCCACATCTCAGACACAGACAGAGAGAGAGTAAAGGTGTGTCTGTAGCACACAGATCATATATTTTTTTTTATAAATTTTTTTTTTAATTTAATTTTAACTTTAATAAAAATTGTATTTAAAAAATCATGTTGTAGTACTGTAAATAAATACAATAACACAACTGATCATAAAAATGATGAAATACAGTCTTCTTCATAGGAATGTCAACACTTTCACATGATAAAGTTGGTTAAAAAGTGTAGTAAGGAAACTGTAGATGTATGCATTATAAATCGTTGCCTGAAATGGGGTCCACATATTTTTGAATTTGGATTGCAGATGTTTATAAGTCATGATGTGTGCCATGATGTGAAACTGAATGATCCGCCTACCCAACTGTCAATCAATCACCTCTTACAGAAAAGCAACAGAAATGTCAAATGCGATCACATGTATTGTATCGCAATTTTTTGACACTGATGGCCCGGTGGTTTAGCATGCTGGTTCCCATCTCAAATCTATGGCTCTATGGAATCCCGTCCTAATAAATGCATAAGAAATTCCATGGCTTTGTATTGACAGCGTGAAGTTGCACTCGCACAGCTGCAGCTCTCGACAGCCTCTGCCGCACATGTGTGCCATGCACAGACATTCAGCCGGAATCCCAGCGGCATCCGTCAAACAAACCTCGCTGTCGTTCCGCAAATATTACCCGAGCTGTTTATCCAGTCTTCCCCTGGCTAAAAATAAACAAGAGCTGATTAATTAATGACAAACAAACACGGAGATGAGATGCAAATAAACACGCACGTCCAGTGAATTAACGGACCCGAGCGTGCCCGCCCATGGGTCCCGTGCCATTCTGCGCTCCCGTTTCGGTTTAATTTGAATTGGCACACTCGGAAACAGCTGGGCACGGCTGTGTCAACCTAACACAAATAACAAACAGCGTCCCCGTGGACGAGTGAATTATCATATTTATGGTGTCTCGTGACCCTGAGAGGCCTGTAATGAAATGTGCTGATTCTGATCAGAAGGCCGCTTTTGGTGACTGCGTTGAGAAATGTGCTCATCTTCAAGCCCGTATGACTTTCTTAGTCCTGCAGAACGCAAATTCAATTATAAACAAAATCCCTATGACATTTCTCAATATATCTTCTTTTGTGTTTCACAGATGAAAGAAATCATATTAGTATCAGTCCAGTACAGTAGACATTAAGAAGAATAGAATTTGACTTTAAACAAGTCGGGTACCATAAAATATTGAATTTGGCTGTGAGGATGACCGTATTTCACCGTCCGGAGCGTGTCCGATAGGGCTGTGACAGGAAGAGCGATCCATCAGTGGTAAAGTGTTGTGTTATTGAGGGACGGTATCGAGTGGGAATATAGCTGAATGGGATTCTCTGCCCACCTCATCTGGGATATCGATCCGGCTCAGGTGAATTAACGGTGACATTCCTGCTGTTTGCACAAAGGGAAGAGCATTGTTGTCTTTGCAAAATCAATCTCCAGTCAGACTGGCTTGTCGATAGGGAAGAGTGACCGGTTTGGCATGGATTAAGAGGTGTCAAAAGTTCCTAGAGACACTTTGTTAAATAAAGTAACACAAACCTTGTTGTTAAATAACGATACGAAATTCATGCTTACAATGCATTCCACAAATACACACAAGATGGTTTTATAGCTGTATATTTTATGCACATTTTAATTGCGTTGGTTCTCTTCATCCAAAGTGTGAAAGTGTGTTTGCACGTTTTATGACTTTCGAGACTTCAATTTTCAAATGTTTATTTCCAAATAAATATGCTTACATCATTCAGGGCATTTCCAGTGAGGATATATGATGTTTGTCAGGTTTACCAGTGTCAGACCGCTTGGATTTCAAACACTCCCCAAATCAATGCTTCATAAAACTAAAAACTGCCTTAATAAAAATACTTCTTTATAAAGATTGGTTTAAATATTGGCATTCTCATATATATTTCTAGTGTTTTTTTCTTGGTGAGTATAACTTACAACTAATAAGAAAGGCCAAATTCAATAACTCAATGTGAATATTACCTATAACCAATACAAAGAAAAGATATTGCCCAACTTTGATTTGAATCTTGGCTAACTCAAAGAACATAAAAAAGTAAAAGCATGCATAGGACTGGATGATTAATTGGAGCTCTTTTTGTCTGAATTACTGCAGCGATGTAGCGTGGCATGGAGTGCATCAGTCTCTGGCACTGCTCAGATGTTGCGAGAGCCCATGTTGCTCTGATAGTGGCCTTCAGCTCTTCTGCGTTTTTGGGCCTGGCATATCACATCTTCCACTTCACAATACTCAATAGATTTTCTATGGGGTTAAAGAGAAGAGTTTGCTGGCCAATAAGGAACAGGGATGCCTGGTCCTTGAAGCAGGTACTGGTTGCTCTGGCATGGTGTGCAGGTGCCCAGTCCTGTTGGCAAATCAAATCTGCATCACCATAAAGTCGGTCAAAAAACGGTCAAAGCCAAATCACTTTCCTTTTAAATGCATTTTTACATTTTTGTTAACTCCGAGTCCTGTTGTGCTGAAGTGTCAGGCTGTTTCTCTTCTTTTGTAAAGCGTGTATTGATGAGTGGCTTGAATTACCCAGCAGCCCTTGTGCTCAAGCTTTTAGGTTTACAATTCTGTTACATTGCCTCCCGCAGTCTCTGGTACACGTGTAATAAATAATAGAGGAAAATCTTGCTCGCTCGCCAGTAAAATGAGGACATTTCAGAATGCTGTGGATACCAAACCGACTCATCCGATTCAAAAAGTTTATTTATTAAGCAAAAATGAAATTAGATGGTATGAGATTCAACAGTAAGGTATTATAGAGAATGCTGTGATCTATTAGAATAAAATCACCCCTGTTGGTGATTGGCGGGCTTTGTATACAGACATGCATTCGATTTTTTTTTCTCTATCCAAAACAGGACCGACTTATGACCCTTCGTCTGATTTCTGCCTTCTGTTACACAAACACATGTGTTAAAACGTGACAATAAAGCAGACGACCAGAGAGACGAATAGGATATAAAGCCTGTGATGTTCCAGCGCTGTTCTTTAAACACTTTATTCGCCTGGCAGACGCTTCGCTTGAGAGTAAGAAAGCTCTTCCAGGACCCAGAGGCTTGTGGGTTTAAATTCCCAGATTGGCACAGAAGTGATGAGAGGGAATCGAGCAGCCCCGGGCTTTCCTACGGTCATTAAACTCTTTTTAAATGTGTCATTCACAGATCACAAGATGAATTTCTTGTAAATGTGCAGAATGATAGGGCAAGCATGTATTGTTTTGATACACGATGTGCTCTTTTGCGCATACTTCATGCTGGTTTATTTATAGCTGCAGATGTTCAGATTAAACATACAGTAAATAACAACCCTGGCAGACGCATCTATTTACAGATTCCTTTAAGAGGTCTTGGAGGAGCAAGTAGGCAGGCAGCAGTCTGTAATTTATCTCATTTATTTTATTTACCGAGAGAAAATGACTGCCACAGTATACTTCAACGCGTATAAAGATGAATGTAAATGGATTCGGGTTTTAGTAATAAGGGTTGATAACAGGAGCTTCACAGATTCGTGTTTGGTTCGGGGGAATCGTGGGGAATGATGTAGCTGGCCCTGTGACAGCGGGTCCATTAGGGCTTTCATTATAGTACAGTCTACATGTTGGGCTCATAAAAATGTTGGACTGGGTCCCAGGAACGAAAACGATGGCCCGGCTGTATATCAAAGCTCAATATTGCACCAAAAGAAGTCATTTAGTCATCCTCATACAACACCAAACCCATATGACTTTCTGTGTTGCACAAGAGAATAATTTCACACATTTCGATTTTTGTACAGTAAAAGTGTAAAAGGTGTGCACTTTAATGACCTGTAACATGATATTAAATGCTTACTTATAAGTTCACAAAGTAAATTAAATATACATTTAATATAAAGACACGAGAGCAAAAGTCTGAATGAACCATTTGCAAAAACATTTTTTAATAAAACTTATTGACTTACATAGTGCTTAATAATTAAAAAATAAAGATTTTTTCTAAAAAAAACCCTTCAAATGCCTTTGTGCTTCCTCTACTATTTTAAAATTAACATAAATCTAAAATGAAAGAACAGATTGATGTCTAACAATCTGTAGTTGGGTTTTGAGTAGACGATTAAAAAATACTAATAACACATATGGTAATAATTATATGTTAAGAAATGTAAAAAGGCAAACAGCTACCAACACAACAAAACAAATAATTAAAAATAATATTACATAACAAATAATATAAAAAAGGATCTGTTTTTGCATATTAACTCTTAAAATGAACTTTGGCTTAATACAAACAAACAAAAACAACACAGGTTCATACAGTTTGCATAAAAGTAAAGTAAATATTGTACTTTAGCTAATTCATTTTCAGTTTAATATGAAAAACTGAGCTTTGACGTCATATCCTTTTGTCTATATTTGGAACGACTTTGTACTATAGAAGATACTGGAATGTTAACATCTGAACCCTTACATTACATCTGTAAACTTAAATTATATTTTTCTTTTCATTTATATCTTTGTTTACATTTATTAAGAGAAATAAAAACATCATAAAATAAAAATAATTCAGCCTAGTTAGGTAAACTTTACTTCCCCCACATATACTTCATAAATATACTTTATACAGTGACTTTTGCTTTGTGGTCATATGGATTGAGTAAAGAAGAGGATTGTAGTATGTGTCTTAGATGTACATCTCAACATGTCTTCAGCAGCAGCACAATAGAAGCGTGTAACGCAACTGAAGATTGTGGGTCTCACTTTGTGTGTGTATTGTCAGAAATGAATCCAGATTTCAGTAAGATTAGTGCTTGGTGATGGTTTAGATAAGAAGCGGTGTTTCTCAGACGCTGTAATAAAAACGACTGTTGAGCATCTCGGATATATTGTGCGCTTGCTTTTGTCGAGTCAAATGGGAAATATCTCAATTTCTTCTCCAATCATTTGTTTTCCTTGAATTCTCTGGTTGATTATTTTAGCTCAGGATTTACGAAAGTAAAACTTGCTCATAATATACAAAGCATCATTTGTTCTGATGAAAGGATAAATGGTTGAACTCGGTTGTTGTAGGGTAGGAGACAGGTGGGCGTAAAACTTCTCGCCGATGTTCTTTTAAACGTGTTGTTGACAGCACAGTTTGGTACCTTTTAGTAAAGTTTCGTTTGGCTTTTGGCAGGTTCAGCAAGATTTCGTAGGTGGGTATTAACCACACGTCTGTTTATAGGTGTTTTCGGTAGATTTCATTTTGACTGCCAGCTCTACGCAGGAGACATGTCAGAAGACCCAGCAGGAGAAATAACTGTCAACCCAAGGGTTTTGAGATCCTAATGATAAAAGATATTAACATTTCTTATTTTGCCTCCAATTCCCTGAAAGTACAATCTCAGCAGGTTCCCCAGAATGAAGATTTGACTTGTTCGCTCTTGTGCCTAATTTGGAAATTATATTTGTGTCTCAAATCGTATGTTTTGCACAAAACAAATAAATATACTCGCTGGGTTCCCAAGGCTTTTTTTGTTTGGCATGGCATTCTGGGAATGCTAACTTAGAATGAACAAAAAGATTTTGATCAAACGTCTTCACGTTTCCCTTAACTCCTGTACAGATTAAACCGTATGCGTTTGCATGTGTGTGTGTTAAAGGTGTACCACTCATGTGACAGTGTGATGTTGAGATGGATTAACATCGTTAATTCTATACGACACTTCAATTAAATTTACTTAACCCACACACATACACGTTGACTCTTCTATTATTGCATTCATTGACTTAATTGCTTTTATACTGAGCTAATGACATTATCTATTCCACAACCCGAAACCTAACCCCTACAGAAACCTCCCTGCACTTCACATTTGATGGCAATAATATTTATAATGTATGTTGAATTATATATTAATTTGGGCCACTTAGATGTCCCTAATGTCATGTCCCTGTTAGAGAGAAATGTCACGTATTTGATGTTGTGTTTGATATCCTACTTTTAATTTCTCCTAGATATTAGACAAATATCTTATGAGACAAAGAGTCTGAAATCTTACAGGTGTCTCACATAAAGTTTCAAGAGAGATGACTCCAACTGAGCTCCGATTTTTTCAGGTCGAAAATCTAAAGTCGATCTTATTTAGGGTCTCAATATGAATTCAAACATTTCTCAGATGTTTCTCCTAAAATTGTGTTGGAGAAAAGGGTGAGACTACGCTGATACTTAAATGAAAAACAACGGATATCTCTAAGCTATGAAAAACGACTTCTAGTTCTAAACTTTTGTTTTTTTACAATGTTCTGTCGAGTGAGCGGTCCTTTAAAGCCTGGCATTTTCAGGGTCGTTGAGTCCATCCATGTGTACTTGCATGATTGTGTGTGTGTGTGTGTGTGTGCGTGCGTGCGTGCGTGCGTGCGTGTGTGTGTGTGCGTGCATGCTCTGTGTGCATGAAGCTCTTTCTTCACCAGCATGCGGTCGGTATGGACGTCTCTACATCAGTCCAGCTGGCCGTAAGCTCGTGCTTTCATCTGAACGGCGCGCACTCCTCTGACTCCTCCAGGAATCCCAGCACAATGCCTCATTATCCAGAGAGAGATCATCCGCTGCCGGGATGCGTGTCATCTCTCAGCAGCTCCAGTCTGGGCTTGGAAAGAAGATCTCCTTGTGCAAATTAAACATGACTTCTGTAATGTAAGATCTCATATAAATGATGCCGAGCTAAGCAGCTTCCGCTGGATTAGGGCTGAAATCAGATAATTACTTTTTGGTATGTAAATCTTAAGCCAGTGTAATTGGAGGCCTCCGCTGCGGAGAGAAAGAGCGAGCGAGACGCCCGCAGGTTAGTGTGGCACAATGCTGACAAACATAGCGATATATTGTCCACGTCCTTCTTTGTTCCGCACATGCACACACAAACAAAGACCTCTGTTCTGAACATAGGCAGCTGCCTTGTAAGACACAATCGGTCCTTCTTAAAGGGATAGCTCCATAAAATTACAATTCTTTCTTTATTTAATCACCAGGAGCTCATTTCAAACCTGTGTGGCTTTTCATTTTCAGTCTATAGACACAAAAGAGACATTTCT
Source organism: Triplophysa yarkandensis (assembly GCA_033220385.1). NCBI lineage: Eukaryota > Metazoa > Chordata > Actinopteri > Cypriniformes > Nemacheilidae > Triplophysa > Triplophysa yarkandensis. The sequence goes on from CM065654.1 coordinate 2,145,102, forward strand.
CAAAATATCTTGTTTTGGTTATACAGACGAAAGAGGCACATCTTTTTAATTTAACTCTATCAAAAAATAAATAAATAAATAAATAAAAAATCTTTTGTAACTTCGCTCTCTGTGTAACTCGGTAGCATTGTTGTAGCACTTGTTCACCTATTGTTGTATCGGCTATTTACCGCTTCATTGTCTCCTCGACTATTGTAAGTCGCTTTGGATAAAAGCGTCTGCTAAATGACTAAATGTAAATGTAAATGTAATTTGTCCAATAATGCATTGAATAAGCATCATTGTGTAACAGACTCTGGAAACTAAGGTTCTTGCAGTTCAATGTGGGATTGCTTTCTCATGTCGTGCAGCTTTTGTCACTAGGTTTTGGTCATCATTTCTTGATCTCCGTGTTGGCGGTGTCTCACTGGTGTCTCTGGTTGGTTTCTGGAGAATGAAAAGCATGGTGTGTGTTCATGCGTTGCAGTAGTATCCATGTCTCAGCATCTCTGTGCTCATTAACCGTCTCACACATGCAGAGCGGGTGAACACGGGCCCAAAGGTGAGCCGGGTTCATGTACAGATACATTCTGCCATTCTTCTCCCAATGACAGAGTAGAAGGAACCCAGGAGGAATTTGAGTGGTTTTGGAACGCCACCATGACTCTTGCTCGCTGCTGCATATCAGATGTCTTTGCTTCTCTGAATCTCATTTTCATGAAGCGTAGTGCATTTTAACAAAAGATAAGCTCTAAAAGCAGTTTGCGGACAGAGGACCGTACCATTGAAAAGGATCGGTTTCACAAATTCCTCCGTAATTCGCTGTTTGGAAGCAGCGTTATTAGATTTGTCAAGTTTTCTGTTCCGTGAGTGGTAAACGAAATTTTTCAAATGTTTTAGATATAAACGGTGTGAAACAATTCTGTAGAGATGTATAAACCCGGTAAGAAAAGTAAAGGCACACAGGTGTTCACTTTTTACATTTTCAATGCGATATTTACCTAATAAATCAAATAAAAGAGGTTTAAATATAAGAGGTTATATAAAAAAAATAAGAGGTTATATAAAAAAAATTTGGAGTATATTTGGGGATTTCTTAAGTATATAATAAATGTTTTATAACTTTAACTTCAGTAAAAATTTTATAAAAAAAATGTATTGATATATATTGCAAAGACAGGGCACACTTTTTTTTAGAATCATTTTATATATTTGTACATTTTTTTTAAATTGTTACAATATTTGTGTTCAATAAACTGGTTGGTATAGCGTTCCTCTATTAATATAGCTACATTTTAAAGTATCATTTGGTCAGACCTGGTTTGTCCCGTACGACCAGTAATAATTTTTAATGTCATTGATTTGATCCCCTGATCTCATGGAACCCTGGACCATGACCAGATGTCATATCCCATCAGGGCCGAGCATTTCCTCTCTCTTCCTTGCTCGTCCAGGAGACTAATGGAGCGTGGAGGTGACGCGGGCTAAGAAAACGAGTATAAAAATATATGAAAACAATACCTGCCCATCGCTCCTCATAATTAGTGGGCAGCCGATCGATGGCTGACAGGGATGCTCGCGTCTCTCTGAATGATTTTTCTGCAGCTTCTGTAAACGCTCGATGGGATCGGCGATCAGTGAACGGGGGGTTAGAGACTCTTAGGCTCCGCTTCAAAACCTACTGAGCTGTCTACAGAGGCTATAGATGAAAACATTTCTTTTATTTGAGGCTTTAAAAACATGCATAATAAAGATGTATTAAAATATTACAGAAATATTATGAAAGAGATGCACGATCTGGATTTACAGAATTTGCTCTCATAGCTCTTGCTTTTTCCCTACATTTATTTGTCATATTCTTTAAATCCTTATTGTTTTCCACAGTAACCCCTATGTTCAATTATTCATCAACCTCAAAACTTATACAAAAGCGTACTTTTATAAAAAGTGGTCTGTTATATACTGATATGCTCTATTGTCAGAAATACTTTTTTTTATTTTGTGTTCTTAAAAATAGTTTTTGTGTTTCTAATAGCCCAGTTTATTACACTAAGATCTTTGTAAGTGTATCTTCAGAATGACAAAATTATGGGTTTTTATATATGAAGTACAAACGAGACACTAGAAAATTTTACGTGAAGGTAATATTTAAGCTTTATTGTAGTGCACATTTTTACCTGGGAAGAATCTCTAATCCCACAAGGAACCCCCGGACGACGGAAGATCATATAAATCCAAAACTTTTCTGGAAAACCATCAATGCCCCCAAAGCACTTTAACCCTGCGAAAGATCTTCTATATAAATCTTAACCTTCTCCCCAACAATCTCAAAATCCTAGTAGAATCTAACACTGTTAACATATTTCATGTGGCTTAGTAAATATTACAAAAATAAACAGTTACATTAACTTAATAAATATGTAATTATGTGTAATTTACACCTAATTGAATAGGATACATTTTAAAAAAAATTTATTACATATTGATAATGGTTAATTAGTTTTTAATAAATGTAAAAACTTTTTTACACATAAGAACAAAGTAATTTTTTAACAGCTGAGAATTCCTCAAAATCTCATTATCTGAAACTGTAGAACCTAGAACTCCAAAATCCCAGATGAACTTAAAAATCCAAACACTCTCAGAAAACCTTAAGGCCTAAACCCCCAAAAGATCTTCTAAAACACCAAACAAAATCTTAAAAACCCTCAATGATTCCAGAATTCCCGTGAGAACCTCAAAACCCAGAAGGAACCCCAGAAGAATCTCTCTCTCTCTCTCTCTCTCTCTCTCTCTCTCTCTCTTCACTCTCTCTCTCTCTCCTCTCTCTCTCTCTCTCTCTCTCTCTCTCTCTCTCTCTCTCCTCTCTCTCCTCTCTCTCTTCCTCTCTCTCATCTCTCTCTCTCTCTCTCACTCTCTCCTCTCTTCTCTCTCTCGTCACCTCTCTCTCTCTCTCTCTCTCACTCCTCACCTCTCTCTCTCCTCTCCTCCTCTCACTCACTCACTCACTCACTCCTCTCACTCACTCTCACTCACTCTCTCTCTCTCTCTCTCCTCTCTCCTCTCTCTCTCCTCTCTCATCTCTCTCTCTCTCTCTCTCTCTCTCACTCTCTCTCACTCTCTCACTCTCTCCTTCACTCACCTCACTCACTCACTTCACTCACTCACCTCACTCACTCACTCACACACTTCACTCACTCACTCACTCTCTCTCTCACTCTCTCTCTCTCTCTCTCTCTCTCTCTCTCTCTCTCTCTCTCTCTCTCTCCGCTCTCTCTCTCTCTCTCTCTCTCTCTCTCTCTCTCTCTCTCTCTCTCTCTCTCTCTCTCTCTCGCTCTCACGGGTTCTGATCTCTACAGGAGATGATGTTTTTGGTCTCTCACCTGACACACGGTTAGTCAGGAGATAATGTGAGCATGCATGTGAATGTATAATCAGAGAGAGAGTTGCTTTGTTAAATGTCTGTATTGGATCAGTTTCCGGGACACAGGGGGGCATTTACAGTCTGTGCCTCATTAAACATGAGCTGTGTCCTGTTCCTCCATGCATTTCACTCTATATTTAGAGTCATTTGTCCTCTTTCTCATTAGTGAGTGAAAAGTGAGAGAGAACTCAGAGCTCTATTAGCGAGAAGAGAGTTTTGTATCACGTATCTGTTGAGAAGGATCTGTTTCGGTAAGAAGATCTGCCGTTATTGGCTGAATGCTCAGTGTCTGATCAGAATCAAGCGTGCATCTAACTTAAGGACATGTTCAAATCATCATTTATTCTTATGGATCACTGGAATCAGAACGTTCAAGGAACATTTCTTGAAATGAATCATTTCGACAGAAGTATGGACAGGATGGTTTGATGAAATGGCTTAGTAATAGATTTGGATTTGATGCTTCAAGAGTACATGCTGTTATATATAGATGTATAATGCATTGACATTCTTATGTTTCAGAGATATTTCATAAAATGACAATTACAATCATCCAAAGTGGATCTTTGTTGAAAGAAGTATTTCAAGTCTCAAACAGGCCTTTATATATACTGTTAGAAATGTAACTAGACTAAGCTAGACTTTTTTCTTGCATAAAAATATAACAATTATTTAATCAAGGAGAAATACTGGACAAAAGTGACATATTATAATTAGCCTTGTTTTATGAAAGAAAAAAAGTTTTAAAAAATATTCAAAAGGAGCAAGAAATTGACTGAAGAAAGATATATGAAAATTCAATTTTGCTGTTGTTTAGATTGCTGTAGATTTTTTTAGACATAAACAAAATTGTCATATTTCATACAAAACAGGTTCCTCTATTGATTTTATTTTTTAAAGTGTAATGTAAAACACTCAAGCTTCTTTATTTGGTTTCCTAAATCACCCTTAAAAATAAAGATGCGATATAGAAGAACCTGTTTTCGTCAGAATGATTTCATCTTTAACATATAAAAAACCTCTCTTTGTGGTGAACGAAAAAATCCACTTTGGCATCTTTTAAGCCCTTTTATTTTTGGAAGCATGATAAACTGTTCTTCAGACCCCTGTATCTCATACATGATGTCCAAAGCAGATGTGATAGTTGTGTCTTTCTTCTTCTCTGAAGTGCACTTGTTCTTGTATCTCAGCACTCAGAATGTCTTATAAAGCACATGACATCTTTTCCCCATCCATCTGATTTTAATCACTAATGAAAGTCCTGCTCTCGATGTGAAAGTCTTTTAAAGAGGTCGTGTGTCTTCAGACGGGAGAGACCCTGGATATGAATCTCCATGGCAACCAAACTTTCCTAGAATCCGGAAGCCTGCGCGTTCTTTCCTCCCCCATAAATATTTGATCATTTTTACATCTTATACTAATTACACTTCTGACAGCTCATTAACGGGTGCGTCTTTAAAATAGACATTTGTGGAAATAGTTCATAGCAGCTCTTAAAGCCTAATGGTTTTAGTTCTTTTGATTAACTTTTTCTTTTAGTCAATAATGCATCACTTATATATTAATTTTTAATCCGGAAATGGGATTTATAAATAACGTACTTGTAACTGGATGGGGTGGATTATGTGTCAAAATAAATTAAAAGTATTCAATATTACATGACTTATATTTACAATGTTGGGATGAAAACTGTAAGCCACTTCTTCATATATATAAACATTATTATTATTTTATTCGTTACATTTTCGTCTCTCAATGAAAGCAGTGGTTTTGTTGAGTTCATTGCGGTGGTGCGATTATAGAAATAGAGAGATCTCTGTTGGCTCTGATGTCTCTTTCGAACCCGCACACGTTGTGTTGGTAACGCTCTGTTCCCCGAGCACGACGCCCCGGTGTCTTTGGCTAAATTTCACACGTCTGACCCTCATTTAATCAAGATGTCTTGTTTGAGCACCGGGCTCCCGCTTAAAGATTTTAAACATATGCTATTGTGCTCCCAAATGATTCTCGTCTCATTTTGTA